>OX336349.1:21175641-21775641 GCA_946902875.1 Nematopogon swammerdamellus
AAAATAACATGATGGCTTCAAAAGAAGTTTACAAATTAAAGAAAGAAGAGCTCACGCAAATGTTGCAAGAGAGTGGCCTAGATAAGGAAGGCACAGTAGATGAGCTACGCAAGCGATTAATTACGCACTTAAGAGCGACCACGGAAGAAGAACAAGTAGATAATATGTCTCAAGACACGTCAACCGGGGATAAGGAGTCGGAATCACACATGGCATTCGATATTGTCAGGAAATGGAATTTACAATACGACGGAAAACATACGGCAGGTTGCGAGCCCGAACAACTAAAGCTAAAAAAGGGCACAATATCGACAGATGAACGACATTTTATGGACATAAGGATATACGACAGAACATTCAAGGCGTTAATAGATACTGGATCTATGTATTCATTCATAAATGAAGATATTTGGGAATACAGCAAACAAAAGGACAAGACAAAACGAAATAAAAACAAAAGCATAAACGTAATATTGGCAGACAGCAGTAAGCTCCAAATACAAGATCACATCGAGATACCAACAGAAATTCAAGGAAAAATATTAGAGCACGGATTCTATGTGATGCCAAAACTTTCGTCAAAAATTATTATGGGAATGGATTTACTTGATCGTTTAGGATTCAGATGGCATTTCGATACAATGCCAGAAGAGGACGCATATATTGCCACAGTTGAAAATAACCACCTGTCAGGAGGAGAACGGTCACAGCTACAACGATTTTTAAATGAAGAGTTGCCAATATTACGGAACATTAGACACAGAACATCACTAATTCAACATTCGATTAAACTAAAAACCAATACACCAGTAAAACAGAAATATTTTCCAAGAAATCCAAAAATGCAACAACATATCGACGAAGAAATTAAGAAGATGTTGAATGAAGGAGTAATTGAAAAATCGGACAGCCCATACAGTTCACCTGTAGTCTTAGTAAGGAAATCGAACGGAGACTACCGTTTCTGCATTGACTTTCGGAAAGTAAACGAAATATCAGTAATGGACGCATACCCGTTACCACAAATAAACCACACTCTGGAAAAATTACGGAAGGCGAAATACATATCAACTCTAGACTTAAAAAACGGGTATTGGCAAGTGCCGATGGCACAAGAAAGTAAAAAGATCACCGCGTTTACAGTGCCCGGAAGAGGACTGTACCAATTTAAAGTAATGCCATTTGGGCTCCACTCAGCACCGGCAACGTTCCAGAGATTGCTAGATACAGTCATCGGCCCGGAGATGGAACCAAATGCATTTGCGTATCTAGATGATATAATCATTATTAGCGAAAATTTCAAAGAGCACTTAGAGCATTTAAAGAAAGTATTCAGAAGGCTAAGACATGCTAACCTCAAAATTAACGAAGACAAATGCAAATTCTGCCAACCGGAATTGAAATATCTAGGACATATTATTAACAAAGAAGGCATAATGACAGACCCCGAAAAAGTGGAAGCAATAAAAGGAATAAATACACCCAAAAATATAAGAGAACTAAGACGAGTGCTAGGCATGACCTCGTGGTACAGAAAATTCATACCGAAGTACGCAAACATTACGGAACCACTCACGAAACTGTTAAAGAAGAAAGAAAGATTCAAGTGGGGAGCAGAACAGGATAAGGCACTAGAAGCCCTCAAAACACATCTCACCACAGCACCTATCCTGACCTGCCCAAACTTCAATAAACCGTTCAAGATAGAAACAGACGCAAGCGACGTTGGAATCGGCGTAGTACTGACACAGGAGGAAGATGGCCATGATAGAGTTATCGTATATGCAAGCCGATCACTTAACAAGTGTGAACAAAAATATTCGGCCTCCGAAAAAGAATGCCTAGCAGTTGTATGGGGAATAAGAAAAATGAAGCAATATGTGGAAGGATACCACTTCACGGTAATAACGGATCATCAAGCTTTGAAATGGCTACACACGATGAAGAACCCCTCAGGTAGACTCGCAAGATGGGCACTGGAACTGCAACAATACGAATTCGACATAGTATACAGGAAAGGAAGTCTAAACAAAGTCGCAGACACACTGTCACGAAGCCCACTAGCGAGTATACAAAGGACTATCACGTGCAAGTGGTATGAAAATTTAAAAGAGAAAATACATAACCAACCGAATGAAAACCCAGAATATGAAATAAGGGAAAACAACGTTTATAGAAGAATTTCAAACCCCTCATACGCTGTGAAACTGGATCCAGAAACGGAATGGAAGTTATGTATACCAACGAGCAAAAGAGAAGAAGTATTGGCAGAAAACCATGATGCGGCCACGTCGGGACACCTAGGCACGGCGAAAACACTAACTAGAATCGCCCAAAGATATTACTGGCCAGGGATGTTCCGAGATGTAGCCAAATACGTAAGAAGATGTCAAGTGTGTCAAACACATAAACCAGAACAAAGGAAGATACCCGGATACATGTATGGACAACCAGTGGAACGACCATGGCAAGTAGTATGCACGGATTTTATTGGACCGTTACCACGATCGTCAAAAGGGCATACCTTCATGATAGTATTCCACGATAAATTTACAAAATGGGTGGAAGTGAAACCACTAAGGCAGGCAACAGCCAGCGCAGCTACCAATGCGGTCAAAGATTGCATAGTAATGCGGTTCGGTTGCCCCGACACAATAATTACGGATAACGGGACACAGTTTACGAGCAAAATATTTCGCGAACAGTTAAAAGAATATGGCATCGAACACCGGCTAACTCCAGCGTATACACCGCAGACAAACCCCACCGAGAGAACAAACAAGACCCTAGAGACTATGATATCGTGTTATATAGAAACGAATCACAAAACATGGGATCTCTACTTAGCGGAATTTGTCCTGAGTTTGAATACGAGCGTTCAAGAATCTACAAAGTTCACGCCCGCGTTTCTGATGACAGGGAGAGAATTTAAAATGCCAAAGGACCGCAACCAAGCGCCTACCCCAGCGCTGGAGCAACACGACAAAGCTTCCAAAATAAAAGAAATACATGAAGTAGTCAAAGTTAACCAAGGCCAGGCTTTCCAAAAGCAACGTCACCATTACAACCTCAGGCGGAGAGAATGGATACCGAAAATAGGAGACAAGGTCTACAAAAGGGAACACGTACTTTCGAATGCATCAAAACATTTCGCAGCTAAGTTAGCCCCTAAATTTGCAGGTCCATACGAAATTATAGAGAAAAGGTCACCGGTAGTTTTCGTGTTAAAAGATGGGAAGAAAAGGTACATAGCGCATATTAAAGATTTAAAGGATGGAAACCCTTGAGAAGGTGCTGAAGATGTTAAATGATTTTTTGTTGCTGTGTAGTTACATATAGGATAGGATAAGACAAGTCGGTAGAGATAGAGTTTTATGATTATTAAATGAATTTAATGATTTTTTCCCTGTGTACAGATGCAAAAATCTCCTACGCACCGGGGGAGTGTGACGATGACGTCACATAAAGCGAGACTGACGCCCGGCGGCGGCAGCGCGGCTCGACGGACAGCGAGGCGAGCGCGGTGCAGCTACCTACAGCCGGCCGGCACACACACCACCACACGGCCGGACACACCGACGCTCACTCGCGCGCCAGCGGCTAATATAAATACGGCCGCGCAGCCAACGGTTAGTCAGTCTGAGCTCGGCTAGCGACTCAGACGGTCCCCCTGCCCCCCCTGTTCGATCGGTGGCCTCCGCTTTGATCACAGGCATCCTTACCCCGCAGTACCAGCGATCGGTGGCCTCCGCACGAACGCAGTACTGCTCCCTTCTGCTTGATCGGTGGTCTCCGCTTTGATCGCAGATCCCCCCCGCTCCTTCCCCCTCTTACCCCACAGTACCAGCGATCGGTGGCCTCCGCACGAACGCAGTACTGATCCCTCCTGCTCGATCGGTGGTCTCCGCTTTGATCGCAGGGCCCCCCGCCTATTACCCAAGTAGGCACCAACACCTTGTCCTGCCTTATCCAATATACGTAAGATATCGATAGGCAGCGACACTCGGTTATGGTTAGGAAGATTTATTAGGGATAGATTATATATAGAGGATAAGTAATTAGTAATAAGCCATGTACACATAAACAGCGTTTTAATAATAAAGGAAAGATATTCACATACGTTACATCGATGTTTTACTAAGTACTCCTAGATAGGAAATCGTAGTCATTCCCGCCATTAGGTAGGTAGGATACCCGAGTACAGGGAATGCTACGTCACAACATGTACCACATCTACCCTCTCTCCCAAGGTGATCTTGGGCGGGAATGATGAAGATTGTCCAGCCAAAACCCAACGATGGCTGAGGTTCCAAAAAATTTGGACGAGGATTTATATATAACTGACATCAGGGGGTTATTCTAAGTGAAAATAAATAACTTCTGTGGCGAAAATCTTTTCTTCTAATTAAAAAGTCCTAGAACAAAAATTGTTCTATTTCACGTACAGAATCACCCCCTTTCGGGTTTTACGGTTGGGGTTGCAGCATCGTGTATATACCTGGATGATATCACTCGTTCTAAATCCTCTCAAATTCGTTTTAACTGCTCACTTTCCCAACCCCAACATCACGGTTGAGGAGCGAAACAAAAAGTGGCGAAACAACGCAAAGTTGAGCTCTCAGTTACCCCACCTCTTGAGCACTGCGGGCGGCCTCGAGCGCGCCGTGCTTTAGGGTTACGTAGACACGCTGGCAAGGACCCTTACAACATCGCTCAGGTGTCTGTCTGTCTGCTGTCACACGCGTTGTTCGGGACACGTATTTCCAAAGTCTAATACGGGAGTATGCGGAAGCCTTTTTAGGTTTCCGTACCCCGTACGGAAGCCTATTACTAAGCTTACGCCATCTGTCTGTCCGTCCGTCCGATTGAAATTTTCACAGAATATGTGTTATTGTGGCGGATATGCCAGCGAATAAAATATGCCAAAATTAAAGGATGTCCCCATACAAGAACCGTGCTTCACTTTACATGATACAGGCCAAAGTGCCTCTAAGAGATAATCGATAATAAAAATAAAAACGCTGTCGCGACCTGCCGTAGAAGACTTTGTAAATATGCGTTCTGGAATATGCTCAGAACGATTATTCCGGAACATGAAAACTCAATAAATCTAAAACGAACTATTGGCATGAAACTATTTTGAAGGATCTTAAATCATCATTATATTTGTCTAAATTTTGAGTTCTAGCTAACTAGATCTTAAATTTAATTTATTTTTTTCTCCATATTAGTATATTTATTTGTAGTAGCTTTGGTTTTATACCTAAGAATATGTATAGTCAATATTATTGTTTTAAATTTCTTAGCAATTCCAACATGTTGTGTACTTTACATATTTTGGAGAGTTGACTGATCTGGAAATGTGGTAGAAAAGTCAATTTCTCAGTGTCAAATTCTCTGTCTAAGGGCCAATTGCGCCAACACGGAATTAACGATATAAAAAAATATAAAAACCGCTTTCAATGTATGAAATAAAAAATTAAAAATCGAACCCTAGAGTTGAAGGCGGTCGGTTATTTTTGCTTGCTTTAGCACCACCGCCTTCAACTCTAGGGTTCGATTTTTATTTTTTTATTTCATACATTTTTGAAGGCGGTTTTTATATTTTTTTAAATAGTTTTTTATTTCACAGTTTTTTAGTAATTTTTATTTGCTATTAATGTACTCGGCGGAATTCCGCCTCGCTTTCCAATCCGATCTTGACCACCTTGGATCTAGACTGAACCGAACACAAAAAGAGTCATCGAAATCGGTTCACAATTGGGGAAGATATTGCTGAACATACATAAAAAAAAATACATACAGCCGAACATAGAACCTCCTCCTTTTTTGAAGTCGGTTAATAAATCAGTTTAACTCGTTAAGCTAGTACCCGTTGACTGTGGGAACCGCGTTTAAATCCATAACTCGCTACTTAACTCTAAATTCGTGTTGGCGCAATTGGGCCTAAGTACCTAAGATAAATAAATAAAGGGTTATAGAGAAAGGCCATACTTAGGAACACGGCGACGACGTCACGCGGAGCGCCACGAAACGACCGCGCTATTACTTTTTTTTAATGTAAACCAGCATGGGTGGCTGTGCCGAGAGACCAATGGTGCAGTCGACAGAGCTAAAATCACCTCACCTCTCCACAAAGGATTCAGGAAATACACTCGCCGGAAGACAGCTCCCACACTCTAGCGGTGCGACAAACAAACGATTTAGAGAACCGATGGGTTCTCAAAAGCCCAATGTCAACAACAAAAGAGTGCTGAGTCTCTCTGCGACGAGTCATGCGGAGATAGGACGGGTGGCAGGGAATAAGGGATGCTAGTTCCACAGAGCAGCGTCCGTGATAGTATCTGTAAAACAGACTAAGCGAACCCACAAATCGTCTGTGACTCAGGGACTCCAGACCATCTGTAAGTTTCGGGTCACCAACAAAACGGATGGCTCGGCGCTGTATCGAGTCCAAGGACGCAAGCAGATAATGGTAACGGTTACTTGCTAACGCTATGCATGCGTTCAGAATGGAATGACTAACGGAATCCTCTCCGGTTGAGCAACGTTCGCACTTACCGCCTTTTTTCTCTTTCGTTCCCCTTCTCTTTCTTCCACCCTCGTGCTCTCTTTCTCGCGGAGAGTTTGCCAGCGAAACAGCACATAAATTAACGAAATCAGCAAACTTTTAAGCCTTTGGCTTCGCCCCAGAAAAATATCGCTCCGACGAAAACTAATATTGCCGAAGGAAACAAAACGGTGCTGCGAACGAAGTTGCTTCGACCGGCAACTCCATACCCCCCATGTTGGAGAAATGGCGGATCTTTAGGCAAGTGCAGTTTGGAAATGAGTTGTACGTTTTTAGCCAGACCGGCTGAGTTGGATTCAAATTTAAATTCAAAATTCAAACTCTGACACAGAAAGGTCACCAAGACACAACAACACGGCTGAAGGTTTATTTCAGACATTTTCGGAAGGTACAACATTTGACACCTTTTATTTTTTAGGGTTCCGTATCCGTGGTACGGGACCCTATTACTAAGCCTACGCCGTCTGTCTGTCTGTCTGTCCGTCTGTCCCTATACAAGAAACTAAAAAGTGAATGCGCGCCATCTACCGAAAAGAGTAGAGAAGCATTTTAACTAATACATAGATGGCGTGTGCTGACCGTGTGCTGTATGACATGGCGATACCGAACCCTCGGTGCGCGAGTTCGACTCGCACTTGACCGGTTTTTTTTGTTTAGTTTACGCAAGCAAGCAATACCGGATTCAATAAAAAAAAAACTTTTGGGAAAAAGAACGACGGATGTATTGTTTAGAGAATTGGCGCAAAATGCAACATTTATTTTATATTTTATTTATTTATTTATTTATGTTAGAAAACATACAGCCATTCACAATATTGATCGTACCGTGAATAGTACAGTGTGGGGCCGGTACTTTAAAAGAATAGCCCCACTGCATCTCTCCCCGTGTATGTCGTAAAAGGCGACTAAGGGGTATGACTCCCTTCTTATATTACTAGGTGGTAGGGTTTAACCCGCCCGGGTTGGTACCGCCGCACTGAATGAAAGGTCGGTCGAAACGGCTATGTAAATAGTTCGTGTTTTGCGTCCAGTTCAGTGTAGCCGGCACGACCGAAGGGAAGCACTGACGTGGCACCAAGTTCACCCGGTGTTATGGGCTGACATCACGGATGTTGCAGGTGATGTAGCCAACCATGTCAGTTTCCATAAAAAAAAAAATTGATACACTTATTATTTTTTTTAACATAAACATTATATACTTACTAATAAATATTGGGTTAACCACTATTAGATATTTTTACCTCTCTATCTACACAGTTAGTAACTATGTATGTAAATAAGTCGTAATCCTTGGCGGAGACAGATTGAATAATTAATCACACATCTTACCCCTTTCAAGATGTTTGGACCTTTCAAAGCCTATACACAAGTACATATATATACAGATAATGAAGCTTCACGCTGTATCCAGACAATTGGGATAAGCAGAGTAATCGGTGTTGCTCTGCAAGAACTCAGTAAATGACACCACAGCGCCGACCACCACGTTTAGCAAAGTATTCAGTCTATCAAGCAGCAAGTAAGGCACGAACTATGGGCAAAAACTATATTATTAATAATTCAATACTGTTATCGGATAATGGGGAACTGGAGCATGATGTTACAACTACAAATAACAATAAATCAGGGCTTACGTGATCCCATTCTACGGATTACAAGGGCCGCATCGCGGTTCCTCGACTAGGTAATACCAGTGCTAGCAACTATGTACAGACTGTTTAACTTAAGGTGACGTGAGGCTGCGTCTGACTCGAATTTCAAGAACATTACCACCAATATTACTCACGTGACAGATTCAGTTTTAATATATGTAATACTTCATCGATAGCTTTTTGAAAACACGATTTGATTAACTTCACTAGATAGAAAAAAATCATGAACATGCCTCTGAATTTAGTTACAAAAACGTATTTAAGGCAACGTGACCAAATCAAGGCTTTGGAAAAAATATATTTTACTTGTTGAATATATATCTAAATCCGTAGCTTTTCACTTTTTTGTTTCGATTCGTAGTTTTGGAATAAAAACATAAAAACCTAATTATTTATTGATTTATTGTTTTGCATCCTACTCCAACCAGCGAAAGCGGCGCCTTGAAAGAGGAATACGGGTGAATACGGATTGACAGGGCCTTAACTGTTTAAGGTGGTTCGGTCGAGCACGCGACTAGCTCTGCTTAAAGTGAGCACAGACTAGCTGACGAGGGCTTGACGCGAGCCGAATCATCTAGTGCGCTGGAAGAGAGCAAGAATAACCACTCGCGGTAAGGGTGACCGCTCGACCGTTGGAGGCTAACCGTGGTTCGGATTCCACGTAAAACTGTAGGTAGGTCTCTTCCCTTCTTACCTTACTAGGTGGTAGGGCTTAACCCGCCCGGGTTGGTATCACCGCAATGAATGAAATGTCGGTTCAATCAGCTATGTAAATTTTCGAAGAGGTTTCACAAAAAAAAGTAAAAAAAAAAACACATTTCTTGTATGGGGACCGCCCCTAATTTTTCGCTTTTAACTTTTTTATTTATTTGTTATTATATCCGCCAAAATAACATATATTCCGTGAAAATTTTAACCGGCTGGCTGTTACGGATCCAAAGATACAGCCATCGGACGAACGGACAGACAGACAGGCGTTGTAGGCTTAGTAATAAGCTTCCCGGGATACGGAGACCTAAAAATGTGAGTGCTATAGCTCACGGATTACCGGTACCAATTCGCAATTTGCTTGAGCCCCGAAAAATCCTCGGAGTCCCGGTTTAAATGTTTACACGGGTGAGGTCGCACCGGCAATCGCAATCGGCAACTATCCGTCACTGGTTTGCCGGTTGCTCGCCCTTAAGTACGTAATCCAGACACCGCGCGCCATTTCGCCTCCTTAGGCAATATTTTTTCACGTTGAAACTTCTTCCCGGCGATATTGGTAAAGCTACAAAGCGATCACTGAAGCTGAAATCGCTTTTACATCGACTGAGCGCACTAATGACTTAGTTCCGGCGGCCGCCGACAGGGGACAGTAGTTTCTACGCGATTCCGGATCTTGAGAAGGCCGCCGCCGAAGGGAGACAGACAGGGGGCGGTTCAATTTGGTACTATTTTCAAGGGGGACATTTATTACCACTTCGGTTCACATTTTGATAGAACATAAGGTAATAATAATGTCGATGCCCTCTTCAGTAAAATAGTACTTACTAGCTTTTGCCTGCGGCTTCGCTCGCATGAAATGCGTATTTAAAAATAAGAAAGTAAGTAAGGCCGCTACTGGGAACAATTCGGTTTGTATGAGAGCCACATCTTAGCGTAACCGGAACGGATTCGCCTATCCTGTGCCTCGTATAGTAAAATGTACTTGTACTAAGTTTCATGGATTTCGGATGATCGGTTTAAGAGTTATGGAGGAACATACATACATACAGAAAAGATTTTTAGAAATCGTCAATTTAGCTTTAGTATCATACATAGAGTCTACAAACGCAGTATCTCATAAAACAAAGTATCTTACTCCATGACCATCCCTTACAGATTTATTATTAGTAGTAAGTATAGTAAGTATAGTAAGTAAATATAGTATTGATTGATACATTTCCTATTAGGTTATGTGTGTTATGGGCTGACATCACGGATGTTGTAAGTGATATAGCCAACCGTGTCAGTTTCTTTAAAAAAAATTGGTTGTCTGTAAAGTCGGTTTACGGACGATAGTTTTACGTGATAGATAACGTTATAAAGAAACACAGCTATAAGAATTACCGTATTTTTTCGTACGGCACCCCTATCGCTGCCGTACGCCGTACATTTGTCGATTTCTAGCCTCGATTACCGTACGATACGGCAATTACCGTACGTTTGGCAACACTGCCGCTTGGGCCGATTGTGCCTCTCTATCGCTTGTTACGCGCTCTCGCTTGCACACACAGGCACAGATGGAAAGTGCCACTTTTTCGTGCGTGCAGCCGGTGTTCATCAATTTATAAGACGTTATCACGTCAAAAAAAACAAGTGGAAACAAACATGTACATTTAGCATTAAAATATCACGACCGGTACGAAAGCTGGGTGCGCGAGTCCGACTCGCATTTGGCCGCTTTATTGGTAACCCTCTCGCATCACAATTAACAAGAGCAAACGAGGAGAAAACTCTTCCATGCACCAATTAGTAGAACACAGATCTCATCTCACGTGGCAGGGTAGGTACAATCGACTAGTCACTAGTCCATCAGCTCTCATCCTAATTGGACAGCCATCGACAACATCCAGATTGCAGGACTTTTTTGCATTTCTTTTTTTTTTATTTATATTTTTTTTTTTTACACTTTGAATGAGTGAATGTACAGCGTTCCGTCGGATATCGATTTGTCTGGTGAGAGAACCACGACAGTGTTTAAAGACCAAATATATGAATTTTCTAAGAAATGTGGGTGTTGTAAAGGCCAGTACATTAAATTTAGGAAATGATTATTGAGATCAATAGTAATAAAAAAGTGAAATAACTTTATTCGGAATTCTCTTTAAATAAAAAGTTGCAGGTTTCGTAGAAAATAATTCATTAATTTAGTGTAAAAAGGATCTAATGTTCCGCACGAACGTGCGAATGAAAGGCGCGCGGTATGTGAGCGAGCAAGGACGAGTGCGCGGAGAGAGGAGATGCGCGGCGGGGCGCGGCGTGAGTTTTTCGACCCCGATCGTTCCCGCGCCAGGACCCTCCCCCCGCGCGAGTCAAATTACACTTGACGAAAACATAAATTTAAAAAAATTGTATCTCGAAAACTAGACACTTTATAGAAAAACTTTGATTACTTTTTTGTCTCGGAAAAACATGAGGATTGCGCTGGCGAAATTAATGTACTGGCCGTTAAACAACACCTTGTAGCCTGTGATAGGTATAGGTTTTCATTGAAAATAAAATTGTAATCTGTGGATGGTATTATTCTTCTGATAGTCACTAAAATGTATAGCTACACCTGCTGCTACATCGTTCAGAACCGATTACTAGGTGTTTACGTTTACCGTGGATAGCATAATATGTTTTCGATTTTCTGTTCACGGTATATAAGCAACGTAAACCATAAAGTACTGAACATATAAGCAACGTGGACCATAAAGTACCGTGAAGGTACCCGTGAGGCCGATAGGTACTTAAAAAGAATAGCCCCACTGCATCTCCCCCCATGCATGTCGCAAAAGGCGACTAAGGGATAAGGACAGCATGCCGTGCTAAAGGTTGACAGGCTCGCCACCTCTCACCTTGGCACGGTACTTCCACCGAGTGATGCAGCAGGTGGGTCTTCCTTCGTGCCTTACTTGCTGCTTGATCTATTGAATCTTGTTCGAATACTTTGCGAAACGTGGTGTTCGGTGTTGTACTGTACCAGAGTTCTTGCAGCACAACACCGATTACTCTGCTTACCCCGATTGTCGGGACTCAGCGTGTGTGATATGTATTTATTATTGACTATGAAGTATTCTTGTTCTTTTAATTTTGACGCGCACACTCAAGCGATTGTTGAAATTTTTGAAGGCAGTTGGAGGGATTTTTTTTATTTTTTATTTAAACTAACATATGTGGCTATCGCGAGAGACCAACAACGGGTTTTTATTTTTTATTTAAACTAACATGGGTGCTATGTCGAGAGATCAACAACGGTGCAGTCGACAGAGCCAAAATCACCTCTCCTCGCGAAACCACGCTTACTTACGTGCCATGCCAGCAGATTTGCGGACTGTTGCTAGGCTATCTAGCCTGTTAATACGACGTTTGAAGACATCCAGGTTAAAGAATTCGGGAAACACACTGGCCGGAATACAGTTCCACACCCTAGCGGTGCGACAAAGAAATGTGTTAGAGAATTTAAAATATTAATAACAATTTAAATTCAAATTGATTGAGTCTATAAATTATTTATCCCCTATTTCCTTACTGCCTGTGGTATTGGTGATTTTAATAAACGCCCCCCAAATTTGAGGCATTTTTTTTTTAATCGAACCCGAAAAATCTAAGGTGAAAAATGTCCACCTTATTTATCTGGGCCACCTGTCAACCCTGTTCGGAACCGGTGTAAGACCGAGCTACCGAGGCCGGCGAAGTAAAGTATTGATTTATAATCAATCAGTTAAGTGCACCCCCTTAACACTCCAACAGCATCGCACAACATAAACATAAGTATATAGATAGTTCCATGTACAAGAACCAACCGCCCGCAAATCTCAATGGAGCCGTGTGAATCTGTAAAGTCACGTTCGGACACTCGAAGGCGTCTCGACGCCGGCGTCGGCGCCGCGACGCGACGACGCGACGGCGCGGCGGCGTCCCAGCGCGGCGCCCGGCCCCGGCGAGTATTTAGTTTTAACAGTTCCGGCTTCGTTAGGGACGACTGGGTACGATGCTTCATATAATTGGAGTTGCGACGCGCGACGAGGCAGAGATAATTTACTTAATTTTGGTGGTTTTATGCATTTTGTGCGTTCGCACTGATCACTCAGCCAGCGGCCATTAGTTATACTAGAGCAGGGGTTTCCAACCTTTCTTTAGAGTTCCGCACGGGATCCTAACATATTTTTTTTTTATGGAAACTGACACGGTTGGCTACATCACCTACAACATCCGTGATGTCAGCCCATAACACCGGGTGAACTTGGTGCCACGTCAGTGCTTCCCTTCGGTCGTGCCGGCTACACTGAACTGTATGGAAAACACAAACTATTTACATAGCCGTTTCGACCGACCTTTCATTCAGTGCGGTGGTACCAACCCGGGCGGGATAAACGCTACCACCTAGTAATATAAATTACCGTTTGTCTGTTCTACCTTTAAATCTTTTCAACCGTAAACGTAGGTAGTCGTTTGAAATTTTCACAAAATATGTGGTATTATGGCTGATGTTCTAACAAATAATAAAAAAGGATTGCTCTACCGATTAAAACATACTAGCGTCAAACTTGGTGTGATCATAATTCAAACTTTAAAGTACATAAAACAACAAATAATACAAATCGATCACATTTGGCAGTCGAGCTCGTTAAAGATCCCGAAATGATATAATAAACACAATTTTTTGTTTTTTGTAAATACATAAAACAAATATTGTGTGGTGGTACGGAACCCTCGGTGCGCCCTTTATTAGTTTATGAATCCCTAAACATAAACTTGTTTGCGCGTCCTCTGATTTCTAGGGACATATTATTATTTTTTTTTTTTTGGAAACTGACACGGTTGGCTACATCACCTACAACATCCGTGTTGTCAGATGTCAGTAACACCGGGTGAACTAGGTGCCGTGTCAGTGCTTCCCTTCATTTCATGTCGGCTACACTGAACTGGACGGAAAAAACGTTTACAAAAACTGTTTACATAACCGTTTCGACCGACGTTTCGCTCAGTGCGGTGGTACCAACGGTGGCGGGTGGATAGAGAGAGAGGATTGTATAGGACCCAGGTCACCTACACGCCACATAGGCATATGTAGGTATGCACGTAATTAGTTACCAAAAGGTAGTTTAGGCGCAGCTGAAGACGACTAAGAAAATAGTGTTGCAACGGATAGTGGATTGGCCGGATACCGGATACAGGATATACGGCCTGTGCGCGGGCCGGATATCCGGCCAGACGTAGGTATAGATTACTGCCTTCCAACGCCGAAAAACTTGTATTCATTCATCATAATATGCCACTAGTTTATTATAAGTATTAATTAACTTTAAGTTTGTACCGTACGTAAATAATTAATGTAATGGTATGAAATAATGAATAAACAGTTCGCTTTTTGTAAATCAGTTTTTAATCAATTATTTCACAATCCCGCCTTGGCCGGATACTATCTACTATCCGGCCATGAACCGGATAGTAAAAAATGGCCGGATAGGCCGGATACCCGATAGTAACCGGATATCGGTTGCAACACTAAAAGAAACTTAACATTTTGAAAAAAAAAAACATTATAATTTGAACAGAAAAAGTTTTGTTTCAACCCTTAATTCCAGGTGGTGTGCCGGCGGCTTAATTGCCAACTCTAATAAATATTTACATCAATGACAAAGGCATGAAAATAAATTACCGCTACAAATGAAACGTATGCCATTCAGAAAGGCAGCGCTGCTCGCGTAATCGAAAATCGATCACCGCCGCCGATCTGAAAATCTGTTTAAAATTGCAACATCAAAATATAACGTAATACATTTTGGCCCGCCCGGCGGCTGCTGACCTAGAACACGGTGACCCGGAATCGTGAAAAATGTTCCGCTCCCAAAATTAAAGCTCTCCCGTTCGTTTTACAAATGGCTGTTGGTCGCCGCCGCCGCCGGCCCGCCGCTCGTCCGCCGCCTCAGTGCTCGTATGTAAAGTTAAACATTTTGTGAATTTAACTAATAAAAATTGCAGGCAAGCTAGGCACGTTTAGGCACTTTTTCAAATATAAATAGAATTCAGAATGTTGATGGGTACATCGTTTCTTTTTCGCACCACTAGGGTGTGCCGCGAGGGTGTGGAACTGTCTCCCGGCGAGTGTGTTTCCCGAATTCTTTAACATGGGTGTCTTCATACGTCGCGACTAACAGGCTAGTCAGCCTAGCAACAGTCCGTGGCATGGCACTCAACTGAGCGTGGTTTCGCGAGGAGAGGGGATTTTGGCTCTGTCGACTGCACCATTGGTCTCTCGGCACAGCCACCCACGTTGGTTTACATTAAAAAAACATACACACACCGTACGCTGCATCCCGACAATCGGGGTGAGCAGAGTAAACGGTTTTGTGCTGCAAGGACTCTGGTAAATTACAGCACAACACCGACCACCACGCTTTTCAATGTATTAGGACAAGGTAACTATCAAGCAGCAAATAAGGCACGAAGACTCGCCCTGCTGCATGACTCGCTGGAAAGACCGTGCCAAGGTGAGAGGTAGCTAGCCAGTCGACCTTATGCGTGGCATCTTGTCCTTATACTTAGTCGCCTTTTACTTTTAAGTACCACCGGCCCCACACGGTACAGTAGTATATAATCCGGCATATACCGATCTATTGGGATAATTATTGTATGGGAATCCCCTTAATGTTTTTTTTTATTATTATTATTTTTTAGGATATCCGCCATGATAACCAATATTCTGTGAAAATTTCAACCTGCTAGCTATTACGGCTCAAAAGATACAGCCCTAGGACGGACGGACGGTCGGACGGACGGACGGACGGACGGACGGACGGACGGACGGACGGACGGACGGACGGACGGACGGACGGACGGACGGACGGACGGACGGACGGACGGACGGACGGACGGACGGACAGACAGACAGACAGACAGACAGACGGCGTAGGCTTGGTAATAAGCATCCATATGGATACGGAACCTTAAAAAGAACTCACGATCGAGTTCTTCTGTATGCTCTGTTCATTACCGGTTTTTTGATCCGGTGTGATTAAAACCGGTTTCCTCGTCGAAATAATAGTCGTACCATCCACCTCGAAACCGAAACCTTGTTGATTCGTACATTCAATAGAATTGTCAGAGGGCGCCGCCGAGTGATAAGGGCGCGCCAGGGCGGACGCGAAGGCGCCAGAGCGAGTGGCGCAACTCCTAAATAAGTCTCTCTCTCTTCTTACGGGTAAGGCTGAAACTTTACGGTCTTATTCATGATAAATTAAGGTTTATTTCAATAAAATGTCCCCGGCCGAGGCAGTGCCGCTGTCTGTGTCCGGACAAGCATCAATGAACGACACCTTTCGTCGAATCTTAATTAGCCATTCAGCGAAACTAGGTAAAGCCGGTTAGAATATTGAACTAATGAATAAGTATGCAAAATAAAGTAGATCTGAGAAAACCGGTAATTTTTTTTTACACCCAACTATATGCAAACGGAGCTTAGCGATGCAGGTGCGAGCCTAGTGCCTAGCTCTGAGCACATATTTATTATTATACAATAAATATTTAAAAAAAAACCGGCCAAGTGCGAGTCGGACGCGCGCACCGAGGCTTCCGCACCACAAAAAAAAAAGTTGAAAAACATGTTTCTTGTATTTAATAAATTTTTCACATTTTAAATTGTTGTTTATTTGTTGTTATATCCGCCAAAATAACACATATTCTGTGAAAATTTCAACCGGCTAGCTATTACAGTTCCAAAGATACAGCAGCAGGACAGACAGACAGATTAGTAATTGGCTTCCGTACGGAGTACGGAAACCTAAAAAAGACACATTTCCTTTTATAAGAAGTATAGAGATCTCCGAGATAATAGGCTATCAATATAAAATTATGCTTAACGCGAGTGGAGTCGCGGGCATAGCGAATAATCAATAATCATTGTTACACTGCGTACAATAAGAAAATAACCCAAGATCACGTGCCATCTTTTCTCTTTTTCTGATATTTAATGTATGTAGGTAGATCTCCAATAGATTTTGCTGAACGATATTTTCTCCGAATAGAATAAGTTATTATTTTCCGTTCACTTCCCCGCGCTTAGTGTTACCATACGTCAGGATTTGTCCTGACATGTCAGGATTTTTAGGCTCCTTGTCAGAATTGCGGCCGGACTTTGGAACTGTCAGGATTTTCGATTTTTCAATGAAGTACAGCAGATTTTTTAAATTATTCTTTTTTATTATTAGAAGGCACAATAAACTTAAACAGAAACATAATCATGTTTACCAACAACTTTGGTAATATTAGGCAAATTAAGTAAGCTTAAATTACATATAGATTTTTACCATCTTTGGGTGATTGAAATGAAGCTTGAAATTCCGTTGAAATGGAGTTCAACCAGTGAACCTGCCCCCGCGTCAAAGCATAGACAAATATTTGAAAGCTAATTACGTTTGCAACAAAATGTCAGGATTTTTCTATGGAATTTCTTTTTGTCAGGACTTTTCAATTTTCCATGTGGTCACCCTACCCGCGCTCCTCTGTGAATACTGAATAATTCCTTCGGGTGTACAGACAGCAGCGGCGCAGGTTTACACGGCGGCGGAGGAGCAAGAGAGCGGCTGTCTGAGACAATGGTTTACTTTTCATAGCTGTTTCTGCTGCCACTATTTTGAATAATAAATGTCGCTCTTCATTCGTGAAATGTCTCTTTCCTGCGAAGTTTCTTGTCGTTTCTTTCTTCGTGGATGTAATCGAACCGGGTACAGTTGCTTTCACGAGTCATGAGCACAGATGGACAGTGGACTAACTCTTAAGTCCTTTTCATGGTATTAACTTCGTCAAATGATATTTTTCCTAGAACAAAGATACATCTTAAAATTAAATAAATTTTATTTCGTGCAGATACAATCATAAACAAAAAAGTTACAAGGGGTTAAAGCTAAGATTTTGGTAATTTTCAAACATAAAGAAAAAAAAAATCGTATCTCGATACCATCATGGTGTCATAGGTCAAAACCTTGCAAATGACCCCACTTACCTACAAAAAATTTTTGTCGGTCGATGTGCCGAACAACCTGTATAGATATGGATCGAATCTTTAATAGTCTTTATTAAAAAGTTTTATTGAAGGTGCACAAATTGCCCGCGCTCGGTAATAATAATCCCACTGTTCAATTCATGCCAAGTTGGGAAGTGGAAGAAAATGCAAATACACTTTCGCAATATCCAAGAAAATTTCCAATCTCCGATTTCCATACCGAGTCTTGGAACGGACCAACTTAGTTCAGATTCCTCACTAATTAGACCTCGCTCCCCGCCTCCCGCACTGCCGCATTCCACTTAGCCCGATCACCTATCTGCATACAAGGATTGCACCGCCCAGCTCTTGCTGGCTCTAGACTTGGCCAAGTCTGGCCGATACCACTTTTTTAAGTGAAAACTTCTTTAGCGGCGCTTGGCACTTTTTTAGGTCGCGTCAGATCTCGAAAAGCGACAGATTTATTTTTATTATTTAAAATGTAACCTTAAGTCATTGCATTAAGGGTTAAGTTACGAGTGGCTCGGGATCAATTCTGTTCGTCTCTCAGTGACAGTAAAGCCAAAAGCGCATCAAGAGAATCCGATATTCGTTTGGTCGTTTATGTGATTTCGTGGCTCATTGTTTATTGTTTATTGTTTATTTAGCGTCTATTGGCAGTACACTGCGCTCAGATTTGTCATATTTACATTGTAACATTCCGCCAGTTCGATTATCACAGCGAAGAAGAACTGACAAGAAACTTCACTGGAAATTTTTTCAATGTCCACTTAGTCTATACAAAAATGTTTGCCACTGCCTAGACACGCATGTGCTGATTTGTGACATGCAGCAATTCATGACAACGTGAAAACATTTTTACTATGAAATTGTATGGACTACTGGTTTCTGTCACAAACCACCACATGTCGTTATCGCATAACTAATTAATTACATTCATATCGCATCATTAATTATATTTATTTATCATGTGATTCTGACAACTCGTGAAGTATATAGGTATTATGTAAAAAGTCCGGTGTATAGTGCCATCGTCAAATTTGATAAGAAATTTTATCAAGTCATTATTTGATTTTGTTAGTAAGCAAGTAACATACTACAATGTAGTATAAAATGTCGAGGGGGAAAAAAACTAGATACACAATGGTAAGAGTGTAGGATTTGTATTTTTTGACCATGGGTTCGAATTCCTCAATTTTTTTTTTGTTTTTTTTTTCTTTTGTTTTCTTTTTTAAGCAATGTTACGGTGTTTAAATTTTTTTAGGGTGTTTAATTTTTTTTATAACCACCTAAGAATTATTTTCGGAAATACAAAAAGTTTTCACTTCTGCCGGCACTCCCGGAGTGCAACTGGGGATTTTTTTTTATCGACAAAGCGGCATATGGCGCCGAGCCACCCATAAGGTGTCTAACGACGCCCATGGACATTCGGTAGTGTGCGGAGGTTGCGAATGCCATGCCGGCCTGAGAGGTGCCCATTCACGCGCCTCTTGAAGGACCCGAGACTGTACTTGGGGGGAAATATATGGGCAGGGAGAGCGTTCCAGAGTTTACCGGTTCTGTAGAGGAAAGATCTGCAGAATCGATTGGTGCGCTCCGCGGTAAGTCCAGCGTGTAGAGATGCAACCTCTGCCCAGTGCGCGTGGTGCGAAGGTGGAAAGGGGACGGCGGGATCGCGTTAAACAGCTCCTCCGAGTACTCCCCATGGAATAAGCGATAGAACACACTTAGGGAGCCGACATCCCTACGGTGTTGCAGTGGTTCTAGATCGCAGGACACACCACGTTTCATAGTCCGTATACCTGCATAATAAGTGAAGGTACATATTGGCGGCTGACATTTTTTTATGGAAACTGATATGGTTGGCTACATCACCTACAACATCCGTGGTGTCAGCCCATAATACCGGATAAACTAGGTACTATGTCAGTGCTTCCCTTCATGACGGAAAACACGAACTATTTAAATAGCCGTTTCGACCGACGTTTCATGTGACGTTAATGTGGTAAAAACTTATAAACATAATATATTTATAAATTATATAATCATCAATACTAATAATAAATCTGTAAGGGATGGTCATGGAGTAAGTTGCTTTGTTTTATGAGATATCGCGTTTGTAGTCTCTACGTATGATACTAAAACTAAATTGACGATTTTTAGAAATATTTTCTGTATGTACATATTATTATGTATGTTCCTCCATAACTCTTAAACCGATCATCCGAATTCGATGAAACTTAGTACTTAGCACATTTAACTATACGTGACACAGGATAGGCTTAATAAAATTCAGTTCCGGTTACGGTAAGATGTCGCTCTCATACAAACCTAACTGTTCTGCGCGCCGAAATAAAGGTACGGTAGCGGGCTTACTTACTTTCTTTTTTTTAAATACGAATTTCACGCGAGCGTAGCCGCGGCCAAAAGCTAGTATTAAATATAAAGTTTTATATCTTTACTTATCTATAACCTTACCTCTTCTTAACTCGCAATATAATATAATATCTTTCGCAGTCTAAAGTGTTCTCCAAGCGGACCCTCTCGCGGACCCTCATCAAAAGCCATTCAATCTTTCATTCAAGGTTCGCAATGCTCGAGCCGCGTGTACAGTTCGAGTTTAGGTACCTATGAACGAGGGGTCAGTTACCCCGCCCAACGAAAGCCCCAGTTGCGGGCGGGGGAGTGTTGGCGGTCACCATCGGCTTCACCAGCCCCGGACCCTTCGACCTCCGCCCTTGTCATGGTGACTTGGGAACTGAGATTTTCTAGTTTTTAGGGTCTCGTATCCATACGGAATCCTATTACTATGCCTACGCCGTCTGTCTATCTATCTGTCTGTCTGTCTGTCCGAGGGCTGTATCCCTCGAACCGTAATAGGTAGCCCGTTGAAATGTTCACAGAATACGTGTTACTATGGCGGATATAACAACAAATAAGAAAAATAATAAAATGTTAAAAATTAAGGGGGGCTCCCAAACAAGAAACCTATAATAAAAAAGATTAGTCACGCTATTGAATAATAGATGGCGCCACAGGCTTTTATACATTGCAATGTGAGGTGCTGTCATTTCCCCACCGTAAATTTCGATCGACCTCATTGAGGCTTCTCTCCGATTGAGCGGTTATTGATAGCGGATAGATACGGAAACCTCCGTGCGCGATTAAAACTCGCACTTAGCCAGTTTTTAGGGTTCCGTGTCCATACGGAATCCTATTACTAAGCCTACGCCGTCTGTCCGTCCGTCCGTCCGTCTGTCCGAGGGCTGTATCTCTTGAACCGTAATAGGTAGCCCGTTGAAATTTTCACAGAATACCTATGTGTTATTTATTATTGTCGATATAACAACAAAATAATAAAAATAAGAAAAAGTTAAAAAATTCACGGGGTACCCATAGAAGAAACTAAAAAGTGTATTCGCGCTATCTACCGAAAAAATTATGAAGCATTTTGACTAATCATGAATTTTTACCCGACTACGGCGAAGCCAAAAAAGGAAGGGTTATGAGTTTGGCGTGTATGTATGTATGTATGTATGTATGTATGTATGTATGTATGTATGTATGTGACTATCTATATTCCACTCTACAGCCTAAAGTACTGGGCCGATTTGAATAATTCTTGCGCCAGTGGATTTGTCTTATTCACGGGAGTGTCATAGGCTATATAACAATTTTCAAAATTCAAAATGGCGGACGCACGGCCTCAAAATGTCAAATTAGTTTTTCAAAATATATTGAGTGGGGTATCAAATTAAAGATAATTAAATTACGATTCCGAAAATATATACTTTGCTATCTATTAAACTTATGTATACAGAGAAATAGAGCCAAATGTGTGGCGCATGTATGAATCGCGATTATTCGCGATGAAGCGTGGTCGCCCGCGCACCGCGCCGCGCGCCCCCGCGGTTTCGGTCGACGCGACTGCGACGCGAAGAAGCGACATGGTATTGTTGGTAATATACCTACCTACATACTTACTCACTGATCTACCGCAAATTTTATATAGATATATAATATTATTATTAGATACAGTACTATGCTAAAATTGGTATTAAATGTCCATGTAGGTACCTAGTGAAAGCATAATATGTAGTGTAGGTGTACCGTGTGGGGTCGGTACTTAAAAAGAATAGCCCCACTGCATCTCTCCCCGTCGCATGTCGTAAAAGTCGACTAAGGGATCGTCAGCCTACTGATGGATGACCGCCCGACTGTTGGAGGCTGACCGTGGTTCGGATACCACGTTAAACTGTAGGTCCCTTCCCTTCTTACCTTACTAGGTGGTAGGGTTTAGCTCGGCCGGGTTGGTACCACCGCACTGAGCGAAACGTCGGTCGAAACGGCTATATATATATAGTAAATAGTTCGTGTTTTCCGTCCAGTTCAGTGTAGCCGGCGCGAAATGAAGGGAAGCACTGACATGGCACCTAGTTCACCCGGTGTTATGGGCTGACATCACGGATGTTGTAGGTGATGAAGCCAACCGTGTCAAGTTTCCATAAAAAAAAAAGTAGGTACTTTAAATATACCTAATACCTCAAATATTTTCGGATGCAAGTTACCCTTCAGCTAAGCGGGATATTGTGGAAGAGAAGAACCGCCGATTGCGGAAAAGTATTCCCAATTTTCTGGGTGCAGTTTTAGCCCTAGACTCGATTAGTTGCCGGAAACCTACGTCTTTGGAAATGGCGGTGCCCAGGAGGTTCAGGTGCTTCCAGACAGGTATGACGCTGACTTAGAAACTGGCTTGGAAAGCAAAAGGACCTTCAAATCGACCTTCGCAGATAATGCGCAGCACTGAGCCTTGCTAACGTTAAAGGCGTGGGCGTAGCATTCAGGGGGCAACATATTAAACTGTAGGTCCCTTCCCTTCTTACCTTACTAGGTGGTAGGGTTTATCCCGGCCGGGTTGGTACCACCGCACTGAACGAAACGTCGGTCGAAACGGCTATGTAAATAGTTCGTGTTTTCCGTCCAGTTTAGTGTAGCCGACATGAAATGAAGGGAAGCACTGACATGGCACCTAGTTCACCCTGTGTTATGGGCTGACATCACGGATGTTGTAGGTGATGTAGCCAACCGTGTCAGGTTCCATAAAAAAAAAAAATATATTATTGCTATGCATACGAGAGTACGGAACACGGGTTCTACACCAGTTACCCTTCAACTAGGCGGGATGTGGATGAGAAGAGGCGAAGACTTGTGTCTGAACTTGAGCAAACACTCGGCTCTATTTCCGAATGGGCCGTAGCAAGTTGGTCAAGTTAAATACCTCCAAGATACAAGTTTGCGCGTTCAGTGCGAAGAGAGCGGTGTTCACACCAGCTCCTTCCTACCAAGGCACGTCACTTAAATTTTGCGACCACCTCGGGGTCCTCCGAGTCGAATTTTCGCACGATCTAAACTTACGGCGTGACATCGAGGGCAAGGTCGTATAAATCGCAGATTCGGTCCTGCTTGGGGTACTGCTCGCACCTATGGGATGGCTCAGTCAAATACCAGCTGGCGCCTCTGGACTCGATCCAGCTAGCGTCGAGCCGTGCGAATAGTAGGTGACTCCCAAATGTCCCGCGATCTAAAAGCACTGCAACTCCGTAGGAATACATAGCTAAATCAGAGCCTGTTGAAATACAAACAGAGATAAATATTTTCCCCCAAGTACAGTCTCGGGTCCTTCAACCTGGGCACCTGTCAGGCCGGCATGGCATTGGCAGCCTCCGCATGCTACCGAATGTTCATGGGCATCGCTAGACACCTTATGGGTGGCTCGGCGCCACATGTCGCGCTTACTATAAAAATAATATCAGTAGCTTTGGCCTCGCCTTAGTGGCTTACCTGCTTCGAGTGAGTACATTATTCAACTATGTACAACCTGAAACCTCCCTCGGTCTTCGGCCTTGAACTGATTGGTTTACTTATTTCCCGAATCCGCTTCACCCCAGCCAGATATATTTACTTACATAGACAAAGAAAATCGTGTACTTACACATCTCAGTCTTCGGTCTTGCTCTGACTGACTTTTCATTTTACTTCAAGACTATACATCGTTCAACTATACATAATTTGTATATATATGTAGGTACTCACTCATGCGCTATTTGCAGAAAACTTTAGTTTCAAATAAAGATCACGACAAATAAACGGACGGATAGTATCAATTTTGTACCGTGTGGGGCCGGTACTTATATAAAAGAATAGCCCCACTGTATCTCTCCCCGTGTATGTCGTAAAAGGCGACTAAGGGATATGACTTCCTTCTTTTATTACTGGGTGGTAAGGTTTATTTCAAATAAAGATCACGACAAATAAACGGACGGATAGTATCAATTTTGTACCGTGTGGGGCCGGTACTTATATAAAAGAATAGCCCCACTGTATCTCTCCCCGTGTATGTCGTAAAAGGCGACTAAGGGATATGACTTCCTTCTTTTATTACTGGGTGGTAGGGTTTAACCCGCCCGTGTTGGTACCACCGCACCGCACTGAATGAAAGGTCGGTAGAAACGGCTATGTATTTAGTGTAGCCGGTACGACCGAAGGGAAGCACTAACGTGGCACCAAGTTCACCCGGTGTTATGGGCTGACGTCACGGATGTTGTAGCCTGTAGGTGATGTGTCAGATTCCATAAAAAAAATCAATATACGAGTTACATACAACATTTAAAGTATGCAAACAGTTTTTAAAAAAGCCTAAAATAAAAAAATAAAAAGTTATAAAAAACTAAAACCCGACTACGTAAAGGCTAATTATGAAAATCGTTTAAATAAAAAAAAAATAGTTATAAAAAAAAAATAGTTATAAAAAACTAAAACCCGGCTACGAAAAAGCAAATTATGAAAATAGTTTAACTATAACTAAAAATAACAAAATAATGTTTTCCATATAATTTATCAGATACAGCAATTCTCTTTTTATATTGATTTTACCTTAGCACTAACTCTATAAATTTTGATAAATTTATTATTTTTAACGTTCTAAATATAGAGCCGTGGTCGGGCGTTCTTCGTTCAACAAGACAAGTGAGACCGTCGTTGTGCATTATAGCCGTTGACGTTCGGTATGTACCTATGTATCTACTTATAATAATTTTAGATTGGCTCTGACTGATCTTACAAAAAGATGCCAGTATGACACAATGGCGATGGCCGTCCTAAGTTCCGCGCTCTAATAATGCACGACGACGGCCTCTCTTGTCTTGTTGAACGAAGAACGCCCGACCACGGCTCTATATTTAGAACGTTAAAAATAATAAATTTATCAAAATTTATAGAGTTAGTGCTAAGGTAAAATCAATATAAAAAGAGAATTGCTGTATCTGATAAATTATATGGAAAACATTATTTTGTTATTTTTAGTTATAGTTAAACTATTTTCATAATTTGCTTTTTCGTAGCCGGGTTTTAGTTTTTTATAACTATTTTTTTTTTATTTAAACGATTTTCATAATTAGCCTTTACGTAGTCGGG
This sequence comes from Nematopogon swammerdamellus, assembly GCA_946902875.1. NCBI lineage: Eukaryota > Metazoa > Arthropoda > Insecta > Lepidoptera > Adelidae > Nematopogon > Nematopogon swammerdamellus. Next base: position 21,201,071 of record OX336349.1, read on the forward strand.
TTTTAGTTTTTTATAACTTTTTATTTTTTTATTTTAGGCTTTTTTAAAAACTGTTTGCATACTTTAAATGTTGTATGTAACTCGTATATTGATTTTTTTTATGGAATCTGACACATCACCGCTACAACATCCGTGACGTCAGCCCATTACACCGGGTGAACTTGGTGCCACGTTAGTGCTTCCCTTCGGTCGTACCGGCTACACTAAATACATAGCCGTTTCTACCGACCTTTCATTCAGTGCGGTGCGGTGGTACCAACACGGGCGGGTTAAACCCTACCACCCAGTAATAAAAGAAGGAAGTCATATCCCTTAGTCGCCTTTTACGACATACACGGGGAGAGATACAGTGGGGCTATTCTTTTATATAAGTACCGGCCCCACACGGTACAAAATTGATACTATCCGTCCGTTTATTTGTCGTGATCTTTATTTGAAATAAACCCTACCACCCAGTAATAAAAGAAGGAAGTCATATCCCTTAGTCGCCTTTTACGACATACACGGGGAGAGATACAGTGGGGCTATTCTTTTATATAAGTACCGGCCCCACACGGTACAAAATTGATACTATCCGTCCGTTTATTTGTCGTGATCTTTATTTGAAACTAAAGTTTTCTGCAAATAGCGCATGAGTGAGTACCTACATATATATACAAATTATGTATAGTTGAACGATGTATAGTCTTGAAGTAAAATGAAAAGTCAGTCAGAGCAAGACCGAAGACTGAGATGTGTAAGTACACGATTTTCTTTGTCTATGTAAGTAAATATATCTGGCTGGGGTGAAGCGGATTCGGGAAATAAGTAAACCAATCAGTTCAAGGCCGAAGACCGAGGGAGGTTTCAGGTTGTACATAGTTGAATAATGTACTCACTCGAAGCAGGTAAGCCACTAAGGCGAGGCCAAAGCTACTGATATTATTTTTATAGTAAGCGCGACATGTGGCGCCGAGCCACCCATAAGGTGTCTAGCGATGCCCATGAACATTCGGTAGCATGCGGAGGCTGCCAATGCCATGCCGGCCTGACAGGTGCCCAGGTTGAAGGACCCGAGACTGTACTTGGGGGAAAATATTTATCTCTGTTTGTATTTCAACAGGCTCTGATTTAGCTATGTATTCCTACGGAGTTGCAGTGCTTTTAGATCGCGGGACATTTGGGAGTCACCTACTATTCGCACGGCTCGACGCTAGCTGGATCGAGTCCAGAGGCGCCAGCTGGTATTTGACTGAGCCATCCCATAGGTGCGAGCAGTACCCCAAGCAGGACCGAATCTGCGATTTATACGACCTTGCCCTCGATGTCACGCCGTAAGTTTAGATCGTGCGAAAATTCGACTCGGAGGACCCCGAGGTGGTCGCAAAATTTAAGTGACGTGCCTTGGTAGGAAGGATCTGGTGTGAACACCGCTCTCTTCGCACTGAACGCGCAAACTTGTATCTTGGAGGTATTTAACTTGACCAACTTGCTACGGCCCATTCGGAAATAGAGCCGAGTGTTTGCTCAAGTTCAGACACAAGTCTTCGCCTCTTCTCATCCACATCCCGCCTAGTTGAAGGGTAACTGGTGTAGAACCCGTGTTCCGTACTCTCGTATGCATAGCAATAATATATTTTTTTTTTTTATGGAACCTGACACGGTTGGCTACATCACCTACAACATCCGTGATGTCAGCCCATAACACAGGGTGAACTAGGTGCCATGTCAGTGCTTCCCTTCATTTCATGTCGGCTACACTAAACTGGACGGAAAACACGAACTATTTACATAGCCGTTTCGACCGACGTTTCGTTCAGTGCGGTGGTACCAACCCGGCCGGGATAAACCCTACCACCTAGTAAGGTAAGAAGGGAAGGGACCTACAGTTTAATATGTTGCCCCCTGAATGCTACGCCCACGCCTTTAACGTTAGCAAGGCTCAGTGCTGCGCATTATCTGCGAAGGTCGATTTGAAGGTCCTTTTGCTTTCCAAGCCAGTTTCTAAGTCAGCGTCATACCTGTCTGGAAGCACCTGAACCTCCTGGGCACCGCCATTTCCAAAGACGTAGGTTTCCGGCAACTAATCGAGTCTAGGGCTAAAACTGCACCCAGAAAATTGGGAATACTTTTCCGCAATCGGCGGTTCTTCTCTTCCACAATATCCCGCTTAGCTGAAGGGTAACTTGCATCCGAAAATATTTGAGGTATTAGGTATATTTAAAGTACCTACTTTTTTTTTATGGAAACTTGACACGGTTGGCTTCATCACCTACAACATCCGTGATGTCAGCCCATAACACCGGGTGAACTAGGTGCCATGTCAGTGCTTCCCTTCATTTCGCGCCGGCTACACTGAACTGGACGGAAAACACGAACTATTTACTATATATATATAGCCGTTTCGACCGACGTTTCGCTCAGTGCGGTGGTACCAACCCGGCCGAGCTAAACCCTACCACCTAGTAAGGTAAGAAGGGAAGGGACCTACAGTTTAACGTGGTATCCGAACCACGGTCAGCCTCCAACAGTCGGGCGGTCATCCATCAGTAGGCTGACGATCCCTTAGTCGACTTTTACGACATGCGACGGGGAGAGATGCAGTGGGGCTATTCTTTTTAAGTACCGACCCCACACGGTACACCTACACTACATATTATGCTTTCACTAGGTACCTACATGGACATTTAATACCAATTTTAGCATAGTACTGTATCTAATAATAATATTATATATCTATATAAAATTTGCGGTAGATCAGTGAGTAAGTATGTAGGTAGGTATATTACCAACAATACCATGTCGCTTCTTCGCGTCGCAGTCGCGTCGACCGAAACCGCGGGGGCGCGCGGCGCGGTGCGCGGGCGACCACGCTTCATCGCGAATAATCGCGATTCATACATGCGCCACACATTTGGCTCTATTTCTCTGTATACATAAGTTTAATAGATAGCAAAGTATATATTTTCGGAATCGTAATTTAATTATCTTTAATTTGATACCCCACTCAATATATTTTGAAAAACTAATTTGACATTTTGAGGCCGTGCGTCCGCCATTTTGAATTTTGAAAATTGTTATATAGCCTATGACACTCCCGTGAATAAGACAAATCCACTGGCGCAAGAATTATTCAAATCGGCCCAGTACTTTAGGCTGTAGAGTGGAATATAGATAGTCACATACATACATACATACATACATACATACATACATACATACATACATACATACATACATACATACACGCCAAACTCATAACCCTTCCTTTTTTGGCTTCGCCGTAGTCGGGTAAAAACTAAAACCCGGCTACGAAAAAGCAAATTATGAAAATTGTTTAACTATAACTAAAAATAACAAAATAATGTTTTCCATATAATTTATCAGATACAGCAATTCTCTTTTTATATTGATTTTACCTTAGCACTAACTCTATAAATTTTGATAAATTTATTATTTTTAACGTTCTAAATATAGAGCCGTGGTCGGGCGTTCTTCGTTCAACAAGACAAGAGAGGCCGTCGTCGTGCATTATTAGAGCGCGGAACTTAGGACGGCCATCGCCATTGTGTCATACTGGCATCTTTTTGTAAGATCAGTCAGAGCCAATCTAAAATTATTATAAGTAGATACATAGGTACATACCGAACGTCAACGGCTATAATGCACAACGACGGTCTCACTTGTCTTGTTGAACGAAGAACGCCCGACCACGGCTCTATATTTAGAACGTTAAAAATAATAAATTTATCAAAATTTATAGAGTTAGTGCTAAGGTAAAATCAATATAAAAAGAGAATTGCTGTATCTGATAAATTATATGGAAAACATTATTTTGTTATTTTTAGTTATAGTTAAACTATTTTCATAATTTGCTTTTTCGTAGCCGGGTTTTAGTTTTTTATAACTATTTTTTTTTTATTTAAACGATTTTCATAATTAGCCTTTACGTAGTCGGGTTTTAGTTTTTTATAACTTTTTATTTTTAACTAATATGAAGCATTTCATAAACACGCCATAGATGGCGTGAGTGGCGCTGACCATGACATGGCGATGCGGAACCTCGGTGCGTGAGTTCACTCGCAATTGGCCGGTTTTTGGGGTTCCGTATCCATACGGAAGCCTATTACTACGCCGTCTGTCTGTCTGTCCGTCCGTCCGTCCGTCCGAGGGCTGTATCTCTTGAACCGTGATAGGTAGCCGGTTGAAATTTTCACAGAATATATTGTGTTATATATAATGGCAGATATGGCAAAAAATAATGAAAGAAGCAAAAATAAAAAAAAATCAAGATGATTCCCACACTTCCCACACAAGAAACGTGCTAAGAATCGATTAGTACATACTTATGCTACTAAATAATAGATGGCGCCAAAGGTGCTTTGCATTGCAGAAAAACAAAAGATAGATGGATATGGTTTTTTGACAAGTAAGGTATAGCGGGTCTACGGAACCCTCCGTGCGCGACTAAAACTTGCGCTTGATCGATTTTTTTATCAAAACTGACACGGTTGGCTACTACATCACCTACAACATCCATGATGTCAGCTCATTTGGTGAACTAGTGTCATGTCAGTGCTTCCCTTCGGTCGTGTCGACTATACTGAACTGGGAGGAAAACACGAACTTTTACATGCCGGTTTCGACCGAAATTTAATTCAGTGCGGTCGTATCAACCCGGGCGTGTTAAATGCCACCTAGTAAGTTAAGAAGGGAGGGGACCTAAAGTATTACACCGGTTCCGAATGGTGAAGCAGGGTAATTGTTCTGTCAGAAAAAAACCCCATTGGTGCATGTCGGCTGGAATCGAACCTCGGACCTTGAAATCAAGAGTCCAAGACAAGACCGCGTCGACCAACCGGCCTTGCAGTTGTTAATACGTAGCTATAACGTATTATCGGCAAAGTTTGATGAGAACTTGCAAGTTTATCTCCAATTTGGGCTCAGATTTTGTACAACACGTAGATAGGCCTTAGATTTGTGTTTATAGAGTGGCATACTAGAGATTCGAAAAGCTTAAAATGAAGTATGAAATAAAGAACGTGGCGTATGTGGCCGGTTACTTAAAAATAATAGGCCCACTGAATGTGCATGTCGTGAAAGGAGATTTCTAAGGGATAAAGACAAGATGTCGTGTTATAAGGCGATAGAATAGCCACCTCTCACCTTGGCGCGGTCCCTTCAGTAGTGCAGTAGGTAGCTAACTGTCCTAATGTTTTTTTCGAGGTTTTTTTATGCATGGTGGTCGGTGTTCACCAGAGTTATTGCATCACAACGCCGAAAATTGGAGACGCGTATGTCCAGCAGTGGACGCTTACACGCTGACTGACTGACTGTTAATAATCGAGAGCTCAAGACATTGTGTGAAACAATTTTATTTTATGTTTAAGCACTTGGTTCTTTGGGAATCTTTAGTCAGGAAAGATATAGGAACAAAAAGCATGTGAAGTGCTTAATATATTCCGATTAAAACATTCCATTGGTCAGAATGTTGACCCCCCCAAACCCCCCCAAAAATCCGTTGCATGAAACCTAATCCCTCTCCATCCCGAAGGCCATCCACCCACCACTTAAACACACCCATACACCGCAACGTAAGGAGGGAACGAGAAACCGCCGCGCGCGCTGCTGACGGCCCCTAAGGCGAAGCGGGAAGAGCGACGCTTTAAGGGTTACCACACGTCCGGGAATGACTCGGACAATCCGGCAATCGCATACCTTATCCGAGTGAAAGAAAAATTTCCGGAAATGCCGTTTTTTTGGCGTCCGCTTTACTGCATATACACAGAAGTGACGTGTTGGCAGCTTCTAAATCGAATAAAAAATACTTACAATTTGTTTGTTTGTTTGCAGTTGTCTTAATGGCATGGCATGGCGCCTCGCTGGGAGGGGTTTCGTGAGAAAATGTGTTTTTGACTGCGTCTATCATCATTCGACTGATTGTTGGGACAGCCACCCATGCCAATTTTCTATAAATAAATAACCGTCGAATTGAAGACCCCATCCTTTTCAGGTTTTGCGTATCGGGTACGGAAGACTATTACTAAGCCTACGCCGCGCCGCCGTCTGTCTGTATGTCTATCTACCTTTAAAGGGCTGTAATTTTTTAACCGTAATAGGCAGCCAGTTGAAATTTTCAAAGAATATGTGGTTTTATGGCGGATATCCGAAAACATAAAAAGTATATAAAATTAAGTGGCGCTCCTGTCAAAAAACGTGTTTTTTTTTTTGGTCTATCGTTAATACATACAAGCGTGTCGGTGTGATTATAGTACAAACTCTTAAATATAAAAACATATTTATAATAGAAACCGGCCAATTACGTGGTGGTAAAGAAACCTCGGTGCGCGAAACCGACTCGCACTTGGCCGGTTTTCTGAAGTCAGTTAAAAATTCTACGTACTCTGACGAAGTCTTATTTTTCGGTTTCAATTAGCGACTGCGTCAAGCTGCTGCTTCTTTGTCCGGGAAAGAGCCAAAGAAAACGTGGCAACCCTACTTGAAGGACGCCGCGGAGCCTTGAAGACGCCTGATGGGAGTTCAATGTAGTTTGTTTACAAGGGAAGTGTAACAGATTTAGAAGGGAGGCATTTCGGCAGAGTGGATTTTCATGTGCACGAAATAGTTACATACATACATACCACACGCTGTATTCCGACAATCAGGGTAAGCAGAGTGATCGGTGTTGTGCTGTGCAAGGAATCCAGTAAATTACAGCACACCACCGACCACCAAGTTTCACAAAGTATTTGGACAAGACTACGGCACGAAGATCCACCTGCTGCATGACTCATACTGTCATGCATTACCTTCGGGGCCGGTACTTACAAAGAATGACCCCACTGCAACTCTACCGTGCTTGTCGTAAAAGACGACTAGGGGATAAGGACAACATTCCGTGCTAAAAGGGGACAGGGTGGCCACCACTCACCTTGGCACGGACCTTCCACGAAATAGTTAAGTAATAAAAACATTGGTTGCCCCCTCACAAATTAATCCAAGGCTTTTAGCGTGTCGTACGCAAGTCTTGAAGTGCGAACCACTGAGACCAATTTGCGAAGGTCGACTTTATTGGGACCAAAATATTATGCCTATCTTTCTTTGTCACGGATTCGAGACCCTGCCATAAACATGGACTCGGGCCTAAAATGTACACGAGTGAGTCCGCCGCGCCCGCCGGCAGAGACGTAGTCAGCATTTTATCCACGCCCCACCCTGGGGTGCGACCCCACCCCACCAAGCGACACAGTTAAATAATATTTTTCAATAAACTACTTTTTCTTTAGATTTCTTAATTTTTGAAGTGAAAACTTCTTTAGCGGCGCTTGGCACTTTTTATATGGGGAAAAAAGTCTATGTTCGCTTCAGCGCGTCAGATAACAATCTATCGTTGCTATGACAACCGCGTCAGATAACAATCTATAGTTGCTATGACAACCGCAATCTATAGTTGCTATGACAACCGCGTCAGATAACAATATATCGTTGCTATGACAACGCTCAATACATGACATCTCAAAGTTCTGCAAAATGATTTTAGGGTTCCGTAACAAATGCATGTCTGTCCGTTCTACTAAATTTAACATTTATTTCAAAATGAATGTAGGGTTCCGTAACAAATGCATGTCTGTCTGTTCTACTAAATTTTACAATTTTCAACCAAGGTCCTCCGACGGTTATTTTATAATAAAAGTAGGGTTCCGTAACACGTTTATGTCTGTCCATTCTACTAAGTTCTGCAAAATGAATGTAGGGTTCCGTAACAAATGCATGTTTGTCCGTCCTACTAAATTAAAGTTTTTTTTTTTTTTTTAATTTCCATTAATTTTTTTTTTTTATTAATTTTTTTTTTTCCATAATTTTTTTTTTTATATATTTTTTTCCATTCATTTTTTTTTTTTGAAGCAATGTTACGGTGTTGTTTTCACTTCTGCCGGCACTCCCGGAGTGCAACTGTGGCTTTTTTTTTTTATTAAACATAAGACGAATTCAGTAGCACAAAAATAATATTCGAAATATTTCGTACGAAACATTATGTAAGTGCGGAATTACGTCATACAAGAAGCAGCCGAAAAATTATGTAAATACGAAATACGTGAGTACGTATTAGGAGAAGCTGCAGAAAAAATGTGTACGTCCGAAATAGGTGAGGAAGTATTTTTTGTATAATTAGGTCGCACGAGAAGCTCAGAAAAATTATGTACGTACGTGAATAGGTATTTCGCGTATAAATAAGTCACACGAGAAGCTGCAGAAAAATTATATACGTACGTGAGTACGTATTTCGCGTATAATTAAGTCACACGAGAAGCCGCAGAAAAAATATGTATGTACGAAATACGTGAGTACGTATTTCGTGTATAACTACGTCATACGTGAGCGACTATTTAGTTCTAATTTAAATAATGTAGAAAACGTAGACATGCACAATAATTTGCAGATTATTATTTATTTTTTTATAGAAAGTACGATATGTGGCGCGAAGCTACCCATAACGCCTCCAACGACGACCATGGATATTCGGTCGCATGCGGTAAATGGTTTTATACATACCTACAGAATGGTCAGTTACGTAAAATAAGTGGTGTGTGACTCGTGGGCCCACTGACTTTGTACCACCATGACTCATGGTCCCACTAGACCTAATAATCTGGACTCGTGGTCCCACTAGACCTAATAATCTGGACTCGTGGTCCCACTTCTAGGTGGGACCACGAGTCATTCTTAGTCCCACTAGCGCGATTGTGTAATTTTACCCGTAATGGGGCGCAAGTGCCCGACACGGCCCCACCGCGACTACGCCCATGTCCGCCGGCGCGGGCGCCTCAGCGATTCGTCCTCTTTCCGCGATATTGGAAGCGACACAACTCTATCCAATCTCATAAAGAAAAATACAATTCCGGCCACCGCTTTCCCCTTATTCCCGGGCGTGTGCGCGAGTTCTTTTATTAGATCTCCTCTCGACGAGGTAAAGGAGTAAGAGAAAACTTTTTTTATTTCAATAAACAAATATGGGACGACGCTATGAAAATTGCGCGCGTGCATAGGCATAGGTAATAAAAAGTGACGGCGGTGGCGGAGGATGGGGCCCGCATTTGCATGCAGAGAGCGGAACGACCGCCGCGCCGCCGCGCCGCCCCCGCCGCCGCGAAGAAGGGATTTTCAATCACGGAGAGAACATTCTCAGACGTTTTCCGAATTCCGACGACACTCCGCCGTCTAGTGGGCGCGATAAACGCTTCGAGCGGGCCATTTGTGAATAAGCTAGATAGAGTTTGACGATCGAGCGGGACAGTCTGACCTATTGAACTGCCGCGATAGGGGGATGCAACAACCGGTGTCCCTTCCTAGAATACATGAAAGTTTATATATATATCGCGTTTTTTAACCACTTTGTGGTGTTGTATTATTTTGTTTAGTACATTATTTACACTTTCTTAAATATTTCGGAGCTGTTGCCTTCATCAGTAAGTAATATTATAATATATTATTCCAATATTATTGAATAATATATTATAATATTACTTACTGATGACGGCAACAGCGCCGAAATATTTAAGAATTCCTAGAATACATACATACCACAATCGCAGCCACCGATGTTTCCAGACAATCGGGGTGAGCAGAGTAGGTTCAGGACATGATAACTATCAAGCGGCAAGTAAGGCACTAAGAACCACCTGTTGCACGACTCGGTGGAAGGACCGTGCCAAGGTTTAGCACGGCATCTTATCCTTATCCCTCAGTCGCCTTTTATTTATTTTTTTTTATTTATTTATTTATTAGAAAACAGACAGCCTAATGACAAACAGATAAAGCATAAATTGTACATACATTGACGTCTGGCCATTTTTTGTTTCCCTGATTAGGCTATAGTTTAGTTAGTGGGATCAACGTGTGTGTGTGTGTGTACGTAGTGAGTGTCAATGCAGTGTAGTGTTGTGTAATGTAGTGTGGTGTAGCGTAATGTTTTGTGGTGGTTGTGTAGTGTATTGTAGTGTAGTGTAGTGCAGTATAGTGTAGTGTGGTGTAGTGCAGTGCAGTGCAGTGTAGTGTAGTGTAGTGTAGTGTAGTGTAGTGTAGTGTAGTGTAGTGTAGTGTAGTGTAGTGTAGTGTGGTGTAATGTAGTGTGATGTGGTGGGATGCAGTAGTCACGTACCAGGCAGTATCTTTACAGAATTACAAGACCAGTTTTTAAACCAAACATAGATATAAAAAAAAATTATAATTGATTTTACCTATGTTTTTGAGAAGAGATGACAATACTTATGCATTTGTAGTTTGGGTCATTGTTGTGATGATTTTATTTCTAAAGACACTCTTACTTAATATGAAAATGTCGAGGTCCGTATATGTAAGATTGTATGTGCGTGTAATTCGAGGTATAAGGGCATTACGGGCAAAGTTAGTCGTGTGCGGTGACTCGTAAAAAAGTTGTGTATGTCGAGTGCGTCGAGTCGGCGTGCACAGCGATATCTCCGCCAGCAGCTCGGAGCAGTCCAGGCGCCCGTTCACCACGTCATGTAGCAGCAGCATGTCTAGCAGCACCCTTCTTTGCTCTAGAGTTAACATTCGATGTCTATTGCAACTTTGCTCATATGTATGTGCATGCTTACTGATTTTGGATACAAAGTTCAGGTACCTTACGAGTTTCACTTGGATTTGTTCTATTTGGTTGATATGTATTTGATAGTGAGGCGACCAGATGGAGCAGGCATATTCAAGATGGCTTCTTATATATGCATAGTATATGGTTTTAATGCATGTGATATCACGAAAACCCTTGGTTGTGCGTTTTATGAATCCTAAGTTCCTGATTGCCTTACTCGTGATGTAATTATAGTGTTCAATAAAGGTGAGTTTTTGATCAAGTAGGACACCAAGATCACGTACTATGTTAGTTTTAGCGATTGGAGTTTCGTTAAAGTAGTAGTTGTATTCAATAGGACGTGTACTGCGCGTAAACTTTATAAATTGACACTTTTGTGCATTCACTGTGATATGATTCTTAATATAGTAGTTGTATAAGCGGTTTAGATCACTCTGGATGTTTTCGCAGTCAATCACGCTGCGCACCTTCATGACAACTTTCTTATCATCTGCATATAATAAGTATTTGGCGAATTTAAAACAAGTGTAAATGTCATAAAGGTACGCAACGTAAAAGAGCGGACCCAGCAGTGATCCCTGGGGAACTCCTGAAGGGATATTTACAAAATTCGATTTGAATCCTCCTATTACAACAGCTTGAGACCGGCATACAATATACGATTTTGTCCAACGTAAGAGATCACCGTGTATACCGAGCCGCTGTAGCTTGCTTATTAATATCACATGGTCAACCCGATCGAATGCTTTTTCGAAATCAGTATAGATTGCATCCACCTGGCCACCTCCCTCCATATTTTCAAGCACATAATTAGTAAAAATGGCCAAATTAGTTGAAGTAGAACGTTTCCTTAAAAACCCGTGTTGGTTTTCAGTTACACATCCAGCAATAACAGGATATATATTATCGGTCTAGGACTATTCCGCACCGCCGATACGTCGCCAGACAAGCCGCCTTGGGCGAGTCACCGCGGAGCCAGTTCCCCGCCTTGACGATTCACTTCGAACATATTCGACCCCGGGTACTATTTGTCGCAGGGTCCAAGCCGCCACCGCCGACCCGAAGCGAGCCAACTCGACGCGAAAAGTTCATAAATCAAACAATTGTGTAAATTGTTGGTTATTTCTCGGAGAGGGGCCGAAGTAGGTACCTGGATTGTGTGTGAGGGTTTTAGAAAAAAAATCGGATGTACCCTATTATGTGGTGTACGTACACATTTAGATAACGTTTGCTGTTGATATTCGTCTTACGAGATAATTGAGGATGCGAGGGAGGATGCAATGTTCACCGCAGTTTTGTGTTAGAACCTTTAAATATATATTTATGGTCTAAGTACGCGTCATTTGTTGTCATTGTAGATACTAGTAGATAGGTATGATATGGTTATTAACAATATGGTTCTTCTTCGGGAGATAATAATATGATCACAGGGATTGACTACATTTCCAAGTACTTAGTACTTAGATAGGTACTAAACTGTTTATTTGGGATGGGTTTTAAGTATATTCTCGTAAGAAAGGACCATCCGTTTGGCCTGAAACATCGAGCCACATAGGAAAAGTACCGTGAATAAAGTGGTAGAATTTTGAACCAAATTTATTTAATATGTAACTGGTGAAGTTTTTACGAGTATTCGATTATTGTATTATTTTATTGGTATTAACGACACGACGATTTATTGTAGTCCTATACACTCGCGGCGCGCTTAGGCTTTTGTATCTTTAGTAATTTTAGTCTCTATTAGTAGTATCGAGAGCTTTGGTTTAATACTTAGATATTTATAGTCTTATAGTACATATTTTTTTTAGTTAGCAAACATTTAGTGTATGTACTATTCAAAGAATTATTTTAAAGAGTTGACTGCTCTTAAAATGTGGTAGCAAAGTCGTGTGTCCTGTCAACTTCTCCGTTCAAACCAACATCGCAAGTCACAAATAAGTATTATTATTTATTGTTTATTTATCATCTCTTGATAGTACGCTGCGCTCAGATTTGTCATACATAATGTACATTGTAACATTCCGCCAATTCGATTATCACAGCGCGAAGAAGAACTGACAAGAAACTTCACTGGAATTTTTTTTCACTGGAAATTATAGTAACTTCTAAACTACACATGATAAGCCCATCGTGTTTGGGCTCGTTGGATTTGTCTTCGCAAGTACTCTAGTCATATGTTATTTCCAGGGTCCTGATGATGGAGCCGGAAGGAAGCCATAGGAACTCCTAAACTAGACATGATAAATCCACCATATTTGGGCTCGTTGGATAAAGGAATATATCCAGGCTGGGCCATGGCACTTAAATAATTTCACACAAAAACACTTAAATAAATCATCTACAGCTGAGGAATCAACATTAAATTCCATTAAGTAAGTCCGTAAAGTAACAAATAAAATTACCCATACTACCGCTCACAAGAGAATCATTATTTACAGCATAAACATGAATACTTACCGCTCTGCCTAATTAAATTATCTGCATCTGGTTTAATAGTGAAATCGTTAATTTTGATAAGATATCAGTTCAATAACAATTTATTTTCTCTAAATTGTTGTTAAACAATTCGCATCGCAAAAAAGTAATTCGCTACGACGGCGGCGCGGCGGCGCGGAGGAGCGGCGCCGACGACGACGACATCGACGTCAACATTCGTAGTAGGCTAACGGAGGAAGTTAGTAAAGAGAAGTTGCAGCATCCCATCTAATTTCTAGTAAAACAGTCAGTGCGGGGAGTAGCGGGAGGCACAACTTTTTTCCACTAATCACACTAAAACTATCTGGTTCTCTAGAGAGCACGTTTAGTGTGATGCTATAAAAATATATGGTCTTTTGTAAGATCTACTGCGTCCAATGTAAACTTTAAAACGTACATACATACATATCACACACGCTGAATCCCGACAATCGGGGTAAGCAGAGTAATCGGTGTTGGGCTGCAAGAACTCTGGTTAATTACAGCACAACACCGACTACCACGTTTCGCAAAATATTCGAACAAGATTCAATCGATCAAGCAGCAAATAAGGCACGAAGACCCTTACCTGCTGCAAGACTCGGTGGAAGTACCGTGCCAAGGTATGAGGTGGCAAACCTGTCGCCCTTTAGCACGGCATCTTGTCCTTATCCCTTAGTCGCCTTTTACGACATGCACGGGGAGAGATGCAGTGGGGCTATTCTTTTAAAGTACCGGCCCCACACGGTACGATGGTGAAACCACCCAGTTGGTGAAAACACGTACCCTGTCTACTTAGACTAACTCCTCTACTATTTTTTTCCGTGGTATAGTCGAACAGCACAGCCACACATGTTAAGGCCGGCTCCAGATGGGCCGGTATTGTTTTTAGAACGTACAATGCAACCATTGCTCAAAAGCGTCAACCCCTAGCCCCTATCCAAAAATACTGTTTTTACTCGTTATTTCTTTATTTCAAAAACTTCATTCTAACAATTCGGTCCGATTTACGTATGGTGAAGCAGCAGGTGTAGGTTAGGTAAAGTTTTCATTAAAAACTCATTTATGCACGTCGGCCGTATTGGAACTTGCGAAACCGCGCCGACCAGCTACCGCTATATAAATAGTTTAGGAGTCAATTTATAGCAAAACAATTAAGCTCACATCACAGAACAGCGATCGACGACCGTCATCCCTCAGCCGGTAGCCCGCGTCACCCCTAGACCGGGTGACACGGTTTCATGCTATGTGGCTAAAATGTGCCCCCTGAATATTTTTTATATAATATGAAAGAGAGCTCTCATGTAATTATGCATATTTTCTTTAAAAAAATTATTATATTATAAGTTAATAAATCTAAATAAATAATCTAAATTAGTAAATCGTCGTCGTTTCTGGAATGTTTTTGAAGCAATATGGTATTTCTATGGTGCATTTTCATAGTGACTGGAAGAAGTAGATATTATTTTTTTTTTTAGTTGGACCATAAATACTTCTGACCTGTGGCTACACTCAATAATTGGTGGTGCTACGGATAGACGTCCGGTCGGAAAGTGAAGCACACCCGGGCGCGGTTGTAACTTAGACGGGTTATTTTATTAGGTGGAGTGGAAAACTGTCGCTTACCTTATCTTAGTGGGTGGTAGGGTTGGTAATTATTGGTATCACCGCTACGTGTCGATTGCGAAGCGGCTATGAAAATATTTCGTATTTTTATATATTTTATTAAATATTTCATAACCAAAGGGAAGCACTGACATGACACCTAGTTCACTAAGGTACTATGGATGGGCTACTACATCAAGAGTGTAGTAGGTGATGTAATGTAGCCAACCTTGTCAGATTCCATAAAAACATTTTAATTTGTTCTGTTCTGTTTTGTTCTGTATACATATGTATCTTATGTTTAAATATGTAATCATTTATGTGCTGGCACTTTGGCCGGGCAGATTGAACCGGTTCAGGCAGATCACGGCAGACTTTTGGGAAACTTTTCTTACATATTGTGAAATTCATTTAGCACTATAAGGAATAACCTTTATCAGTTAGGAATTACCAAGTTGAATGTACATATAAAATAACCAATCTAAATCCGTTCAGTTGTTCTCGAGTTAGATAGATATTAGAAATACTCTATTGCTCCTAAAAACATTTTACAGAAACAAACAAGCACCATACTCGTATTGTATAATTGATATGAGGCGTAAATATAGTTTGTGTTTTCCGTCCAGTTCAGTGTAGCCGTCACGACCGAAGGGAATCACTGACGTGGCACCAAGTTCACCCGGTGTTATGGGCTGACATCACGGATGTTGTAGGTGATGTAGCCAACCGTGTCAGTATGCATAAAAAAATGTGGACTTATCCCTTACGGATATTTCTTCCAGTCAACATACACACAACCGACACGTAGCGTTTTATTTTATAACTAGCTGTGCACGCGGCTCCGCTCGCGTGAAATTGGTTTAATAGTAAATCTGATTGAAGCACAAATGTGTAGTCATGAAGAGCAAGGTGCAAGGTGGAAGGCCGAGCTGAGTTCACGTAAATGAAATATGTATACCTACTCTCTCAAAGAAAGTAACCCCAATCACATCATATAGGTATCATTATTGGCTGAAACATGGACGGACGGACGGAGAGACAGATACCTGAACGATTTTCTCATGTTTAGTGTTCCGTACCTCAAACGAGGAAATAAACGGAACCCTTATAGGATCACTTTGTTGTCCGTCTGTCTGTCTGTCTGTCAAGACCTTTTTTCTCAGGAACGGGTAGAGAGGTATCAAGGTGAAATTAACATCAAATAATATAAGGTCTACGTTTCCTCGGAGGTGTAAAAAATTTAAGCTAGTTTAGTCAACGCAATCCCTAGATACGGCCATTGAAGTCACATATTTTGCTACTGGCAAATCAAATCAAAACATATAGAGTACTTCCCGTTGACTAAGCTATCATAATGAAATTTGGCAAAAAGCAAGTTCTCACAGCACAAGTAAAGGATAAATCCCAAAATAGAAAATTTGGAGTTGTCATATAAAAAATTTTTTTTTTTATATTTCAACTACAAGAGTGCCTAACAGTCAAACCATTGCTGTATATATGTAGTTTTTATTTAGAAAGGCGTTTCGTGATTTTCCAAAACACAATAATTTTTGTATACATACATAATACAAATATATTGTGAGATGGTACGGAACCCTCGGTGCTCGAGTCTAACTCGCACTTGGCGGCTTTTTTATTAACTAGCACACTTTTTCATTTACGAAAATTTCACGGCACACCACATTTATATTCATAAAGAAAGCATATAAAATTTAGAAACTAAAGACGAAGAAATTGGCGACTTCGTACTTACGTAATGTAGCGTACTTACTTACGTATTAAAAGTATTTATCAGTGAAAACTCTCATTTTAACTGAGGATGTCAAAATGCCCTTCGAACTCCCTTCTCTGCGAACTCTCATTTAATTTCTTGAGGTGTTCAAACAAATCAGTCAGAAAATGTCATTGTGGATAATCTATCTATATAGATAGACGAAAAATTATGCTTGCTCTTTTCTTCCGCGGTTTTCATACACAGTTTGAATGAGTTACTTAGAATTCGCGGCACACCTGCATGTCACTCGCGGCACACCAGTATGCCCCGGCACACCGGTTGAAACCCCCTGCTTTAGGTATCGAACTAAATTCATTGATAAAATTCATTCATTGATAAATTCATTGATTGCATTATGCAACGAAATATCGTTACATTGTTGAAAAAAAATTATATAGATTATACAGCTTAGTTACATATTGATACAAGTATTTTAGTGACTACAAAGACTTATACTTATTTATATACGACTAAGTGTGTGTAAAGAGCCTTTTTCAAACTTTAATACCTACGTAATTTGTATCAACTTAATATGTTCGTACATTAAACATAATACAATGTACTCGTAGTATAATTTTCAAAAAATAAAATATATAAAATATTAAGATACCTACTATAATTTTACATGGAATGCGAACCATGGAGGAACTCATGTTCAAGAAATTCACTTATCAAACTCGGAAAGAAAAATAAAGTGGTTCACGCCAATGGGCACTGAACGCGCGACCTTCCGGTTAATAAGCAAGGCCGTTACCACTTATCCACGAGCTACTCATAATAACATTGCAACCCGAACCTCATAAATTAAACTTGGGCTCATGCAAAAAATAAAGCCCCTGTTGTGCGTGCGACTCGCTGGATACAGCTCGCACCCCAGGGGGTGTCGCGCTCAGTAGTACTGGGGTCCAGTTGACTTGCTTTAAGATGTCCTCGCGTCGAGTTGTACTTCGCGGTGAAGAGTCCCCAAAGTAAATTGGGCCAAATTTGAAAGGACCGCATGGCGACTCGGCGGGAGTCAGTCGGCGGGGTCGAAACGACCGCGGGGAAAGGGCCCATTCCGATATATTATCGTGAACGATTTTCTCTAATAGTTTGCTAAATACGTTCAGTATAGAGATAGGTCTATAATTTTCAATCGTTCCTTTAGAGCCTTTTTTATGGACAGGTACAATGTGCCAGAGTTTGGGGAAAATACCTTCGTTTAATGATCTGCATTACGACATGCACGAGGAGAGGTGCAACGGGGCTATTCTTATATTCAAGAATCATAGCTATGAACTATCTCGCAAATAATATAGCCTTCGATTTGAAAAAGTTCCGCATCGAAATCGGCAAATATGTTTCGGCGTTAGGTGAACACAGACAGACAGACATACACACGCAGACGAATAAGTCAAACTTATAATACCCCTCACTTTGCGTCAGGAGTTAAAATTTATGTTAGAAGATGTGCAATTTACTCCACAACGCGAAAGTTCTTTCACCCAGGACTAAGTTCTTCCCAAAGAGCACAGTCTGTCCACAATGCGGAGTGTATCACCGACACTAGAGCACTCATTTTGCGGCCACTTTGCTATTGTTTCGCGCCCGCAAATGAAGCACGCTTTGAATTTTATACACGAACTAACATTTAATGAAACGCTCTGCAAAAGCTTTTTTGTTCCATTTGTGACTACGTCAAGGGCGAAACTTTTTTTTTATTCAGATTTCTTTTATTCGTTTCATAAAGTTCTGCCACAGAAAATATATAAATTAGAAAAACACTGGGGAAACAAACGCGCTCTCTTCAGTTTGCTGTTCTTTTTTTTTATGGAAACTGACACGTTTGGCTACATCACCTACTACATCCGTGATGGGTGTCTTCAAACGTCGTATTAACAGGCTAGACAGCCTAGCAACAGTCCCAAATCTGCTGGCATGGCACCTAACTGAGCGTGGTTTCGCGAGGAGAGTTGATTTTGGATCTATCGACTGCACAGTTGGTCTCTCGGCACAGCCACCCATGTTGGTTTACATAAAAAAAAGATGTCAGCCCATAACACATTGGCGAATTAGGTGCCATGTCAGTACTTCCGGCTACACTGAACTGGACGAACTATTTACAAAGCCGTTTCAACCGACCTTTCATTCAGTGCGGTGGTATCAATCCGGGCGGGTTAGACCTTACCACCTAGTTATGTAAGAAGGGAGGGGGGGACCTACAGTTTTACGTGAATCCGAACCACACGGTCAGCTGGTCATCCATCCAAGTACCTACTGACCGCGCCCAGGTGTACTTATAGACCGTGCTCTATAAACCTTGTTAAGCCATTTTGATCTCTAACCGCGCACACTAGGGTCTGTTTGTCTTTGCTACGGAGTTCAGTCTGCTGTCTCCTCTTCGGTCTTCCTCTCGCAGGAGCCTACGGGACCTTAAGTCAGTTGAAAGCGAACTTTTGAATGAATCAGTAAACTTTTTAAGTCCATAGTTATAGAGCCTCATAGAATTAGCGGCGGCGGAAGGCTATACTCGTAGGTACGGAAGTTTTCGGGGGCCGTAAAAGTTGGGAAGTTTTTAATGCCAATTTAAAAGTTCCGCACAGAAGGGTGGAGAATTTTCGGAAAGTGTGCTGTCCTTAAATTTCTTTAGTCACTCGCGAGTTTTCTAACTTTGCGGACAATATTTAAAAGCCTTGGAGATACTAATAATTCGTTATAAAAATATTACTTGGAAAATTAATTCGCACGAAATTTTCCGAGTAAACGAATGGGGCGACTTCGTTCGCAGTTGGAGAATTACAATTTCAACACCCGAAGTGTCCCGTGATCTAGAACCACTGCAACACCGTGTGTTCTATCGCTTATTCCATGGGGAGTGCTCGGAGGAGCTGTTTAACGCAATCCCGCCGTCCCCTTTCCACCTTCGCACCACACGCACTGGGCAGGGATTGCATCCCTACACGCTGAACTTACCGCGGATGCGTACCAATCGATTCTGCAGATCTTTCCTCTACAGAACCGGTAAACTCTGGAACGCTCTCCCTGCTCATATATTCCCCCCCAAGTTCAGTCTCGGATCCTTCAAGAGGGGCGTGAATGGGCACCTGTCAGGCCTGCATGGCATTCGCAACCCCCGCATACACCTTATGGGTGGCTCGGCGCCATATGTCGCGCTTTCAATAAAAAAAAAACCGAGCAAGGTGTCAGGCCGGCTTGTAGTCAGAATAATATTTAATGTTGGCTTTCTGATTCCGCTAATGTTAGTACTAACTCGCGAAATTGTGTTTTCTGTATCCTTGAGATAATAAAATTAAATTAAATCTAAGATTATTATTGCACTTTAAAAAAATTGCAAAAGGTACAGCGTACAAATAGAAAGAAAGAAGAAAGAAAGAAAGAAAGAATGTTTATTTTCCCCATTCTAAAATACATAGTTAATATACATACGAGTGAGCAGAGAAAAAAATGATCTGGCACAGCCTATGCCGCGACGCACCAGCTCAGTACTGGGGGCGGTGTGTGCGGCGCTGATTTTAAGCCAGTCCAGTGTGTCAGCATAACAAATTTGAGAGGGCAGACACCGTAACTTAATGGTTAACTAATTTTATTATAGACTATAATACCTTACTACTAATTAATACCAATTCTACGAATACACGCACACATATACCCTAACCCGTTCACACATACGTATACCTATACTTACCTATACCTATACACATATACACAAATACAAATACAAATGTACAGGTATAAATTTAAGCGGCGGGTGGCCAAGTGGTTTGGGCATCGGCTTCTCATGCGGGAGGCAGGTCCGCGGTTCGAATCTGGTAGGCGTGTACCAGTTAGTTTTTTCTGGCGAAAACATTTACGTGCATACCTACGCTTGCTGCTTCACCGTTTGGAACCGGTGTAAAACAGTAGATTTTTTTTAAGGAAACTGAAACGATTGGCTACATCACCTACAAACATCCGTGATGTCAGCCCATAAAACGTCAAAAAGTAAAACAAAAATTATGCAAATGAAAAATATAAAAATTTCACCAACTCGGAATTTTCCGCCCACCACGCTGTTACAGGAGCTATGCCTAGACGCGGAAAGTGTGTCAGGCGGGCAGCAAATTGTGGAGGGTAATTGAAGCAATTTGATGGCAATAATGAAGCAATTTAGCTCGCTGCCTCCACAGGTGTCCAATCATCCCACACCATCGATCACTTGCCGCCTCGCCGCGCCGCCGCCCCCGCGCCCCCGCCAGCCGAGTCATTAATGAATGAATGATTATCGTGAAATCTGTATTGCATGATGTGTAATTTTTAGGGTTCCGTATCTTGTACGGAAGCCTATTACTAAGCCCACGCCGTCTGTCTGTCCGTCTGTCTGAGGGCTGTATCTCTTGAACCGTAATAGGTAGCCCATTGAAATTTTCACAGAATATGTGTCATTTCATTATGGCCGATATAACAACAAATAATCAAAATAAGAAAAAGTAAAAAATTCACGGGGGGAAAACGCCCGTAATTTTTTTTAAATAGAAGAAACTAAAAAGTTTAGGCGCGCTATCTACCGAAAAGAGTATGGAGCATTTTAACTAATCATGAATTTTTACTAATAGGAAGCATTTCATAAACATGCCATAGATGGCGTGAGTGGCGCTGACCATGATATGGCGATACGGAACCTTCGTGCGCGAGTTCGACTCGCACATGGCCGTTTTGCAATATGTATTATTTCTTCCGAGTCATGCAGCAGTTGGACCTACGTGCCTTACTTGCTAGCTGATAGTTATCTTGTCCGAATACTTTGCTAAACGTGGTGGTCGGTGTTGTGCTGTAATTTACCAGAGTGCTTGCAGCACAACACCGATTACTCTGCTTACCCCCGATTGTCGGGATACGGCGTGTGGCGTGTGGTGTGAGGGTGAGGGTGTGTGTGTGTGTGTGTGTGTGTGTGTGTGTGTGTATTTCTTCCGAACTGGTGGCTATACTAGAGGTCGGATTCTCAGGCGCAGCCAATTTCACCCCCGATAAGGTAGCAGTCCGGCTTGGAGATGGCTGGGGAAAGGCTATTAAGGCCCCGTAAGTAGCTAATCAAAATTAAGTTCTGGCTCCCTGATTTGTCCGTGCCAAACGCCACCATATCGCACTCAATGATTTTTTCCCCAGTTTTCCTTAAATTTATCGAATAGCTTTATCGAAAAAGTGCGAGTTTAAATTACTAGTACATTAATATATATTTCCAATGGTAGCAAAAAATATGATAGTCCTCAGTCCTCAAAATTCTGAGATCTTGGAAAAAAAAATATTTTTGGCTGAAGCAGTTTTTGCAATTTTTTTTCTGTGTTTCTAGAAGATTTTTAAAAATTCTGTTAGATAAAGCATTTGTAATGAACCTACCTTTGTATATACAGTGGGTTTTTCTAATGCTTCGCATATTTCCGGTTACTTCAACTTTGGCGAACAAAAATTGGTCGATTTTGGTTTCAATTGAAAAAAATAGCTGCCTACGGCGGCTTTTAACCCGCGATTTGAAGATCCGTGATTGAAGGAGTAGGGAAAGATATTTTCCTTAAGCCCATTCCACACCTGCCAATGAAAGAAAACCTTTTTTGTTTCTAAATACATAACACAAATACAGTGTAAATAGTCGTACGAACCCCTCGATGCGCGAATCCGACTCGCACTTGGCCGTTTTGTTTATACTACATAGCACATACTTAGATATATATATATATATATATATATATATATATATATATATATATATATATATATATATTTGTCCCGCGAACAAAGTTGCGTCCACCTATTACAAAATTTTCATATAATAGTGCGTCCACCGCACTTGGGCTTCCGTATACGGACGCAACTTTGCAACCTCTGTTCTTTTAACTAGAAATGACTTCTAATGCCATCTAGAAGCGTTCTGTGAAAACACCCGTGAACACAACCACGGACGCAACTTTACTGAAAAAGTATGCAAATTCGGGTATTTTAGTTCAGCCAAATCCCGAGCGGCGCAGGTGGCGACACTGAGCGCGCGTATACCCTGCCCCGCGCCCCTGCCGTATATAAAATATCGATTGGCTCAGTAGTATTGCGTCCGGTATTTGGAATGCGTAATTTAACCTCGCCCGGGCCTCTCGCGTGGGACCCCCCCCCCCCCCCCCCTCCCCTCGGCGCATATAAATAAGCTATTAGCACGATAGTACTGCTTCCACTATTTCTAATGCATAGTAATCTAGCCCGATCGCCTCTCGCTCGCCCGGCGGTGCTCCCCCCCCCCCCCCCCCCCCCCCCCCCGGCGCATATAAATCAGCTATTAGCACGATAGTGTTGCTTCCACTATTTCTATCGAATGCATAGCCTAGCCCGAGCACCGCTCGCTCGCCCGGCGGCACCTCCCCCCCCCCTCCCCCTCCCCCCGCGGCTCATATTAATCAGCTATTAGCACCATAGTATTGCTTCCACTATTTCGAATGCGTTGTTTTAGTTAAGTCACTGGTCCATAGCTTTGTGTGAGTGGTGTAGTATTAACGAGTTTTAGCCGCGTAGACAACAGACAGAACCAACCATAATATGTAGTTAGTTATCTAGATAGGCGTGTACCTTATGAATTTAAACTTTCATAATGAGGAGGAGGCGGCGAACAAAAGCGGACATGTCCACCCACATAGATTTATTTTTTACTAGCTTTTGCCCGCGGCTTCGCTCGCGTTTAATTCCATAAGGACAAAGTAAGTCACAAACGGCAAGTCGCTAGGGGCGAGGCCGAAGGCCGAGCTTCGTTCAGGTAAACAATGTTCTCCCTAGAAGAAGTAAGTAACTAAAGGCGAGGTCGAAGGCCGAGTTACGTTCGGGTAAACGATGTACTCTCTAGAATAAACAAGTCACTAAAGGCGAGGCCGCAGGCCGAGTTACGTTCAGGAAAACAATGTTCTCCCTAGAAGAAGTAAGTAACTAAAGGCGAGGTCGAAGGCCGAGTTACGTTCGGGTAAACGATGTACTCTCTAGAATAAATAAGTCACTAAAGGCGAGGCCGCAGGCCGAGCTACGTTCAGGAAAACAATGTTCTCCCTAGAAGAAGTAAATAACTAAAGGCGAGGTCGAAGGCCGAGTTACGTTCAGGTAAAAGGTGTACTCTCTAGAAGAAATAAGTCACTAAAGGCGTGGCCGCAAAGTGCTACTTAGAAGTAGTAAGTTACTAAAGGCGAGGCCGAAGGCCGAGCTGCGTGCTGGTAAACGATGTACTCTCTAAAAGAAATAAGTCACTAAAGGTGAGGCCGCAGGCCGAGCTGCGTTCAGGTATACGATGTACTCTCTAGAAGAAATAGAAGAATTAATTGTAAGAATTTCTCATTCTAAAAAAATAATTAAATTATTATTTAAAATCAAATAAATTATAATTAAAAAATTTTGCTAATATTGCTTACCTGGACGCAGCTCGGCGTTCGGCCTCGCATTTAAAGACATACTTCTTCTAGGGAGAACATTGTTTACCTGAACGCAGCTCGGCCTGCGGCCTCGCCTTATTTCTTCTAGAGAATACCGATTATTTAAACACAACTCGGCCTTCGGTTTCGCCTCTAGTGACTTACTTCTCTAGGGCGGATATTGCTTAACTGGACGCAGCTCGGCCTTCGGCCTCGCAATTAGTGACTTACTTCTTCTAGAGAGAACATTGTTTACCTGAACGCAGCTCGGCCTCCGGCCTCGCCTTTAGTGATTTATTTCTTCTAAAGAGTACATCGTTTGTAAAACTTGACGAGTCTAACTGCAGTGTGCCGGTATTTGGAATGCGTAATTTAACCTCGTCCGGGCCTCTCGCGTGGGACGCCCCCCCCCCCCCCCCCCCTCCCCTCGGCGCATATAAATAAGCTATTAGCACGATAGTACTGCTTCCACTATTTCTAATGCATAGTAACCTAGCCCGATCGCCTCTCGCTCGCCCGGCGGCGCTCCCCCCCCCCCCCCCCCCGGCGCATATAAATCAGCTATTAGCACGATAGTGTTGCTTCCACTATTTCTTTCGAATGCATAGCCTAGCCCGAGCGCCGCTCGCTCGCCCGGCGGCGCCTCCCCCCCCCCCCTTCCCCCTACCCCCCCCCCCCCCCCCCCCCACGGCTCATATTAATCAGCTATTAGCACCATAGTATTGCTTCCACTATTTCGAATGCGTTGTTTTAGTTAAGTCACTGGTCCATAGCTTTGTGTGAGTGGTGTAGTATTAACGAGTTTTAGCCGCCGCGTAGACAACAGACAGAACAACAGAAATGTAGTTAGTTATCTAGATAGGCGTGTACCTTATGAATTTAAACTTTCATAATGAGGAGGAGGCGGCGAACAAAAGCGGACATGTCCACCCACATAGATTTATTTTTTACTAGCTTTTGCCCGCGGCTTCGCTCGCGTTTAATTCCATAAGGACACAGTAAGTCACAAACGGCAAGTCGCTAGGGGCGAGGCCGAAGGCCGAGCTTCGTTCAGGTAAACAATGTTCTCCCTAGAAGAAGTAAGTAACTAAAGGCGAGGTCGAAGGCCGAGTTACGTTCGGGTAAACGATGTACTCTCTAGAATAAATAAGTCACTAAAGGCGAGGCCGCAGGCCTCTGCAGTCTAACTGCAGTGTGCTGCCTAATTTATAGTTTATGATTAATAAACAATAAAGCAGCTCGGCCTGCGGCCTCGCCTTATTTCTTCTAGAGAGTACCGATTATTTAAACACAACTCGGCCTTCGGTTTCGCGTTTAGTGACTTACTTCATCTAGGGCGGATATTGCTTAACTGGACGCAGCTCGGCCTTCAGCCTCGCAATTAGTGACTTACTTCTTCTAGGGAGAACATTGTTTACCTGAACGCAGCTCGGCCGGCGGCCTCGCCTTTAGTGACTTACTTCTTCTAGGGAGAACATTGTTTACCTGAACGCAGCTCGGCTTTCGGCCTCGCCCTCAGTGATTTACTTTCTTCGAGTAGAATTAAGAGAGTATATTGTTTATCTGAACACAGTTCGACCTTCGAATAACCTTGGAGTTAGTGATTTACTTTGTCCTTTAATTAATTCAGCGTTATGGTATATAGCCTATAGTTAAACTCCAGAACTCTCTTTGAATCGGTGCAAACCGCATCAAAATTTGTTACTAAATACCGTTCATACTATACTTCAAAGAACAAAGTCCTCTCATACAAACTTTCACCCTCTTTTAACCCCTTTAAAAGGTGAAAATCAAAAAACCGTGATACACGTCTTCATTTTTTTATGCTCAGTAGCCTTAATTAAAATTTTTATATTTCTAACTTCAAAGGACAAAGACTTTCATACAAACTTTCATCCCCTATTTCACCCCCTTAAAGTTGAAATTTTCAAAAATCCTTTCTTAGTGGATGCTTACGTCATATAATAGAACTACGTTCCAAATTTCAACACTCTAAGTCTTACGGTTTGGGCTGGGCGATGATGAGTCAGTCGGGCGTAGTCTCGAAGAATAAGTACGAAGAAGTCTTCGTAGTATAGAAGATCGATAGATAGATAGATTTTTTTTAATTCTCTGAGCTCATATTTATGTCGTCCCTGAAGTACTTTCATTCAAACCGCTTTTTTCCTATACAAAATAATACTCAAATATGCATTTTCAGTCAAAACCACACTTGTCCCATTAAAATTAGAAGAAAACATGATTGCACCTTCATTTACAATCAAAACGGGATGAAACTAATTGAATAATTTTTCGTGTGATAGGTTTTCTACTTGTCAAATAAATATCTATTTTTTGTTTGTTTTGATATTTGTTAAGATTTGTCCAGAATTTTCAAACGAAACCGGAGATTTTTCAAACAAAACCGAACTTGTCCATTTTTAAATTAAAAAAATAAGACAATCAATGTTCTGATAAAATAAACGACGGTTACACGTTTGTATTTTGATGAAGCTTTTATGTACAAAAATGTAGAGCTATAGCTAGCCCCTATCTGCTTCATCTAGTTTTTGAGCTCTCCTGTAAAATTATATTTGTGGGACAAATCCGATTTTGTTCACCGCCTCCTCATTATTATTTCAGTATTTATTAGAAATTGAAACATACTATCTTAGCAAAAGGTGTTTACTATGTTCGGATGAGTTTGTTTGATTTTTTTTTGTAATATTTAATAAAATATAAAAATTTTACAACCCTTTTTTTTAATTGATCTATTTCCGATATAGAACCCCCCCCCCCCCCCCCCCCCCCCCTGAAAAGCCCGTCACTTCAAACGAAAAGACCATACATACAAAAGAATGATATACCGAATTCATTTACACAAAAACTGACGGCAATTTTGAGCTTCGTTTTCCTTTAAAAAGTCATTCACAATGTGGCCAAAATTAGGGATAATTTGCAAGAGTCTGAACGAACATTAACAATTGCAGTGAAGTAGTTTGTATTAAACGAAGTGCCCGTGGGGCCGTTACATGTTATAAATTTGAAAAGTTTCCGGAAAACGCTCTCAATACTTTAATAATTCCAATAATTTCCATTGTTAATGTTAGTGTTAATGTTAGAACTCTGGCAAATTATCCCAAATTTTGGCTACTTAGTGAATGATTCAAGTCATTCACATGTGTTATACCGTTGGAAAGGGCGTAAACTAGCATATTTTTTCTCGTCCTGGAGATTTTGAGAGGTCATCATAAGTCCTTTTCATGGTATTAACTTCATCAAATTATATTTTTTCTAGAATAAGAATATTCGTAAAATACAATACATTTTATTTTGTGCTGATACTAACATAAACAAAAAAGTTACAAGGTTTTAAAGCTTGGGTTTTGGTAATTTTCAAAAATAAAGAAAAAAAATCTTATCTTGATACCACGTGACACCTGACAAAAGGTATCATCATGGGTCAAAACCTTGTAAATGAGCCCACGTATATAAAAAAAAAATTTCGGTCGATGTGCCGAACACCCTGTATAATAAATACTATTATAACGAATACAATAATAATAACAATTTCAATTATTACATTTTGCAATCACTTCTATATTACAGCGCGCAGACACAACTTTTCCCTCAAATTGTTTGGATAGGTTAGATTAGGTTACGTTAGGTTAGGTTAGCTTAGGTTAGGTTAGGTTAGCTTAGGTTAGGTTAGGTTAGGTTAGGTTAGGTTGGGTTAGTTTAGATTAGGTTAGTTTAGGCTAGGTTAGGTTAGTTTAGGCTAGGTTAGGTTTTTTTAGGTTGTGTAAGTTTGGGTAGTAAGGTTAGATCTAATAAGGTTAGGTTGGGTTGGGTAAGGTTATGTTAGGTTAGGTTGGGTTGGGTTGGCTAAGGTTAGGTTAGGTCAAGTATGTTCGCTTGTACACAGTTCAGTCGATTTGAGCTATTTTTTTCTTTTCTCAATACAATTTACATATCTCGGGATTTTTTGTGACCCTACTAGAGCCATAACGATTTTTATGGCCATATCTCTCGAAGATCAGTATCACGAGTGAAATCTCGCTTATTAAAAAACATATCACGCCGTGGCATACAGACGGGCGAACGGACATGACGAAATTACACGTGTACCGTATTTGGCTACAGAACAGAACCCTAAAAAGTTATGTACTTTGCTTGTTCCCTTGTTTGTTGTTTGCTTGTTAGATTGGAAGCATCAATGTAATTTGTTTTTTTATTTAGTGTAAATTTTGACTTTTATATGACCTTTGTTAGTGATGAATGGATTGGAAGCAATAGTGTCGGTTTTTTTTTATTTAGAGTATACATAGTTTGACCTTGACTGGATTGGACTGGCTGGACGCCATAATGTGTATTATAAAAGGAGTCAATTCTGTGTGTAAATTGAAATGTATACTCATAATATACAGGGCGGGTGCCGAAATGTCTGTAATATGAACAGACGTCATACGGAGGGTGAAATGAAAACAGCATATATAAATACGAATAAAAATATCGAAATAAAAAGTAATCTGCCCATATGATAGAAAGTTTTTATTACACTATTTTCACTTACATCCTTATTAAATACTCTAGAAGTGATGGACGCAGCAAGTATCTTTTTTGAAAGGACGCAGAAATGATAGCGGGATGTATATATATATATATATATATAAATTCTTTTCATAGCATCGCTTAGTAGAAACAAAGGTAGCTTTGAGTTTCAACCTTTCGCCGTGGAGATTTTGGGACCATGGTCGTCTGAAACCAAGGTTTTCACGGAGAAGCTGGGATAGCTTCTCGCGGAGAGGACTGGCGACCGCCGTTCCAAAGCCTTCCTTAAACGGCGTCGGATTGGTATTGAAATTCAGAGCGGTAACACGACGAGCGTACTGGGTTTGGCGTTGGCAGAGACGGGGCTTCGGCGGACTTTTCAGAAATTTATTTTTTGTAGTTTTTCTTTAATATTAATTTTAGATTAGTTTTAGTTTTTTTTTTTTTTTATTTCGTTTTTTATTGAAACAATTAAATAAAGCATTTTTTCCTAAAACTTGCCATCGCACACTAGTAGGTATAGTATGTGGACCTCCATCAATAGATACGAGTACATACATAGAGTTACGAGATACATATAACATCTAGGAAGCCCGCCTGCAGGGGGGCACCCTAATGAAACAGACAACACCAATTTCGTTTGTGAATTTTCGATATTTCACGCTTCCCGATGCATTGTTGTCAGATCATTCGACCCTTTACACCACGGGATTCATATATTAGGTCAATCATTCGGAAATTCGACCTACAAAATTGCTGGGTGCACCGGGCCATTTAATAAAATTCATATGCGGACTTCCTTATAATTCTGGAAAACTTTATGTTCTACGAATTTTTAATAAAAAAATTACTCATTACACAAAATTTTAAAAGATGCACGTATAAATAAACAGGTACATAAGCGTCTTATTACTAAAAATAATTTCTTCCACGCAACCTTTGGGTGATGGGGAAAAATTATAAGGAAAGTTAAAAGACAATAAGGTAGGCTAGTTTATAATGCATACATTATTTATTATTTTATCTTCAAATTCAACGCTTGTATATTATTATTTTTTCTCGTGTACCTATAACGAATTTTTATTGTATTTTTTACCCCGACGAAAAAAGACTGGTGTGTAATAACTAATAAGTTTAACGTGTGTGTAGGTATGTGTGTATGGGTGTGTTCGTCTGTGGCATCATAGCTCCCAAACGGATGGAACGATTTGGATGCGGTTTTTTTATTAGAAACCTGGTTTAATCGGAATGGTTCTTAGCTATGTTTGTAATCAAGTAATCAAACAAATTATTATCTAAAAAAGTTGGACAATTTGCAAATAGTTAAATTACAAATTTAAAAAACCCCCGACCCTTAAAAAGTAAAAAAAATATTTCCGTTTACTTACTTATAGAAGTCGGGGGACCGCTAAGTAAATAAAATATAAAAACTCAGAGCTGCGTGGGAATTAAGTAAAGGGAAATTATTTTTGACTTTTTAAGGGTCGGGGATTTTGAATGTATCATAAAGGTGGGTCAGTTTGTTTAACACGAAATTATCTCAAATTTGTTCATATTTTCTTGCATAATTTTGCCTATGACCGCATAAAAGCTTCCAAATATGTATACACGGTGTTGCAGTTGCCCCCGTAATATTTTTAACTGACATAAGGGGGTTGTTCTATATGTGAAACTAAACAACTTCTGTGAAGAAAAAAAATTTTTTGAAACAAAAAAAAATTTTTTTTTTCATAGAAATTTTAATTACCTACCTATTCTCAAAATTTAAGGAGAAAAAAAATTTTTTTTCTTCAAATAAAAAAGTCGTAGAACAAAAGTTGTTCTATTTTACGTACAGAATCGCCCCCTTTCGGGTTTTACGGTTGGGGTTGCAACACCGTGTATACTGAGTAACGAGTGCAAACTAGGTTTATCAACCCTGCGCCGCTCCCGCACAGAGGCGTCAGTCGCCGCGGGCTGCGGGGGGTTATAATGGCCAATTTACAATTCACACATGCCATAATAGTATTGTTCTCACCGGGACGGTGCCGGAAAAACCGCGTCCCTGACAAAGCGTGTTCGGTGAGGGCGTCAACTTTGGAGGGTTACCACGTATTGTTTAGTTGATTCTGGTGAAAGCGACCATCTGAAGGCTTTTATCGTGTGATAAATGCTTATACATATTATAAATGATGTTTTATTTTTGGTGGACGGTTTATTCAATGCGGGTGATTCTGCATGTGACATTAAATAACATTTGTTAAACTTTTTATTAAATTATTTTCAAAATCCTTCTTTCCTGAATATAAATTTCGGAACGATTTCATTGTCGTGATTTCGAGTTGTATAAGAATTTTTTATTTTTCTTGTATATAACGCTCATTGTGTATTGTATATATATTGGGTTCGCTTAGTCTGTTTTACAGATACTATCACGGATGCTGCTCTGAGGAACTAGCATCCCTTATTCCCTGCCACCCGTCCTATCTCCGCATGACTCGTCGCAGAGAGACTCAGCACCCTTTTGTTGTTGACATTGGGCTTTTGAGAACCCATCGGTTTTCTAAATCGTTTCTTTGTCGCACCGCTAGAGTGTGGAACTGTCTTCCGGCGAGTGTATTGTCTGAATCCTTTGACCTGGGTGTCTTCAAGCGTCGTATTAACGGGCTAGACAGCCTAGCAACAGTCCGCAAATCTGCTGGCATGGCACCTAACTGAGCGTGGTTTCGAGAGGAGAGGTGATTTTGGCTCTGTCGACTGCAACATTGGTCCCTCGGCACAGCCACCCATGCTGGTTTACTTAAAAAAAAATATATACATACAATGACCGTCTTTCGATCAGTACCGCCTAGTTATAGTTATATTATAGTTATAGTAAACCAAAGGCATAACTTTTTAATGTTTTGTAGTGTCCAATAACAATCCATAAGAAAAAAATATTGTAATGTTTTATTAATTAAAGAAGAAAATAATAAAATAAAGAAATTTCACTTCAATAGTACAGGTAATTACAGTTTTTTATTTTTTTTGTATGCTCGTCAGCCTCGGTAGCTCAGTGGTACCGTCGGTCGACTGTTGATAAGCAACGCTGAGCGCTGTCAGTACTTGGATGGGTGACCGCTCGACCGTTGGAGCCTGACCACGGTTCGGAATCCACGTTAAAATGTGTCCTTTCCCTTCTTACCTTACTGGGTGGTAGGGTTTATTCCGCCCGGGTTGATACAACCGCACTGAATGAAACGTCGTCGGTCGGAACGGCTATGTAAATAGTTCGTGTTTTCGGTCCAGTTCAGTTTAGCCGGCGCGACCGAAGGGAAGCACTGACATGGGACCTATGTAGTTCACCAAGGTTTTATGGGCTGACACATCACGGATGTAGTAGGTGATGTAGCCAATAGCGTCAGTTTACAAAAAAAAAATATATAATGATAAGATTATTTAATTAGCAACATTACGTAATAACAACATACATACATACACATTACGTTCCGCACTCGGGCTCCGTAACAATTACTCGTAATTAGAGAGGATATTCTTCAGAAGCAATCTCCTTTCGTTAGCCAATTATGCTTCATCGGCGAAGTTCCGCCCCGCATATTATACCAGGGGGCGGGCAGGGTTCCGTCGCACCTTGCGACGCGATACAATATCTATTTGGTCCTGTAATTTGGCCCATTCCGGCCAATTTGCATTGGAAGCGGAGCCCTAGGGCGCCTGTCTGGGCGCGAAAGGCGGCTGCGACGTCCGGAGTAGTGGTCGCATGTCGATGCTTCTATGAACTATATCGATGTCGAATATTAGTATATATACACGGTATTTCAGGATAGGCTTGAGAAACTTCAGGAATAGAAAGCACTCATTATTAGAAGAAAATCCTTATCACTCAAATCGAAATTCCGTATTTTTTTTTTAATACAAAAATTGAAAATTTTAATAAAAACTCGATGGACAGTGAGATTTGGCAACAGTGCTGTCTAGGTCTAGGGAGCGCAATGACCTAGTCCAGTCCCCTTTTTCTTTTGATTTCATTCAAACTTAAGTGTTTGGAGTTTACCTACAAGCAGTACAATTCTAGTAGTTAAGCTACATGCTTATATAGTTAGTCATTTTATTTTTATTTAATAAATGTGAACGTTACCTTTCCATCAAAGCTCAATTAAACAATTTTCACCAAAAAGTACTATAAAATGACCGAATCTGGGAAAAAGTTTCAGAGCTTTTCGTCTTCAAGTATGGACTCCTTTCGAACCCTCAAGATACGAAACCCTATCCTGAAACACCCGTATAATATGGACTTGCGAATTGGTAATAAAAAAAGTCAACGAAAAAATTTATGTTTTGAAATTTAAAAAATTATGTATATTTTGTCTATAATTTGTAAAAAGTTTGCAGTATTTAACTAAAGTAACATGCGTTTAGCGTGTAACTACTTAACTAAACTTTAAGTGTTAAAGTGTTAAGTGTTAAAAAGTATATTTTTCTTTATAAAATAATAGACTACGAAAAATTAAGGAAATTTGATCAAAAACGCTGTAGGCGGGCGTGTAGACAGATTCGAATAGATGGCCCGACTACAGCATTTTCGATTAACTTCCTTGTTATTCCTTTCGGTTTTCGTAGTCGGTTCTTATACATGTTTATTTTTTTCATTTAGTTTTAACCATTAAATTTGGTATATTTTTGAAATCGACATTTTGATAACGATTCCCGACTCAATGGGGTTTGAATATAAGAAAAATTTCTAAGTTTGACAATTTATTATGTTTCCTGGGCGCCATTTTTAATTCTACATTACATTTACGCTTTCACAAACTATAACGAATTATGACGAAATGATCAGATCCAACTCCATTAACTAACTATCGATAAAACCAAACCTTCTAGACCACTAGCCGTCATCCTGCGTACTATGAGCGGGAATTAGCAATCAGGCTCTCACCGTAGTACTGGCGCGGCGCCCCGCGCCGCCGCGCCGGGGAGAACTAACTTTACTGAAAAAAAAATCTGCTGTTTTTCCATAAATACCCCCACTCGCTAACTCAGCACTAGACTCTGTGCCTTTGGGCGACGAGTCTAATCTAAGCCTTTGTACGAAACTTTTAAGGTAGACGTAGTTGTAATCAAGCGGTACTTAGGACATCTAACGTACAGCAAGCAAGTAAATAATGTAAATCTAGCTTTAGAAAGAGACAATCCGGTTGTAGAGCGTCGTCCCAGTCGCACGAACTCGCACGTCTATGTGCGAAAGGGACGACGCTCTACGACCGGTTTGTCTCTTTCTAAAGGTCGATGTGCATTATTAACTGCCGCGTACTGTACCTATCTTAATTTAGAAGCTACTGAGGAAATACATTATTTATTACTTATAAATTTTATAAGATAGTTTGAATTTTTACAAAGAAATTGTATTCATAAATGCGGACGTTCCACTATGGCCAGACTCCAGTTCACCGGGCGCTGACCGCACTCAACCGAATGTTGGTCATGTTTCCGGATTTAGACGTCTTCAACTGAAATACTAAAGTATTTCAAGAGTACGCGGTGTGATACGTTGAGCTAACTTTTAAATAGATTCTGATTCTGCTTTCTAGCATCTGGACGTTACGACAAATTGGATGATCTGGCATTTGTCCTTATTGGCCAGTGGTATTTAAAGCATCTGGACGCTACGACAAATTGGATGATCTGGCATTTGTCCTTATTGGCCAGTGGTATTTAAAGCATCTTGACGTTACGACAAATTGGATGATCTGGCATTTGTCCTTATTGGCCAGTGGTATTTCTAGCATCTGAACGTTACGACAAATTGGATGATCTGGCATTTGTCCATATTGGCCAGTGGTTTTCTAGCATCTGGACGTTACGACAAATTGGATGATCTGGCATTTGTCCTTATTGGCCAGTGGTATTTAAAGCATCTGGACGCTACGACAAATTGGATGATCTGGCATTTGTCCTTATTGGCCAGTGGTATTTAAAGCATCTTGACGTTACGACAAATTGGATGATCTGGCATTTGTCCTTATTGGCCAGTGGTATTTCTAGCATCTGAACGTTACGACAAATTGGATGATCTGGCATTTGTCCATATTGGCCAGTGGTTTTCTAGCATCTGGACGTTACGACAAATTGAATGATCTGACATTTGTCCTTATTGGCCAGTGGTATTTCTAGCATCTGAACGTTACGACAAATTGAATGATCTGACATGTTTTCAACACAATAAAAATGTATCGTAAAGAGAAAACAATCTTATACTCAGTGCTAGTTTAAAATGTTATTAAATTATATACTCTGCCCGTTCTATCTGTAACATTAGAAGCACTGCTCCTCATAGTACAGCCTTAGGGCTAGTTTGGGGGGCAGAAACCAAACATGGTAGAAAACACCAAATAAAAAATGTAACTTAGGTCTAGTAGATATATGTCTATTTCTGTAAGTATAAGATTCTATAAGTTTTTTATTTATATTCACATCTAAGACTGTTTTTATTAGTTTATCTTTATTAAATGTACATGTTTTCTTTTTTATCTAAATAAACTGAAACTGAAACTGAAACTGATTTGTCCTTATTGGCCAGTGGTATTTCTAGCATCTGAACGTTACGACAAATTGGATGATGCAGCATTTGTCCTTATTGGCCAGTGGTATTTCTAGCATCTGAACGTTACGACAAATTGGATGATGCAGCATTTGTCCTTATTGGCCAGTTGTATTTCTAGCATCTGGACGTTACGACAAATTGGATGATGCAGCATTTGTCCTTATTGGCCAGTGATATTTCTAGCATCTGGACGTTATATATAACACATTGGACGATCTGACAGTTTGGTCAATACACCCCGGAGCCTTAAATTTTGGGGCTTGCTGTGTAGTAACAATGTAATATATAAATAAATAACGTGTAAAGATCAACCTTTCACTTCACTGTAGTCGGAATTTTTCCCCGCGAGTGTAATGTATGCATATGTGGGGACATTCGCCATATTCCCGCCCCAATTTTTCATCAGTACAGTCTTTATTAAAAATACAGACTTCCCTTCAGCCGCTACGCAGCAGGCTGTTGTACAATGCTAGACAGGATATTAAGAGGCGGCAATACAAAAAAAATATCATTCCTATAAAGCCTAAAGTTCTCTACAAGTGGTGGTATGAAATCCTCGGTGCGCGAGTTCGACTCGCACTTAGCCGGTTTTTTTTTATTGAAAACGTGAGATGTGTCTCCGAGCCACCCATAAGGTGTCTAACGACGCCCATGGGCATTCGGTCTTTGCGAATGCCATGCCGGCCTGACAGGTGCCTATTCACACTTTTCTTGAAGGATCCGAGACTGTACTTGGGGGGAAATTTATGGGCAGGTGAATTTATTCTACAGTTTTTGGGGTTTGGTGCAGTAATTTTCTCCATAATTTGTTTAAATAACTTCTGCTGGGTATAATAGACCTATTATGGTACCTCTCTACAGAAACTTATACGCCTTCTAAAACCTTTTCTACTTATAAAAGATTCAAAAGCGCAAACCGATTAAATCCCTGTACACAAAACAAAATGTTCTGAAGGAGTTAGCAAAGTTTTTCCGTTATGGAAATAGGCTTCCGTAAGCAAGCGGACCGAAGGACCTTTCGCCTCTCGAGAGCATCCACTTTAGCCACTGAAGTCTATACGGGGTGTTTCAGGATAGGCTTGAGAAACTTCAGAAATAGAAAGTACCTACACAATATTATAAGAAAAATCCTTATCACTCAAATGGATATAACGTTTTTTTTTTTAAACAAATTTAAATATATATATATATTTTTTTTTATGGAAACTGACACGGTTGACTACAACACCTACAACATCCGTGATGTCAGCCCATAACACCGGGTGAACTTAGTGCTTCCCTTCGGTCGTGCCGGCTACACTGAACTGGACGGAAAACACAAACTATTTACATAGCCGTTTCGACCGACCTTTCATTCAGTGCGGTGGTACCAACCCGGGCGGGTTAAACCCTACCACCTAGTAATATAAGAAGGGAGTCATATCCCTTAGTCGTGTTTACACCAATTCTATGGCTTTATTATTTTATTTTTTATTATTTACATAATATAATTACTTAAAAAAATACACAATTTTCAGATATTTCGACGTGTCTTTCGTCGTCATCAACATTTTTTAAACAACAATTTTAATTTGTAATAAAAACTCTATGGACAGTGAGTCTGCGTAGATTTAGCAAACAGTGCTGTCTAGGTCTAGGGAGTGCCATGAACTAGTCCAGTCCCCTTTTTCTTTTGATATCATTGAACTTTCAGTGTTTGGATGTTACCTAGATGCAGTTCAATTCTACTAATTATGCAACATGCCTATTTCTATACATGAGTTAATGATT
Source organism: Nematopogon swammerdamellus (assembly GCA_946902875.1). Lineage (NCBI taxonomy): Eukaryota > Metazoa > Arthropoda > Insecta > Lepidoptera > Adelidae > Nematopogon > Nematopogon swammerdamellus. Next base: position 21,237,784 of record OX336349.1, read on the forward strand.
TTATTTTTATTTATCATTAAAGGCGGACGTTAACCGTCCACCAAATCTTGATGAAACTATTTTCCCCAAAAAGTACTATAAAATGACCGAATCTGGGAAAAAGTTTCAGAGCTTTCATCTTCAAATATGGACCCCTTTCGAACCCTGAAGTTACGAAACCCTATCGTGAAACACCGTGTATACTAGTTCGCTGGATTGGCTGTACCTTGTGCCACGAACCACGCCAGGGTCGCGCACAACCGCCACTGCCAGGCCCAAAGAATGTTACCCATTGATGCCAAGATTGTAGCGGTGCCTAGGTCGTAAGTCCCGCCAGCTCACACTCCACCATGATTCTCCAGCGAGTATAATAAAAGTTAAATTACAAATATGAAAAACCCTCGACACATCAACAACCCTTAAAAAGCCAAAAATAATTTGCGTTTAGTTACTTAAAGGCGTCGGGGGAGCGCTGAATAAAATTCAGAGCTGCGAAGTTCGGGGGATGTGACGTCGCCGAGTGAGTTACCAGAATCAATTCCGAAAAAGGCGAATTTGGACGAATGAATCATTAGGACGTTGTCCTAATCCATTTATAGTTAGATGTCAGTGACTTGAGCCAATTCTGCTCTGCAGCCCTTAAACTTCGGAAGTAAATAAAGTAAGAACAGCTTCATCTTCATCTTTGTTTAGCAAAGCCGTTCGGATAAGAACAATGTCAACAAACGACAGTAGGTGCTCGACTTGTGAAGGGGGGTTCATGGGCTTAAGATTTATTCAATGCTTGAAATCTTTTACGCTTCGGCCTCTTTGTGTTTCGACTTTGCATTTTCGTTTACACTATAGATCCTTTTTATCCAGAATTTTAAAGGGACGACTGGAAGGAAATGCATTGCGCAAGCGCGAACGATTTCGAAAACCTCAGAAAGCATGGATAATTTAGGTAGGATGTTTTTTATAGAAAGCGCGATGTGTGGCGCCGAGCCACCAATGAGGTGTCTAACAACGCCCATGGACATTCGGTCGTATGCGGGAGTTTCGAATGCCATGCCGGCTTGACAGGTGCCCACTCACGCCCCTCTTGAAGGTAATTTTACAAGACATTCGTTATAGTGGACATAGAAGTACATAGGGGAGTACGATTTTGAACTTGGTAGATAAGAACGTTGCTGTGGGTCACTAATTTAGTATTATGTTGTTTATTGATCATTCATATGGCAGTTAGACTGCACTCGAAGTTGTCACAATTTGTTCTATCCGGTTCGATTAGACCCACGAAGAAGAGCCGGCAGGGTACTATAAATCAATATCAAAGTCAAAGTCAAAGTCAAATCATTTATTTCCAATGGAGTAGTTTCGTACAATTTTACAATTTCTTATAAAATTATTCTACTATAGGAAAAGTCAAAAATAATAAAATTAATAATAATACAAATAAAATTAATATAACAAAAACGTCAAAACACAGAATAAATTATCATATTAAAAAAAATTCAAATAAAATTTAATCTAACCTAGCCTATTATAAATTCCCAGTAGTCAAAAAACAAAATCAGATTTAGTACAAAAGTACAGTCAAAATATACATATGTCAAACATATTCCCAATTAAATTTATTTAACACGCCAAATATAAAAAAAATATGTCAAAACACAGAATAAATTATCATAATTAAAAATTTGCAAATAAAATTTAACCTAACCTAGCCTAAAATTCCCAGTAGTCAAAAAACAAAATCAGATTTAGTACAAAAGTACAGTCAAAATATACACATGTCAAACATATTCCCAATTAAATTTATTTCAACACGCTAAACACTTTCAGTACATTAGTACAGTCCAAAATTTTAAAATTGCTAAATGTTTTAAGAACCAATGTTATAAAATTCACTTATATTATACAGGGGGTTTTTGATCAATATCTTTTTTACACAATTTTTAAATAATTTAGGTGGTAGTTTGCGTGTCTCTAATTTCAAACTGTTGTAAAGTTTTATTTTTTCGCTATCGGTATGCCGTTTGCTTCGTGCCAAACGACAGTGTATGGGTTGTAAGTTTGCTTTGTTTCTTGTAGGATACGAATGAATATCTGAGTTACAGGGGTATTCAGTTTGATTTTTGTGTATATATACTAAGCAACTGAGAATATATTGAGCGACTACTGTTAGAATTTTCGATTCTTTAAAAAGTGAACGACAAGAAGCTCTCTGAGGAACACCATGCAGAACTCTTAATGCTGCTTTTTGCTTTATAAGAATACGTTGAATATCCACCCTATTCCCCCACACTAAAATGCCATCAATTATTATTATAAATTTTACTAATAATAAATCTGTAAAGGATGGTCATGGAGTAAGCTACTTTGTTTTATGAGCAGACATCGGAATCCGCGGGGCACGAATACGACCTTGTTAGGGATTGACTACGGCGAGCAATAAACAATCGACACTGTTATCGATACTCATATTTATTTGTTTATTGTATTTTATTCATGTCATATTTCAGACCTGAATACTTATATACCTACAGTACTTATATAAACATGTATACTTTATGTTAACGATTAAGTAAATATAATACATATTTATATAAGGTCTTTCAAAATGAGTTCATAGTACGCTAAGGGGGGGTTCTGTATCATATAGGGAGTAAAACCTATATAAAAATTTTTGGACCTTGGGCTTTTTTTAAGTAAAAAATTGTTTTATGTAGTTATTTAAATAAAAAAATAGGTGGTTGATTTTTATAACCTAATCGATTCAGTTTCATAACAGTAACAAAAAAGTCTTCATGACCATTATGATGTAACACGTGTAAGTTGGTAACAAAAATTTAATTCTTTCTATTCCATACTAATAAAACTAAAATTGTGGTTTTTCACAATTTCTGAAAGAAAGAGATATACGTGTTGGAAGACTTTTTTGTTCCTAGCACGAAACCGAAACGATTAAGAAAAAAATTTTTTTACATTTAACATTAAAAAAAATTTTTTTGTGAAAAAAAAAATTCTTTGTTCTTCAAAAGTGATCTATTTCCGATACAGAACCCCCCCTTAGCTTACTATGAACAAATTTTGTAAGACCTATTTTTTTGGACCTTGGCCTTTTTTTTATGTAAACTATTTTTTTATGTGTTCAAATAAAAAAATAGGTAGTTGATTTTTATAGCTTAATCGATTCAGTTTCATAACAGTAACAAAAAAGTCTTCAATATCATTATGATGTAACACGTGTAAGTTGGTAAAAAAATCAAATTCTTTCTATTCCATACTAATAAAACTAATATTGTGGTTTGAACAGATTTGTATTGTACCTACAAAGTAAATACAACATTTGTTTATTATATCTTATTTTCTATAGAAATACTCTTAGTTTTAATAATCGACATTATTTCATATTATTCTAAAATAACGATCGATTTTCGATATTTGTGGATACAATGTCCCATCACTAAACAACCTTGAATCATTCGTGCCCCGCGGATTCCGATGTATGTTTATGAGATATTGCGTTTGAAGACTCTATGTATGATATGATAATAAAACTAAATTGACGATTTTTAGAAATCTTTTCTGTATGTATGTATTATGTTCCCCCATAACTCTTAAAATGATCATCCGAATTCAATGAAACTTAGTAAACACACATTTAACTATACGTGAAATAAAATTCAGTTCCGGTTACACTAAGATGTGGCTCTCATACAAACCGCGAATTGTTCCGCGCGCCAAAATAAAGGTACTTACTAGTAGGTAGTGGGCTTACTTACTTTCTTCTTTTTAAATACGAATTTCACGCGAGCGAAGCCGCGGGCAAAAGCTAGCATACTAATAACTAAACTTTCACCGAGTTTGCCTGACAAGTTTCAAAAAGTGTACCTTTAGATTTGACTTTACGGTACGAGCCAAACGAGCGGGCTTCTTCAATAAAGGGCTTTAATAAGAGGTTCAAATATGTACTCGCGAGCTTGTATTGGATACTAAAACAATAAACTGTCTACCGGATTTAATGACAAGAGGAACCAACAGCCAGACTCGAGAAATGCACAGGCGAGGATTCCGCGCAGAGATAATCGATATACTGGCTAGATGGCTCCAAATTGCCGGAGCTCTATATGGGAACAAGGTGTTGCCAAAATGATTGATAATCAACTTATCTATCAGCTTTACTCACAAACTATAATAATCAGTTTTTGTCAGCCTCAGTAGCTCAGTGATGCGGTCGGCCGACTGTTGTTAAGCAACGCTGAGTGCGGTCAGTAATTGGATGGGTGACCGCTCGAACGTTGGAGGCTGACCGTGGTTCGGATTCCACGTAAAACTGTAGGTCCCTTCCCTTTTTGCCTTACTGCTTCTTACCACAGCACTGAATGGAACGTCGGTCGAAACGGCTATGTAAATAGTTGGTGTTTTCCGTCCAGTTCAGTGTAGCCAACATGAAATGAAGGGAAGCACTGATATGGCACCTAGTTCACCCGGTGCTATGGGCTGACATCACGCATGTTGTAGGTGATGTAGCCAATCGTGACAGTTTCCATCTGTTTCCAAAAATAAAATCTGTGTGCAGCGGAATTTTATTAACCATTCACAATATTTTTATATTTTGAGAAAATTATAGGTACTACGTGTATATTTCAGTAGGTATGCCTAATGTAGTAACTTTTTGGGTACAAATTTGGTATAAGAATTTTGACAAAGGCTCGTCTTTACATCGAATACACTTATTTAGTAAGAATTTTTTTGTCAGAATTCTCAGTAACATTTTTAATTTTGCCCTCAAACTGTATTTTCGATAGCAGCTGTAGCCTGTAAGCGGAATATATTATGTGCATAGTCATAGACATTATAATAAAATATTGACAACTTGATATTTCAAGTATGATAATATTTTATTATACACGGTGAACAAAAAACCTGTCGAACACCCGAAGGCAGGAAGTACAGTTTCAGATACTGAATCGGATAGGCTAGTTTTTTTTAATTCGGACAAAATTTTTCAATTAAAAAATTTAATTAGTATCACGACTTTTTACTTCTATGCAAAATTCTTTACTCTAGGCGGGGGCGGCAGCGCGCGACACAAAGCGCCCGCCGCGCCGCCGCCGCCGCTGCCGCGCCGCGGCGGCGGTGTCATAAATTATCTTGAGGCGGCATTGAATGAAGTGAAGACAGAGAGCATTTTCTTATGTCTTTAGTGAAATTCTTTGTAAAATAATTTGCCGATTTTGATTATTTTTGTCTTCTGTGCTGAAAATGAAATCGGTAAGTGCTTTGAGGTCAGTTAGTGTGCAACAAACTATTATTTTGTATACCTAATAAGTTTTACAATATTACCTAGGTAGGTACCTAGAACACTGCTATCACGTGCTTAAGACATATGGTAGTAGGGTTTAACTTCACCTCACTGTTATGATGGCATGCAGACATAATTTAGTTGTTTAAATACATCTTGATACTTTAGGAATATTGAAAAGGGGCACATTTTCATTAGAATTTTGAAAAAAAAACTAGCCTATCCGATTCAGTATCTGAAACTGTACTTCCTGCCTTCGGGTGTTCGACAGGTTTTTTGTTCACCGTGTATATAAACATATTATATATTAATATTTTTTGGTTTTTGACAATTGAGTCGTATAGTTCCAGAACCCGCCAACTCCGTTTCGGACGATTTTACAGTAAGACGAAAAAACTATACCTCGATAAATAGCCGCCCATACAAACTACAAGGGAGCTGGAAATAATGTTAATTTTTCTTTGCGATTCACTCTGGATTGGACCGTGTTATGAACATAATGTCTTTACAGATAAGTGACAAATTTAATACTGTATTCGAAACTGTTTATAACTAATTTTTTTAGAGAAATGGATTTGGCGGGTTCTAGAACTATACGACTTAATTGTATTTTTTACAAACAATATTGTCAGCCTCGATAGCTCAGTGTTGCAGACAGTCAACTGTCGCTATTGAATGTTAAGCAACGCTGGGTGCGGTCAGTACTTGGATGGGTGACCGCTGACCGTTGGAGGCTGACCGAGGTTCGGATTCCTCGTAAAACTGTAGGTCCCTTCCCTCCTAATCTTACTTGGTGGTAGGGTTTAACCCGCCCGGGTTGGTACCACCGCACTGAATGAAACGTCGGTCAAAACGGCTATGTAAATAGTTTGTGTTTTCCGACCAGTTCAGTGTAGCCGGCACGATCAAAGGGGGAAGCACTGACATGGCACCTAGTTCACCCGGTGTTATGGGCTGACATCACGGACGTTGTAGGTGATGTAGCCAACCGTGTCAGTTTCCATAAAAAAAAAAAAAAAAAAAAAAAAAAACTCTTGACTAGGTACCATTAGTACCTCAACTTTATTAACCCATTGACAACTTGATACTTCAAGTATCTTAAATATTCATGTATTTTTATTTTTGACAATACAATTATACTACATTGTAGTTTAATATACTAATATAATTATGTTGATACAAATTACGTATCAAAGTTTGACAAATGCTCTTTACACCTGATTCACTTAATTAATAAGTCTTTGTAGTCAGAACTCTCAGCAAAATTGTTAATCTTGCTCTCAAGCTGTGTTTTAGATAGACTATGGGCGGTGTTATTATGTGGCTAGTCACTAAATTCTTGTAAAAATATGTTTAAAAAATACCCTGCGAAGTTTCTTGTCGGTTCTTCTTCGTGGGTGTAATCGAACCGGATAGAACAAATTGTGACAAGTTCGAGAGCAGTCTAACTGCCATATGAATGATCAATAAACAATACAATACAAATACTTGTAAAAAAGTTGCCCCCTCCGAAGTTTCTTGTCGGCTCTTCTCCCAAGTGTATTGTGTTACAGTTTTTTTCACGAGTCATGAGCAAACTTTTCATTGGTCGGTTTGACGGGATGTGACATCGACGGCGGCGACGCTTCACGCGATTACTTTACTATTAGAGTTTACTAAGTTTAATATAATTAAGACTAAGATGGGATAGACATTATGTTGTTAGTTTTTAGTAATAGGAAGGTTAGGTTAGGTAACCTGTACCAATTTGATTAATTCGGTTCTCTTAGCCTGTTCTATAGGTACTACCATGGACGTTGCTCTGATGAATTGGCTTCTCTCATCCCTCCAGCCCCATCCGTCTCCGCCACACCCGCCGGACTCGCTCGGAACATCCATATGTTGTTGACACCCAACTACTAAGAACACATCGTTTTTCGAAATCTTTCCTGTGTCGAACGGCGAAAATATGGAACGGTCTTCCGGTGAGTGTGTTCCCCACCACCTATAACCTGGGAATCTTCAAAAGGCGTGTCAATAAATTAGACGACAACCTTTTTGTCCGCCTCATAGCCGGCATGGCGCCTCTCTGAGCGTGGTTTCGCGAGGAATGGTGTTATTGGCTGTGTCTGATCTTCCGTTGAAGTATTGGGCATAGACACCAGCGCCGGCTGTCTATAAAAAAAAAATTAATAAATTTAAACTGAAAGTTACAGCAATGAGCGCACTGTGCTTCGCAGTCAGTAAATAGTAATATATAAAAATAAATAATTATAAAAAAATACTGGTGATCCCACGTCTGGCCACGACTTCTCTGATCTCTGTGATTCCGCATGAGCTCGCGAGGATATTGCCTCGAAACAGTTCGAGAATTCATCTGCAATGCAGATGGGAGACGAGAGTCTAATGTGGAGTCGACAACCGCAGGGGCCCGCGCCGCCGCCGCCGCCGGAAAATGAAAGAAAACCCCGCTTCTGTAAGAAAACCAACGAGTAGGTAGTGGTCGAACGAAGCTTATAGGAAACGGGATCCGTACGCAATGTCCATGTGGCCTTCGTAATTTTTAGGTTTCCGTATCTCGTACGGAAGCCTATTACTAAGCCTACGCCGTCTGTCTGTCTGTCTGTCTGTCCGTTCGTCCGTCCGTTTGTCCGAGGGCTGTATCTCTTGAATCGTAATAGGTAGCCCGTTGAAATTTTCACAGAATATGTGTTATTATGGCGGATATAACAAGAAATAATAAAAAATAGGAAAAAGAAAAAAATTAAGGGGGGTACCCATACAAGAAACGTGTTTGTTTTTCAATGTTTTTTTGTGGTGCGGAAACCTCGGTGCGCGAGTCCGACTCGCACTTGGCCGGTTTTTACTATATATTATATGTCAGCCTCGGTAGCTCAGTGGTGCGGTACATACATACCACCCGCTCTATCCCGACAATCGGGATAAGCAGAGTAATCGGAGTTGTTTTGCAAAAACTCTCACAGCACAACAAGGTAACTATCAAGCAGCAAGTAAGGCATATGTGCCTTACTTGCTGCTTGATAATTTTATCTTGTATCCCCACCTGCTGCATGACTCGGTGGAAGAACCGTGCCATTTGCAATTTATTGTTTATAAAATAATAATTACCTATACTAGCATATATGTAAGGAAACGGTTCTTGTTTAATGTACGTCTCAATTTGACGAGTACTTCTTGTTCCCAGAAGATTACTTCCAGCTCAGCTAAAGTCGACGTCGATTTAGCAGTGTCACAAGAAACAGCCACGCTCGTGTTGCGTGTCGACACAACGTGCGGGCGCGCGCGGCGGCGGCGGCCGTGTTCATTTGCAATTCCGATCTTCCGGAGGCTTTCAATCAAAGAAAATGTATTTTGTTCCCGTCGCGACTCTCAGTCCTGTGCCAGAGTACGTCGTCGAGGCCCAAGTGCCTTTGCGTATTTACTATAAATAGATAATTTTGTTTTTACTTTTACAATGTCTATAACAGTCAAACGATAAATAAAGTCAATCCCACCTGCATCCTTTCCTCTAATGTACAGTCTGGGGTTCTGCAAACCTAGCCGGCCGACATGGTATTCGCAGCCCCTAACATTCGAATGCCCGTGGGTGCCGTCGCACTAGACCTCTGCGTTATTCTGGCACTCGCCATGTCACGCTTCACATAAAAAAAACCGTCAATATAATGGCATCGCCGAATTTTTTACCATTTATAATACGTTACTTTAAGACGAGACGGAAGTTAAGTTTATCCATACAAAATCGTCTATCGGCATTTATGTTTTCTAGCCGCCTAAACCTTATCAGATTTTTACAATTCTTTTTTCTTGTCTTAAGGACAGTCCAATCTACGGTCCTGTTTTTTTTTGTTTGTCATATAATGTACCTACAACACAGGAGCTAAACAATTGTATTTCGACCGAAAAAAACATTATTTAATTTTTTTATGTCATTAAGTTCATTATGCTTTATTGAGATATCACTTAAGATATTCAAAAAAAAAAGACAGGAACGTAGGTTCGACTGTCCTTATTACAACAAAAAAAGAATTGTAAAAATCGGATAGGGTTTAGGGGGGTAAAAAACATAAATGGCGAAAGACGATTTTGTATGGAGAAAGTTAACTTCTTTCTCTCTCGTCTCGTCTTAATTCTCTTAGACGATTGTAAAATCAGATGAAAGCAATAAAGCGGTGGCGTTTGTGTTATAAGTTATAATGCTCTTTCTAATTTTGATAATTTGAATTAATTCTCCATAGTAGTGGAGGATTTAGTGCGATATACCCTGCATTTTTACTTAGAAGGCTCATACTTGCAACAGTTGTTCCTTAGGTGCTCCTGAGTGGATTTCCACCGGTAGACATCGGGGGTCACCGCGGGGGTGGCGGGGGGAGGGGGTGGAAGTTTGCTTCTGCCGCGCTTCACTTTGTACCCTATTCCTTCAAAACTATAGGTATTAGGGCAAGTGTGATGTCATTTTCGGATAACTCAAGGACGACGGATTCATTTCTGGAAGAAACATTTTTCCTTTCTATACAAAAAAATATAAATATTAGGCAAAACTCACAAAACGTGAAAATATTTTTTTTAAATAAACGTCGTTTACTTTTGAACTACTAAAGATAAAGATAAATAAAAAATATGGGCTAAAAGCTGCATTTACCAGGATTACAAATATATAAATTTTATTGGGATGGCGTAATAATAAGTGAGTGAAAAAAATTTCAAAACAGTGCCGTGTATTAACATCGTGCTAAGATGCGTAGTGAATTGAAAACAGTACCTAGGTGATACGTGATAATTATTATTATTATACATTTGTAAAATTATTGCTAATTAAACATTAAATTATTCACATACACACACACACATACCTACCTTACCCATGTTTGTGATTGCTACCTAAAGTAAATGCTTTATATTATTACCATGTCGTCATTTTAGATTTTTGGAAACTGACACGGTTGGCTACATCACCTACAACATCCGTGATGTAAGCCCATAACACCGGGTGAACTAGGTGCCATGTCAATGCTTCCCTTCATTTCGCGCCGGCTACACTGAACTGGACGGAAAACACGAACTATTCACATAGCCGTTTCGACCGAAGTTCTATTAATTTCATAAAGTTTTAACAGTTTATATTAGTTATATTAGTTAAAAAAAGTCGTTCCGGAAGTGACGTAGAAGTTCTGAAAAGGGGGGCCCATATGGCGAACAAAGAAGTATCCACTTCAAAAAAATATTAGTAAATCTACATGTCATAAAAAATAACGACGTATTTTTCAATCGTCGTCATTGCCTTTTCGAGCCGCCCTTCAGTCGCTGACACCAAACTCTCAGTTAAAGCGGGAAAGGCCTCCCATGCTTCAAAAGCACTTTTCTTGCCTTTTCCGCTGAAGCAAGAGACAGTGTCACACCCAGAAAACGCATGAAACAGAGGCAAGGCCCTCGCTCGCTGTGGTACTGTAAAGAAATTACATAATAATATAAAGCATCTATTGTGTCTATACTTAATATGGGTATAGGTAATGCAAACATTTAAATGTTTGCATTACCTGATTGATTAAGCAGTGGAAATCTTTAATTGGCTTCTATTGTACAACCTATACATAATCACACCTATTGTAAAACTGCTGTTGATTTCCCAAATAAACGAAAATAAAATAAAAATAAATAAAATTACCTAAATGTCTTTACTTATGGAAGTCGCAATATCATGGCAGCAAAGTTACTGGCGGAAAGCAGTGGTTCCGTACCGCTGAAGGCCGGGAGGACTGGAGGAAAACTGGAGAGGCGTATGTCCAGCAGTGGACGCTTACACGCTGACTGACTGACTGACTGACTGGTGTGGTACTGGTGGTGTTTTCCAGTACCTATGTGCACCCACAGCTCTTCAAGCTGAGGTAATTTTTGCACCTGTGCAACTGCTAGCACTACGACATCGGTATCTACAGTACGTAGCATAATTTTTGTTAAGCCCATCATGAGAGTATCCGCCTCTTCATGATTACACGGGGCTAATCGCTGTGTGTCACGGGCACGGGTGATGTTGGTGAAAATATTTGGCCCATCCGTGATGCAAACTTCTTTCCCATTCTCAATTTCGTTTGCGTAGGATTGGCAGAGTATTGAAAGCAAGTGAAACAGTCCTTCTTTGTTTGAATTGTCCCTTAGGAAATTCCCCCAGCCTTTAGGTATTTTTGGCCGTAGCAGACACCAGTGTTTTTTGTCCAGTGCCACGTTTTTCTCTGGTTATATTTTTTAGACTGTCGCTCTTATACGCTCGCTTATATACGCTCTTAAACGCGGCGGTGGCGCACGTACGGTGCGGAGCGGGGGCCGACTAGAATCATACGCACCCCGCAGCTATCCCCCGCCCGCTCGGCTCTAATGGATATAGGTAATTCAGACAGACATTCAAAGAGCACATCAGGTGCAAAAGACAGGAACTGTACCTACGGCTCAACAAACTGCACTGGCTGATGGGCAGAGCCTCTAAACTGAGCACATCCAACAAACTCCTCATCTACAAAGCGGTCATCAAGCCGGTGTGGACATATAGCATACAGTTGTGGGGCACTGCAGGCAACAGTAACATTGAGATCTTGCAGAGATTCCAAAACAAAGTGCTTCGAAACATATCAAACGCACCATGGTTCTCTAAAAACGATGACATACACGAGCATCTCAAAGTGCCGAGCATAAAAGCTGAGATCCAGTCGAATTGTACCAGATACAAGACGAGGCTAAAAAATCACCCAAATATTCTGGCCACGGCACTCCTGGACCACACCGGCCCTGGAAGGCTGAAACGACACCAAGTGTTGACCCTAGATCTTCGACACTAACAACCAAAAGGGAGAGCCGTCAATGGATGGCTCACCTCAAACGCCATATCCCAAACAACAAATAATCTGCTTATGGTAGAGTTCCGATGGCAGGATGGCTAAATCAGAAAAAAAAAATTATAGAACTAATATAAACTGTTAATAGAACTTTATGAAATTAATAGAACTTCGGTCGAAACGGCTATGCGAATAGTTCGTGTTTTCCGTCCAGTTCAGTGTAGCCGGCGCGAAATGAAGGGAAGCAATGACATGGCACCTAGTTCACCCGGTGCTATGGGCTGACATCACGGATGTTGTAGGTGATGTAGCCAACCGTGTCAGTTTCCATAAAAAAATTACGACATGGTAATAAATATAAAGCATTTACTTTAGGTAGCAATCACAAACATGGGTAAGGTAGGTATGTGTGTGTGTATTTGAGGGTGTGTGTGTGTGTGTATGTGAATAATTTAATGTTTAATTAGCAATAATTTTACAAATGTATAATAATAATAATTATCACGTATCACCTAGGTACTGTTTTCGCTATGTTAGCCTCAAAATGTAAATACACCGCACTGTTTTGAATTTTTTTTCACTCACTTATTATTACTGCATCCCAATAAAATTTATATATTTGTAAATCCTATATTTATAATATTTTTTATTTATCTTTATCTTTAGTAGTTCAAAAGTAAACGACGTTTAATTAAAAAAAATATTTTCACGTTTTGTGAGTTTTGCCTAATATTTATATTTTTTTGTATGGAAAGGCAAAATGTTTCTTCCAGAAATGAATCCGTCATCCTTGAGTTATCCGAAAATGACATCACACTTGCCCTAATACCTATAGTTTTGAAGGAATAGTGTACAAAGTGAAGCGCGGCAGAAGCAAACTTCCACCCCCTCCCCCCGCCACCCCCGCGGTGACCACCGATGTCTACCGGTGGAAATCCACTCAGGAGCACCTAAGGAACAACTGTTGCAAGTATGAGCCTTCTAAGTAAAAATGCAGGGTGTCCATACAAACTATCGCACTAAATCCCCCACTATAGCTCCAAAGTATGGAGTAGAACCTACGTGTACGTTGTGCAGCAAATACCCTCGCAATACCGCAAACTATGGGGAAAAGCTAAATTAAAAAAAAACTGGTCAAGAGCGATTCAGGCTCGAAAAATTATGGTTCCGTACTAAAAGAACATTTTTTCCCCGCAAAAATGAGATTGTCGAAAAAACCTGCCTTGTTTTCCTGTAAACTATGGCTTAATATCTACTAACCCTATTAAAATAAAAATTTTAGCTTTACAAACTTTGGAGAACATGGGGGAACAGCGGCTGACTTAAAATTAAAAAAAAAAAATGTTTAATCCTTACAGTTAGCTCTTTCAAATGATACCCCACACTATGTGTTAATTTAAACTATTATTTTTTTTTGCTAATACGAAACTGTCGATTTTTTTTATTTAATGGGTGATTTTTTTTATTGAAAGCGCGACATATGGTGAGCCACCCATAAGGTGTCTAACGACGCCCATGGACATTCGGTCGTATGCGTGGATTGCGAATGCCATGCTGGCCTGACAGGTGCCCATTCACGGCCCTCTAGAAGGACCCGAGACTGTACTTGGGAGGGAAATATATGAGCAGGGAGAGCATTCCAGAGTTTACCGGTTCTGTATGTAGTGTGGGTTGTTGGAGAAGACAGGATTAGTTTGTGAAGTATATTTCTTGTAGGTATTTCTTATAATAAATATCTTGGATAATGATCTGACAATATTTAGCTCTTAGCGTACGACGAATTAATACCGGATGACGTTATACTTTTCTATAGACAAGACAGATGACAGACGGAAGGAAATTTTTTTTTTTTATGGAAACTGACACGGTTGGCTACATCACCTACAACATCCGTGATGTCAGCCCATAACACCGAGTGAACTTGGTGCCACGTCAGTGCTTCCCTTCGGTCGTGCCGGCTACACTGAAATGGACGGAAAACACAAACTATTTACATATATAGCCATTTCGACCGACCTTTCATGCAGTGCGGTGGTACCAACCCGGGCGGGTTAAACCCTACCACCTAGTGATATAAGAAGGGAGTCATATCCCTTAGTCGCCTTTTACGACATACACGGGGAGAGACGCAGTGGGGCTATTCTTTTAAAGTACCGGCCCCACACGATACAATACATAGACATAGACATATTATTTTATATTAGGCGTTGGCTATTAAGCCATGCTACCTTATTTACCGGTTAGTACTTATATAACACTGTATAGGAAAGATCTGCAGAATCGATTGATATGCATCTGTGGTAAGTCCAGCGTGTAGCGATGCAATCCCTGCCCAGTGCGCGTGGTAATTTATTCTGGCTCTTCCACCGAGCCGTGCAGTAGGTCAGCGGTTCTCAAACTATTTCTGTGACGGAACCCTTTTGGAAAGCGAAATATTTGACGGAGCCCTAAAATAAACCAAAATTATTTTTTGTGCATTCTTAAACAATAATTAAATATCTAATGGGAGGTATGAAACTGTTTCTTATTTTTCATCAATTGGTTGATATCAGGTTTGATAGAAGAGAGTTGAGTTGAGTTTGTCTGCGCAGCCGAGCTGAAGCGAGCCAGAGAAGAGAGGTGTATTTTTTTTTCTCGTATTCTCGCGGAGCCCCCACAGAGGCTCCGCGGAACCCTAGGGTTCCTATATACATATAATAAATATTATATGTATATAGGGTAATTTTTGCTTTCTACATATTTTCTATTTGTGTTTATCACTCACAGTCGGATTTGTGGACTTATCTTTATGTTTTTGCTGTTTTCATTTACATAGAGCATTTACCAGCAGCGCGGTGTATCACCGTTGTATGCAAATTGTGTGCGTGGAAAAGTTGAAAAAAAAAGATTAGTCCCCTCCACCCACGCTCTAGCTAGAGCTCTCTAAGTGAGTGAGTGACACCTCTAGCTGAGTGGCACCTGTAGCTGAGTGGCACCTCTACAAGAGTTTGCACTCGCATTTTAATCGAGCGCTGCTAGCACAAGTCGGCTATTTTATATTCAAAATAGTTTGCCGGGCGGGTGCAAACTTTTCGTGTGAGGGTTTAGTCTTAGTACTCGTACAATTATTATGTAAGTACTCCTGCTGTGTTTATGAGGCCACCTAGATGTCGCTAACTGTTTTGCGCTGGTTTTATTGCGCATGAGCTGGGTGGCCAGGCCCTGCTGCTGACTAAACATCATTAAGGCGCCTAATAATGCCACATGTGGATATTTCAAGAAGTAGCCCGTGATAAATAGTAAAGGCTAGAAACTAGTGCAAAATATAGAACAATTCTTTGTCTATCGATCACACATTTTTGGTTGTAAAATTTTATAATTTTCTATACAAGCTATACGTATACGGTAAACAAATGTCGATTTTCTTCCGCGTGAACTTTGAAGATTTGACCTCAAAAACTAAATAAAATAATAAAATAAAGAATGGAATTTGTATAGCAAAATGACGCCATTTGTTATATCTATTGATCACGCACGCTTTTCAAAGTTCTAATGCGAAGGATCGTAATTTATGAAAAAATCCCTTATGAAAACTACTTACGCGCTACGCCGCCGCCGTTGGCGTTATTAGACGCCTTTACATACCCGCCATAGAACAGCCATCAATGGCCAGTTTAGGTGGGAATTATTATCTATGTTTCTGTCTAAACCATTTACAACCAATTAGATCTAAATGTATGTAATGAACCATCAGAGAATTAGCATTGAGGAAAACCGCATCTCAATTGGGTGAACCGTTCTCGAGTTATAAAAGAACATACGTGAAGGCGGCGTGGCATTCGCAACCCCCGCATACGCCCGAATGTCCATGGGCGTTGTTAGACACCTTGTGGGTAGCTCGGCACCATATTATGTCGCGCTTTATATAACAGAAACAGTGCGGATCGATACTTCAAAAAAAATTGCCCCACTGCAGCTCTCCCCGTGTATGTCGTAAAAGGCAACTAAGAGATAAGGACAAGGTGCCGTGCTAAAGGGCGACAGGTTATCCACCTCTCACATGGGTACGGTCCTTCCACCGAGTTATGCAGCAGGTCGGTCTTCGTAACTTACTTGCTTCTTGATCGTTTCCTAATACATTGCTGAACATAGTAGTCGGTGTTGTGCTGTAAATTACAAGAGTACTTACAGCACAACACCTATTACTCTGCTTACTCCGATTGTCAGGATACAGCGTGTGGTACCTATGTATATAACAGGAAGGTTTTTTCCCCTATCACTTCATCCGGTGATTCAAATGAAAGTTGGTTTCACTATAAGAAATCTTTAAGAAATTGTTCTACAAAACGATGACTTTTGATAACTCAAGCTTAATCACCTCCCCAAATAATTTCCGACTGTCATTGATAATTTTAGCTGACTCTCATCGACTTGCTAAATTGTTAAAGCAATACGCGGCGAGAGACCTCGACTAGATAATTCATGAAAATTTATTCATTAGATCATTAAATCAGGACGTTTTTTAATTACATTCTTTCTCGGGTTTATTCAATTTACTTCGTTTGACATCAAAATAAGCCGAGAAGAAGGAAGAATAAATTTATGCTGTCCCATTAAAGTTAAGATATAATTTAATGGCAAAAATGTATATAAAGCTACACCACAAAGAAATCTACCGGTATTTTTTAATCTACGGGACCCTATTACTAAGCCTACGCCGACTGTCTGCCTGTCGGTCTGTCCGAGGGCTGTATCTTTTGAACCGATTACGGTTATAATAACACATATTCAACGGGTTACCTATTAAGGTAACCCGTTGAATATGTGTTATTATGGCCGATATAACAAATAATAAAAAAAATAAGAAAAAGTAAAAAATTCACGGGGTCCCCATACAAGAAACTAAAAAGTGTATACGAGCCATCTAAAAGAGTGTGAATCATTTTAACTAATACATAGATGGCGTGAGTGGCGCTGACCATGACATGGCGGTACGGAACCCTTGGTGCGCGAGTTCGACTCGCACTTAGCCGTTTTTTTTTTTTTAAGTTTTCCTTTATATATTTTATCTTACCCGTTTTAGTATCCTGTAAGTGTTTTAAATATTGTTTATATTAAATTATAAATTTTATGACTGATTTTAAACATTTTTTTTTATCATATAAAGCTGGCTGCAGAATGTATATTTTGACGTGAATTCGATGAACACTTCCCAACAGGGCATTCCAGAAAGTTGGCGATATAAAGTATGTACTTTCGACGGCCTCGTGCTGCCAAACTATACAACCTGCAAACGTGAATGCTACCAAGACCCATCCGGCGACTATACAGTGCTACAAGGCTTGAAATGAACGTGGCTGACAGCGGAACTAACGCCGCCACAATGTTGCCAGATGACCGTCTCGCGTTTCACCCGTTCACGCGTACGTTAGTATCTCTTCTTAGTCTGTGGTGTTGTTAGCAGAAATCGAAGTATATTTGTTATTTTATTAGTGAGCAAGTCTTCCTAAAATTCAATACATAAAATAAAAAATAAGTAAGTACCTACCTACCTTATAGGTACTACAAATACATTTTCTTTTACAGCGATATTTTCCCCTAGTGTACGGAACTTTTCAAAATTGACAACCCTAATGCTGCAGCAGCGCCCTCGCACAAACGTCATCCACGTTCATTTCAAGCCTTGTCGCACTATACAAAACCGTGCAAACGGGGGTTGCGAATGCCATGCCGGCCTGACAGGTGCCTATTCACACCCCTCCTGAAGATTTTTTTATTGTAATTGTGTATGTTCAATTATTTTAATAATAACTAATTAAATATTATGTGTAGTTATGTTGTCTGTGTGTGGCCAAAAAAGTAAATAAAGAATTTGAATTTGAATAATTAGGGCGCCGGTATAGAAAATTACCTCACAAAAAAATCAACCCGCAACGAAAGGAAAAAATGTAAATAGCACAATTTCCCTAATTTTTCCTGGTTTGTCTTTCTCTCTTTCCTCGAGCCTCAACGGCTGATGCGAAGACAGATGCGAAAAATATGCTAGATGCCATTTTTAGGGATCCATATCCGGTACGGGACCGTATTACTAAGCCTACGCCGTCTTTCTGTCCGTCCGTCTGTCTGTCTGTCTGTCCGAGGGCTGCATGAAATTTTCACAGAATATAATGTGTTATTATGGCCAAAATAAAAATAAGGAAAAGTAAAAAATTCAAGGGGGTCCGCATTGAAGAACCAAAACGTGTATGCGCGCGCGCCATCTACCGAATAGAGCGTGAAGCATTTTAACTAATCATGACATTTAACTAATATGAAGCATTTCATAACACACCATCTAGATGGCGTGAGTGGCGCTAACCATGACATGGCGATACGGAACCCTCGGTGCGCGAGTTCGACTCGCATTTGTTACTTATATATTACTAACTTATGGACATTCCCATACGAACTTAATAAATGTCCTCACAATGTACTTGTAAGTCTCGGTAGCTCAGTGGTGCGGTCGGTCGACTGTTGTTAAGCAACGCTGAGCGTGGTCAGTACTTGGATGGGTGACCGCTCGACCGTTGGAGGATGACCGTGGTTCGGATTCCATGTAAAACTGTAGGTCCCTTCCCTTCTTACCTTACTAGGTGGTAGAGTTTATCCCGCCCGGGTTGGACCACCGCACTGAATGAAACGTCCGTCGAAACGGCTATGTAAATAGTTCGTGTTTTCCGTTCAAGCACTGACACGGCACCTAGTTCACCCGGTGTTATATCACGGATGTTGTAGGTGATGTAGTCAACCGTGTCATTTTTCCTTAAGAAAAAAAACTAAAGTGCCGCCAAAAACTATTTGGAAACTGAATATCGCATACTATAATTGAATTATATTATATTTTGATTATTTATTTGCAAATTAGTTAATTTGAAACTAATTTGATTTAATAATGTTATACGCATTATTTCTTCTAAGTACCACTTTAGTGAGGACATTATTGAGATCGTATTGTATGGGCGTGTTCTTACGTTAGCAATATACATAAAAGTCAAATAGATGTACCATTAACAGCGATCTGTGCGGGAACCACAGTGGCGCCAAAATTACTAGCCAAAATTTACAGCAATACTTGCAGCCACTCAGCGATCGCATGTCGACATCAACAGCCAATGAGAGCGCGCTGAGATGTCGGCAACATCTGCCGTGAGCTTTAGCCCATCTAGCAATTTCTCTGATTTGTTGTCTCAACATTGATACGAGGGGAAGATGTCGTCGTTAGATAAGTTAGTAAGTCGTGATGAGGTTAGAAAACATGGAGGAGGTAGCAGAGAGAAGTCGGTCGGAGCAAACTGGGTACGTTGCCACTAACTGGGGACATACGCCTCGACGAAATGCGTCCACGGAGTCGTCGCGATCCAGCACCCGTCGAGTTAAACGGCACGTGTTCGGTGGACTACTCGTTAGTGTGTTCGTTTTGGCTTATTACCGCTGTTACAATTACAGTAAAACCCGCTTAATACGATCCTAACCGGGATAATACGATCCCGGTTAATACGATTTCCCGCATAATACGATCTTTAGTGCCGGTCCCACTCTATGCCAGACAAATCGTTCGTATTGACGATTGCGAAGATAGATTTCTGTCAAAAATATAATAAACAGATTTTTAAGTGTGTACTTTGTATTTTTACTCTTCTCGTTAAGACGATTTCCCGCTTAAGACGATTTTTGCACCCATCTCCTTGAGAATCGTATTAAGCGGGTTTTACTGAAGTATTATATATTACGATCAAAGGGGGAAGCACTGACATGGCACCTAGTTCACCCGGTGTTATGGGCTGACATCACGGACGTTGTAGGTGATGTAGACAACCGTGTCAGTTTCCATAAAAATAAAAATAAAGTATTTAGTTACATGATCATTGGATTCGATTCGACCAAACCAAAACGATAGCAGTAGAAAAACCCTATGTACCACGTTTGGTACCAGAATCCATTAAAATATCCAGGCATGCCAATTTCAGCAGAGAAGACAGCATTATACTCTCCAGGGCTCTTCTATCAGAAAGGTAACCGGAATCAAGTTCTAGCAGCCACAGACATAGTAAGCTACGTGTGCACCGACGTTTTCCAGCAAATTATATCGAACCGCATCGGCCGAAGTATAATGCCCGGGACGGATCTCGGCGTGTCGTCGCCGCAGCGGGCGAGCCGCCACGCGAATACACTATACAAGTACGGTGCGGGTACGAGGGAGAACACTGACGAACCGCTGCGGCGGCGACACGCCGAGATCCGCCCCGCGCAGCATACCATCACATTGCTACGATCTACGTCAGCGGCGATCGCCAGTTGACATATGACTGGACGACGACGTGTCGGGTGTCCTCCGGATAGTCCTGAGGATGTCACCAGAGCGGGAGACGAATTTAGTGTACCTCAGACATAAACGAAAACTTATTATAATACTCATTAATGAATATAATATGCTGGTGGATATTGTCACAGAATGAAAGGTCGGTCGTAGCGGGTATGAAAATAATTAGTGGTTTCCGTCCAATTCAGCGTAGCCGGCACGATGAAAGGTAACCACTGACATGGCACTTACTTCTCTAAGGTTTTATGTGCTGATATCAGGAGTGCGGTAGGTGATGTAGCCAACCATATTAGTTCTATAAAAAGTTAATTCCCCGCACTGGACACATGTTTTCCTAGAAATTATAGGTAACATCGAACCCTCTGTACTCACTCTTCCGTATCAAGGAATATGCGAGGCATCTGGCTCAATCCTGTATAACTAGATTATTGCGGTGTAACTTTACAAGTTGTTACTTACTTATAGAACTTTTCGCCTCAGTTCACTGCAGAGTTGGTGTAAATATTTGCTTGATCTTCCACAAGTTAGTGTTGGAAAATATATATGTCAATATATTTGGAATTTTCTCAGGGAAAGGTATTTACAAATTATGATGGATGATAAAGTAATTTCCAGATGTTGTAATAAAGGTCTTGCACAGGGGGATCCTTTATCTCCACTATTGTTCAATATTATTACGATAGAAATATGCCGAAAAGTTACTAATGTCTCAGCTTTACAGTATGCAGATGACTTTGCATTCTATGTTACTATTCCGAAATTGACGATAGCTACTATATATATAAAACAATCTTTATTGACAGTAGTAGCATGTCTTTTAGAAATCGGTTTGGAGATATCACCAGCCAAAACTAAAGTGTGTGTTTTTGCTAGAGGTCACAGATAATCTATTATTGACTTGAGTGTAAATGGAATTCCTATAGAAAAAGTGACCCAGCCATTATATGGAGAAAACATGTAACCGAAACCTGCATAAAGGCTACCAAATATTTAGATGTTCTAAAAGTTCTAACAAGTTCATCATGGGGGGTTCATCAAACACACATGTGACGTCTATACATAGCTCTAGTCCGCAGCCGAATAGATTATGGCTCATTTTTATACGATAATTGTGCTCAGTCTCATATTCAAAAATTAAATATTCTTCAAAACAGAGCTTTGAGGATTTGTGGAGGATATATTAAGACAACCCCAATACATGTAATGGAAAGCGAGTTATGCATTCCACCATTATCTGTACGCAGACATTATTTAGCTTCTAAGCATTATCTACGATGCATATCTCGCACCAATAATCCACTTGTTAAACTTTTACACGAGCTTGTACCTTTAATAGCAGATATATACTGGCAAAATAGAAAATGCCCTATTCTTGTTAAATGTCATGAACGCATTGATTCATAGGCTGTTGGCGAGCCCAAGTGGGAAGGATTTAACATGTGTATTGGAGTTTGTTAAACGTTCTCTATCCCTTAGGGACTCTGAGCCCTGAGGAATCGAGAGGAAAGGTACCATGAGGCTGATATTGACGAATTGCTTTGTTAAAAGCCCTAAAAATAAAATAAATACAAAAAAAATTTTATAAATATATATTTAAGGATCGAATACTGGCTAGCTCACATTAAATCTGAAAGAGCATACGAAAAACCGTAAATTCATTTTTTTTTAAAGTAAACAATCAACAACAACAGGCTACAATCTCAAAGAGACATTTTTCAATATTTCTTTTACTTTTAGGTTTTCGTACCACATACGGAAGCCTATCGCTAAGCCTACGCCGCCGCGCCGCCGTCTGTCTGTCTGTTTGTCTGTCTGTCTGTGCTAATGCTGTATAGTTGGTTATCGCGTTGGCAGCTCAAGCCAGAGACCCAGGTTCGAGTCCTGGTCGGGATGTATTTTTTCCAATGATTTTCGATTTGCATTTTTCTAATTAAAAAATATATATAAAGCGAGTGCGCGCTTAGTACTAACATAAACATAAAAATACATAATATTGTCTTATAGCGCTACACCTTCATCTACCTCTCTAGCTAGAGTGAGCCAAATCAAATTCAAATCGGAAGCCACTTCTAAACTCAGTCAACCTGTACATTTCGCTACTTAAGGCGACTATACTATTACAACTGAAATGCTCCGCCAAAGTTAATCAAATTAATATTGAGTTGAGTGTGGCAATGGCTGACTTATTGCCTTAGACAATTACCTGTAAATCCCATGGACCTACAGTTTTTACATAGAATCCGGACCACTGTTAGTCTCAACGGTAGAACTGTCACCCATTCAAGTTCTGACCGCTCCCAAGTGTGCTGACCACGAACAACCTCAGCTACCCGGATGACAAATATTGGACGTGGAAAAGCAGTATACAATAAGAAGGAAAAAGTGTTTCTGCTGCTACATTTTAAACAGTTGTGTGTAGAGTATGACTTTTATTAATAAAAGTTTATTATTTATTGTGACCAAAGGGAAGTCCTGACATGGCACCCAGTTCATCAAGGTGCTATGCTACTCTATCTACTACACTCGTGATATCGGATCACGAGTGTAGTAGATAGAGTAGCCAACACGTCAGGTTAAAAAAAATATATTCGTTAACAAATAGAATAGAACAGAAAATTCTTTATTGCTCCAATAAACATTCAACAGTAACAATCACATTAGAACATTT
Source organism: Nematopogon swammerdamellus (assembly GCA_946902875.1). Lineage (NCBI taxonomy): Eukaryota > Metazoa > Arthropoda > Insecta > Lepidoptera > Adelidae > Nematopogon > Nematopogon swammerdamellus. Next base: position 21,260,883 of record OX336349.1, read on the forward strand.
ACATAAGGTGCAAAGGCGGACTTATCCCTTGCATAAATTACTGCCAGTCAACCTTTTGATGTTTGAGATTATATAATATAGTGGAATGTGTATAGGCTGGTAGGTAGTAGCAAAATAGTTGAAGGTGATAATTGAATATAAAATAATAATAAGAATACTTATTAACTAATAACTAATATTATAAAGTGGTAAAGTTTGTAAGTTTGTAAGTTTAGATGTAGGAGGTAATATCCGAAAATACTCATCCGATTTAAAACAATCTTTGGAACAATATTTAGAATGAACCTTCAGGATGGACATAGGCTATGCGAGCGAAGCAGCGGGCAAAGGCTATTAATAATACGCTAGTTAATTAAAAAGCCATACAAAAAAAAAATTTCCCATTGTCCACCTGGGTGAACTACGGGGAAAAAAATCCCTTTGTCCACCTGGGTGGACTACGAAGGTAGACCACGGGCAACAAACGAAATACACGTTTGATTAATCGAAAGGGACTTCATTAGTCGGCTTAAGCCCCCGAAATTAGATTGAAGCGTTGGCAATAGCGCTCAGCACCGCCGCGCTTGGTTCCTCAATCCGGAGTAATCACGTACGGTACGGAGGCATTTAATCTCGAGTCAGCATACGCGCCTCACTGGCGCGAGACTGACTCGAACGCGCGCGGAGCCGGCTGATATAATTAGCCGATTTGTCGGTAGTTAGACTACTGATGTGGACTCGCCTTTGCACATTTAGTTTGGCGCTAGATTTTGCCCGCGGCTTCGCTCGCGATAGACTGGGTTTAATAGCAAATTCGATTTAAAATATTAGACTCAATTGTGCGGTCAATTACGTGCGTGCGGGCGACTACCTATATCCTACTCTTTATTCTATGTATCTAACATCGCTTCTACCAAACCAATAGTGCAACGCAACGCAACAGAACTGCTAACGCCATCTATTACTTCCATTCGACACTAAATTCTGTTCATAGGATACTTTCTTTGGTACTGCTCAGCCCTAAGGCTATTTAGCGTGATGGTATATAGCCTATAGTGAACCTCAAGACTTACTCTTTACGTTGGTGCAAACCTCATCAAAATCTGTTCAGTGGTTCCGAAGTTTACCTCAAACATACATACAGAGACCTTTTATAAGAAGTAGAGAAGAGATAATGGGGATAGTCCCATCTTACGCAGTGTATGCAGAATGTACATATGGCTGTATGTAGATATGTAACTATTTTGAAGTTTTAAATCTTAAACGATTATTCAGAAAAGTTAAATTACAAATTAAAAAAACCCCCGAGCCCGACCCTTAAAAAGTCAAACATAATTCCTGTTTACGTACTCAAAGGAGTCAGGGGACCGCTAAATAAATTCCCGCGCATCTCTGAGTTTTTATATTTTATTTACTTAGCGGTCCCCCAACTTCTTTAAATACCTAAGTAAACCAAAGATATATTACGTACTAGATCAATCACTCGGCTAGCTCACATGTTCCACCTAGTTGCGGTTCACGATCATCAAGTCTCTTGGAGGATAGTCTCTTAGTCGAGCGCGAGAGCACAGGCGAGAGGCCGCAGCGCGCAGTCGTCGCCTGCCTGCTGCGATCGCGCCTTGCTTACTTTAAACTAATACATTTACACATCTTCGTCGATGCGAAGGTGCGATGGCGAATCTAGAGATGAAGTGTTAGAATGAAAAGACAATATGCACACCGACGCACGAGTGCGATCGTTCTCCCTACCCCGTGCCTCTCTCCCGCAAGCTTCCCGCCCCGCGTGAGCCCACAACACCGACCGCCAGCCCGTCTCCCACACGCTTCCCGCCCCGCTCCCGCTCGACTCTGCGCTCCGCCTCCCCGCTACCTTACCCCATACCTCAGCCGCTCGAACATATTAGCAGCTATATTTCTTCGGAGCGCTGGCTCTACATAATATTTCCTCAAAGAAGTAAACGGAAATTATTTTTGACTTTTTAAGGGTCGGGCGTTTTTTTAATTTGTAATTTAATATTTATTTCAAGCTTTTTTAAATAAGCCGCATGCAAATCCACTTTTTAAGATAATTACTGTTTTGAATACTTAATTACTTGATTACTTGATTATGGTGTAATGGGCTGACATCACGGACGTTGTAGGTGATGTAGCCAACTGTGTCAGTTTCCATAAAAAAAATAAAAAAAATTACAAAGATAGTTAAAAAACATAGTTAACAAATCAGTCCATCCGTTTGGGAGCTACGATCCCACAGACAGACACACCGATGCACACATACACGCATACACACATACACCTATACACACACACGTTAAACTTATAACACCCCTGGTGATTTGGAAAGCTGAAAGTGGACTGTAGGATGATGCGTGGATTGCTAACTTTAGTTCCATGGGCGTGATTCCGTCGGTATTTCCTGCTTACGGTTTTCGGTGGTATCCAGGGTCGGCCCTTTCTTGCATCCGATAAAGATGATGAACTTTCTTTTTGTCGACGGTTGGTTCTTGGAAGTCAGGGAGAACAATGCGAATGAAAAATGATATGGAGGTAGGTTTGGAAAGGAATTTTTAATTTTACTTATGAAGTTTTCGACCTACCTACGATAATCTCCTTGCCATATAAAATTTAGTGATGACAATGAAATATATTGAAAATCCCTAAAATGTGAAGAATAACCAACCCCTCTTTTTGCGTCGGGGATTAAAAATAACATTCTAGGAAACTGCGGCGCGCGAGACACTGTGCGACCACGTGACCACCGCGTCCGCTCGCTGTGCGTACAAAAAGGAAATGGCTACGAAACCCTCGCGTTTAGCAGGCGGGTGGCCTAGTGGTTTGGACATCGGCTTCTCATGCGAGAGGTCCGAGGTTCGAATCCGGTCGGCGTGTACCAATGAGTTTTTTCTGACGAAAAAATTTACATGCATACCTACACCTGCTGCTTCACCGTTCGGAACCGGTGTAAAACTGTAGGTCCCTTCTCTTGCCCCTTACTAGGTGGTAGGCTCAAATTGTAGCCGACTGGGTTGGTACCACCGTACTGGATTTAAGATGGCCGCATAGTAGCCTCGGTTGTGTTCGCCTCTAGTCCAATATAGCTAGCAATCCAGGGAAGCCTCCGGTATGGCACCTACCTTCTCGGAGGTTGTATTGGCGAGTCAGAGCATGTGTTTTGGCCCCTCGGACTCAGCCACCCAAACCGGATTACATAAAAAAAAGGCTTTCCCTCGATAATTTATTTGCAACCTAATGAAATCATACGTTTCATTATCATTGGAGATTACTTACCTTTTTAGGTTTCCCATTCTTCCTGAGTAGCTTGGCGCAGCAGACGCCGCGAGTATCCGGGGGCGCTGGCGGCGCCCTAGCGCCCCCTACGCAGCACAGAAGCGTCCCACTCGCACCCGCTGCTCGTTCGGGAGACGCATCTCCTCGCACCTCTGTATCCTCTCCCATACTAACTTTATTATGACTTATGAGACATCTTCATTGGCAAGGACAATAGTTGATTGAGATCTTCGTGCACAGAATAATCTTCAGATCACGTCATATTATGTGATTATGATAACTTCGTTGGCGAGGATAACAATTGATTGCGATCTTCGTAGATAGGGGTAGTATGCCATTTTCATTGATAAAGATATCTAAAACTCGTCATCTTTTGTGGCAGGTATAGTGGCTCTACCATAATCTGGTAATATTTATACTTTGGGAGAATTTTCCGATGCATGTAAATCTTCAGTGGCACAGACAGTACATTCATTTCATTGAAATAAATTTTTTTTTAGTAGTATTATGACGGGTATTCTTTCAAACTGTACGGCAAAAAGTTTTCGTATATAAACTTTATTTTAACACTTCTTTGTCACTTAGTTTATGTAATCTTACTTTTTCAAGACCATTTTCTTAAAAGATTCACATTATCGTTATGTTCGTTGTAAAAAGCTCTGTAGCTAAGCTTCTAAGTTCGATTGATTTGTACTAAGTTTTTGCGAAAGCGGAGGCTGGGGGAACTAGAAGCTAGCTTTCAGTTTAATTTAGATTGTTGTAACGTCCGATTCAGCATCTGAAACAAAAACAAACATTACATTTTCACAACGTTGCAATTTCTTTATACTTTTATAATGTAGAAACAAGGTTCTAGTACAAAATTCCGTGCTAAAGGGCGACAGAATAGGCACCTCTCACTTTGGCACGGTACTTTCACTGAATCGTGCAGCAGGTGGGACTTCGTGCCTTACTTGCTGCTTGATAGTTAGTTATCTTTGTACCGAATACTTTGCGAAACGCGGTGGTCGGTGTTGTGCGTTTTATCAGAGTTCTTGCTGCACAACACCGATTACTCTGCTTACCCCCAATCCGGCTGAATCGAAGGGGCCAAAGCACATGCTCCGACCAGCCAATATCCCCTCCGAGAAGGTAGGTGCCATACCAGAGACTCCCTGGATTGCTGGCTATAATGGTCTAGAGAAGAACACAACCAAGGTTGCTATGCGGCCATCTTACATCAAGTAAGGTGGTATCAACCCAGTCGGCTACAATTTGAGCCTACCACCTAGTAAGGGTCAAAGGAAGGGACCTACAGTTTTATACCGGTTCCGAAGCAGCAGTTGTAGGTATGCACGTAATTTTTTCGTTAGAAAAAACTCATTGGTACACGCCGAACGGATTCGAACCTCGGACCTCCCGCATGAGAAGCCGACGCCCAAACCACTCGGCCACCCACCGCTTATAGAGTTATAAAGTTGCGCAAATTGTGATGTTCTTGAAATTTACGCCGCACAATGGTCACCGAATTATTGTTGCGATAAAACTCGCGTACACAAAAAGCGCGATCCGCACAGTTGAAAAGCTCCATGGCCACTGAATTCCCAAGAAATTGAAATTCGAATTTAGAACATAGATGCGGCTTTCCCGCGCGTCATATATCTTTAATTCGAAATTCAAATTTCTAAGCACTTATATGGGCCATGCTGTATGTACCGCAGTAAAGTCAAAGTTAGTCCCGGTGTCTCAGTAACTGCTACGGTTTATTGTTCAGAACGTCTTATAATACCTCGCGCACATATAAATCATGGACCTCGTCTGATAAATTAATGGTACATTTCTCTACAGGTAGCCTCATATAACGAACAAACTAAACCAAACTAAACCAACTGTAAGGTTAAGTATTGACGCTTGTGTTTGAAATTATTCTCTCATGGGTATATACTCGTATGTGGATGAGTTTGGCCTTAGGTCGACACTAGAAAGGTTGAGAACACAGAACACGGAACGCCCCCCGCCTGCGCCCCCTCCTAGAGGCGCCCTAAGCGATAATATTTGAAACCCAATAACTGGACGCAGAGCTGCTAGCTCTGTGTATGTGTGTGTGTGTGTGTGTGTGTGTTAGTATCGACACTACACACAAAGAGGAGCAAGTTAGGCACACGCACAAAACAAATGCACACGCACAACACACATATGAAAGTCATAGGCCACGCCTACAGGCTTCAACGACTTTGTAGGGAAATCGCGCTCACGGCGCCTCTAGTAGGGGGCGCGGGCGGGGGGTGTTCCGTGCTCTGTGATTGAGAACATATGGGATATCATATCACGCACGCGGTCTGTTTGTGACCAATCTACAGAGTACATACTCGACTAAGAGCATCGGGAATACAGAAACAGAAGTGGCCAATTCATAATAGGTTAGGTTAGGTTAAATTTTATTTGAAAAATTTGTATTATGATAATATAATATGTGTTTTGATTTTTTGTTATATTAATTTTATTTGTATTTTATTTGTAATAATTTTATTATTTTTTACTTTTCCTATAGTAGAATAATTTCATAAGAAATTGTAAAATTGTACGAAACTAACTACTCCATTGGAAATAAATGATTTGACTTTGACTTTGACATACAGTGAAAAGTACACTCCCTTCTATGTATTCTTAAATTGAATATATTAAAAGACATGTTATTTGTCGATTGGAATAAAAAATCGGCCAAGCGCGGATTTTACTTACACACAGAGCGTTCCGTAGATCCACAATACTATACCTGTCAAAAACATATATCCGTCTATCTTATGTATCAGCCATACCAAACTGCCTGTCGCGCCATCTATCATTGCGTAGCGTAAACATAATGTATTGTTAGTGCCAAATAGTTTGTATTACGTCGCTAAGGAGCGCAGCGACTCGTGCAGCGACGTAATACAAACTCTTTGGTTAGTAATTTTATGTTAATTTGTAATATGTACGTACACACGTAGGTCCTTTGTTTATGTTGTATTTTGTTTATTTCTCATTTTAATATTTTGTTATACAGTTCTGGTTAGTTTTCCATATTTATGATAAATTAGTTTTTTTTAGTGTTTTTGGTAGGAATTTAAGGTTATCTTTCTTCTTTTTTTTGTTATTCTCGCAATTGTTTTTATCATCAATGTATGTCTAGCCTGTAAGTAAAAAAAATGTATTTCCCGGCAAAATGGGTTCAACTGAAAATCAGCGCAATAGATATCTATTGCACACGCTGAGTTGAGCCCAATTTGTCGCCAATATTACCAAATCATTAGATTGTGTTTGTTTCTTAAAATTGTAATGCAAAATGGCGATAAATAAACGTTTTTCATTTCATTTCATACATTCTTTGTATGTATACCCCTTATTTTTTTAATTTTTGTTTTTTTTTTATTATTTGTTGGCACACCTTCCACTATTAATATATTCTGTGAAAATTTTCAACCGGCTGCCTCGGACGGACGGACGGACAGACAGACAGACAGACGGCGTAGCTCAGTAATAGGCTTCCGTATGGATACTTTCGTACGGAACCCTAATAAAAAGTTGACCTAAAGGAGTATCTATCTATGCTTGTAGCTCTGCTGCGGTGCGGCGCGCAACAATTAGGAAACACATTTGGAAGTTTAGCAATAAAGTGTAGTGTTGTCACGTCTGTGTGTCTGTCTGTACGAGTACGTTCGCGGAACTTCACTTGCAGTGGTATAGAGTCTGAAACCAAACAGAAGTGATGCTGATAGTTCACTTCTAATAAACCCTATATAACGAGGTGTTTCAGGATAGGCTTGAGAAACTTCAGGAATAGAAATTACTCATTATTAGAAGAAAACTATCTTTATCACTCAAATAGAAACTCCGTATTTTTTGTTTCATACAAAAATTTAAAATTGTAATAAAAACTCGATGGACAGTGAGTCTTTATTTATTTCTTTTATTTATTTTTTGACTTGATATAATATGAAGTATCAAAATTGACGATGGCACTATACACCAGATATAGGTAATTTAAATAGGCAGTGTGGTCAGATTCTTCAGTATTCATGTTTATGCTGTAAATATTAATGCTCTTGTGAACGGTAGTATGGGTTAATTATTTGTAAGTTACTATAATATAATACTTATAAGGTACTAACAAAACATTGTGACCTGCGAAGTTTGTTTGTCAGTTCTTCTTCGCATTGAATTTAGAACTGGCGGAATTTTCGACATGTCCAAGCGTAGGTTACCTACCTGTGGATGAAATTATACAATAAACAATAAACAATATGCAACATACCCATTTCTATCCATGAGAAAGTGATTTTATTTTTATTTAATAAAGGCGGACGTTCATATAAGAAAGTAAAAAGTGTATGCGCGCTATCTACCGAAAAGAGTATGAAGCATTTTAACTAATCATGAATTTTAACTAATATGAAGCATTTCATAAAACACGCCATAGATGGCGTGAGTGGCGCTGAACATGACACGGCGATACGGAACCCTCGGTGCGCGAGTTCGACTCGCACTTGACCGCTTTTATTCTAATAAAACCTACGTACGCATGCCCAGAGAGAGAGTGAATGAGCGCAACAGGCCAGGCGTGCATTCCTAATGTCACATTCTACACTCTACGTCTCGGTATAACAATGCACTATAGCGTTCTAGCGCATGTACGCTTGGTGCTATAGCGCTGGTTGTGCAGTATCCCTCGCGGCGCTACTATCTCCACTATTTATTTATTGGGATCGCTTTGCGCTCGCGGGGAGGAGGGAGGGTCATCGACACAGCCGCATTTTACAGATCGGGTTGTGGCTGAGAACTTTATCCGGAAGCGAAGAGAAATGAATGGCCGGCGAAGAAATTACTGGTTAGGTCTTTTTTTCGGGTTGCGTACCGTACGGGACCCTATTACTAAGCCTACGCGCCGTCTGTCCTTCATTAAAAGGACTTTCTTTTTGTTATGGAAACTGACACGGTTGGCTACATCACCTACAACATCCGTGATGTCAGCCCATAACACCGGGTGAACTTGGTGCCACGTCAGTGCTTCCCTTCGGTCGTACCGGCTACACTGAACTGGACGGAAAACTGGAAGGACTGTCTGTATCTTTTGAACGGTAATAGGTCGTAATAGGTAGGCGGTTGAAATTTTCACAAATAATAACACAATTGTATGTGTTGTAAGTAAGATCAATAACCTCTATTTACATACATACAATCAGGGTAAGCAGAGTAATCGGTGTTGTGCTATAAGGACTCTGGTAAATTACAGCACAACACCGACCACCACGTTTAGCACAGTATACGGACAAGAAAACTATCAAGCAGCAAGTAAGGCACGAAGAACCCACCTGCTGCATGACTAGGTGGAAGGACTGCGCCAAGGTGAGAAGTGGCTAGCCTGTCGCCCTTTAGCGCAGTATCTTGTCCTTATCCCTTAGTCGCCTCTTACGACATGCACCTCTATTTACACTTATAGTGAATGAAATTATCCACGAATCTATGTCAAATAAGTGAGAATTTACTCATTTAGAAGCACGTCTGTGGATTATTTGAACTCCAGGAAAAACAAAACGCCCCGATATTTTTACGAATTATTACGAATTGTTCCTAAAAAACAAAAATTTACAATTGCCTTTTACATGTCGTATACCAAATTTTAGGTTATTAAGAACGCAGACATTAAAACTCTTAACAACGCACGGACGAGGCTATTGAACCGAATTCACAAAAAAAAAATGAAAAGAGGTGTCAGAATATATTTCTTGCTTATTTTTTTTTTATTATTTTTTTTTTTTTTTTCAAATAGCAATAACATCGCATCCGACTGTACGTCGCAGACAACAAAAAGCTAATACAAAGAGCGCGGGCAGGGTTACTCCCCGAGAAGGCGCGCCGCGCAGCCTTCTTCGGTTCGTTCATTAGTTCGTTCGTTCTTCTTCGGGCCTCCGGGCTTCTAATTACTTCAATTTCATACTTGATCGAAAAACTTCTCGCCGCTGTTTGTGCTCCGTTAGAAATTGGACGTAAATTAAAATGTATATTTCTGGAAGCTCCGAACATTCTTGAGTTATTTTAAAGTTAATAATTTGGCAGGGGGGAAATTGTATTGAAATGTAAATAAATGCCGATCTGTTTAAATAAAATGACCGCTGGTGAGGGGACGCCGACCATGCTAGTAGCTAAGTGTACTGGTTACAATTTGTTTTTTTGACATTGGAAATGTCTTTTCGATCGCTACAGTATAGGCCCCGATTTCAGGAAAAATGCGAATTAGCCCTGGTGTCGTGAGTTTTAAGGTTTCGTGAATATTTAGGGTCTCAAAAGACGCGTATCGACGATAGCTAGAAGATTGTAAAAAAAAATATTTAAAATGTTTTAAAGTTTTTGAGAAAATCGCAAAAAACCGCTTAAAATAGCCGTTTTAATATAGGGGGTTTAAAAAGGGCACTTTTAAACATATTTCTAAATATATATTTTGAACTTTTATATTTTTGTATTGTAGATTGACTAAATATCTGGGGATGTTTTTTGAATTGTTTGAAAAAAGTGAAAATTTTGGGAGTTATGATTTTTTTTAAATTTTCCATTACGCGCGTTTCGTGTCGTCTTTATCTTGCAGTGTGAGTAGTTAAAATGGTTTTCGTGGTTGCATACACTTGAAAATTGAGAATTATAATTTAATGTTTTTTTTTATTTTGTTTTTTTTTAATTCACATATTTCAGTATGAAAAAGCAAGTAAATTATAATCAATTTTTTAAATATGGATATTATATTCTTTATTGAACACCAATTTATACAAATTAGGCACAATAGGTGAGCTTAATGCCGTGAGGCATTCTATTCTAACTAACCTGTGGGATGTGGGAGAAGTATATATGTATATTATGTACAAGAATGTGGCAATGTTTTAAGTAATGCATTAAGATAAACTATAAACTAATCTCTACTTTTTCTCTGTCTTCTTCTTCTACTTTTTATAAAAAGGAACGTCTGTCTGTTTGTATGTATGTATATATGTTTGAGGTAAACTCCGGAACCACTGAACAGATTTTGATGTGATTTGCACCAATGTAAAGATAGTTCTTGAAGTACACTATAGGCTATAAATACTATCACGCGAAATAGCCTTAGGGCTGAGCAGTATCAAAGAAAGTATAGGAAAGTATAGTATGAACGGAATTTAGTGTCGAATAGTTTTTGGTTTGGTAGAAGCGATGTTAGATATATATACTATAAATATTTAGATACAATTTTGGGAAGAAGATAGATTGCATCCTGGGGACTACCTTTTATCGAAACAAAAACTGAAGGGGGTGAAATAGGGAATGCAATTATGTTAGGGATAGGAAGGGGGAAGGTTTAAGGAGGATGGGTGAAGGGGGAGGAGTGATGATGGAGGGGTGGGGATGGAGGGGAGGGACGATAAAGGCGGGGGCCGGAGAGGTGTGGGTTCGGGAGGGACCAGGAGGGGGAGGGAGGTATAAAAGGGGAGGGAGGGAGGACGGTGGGAGGGGCGGAAAGGGAGGGGAGGGAGGTAGGGAGATGGAGCAGGTGGAAGGGATTTAGGGAAGGGGAGGTGTGTAAGATGGGTGGGAGATGAGGGAGGGGGCGTTGAGAAGAGGGGCTACGAACGAGGGGCAGGGGTGAGGGAGGGAGGGGGAAGCGGCGGGGTATAAATGGTTGGTGGAGTGTAAATGCACGGGCAGATTATTCCAGAGGCGAGCTTTTATACGTGTGCCGAATACATGTTAGTATTTAGAGGAGTAGAAGTTATTATATAGTGAGCAGGTGCGCGCTGTTAGAATCTGGAGTGTGTTCGCTCTTTGAGTTCGTCGCTTCAGCCACACCAGGATATTTTCACGCCCACAGTCGGCGACTCGCTATATGCTTATATTTGAATACGTCCTAAAAGTCATTTTCAATGTATCCGAAGGTCATGTAATGCATGAGATCTGTGATTTTTTTTATGGAAACTGACACGGTTGGCTACATCACCTACAACATCCGTGATGTCAGCACATAACACCGGGTGCACTTGGTGCCACGTCAGTGCTTCCCTTCGGTCGCGCCGGCTACACTGAACTGGACGGAAAACACAAACTATTTACATAGCCGTTTCGACCGACCTTTCATTCAGTGCGGTGGTACCAACCCGGGCGGGTTAAACCCTACCACCTAGTAATATAAGAAGGGAGTCATATCCCTTAGTCGCCTTTTACGACATACACGGGGAGAGATGCAGTGGGGCTATTCTTTTAAAGTACCGGCCCCACACGGTTAATTCTTATTTATTGCACACTAGCTTTTGCTCGCGGCTCCGCTCGGGTGATGTTTTTCTTCCGAAACCTTCGCGGGCGCATGCACAACAACCCACCAAAGTAATCGGATGAATCATCAAAGATTATGAACAAATAATCGTAATCGGATGAATGGTTTATGAACGCATAGAAAACGAACGAACGAACCAATATTCATTTTTAGGGTTATATATCCGGTACGGGACCCTATTACTAAGCCTACGCCGTCTGTCTGTCTGTATGTCTATCTGTCTTTCTGTCTTTCCGTCCGTCCGTCCGCCTGTCTGTCCGAGAGCTGTATATCTTGAACCGTAATAGGTAGCCCGTTGAAATTTTCACAGAATATGTGTTATTCTGGCCGATATAATAACAAATAATAAAAAAAAGAAAAAGTAAAAAATTCACGGGGGTGCCCATAGAAGAAACCAAAAAGTGTATATCGTTAGCCTCGATAGCTCAGTGGTGCAGACAGTCAACTGTCGCTATTGAATGTTAAGCAACGCTGGGTGCGGTCAGTACTTGGATGGGTGACCGCTGACCGTTGGAGGCTGACCGAGGTTCGGATTCCTCGTAAAACTGTAGGTCCCTTCCCTCCTAATCTTACTTGGTGGTAGGGTTTAACCCGCCCGGGTTGGTACCACCGCACTGAATGAAACGTCGGTCAAAACGGCTATGTAAATAGTTTGTGTTTTCCGACCAGTTCAGTGTAGCCGGCACGATCAAAGGGGGAAGCATTGACATGGCACCTACTTCACCCGGTGTTATGGGCTGACATCACGGACGTTGTAGGTGATGTAGCCAACAGTGTCAGTATCCATAAAAAAAAAAAATGCGCGCGCGCCATCTACCGAATAGATTATGAAGCATTTTAACTAATCATGACATTTAACTAATATGAAGCATTTTATAACACGCCATAGATGGCGTGAATGGCGCTAGCCATGACATGGCGATGCGGAACCGCCTCGGTGGGAGAGTTCGACTCGCACTTGGCTGGTTTTTATATAGTAAGATGGATTAACTAATTTCTGAGAAAAGTACTTATTATTCCATTTCCAAATCACGAATCATAAATCAGAGAATAATGTCTTTTTCAGATTTCCTAGATGGAATATTTACTACATGGGTTATTTACTAGATGGGAGGTTTACTAGTTGGGAAATTTACTAGATGGGAGATTTACTATTGGGAGATTTACAAGATGGGTATTTACTAGAGGGGATATTTACTAGATCGGAGATTTACTAGTTGGGGGATTTACTAGAGATGGTAAATTTACTAGATGGGATATTTACTAGATTGGAGTTTTACTAGTTGGGAGACTTAATAGATAATAGATATCATGGACGCTGCTCGGAGGATATCAGCATAGTTCAATATAGCCAGTAATTCAAAGGGAAGTCTCCGGTATGGCACCTACCTTCTCGGAGGTAATATTGGCTGGTCGGAGCATGCGCTTTGTCCACTCCGACTCAGCCACCTATACCGGATTACATAAAAAAAAACTAGATGGTAGATTTACTAGACGGGAGATTTACTAGATAGGAGATTTATAGAGATATTGCACTTGGCGAGCGAGCGTTTGCCGTATTGTTGCAGTATGCGGTGAGTTACCGCTTATGGCAGAGGATGTCAATACCTTTGCGCACTCTCATTGGCTGTAGATATAATAGCCTATTACTTTTTCTCGGACTGAGTTCACTTCCGGACCTCAGCTCATATGAACAATAGCGTGAATAACTTGGAATAACATATAGCCAATATGCTACTCCAAATGAATCCATAAATTTTCTGAAATCTCTAACACAATTGGACCGGAAGTTTTTACAAGATGCCAGGATGCGTGCGCAACAGACAAACAAGAAAAAAATATCATTATTCATTCTATAATATTATTATATACCTTCATCTGGTAATTTTTTTTTTTGCAACCGTTCGGAACCATTGTAAAACTGTAGGTGCCTTCCCTTGCCCCTAACTAGGTGGTAGGCTCAAATTGTAGCCCACTGGGTTGGTGCTATCATAGCAGCCTCGGCTGTGTTCTCCTCTAGCCAGCAATCCAGGGAAGTCTGCGGTACGGCACCTACCTTCTCTGAGGTGATATTGGCTAGTCAGAGCATGTGCTTTGGCCCCTCTGGCTCAGCCACCCATACCGGATTACATAAAAAAAATCCAACATTTAAACAAAATTATAAGGCAGTGAAAGATCGTTCATAAAACAAACTTTGTAACATAACAAACATTACTAGCTCACCCATCGGACTTGTCACTCCTTCTTCTTCAACAGTTCTCTCTGTGTAAACAAACAAATCCACTTTCTGCTTTCCAGTTTCTTAAAATATACCTTAATACTATTAATTGAAAAACTACGGTTTTGAAAAATTTCTAAATTCACAGAAGCACGAGTTCTAAGTTTAGCATTACTATTTAATACACAATATCATAAAAAAATACTTCTTATAAAATCTAATCCAATGCTCCTTTTTAACCCTCGCGGAAAAAAAAGGGTGTTGTATTTAAAAAATTATAATTTCTAGCTTTATTAACTTCCGACACTCACTTAGTAGAGTATTATTAAAAATATTTTTCAATAGCTATCCTCGAGAAACTTTAAAATTGTAAAGATCTACGCACGAAACTGTCTAAATATTGAAAAGCGTAAAGTTTTGCAAAGTTTGCTACGCGGCGCGGCGTAGAGGCTGCTACGAGAATTCGCAGCGCTCGCCGTCGGTCGTAGCGCCGGGCTACGTCTGAGCGGGGCCGCGCGCGGTCTCGCTCTGAGCGGCGCGGGCGAGCGGCGACCCTTATATCCTGAATCTGAAACTATATCAACCCGGGCCTGTTTTCAGCTTCTACTGTCGAGAGCTACAGAGTGCTACGTAATAAATAATAGATTGGTAACACTATTTGTTTTGACGTGATAACGTCACGTCTTATAAATTGATGAACACCGGCTGCACGCACGAAAAAATGTCACGTTCCATCTGAGCCTGTGTGTGCAAGCGAGAGCGCGTAACAAGCGATAGAGAGGCACAATCGGCCCAAGCCGAAAGCGAACCAAGGGAATCCCATATTCGTTTGGTCGTTTATGTGATTTCGTGGCTCAGTGGTAAGAGTGTAGGATTTGTATTTTTTGACCATGGGTTCGAACCCTTCAAAATTGTTTTTGTTTTTTTTTTCTTTTTTAAGCAATGTTACGGTGTTTAAATTTTTTTAGGGTGTTTAGTTTTTTTTATAACCACCTAAGAATTATTTTCGGAAATACAAACGTAACAAAAACGACATGCGTAGTCTTACCACTTTATGACGTTATCACGTAAAACTATCGTCCCTAAAACCGACTTTACAGACAGCAAATTTTTTTATGTGATCCGGTATGGGTGGCTGAGTCGGAGGGGCCAAAGCGCATGCTCCGACCAGCCAATATCACCTCCGAGAAGGTAGGTGCCATACCGGAGACTTCTCTGGATTTCTGGCTATACTGGACTAGAGGAGAACACAACCGAGGCTGCCATGCGGCCATCTTACATCCAGTACGGTGGTACCAACCCAGTCGGCTACAATTTGAGCCTACCACCAAGTAAGGGGCAAGGGAAGGGACCAACAGTTTTACACCGGTTCCGTGCGCCAAACTTGTGCTAGAGATAATTTTAATTTCAAATTAGTTACATGCATACATACCACACCCTGTATTCCGACAATCGGGGTAAACAGAGTAATCGGTGTTGTGCGGCAAGTACTCTTTTAAAAGTTAACAACACCGACCATCACGTATAGGAATGTATTAGGACAAGATCATTTTCAATCAGGAGTAAGGCACGAAGACACACCAGCTACATGACTCGGTGGAAGGGCCGCGCCAAGGTGAGAGGTTGCTAACCTGTCGCCCTTTAGCACGGCACCTTGTCCTTATCCCTTTGTGGCTTTTTACGACATGCAAATGTTGGGATGCAGTGGGGCTATTCTTTTTAACTACCGGCCCCACACAGTACAATACACAGTCAATTAGTATACGAGTATATTTGAAATACCTTTGAAAACGCCCCTTTTATAATAGTTTAATATTCGTTAGGTAGGTTTTAATTACAGGTTGGCCCAAAATAACGTTGACAAGTGATTTTTGAAATAATTTTATTACCTTTAAACTTAAATTAAATTAATTTATAAATTATAAAAATATAACTTATTTTATACAAGAATTCCTATTTGTCTTCAAAATAACCTCCTTTAGCGCGAATACAAAGAGTCAAACGCTTTGTAAAATTTTCCACAATTTTCCGCACCTCCTCAACAGATATTTTGTCCCACTCGCGTGTAAGAGAAGCCTTCAGGTCATCAACAGTTCTATGAGGTGTAGTACAGGTCCTTGCCTCTAACATTGACCATAAACTGTAATCCATGGGATTCAGATCAGTTGAGTGGGGTGGCCATTCTTTTGAGCTGATGAAATCAGGGAAATTGCTTTTGCACCACTGTTGAACACTTAAGGCCCTGTAAGCTGGAGCAGAGCCTTGTTGGAATATTCATGGATGGTTACCAAAGTGCTGTTGACTCCAAGGAAGAACTACAGATTCAAGGATGTCTCGTCGATAATTTTCTTGGTTAATTTTGATACCTTTTTCTACAAAAACGAGGGGAGTTTTGCCAGTGGCGCAAATTGCACCCCAAACCATAACTGTTTTCGCGTTTTGGCGACGTGGAATAACTGCAGCAGCTCCAGGACGAGTGGAAGACCAGATCCTGACATTTTGGTGAGTATGGGCTTGTTCTGTCGAAAAAAAAATTTCGTCAGAGAATACGATATTTTTCCAATTCGAAGCAGCGGACCGTTGTTTAAGCGAACGACATCTCTCAAGGCGAACTTTTTAGTCTCTCTCTGTAAGCACGCAATTGCTTACGTTTCTGAGTTTGTATGGTACCAAATGGAGATCATATTTCACTATACGGTGCACGGTGGAGCGACTTATCCCCAAGTCTCGCGACATTTTTCTCACATTTGTCTGTGGATTCCGGACTAATCTTTGTTTGATAATGTGTTGGTTCCTAGAAGTTCGAACAGTGCGCTTACGTCCTCTCCCAGGACGGTCTCCGATGTTGCCGAGCTCAACATAGCGTTTAATTGCCAAAGAAACTAGCTGACGACTAACACCAAGAATGTTCACTATCTCACACTGCCGCTTTTCACGTTCATACAATGAAATTATGGCTCCACGCTGCTCTGACATAGCGTAATAAATATATTTTAACACTTTTTAAAATGGCGCCAACGAATGAAAAAACCATAGACAAAAATAAAATGGAATCCAACGCATTCCATTTTTGAAATATGATCTTTTAAATTTTGCCAACGTTATTTTGTACCACGTTGTATTTAGTTTTTTGTATTCTTTTTTATATTTTCTTGAATAAGGAATTCATCTAATATATTTGGAATAACAAAAATTTGTACAAATGTACCTATATTGTATACTGGCTGTTGCCCGAGGCTTCGCTCGCGTGAAATTCGTATTTCAAAGAAGAATCTAAGTAACTAAGGGCGAGGCCGAAGGCCGGGCTGCGTTCAGGTAAACGATAAATCTTCTCAAATAAAGCAAGCAACTAACGGCGAGGCCGAAGGCCCAGCTGCATCCTGGAAGACAATAAACCTTCACGAAGAAAGTAAGTAACTAAGGGCGAGGCCGAAGGCCGAGCTGCGTTCAGGAAGACGATAAACCTTCTCGAAGAAAGAAAGTAACTAAGGGCGAGGCCGAAGGCCGAGCTGCGTTCAGGTAAACCAAAAACCCTCTTCTGCCTTCGGGCCTCGCCTTAAATGACTTCCTTTCTTCGATAGCATATAATATCGTTTACTCCATCTATTTATTTAATAAAATATATAAAAAAGTAATATTAATAACTAAATAATTAAAACCTACCTAACAAACATTAAAATAACTATCATAAAAGGGGCGTTTTCAAATGTTCCTAGAACACTTGCGGCATTACCCCGCTGGATGGCAAAGCTTACCGTTTGAATGAAGTAGGCCCTTGATTGCGGGACACCAGTTGCATCCACCAGCAGAGACCCAAGCCTCTTCAAGAAGCTTTTGGCTTCAATGACTGCTCCACGGACCGAGGGTTTCAACCGCAAACGCAACAAATTCGAAATCTTGAATTATATATCTATAATATTTATTGCGTTTGAGGCTGTCCGCCCAGGCCTCGGCCGCGCCGGTCTTGAAGATGCCCGAACGTGACTTGGAGCCAATGTGACAACACAAATGGCGTTCCACATCAAAGACCTACCCTTGGCCCATGGAACTAAGGTGATACCATCGGGCCTCTTGCCATCCAGCCGGGAATAACCGCAAGGTTTTAGGATGCACGGTATGTTTGCCGTCAGAAGCGTGGACTTTATAATAAAATTTAAATTAATTTAACTCAATCTTAATATCGCTTAGTTACCTACTTTATTCGAGATGGTTTAGCTTCATCCAGAACGCAGCTCGGCCTTCGGCCTCGCCTTAGTTACTTACTTTCTTCAAGAAGGTTTACCTTCTTCCTGAACGCAGCTCGGCCTTCGGCCTAGCCCTTAGTTACTTGCTTTCTTCGAGATGGTTTAGCTTCTTCCCGAATGCAGCTCCGCCTTCGGCCTCGCCCTTATTTACTTGCTTTTTTCAAGATGTTTTATTATTTATCAGAATGTAGCTCGGCCTTCGGCCTCGCCTTAGTTACTCACTTTCTTCAAGATGGTTCAGCTTCTTCCTGAAGGCAGCTCGGCCTTCGGCCTCGCCCTAGTTACTCGCTTTCTCCGAGATGGTTTATTATTTATCAGAACGTGGCTCGGCCTTCGGCCTCGCCTTAGTTACTTACTTTCTTCAAGATGGTTTAGCTTCTTCCTGAACGCAGCTCGGCCTGCGGCCTGCCCATAGTTACTTACTTCATTCAAGAAAGAATGTTTTTTTTCTTCCTGAACTCAGCTCCGACTTCCGCCTCGTCCTTAGTTACTTTCATCGAGAAAGAATATCGTTTACGTGAGCGCAGATCCGCCTTCGGCTCCGCCTTTAGTTACTTACTTTTTTTTTAATACGAATTTCACGCTAGCGAAGCCGCGGGCAACAGAAATATAAATTGCACCAATGACAGCGACATAAGTTCGACTTAAATTTTTTTTATTTTTTATTTATCAAACATTTTGTCACCGGCCAGCTCACGTCGAGATGACAGTTCTCCGTTGTCAACTTGTCATTTAAATTTTATAATAATTTTAATTTTTATTATATTTTTTTGTTTATTATGTTAATCCGGGATATACACTGTCACTATACAAAGTTTCGTCAAATTCCGTTCAGTGGTTTTTGCGTGATGCGCGTACAGACAAAGAGAGATTATTAATTTAACGATTTTATTATATGTATAGAAGATAGAAGACTATCATTGTGGCTTCGCTCGTCAGAAATTCATATTTACAGTTACTCTGAAACTTGTCGCTAGTTTTAGTTAATTTCTATTTTAATTTGTAATTATAATTGTAACTAATAATATATTTCAAACTAATCTAAAAAATAATATATATTTTATATTTATATAAATCGTTTGTATAACGCTTATAATACGATCCTATGCTACAACATCCCGCATACGTACAGATTGAGAGTGTAGCTAGTATTATACTGTCATTAGGAAGTTGTCGGTGATTTTCGGGAGATTGTATACAATTTAGGGTGAACCGTGTGTGCTTTTATTTTTTGTATTTTATTCATCGAAATGTGTTCGAAGATGTGATGATTGTATTTTGATTATATCTACCACTGAGTAGGAAATAATTATTTGTATACACGTAGATATATACAGATAGAAAGAACTATGGAAAAATCATTGTATGATATTCTTTTAGCTCGATACTTTTAGTCAGTTAATGCGTAAATAATCGTATAAGTGTTAATAATTTTTGAAATATTGAATCTTATTCGGATTAAAAAATCTGTTGTTTTATGTAATCAAATATGGGTGGCTGAGTCGGAGGGGCCAAAGCACATGCTCCGACCAGCCAATATCATCTCCGAGAACGTAGCTGCCATACCGGAAACTTCCCTGGATTGCTGGCTATACTGGACTACAGGAGAACATAACCGAGGCTGCTGTGCGGTCATCTGACATCCATTACGGTGGTACCAATGCAGTCGGCTACAATTACTACCACCTAGTAAGGGTCAAGGGAAGTTTAACGACAAAAGGGGAATTCATTATTATTATAGTTTGACCAGCACTTTATTATTATCGTACGGGCATGTCCTTATGTTAATATAATAAGTCAATACATACGTTATTTTATGTAAACTGACACGGTTGGCTACATCACCTACAACATCCGTGATGTCAGCCCATAACACCGGGTGAACTAGGTGGGCCATGTCAGTGATTCTCTTTGGTCCCGTTTTCTTATTTAATAATTTCGTACAATCTCGGCTCCTTCAAGATGGCCGCGAAGAGGCGCCAGTCAGGTCGACATGGCATTCGCAACCCCCACATGTGACCGAATGTCCATGGGCGTCGTTAGACACCTTATAGGTGGTTCGACGCCACATGTCACGATTTCTATTTAAAACAAAATGGGGAAAAAAGGGGGAAGTATGTGGACAGGGGAGTATTACACCACCCTGTACTATACACAGTTAGCGTTACATCTGTCTGTATACATACAGAATGTTTCAGGATAGATTTGACAAACTTAACGATTAGGAAGTACTCATTATTAGAAGAAAAAAATCCTTATCACTCAAATGGAAATTCCGTATTCTTTTTTTTTCATTCAAAAATTGATTTTTTTATTAAATCACGATGTCAGTTTCAAATGATGTCAAAATCAGTTTGTGGAGATTTGGCAACAGTACGGTCTAGGTATCGGGAGTACAATGACCTAGTCCAGTCCCTTTTTTATTTTGTTGTCATTGAACTTTCAGTGTTTGGAATTTACGTGCATGCAGTTCAATTCGACTAGTCAAGCATGCAACTTAGTCATTTGATTGTTATTTATTAAAGGCGGACGTTAACCGTCCACCAAATCTCGATGTAACGATTCTCACCAAAAACTACTGGAAAATGACTGAATCTGGGAAAAAGATTCAGAGCTTTTCGTCTTCAAATATGGACCCCTTTCGAGCCCCGAAGTTAAGAAACCCTATCCTGAAACATTCTGTATAGAAGAAGGTTGATGCAGACTAAGAAAATAGGCGCAAGGCAACATGTCCGCTTGCTTGCTCGGCCGGCGGCGCCGGCGGTGCGGCACGATGTCCCTCCCCCCCACCCCCCGTCAAACATATTTGTATGGATTATGCGCCGCCCGAGTGTTTGCACTGTTTAAGATGAGTTTGTTTTGGACGAACAGTGATTTGGTCTTCCGTCAACAAGCCATCAATCGTGGATCATCAATCTTATTATTTTTATTGTCTAATACGGCTAGCAATATTTTTATGACTCCACGGAAAGGATATATTTTTTATTTTTATGGAAACTGACACGGTTGGCTACATCACCTACAACATCAATGATGTCAACCCATAACAGTTAATCAATTAATTTGAACGAAGCTCGGCTTTCGGCCTCGTCCTCATTTACTTACTTTTGTCGAGAAGAACATCTTTAACTTGAACGATGCTCGGCTTTCGGCCTCGCCCTTAGTTACTTACTTTCATCCAGAAGAATATAGTTAACTTGAACGATGCTCGGCTTCCGGCCTCGCCCTTAGTTACTTACTTTCATCCAGAAGAATATCGTTAACTTGAACGATGCTCGGCTTCCGGCCTCGCCCTTAGTTACTTACTTTCATCCAGAAGAATTTCGTAAACTTGAACAATGCTCGGCTTTCGGCCTTGCCCTTAGTTACTTACTTTCATCCAGGAGAATATCGTTAACTTGAACGATGCTCGGCTTTCGGCCTCGCCCTTAGTTACTTACTTACTAGTGCAGTATAGTCGGCAAACCAAAGGGAAGTTTCGGATATGGCACCTCTCGATGATATTGGCCGATCGGAACGTGTGCCCCTCGGACTGAGCCGTCCCATACCGGCTTGTATAAAAAAATATATCTAGCCCATACTGTACTTGTTTTCTTTCTAGACTGTTCTGGAAACTCGTCATTTTCCTATTTTCCCGTGACGAAGACGGATCTCGCACGGCTGACGCGTTTCGTTACAGAGGCTCCCCTTGTAGCGTGTCCTCACGTCAAAACTGTATTAAAGAAGTCGGGGAGTTTATATAAATGGAGAGAATTACGAATGTATAGGTCTGTATATTATATTATTCCGAAGTACCAAAGTAGTTTATATATAGGGCACCGGGTGGCAAAGCTCAAATGGCAATGGGCTGGGCACGTTGGCTGACGAAACGACGACCGTTGAAGTAAACGGGTGCTACACCGGCGGCCGTGGACAGGGAAACGAAGTATGGGAAGACCGCCCGCCAGGTGGGGACGACCAATTAAGTACGTCGGGGCAGCAGGTTTAAGGTTTAAGCGGCGGGTGGCCGGGTGGTTTGGGCATCGGCTTCTCATGCGAGAGGTCCGAGGTTCGAATCCGGTCGGCGTGGACCAATGATTTTTTTTTGACGAAAAAAATTACTTGCATACCTACACCTGCTGCTTCACCGTTCGGAACCGGTGTAAAATCTTAGGTCCCTTCCCTTGGCCCTTCCTAGGTGGTAGGCTCAAATTGTAGCCGACTAGGTTGAGACCACCGTACTGGATGTAAGATGGCCGCATAGCAGCCTCGGTTATGTTCTCCTCTAGTCCACCAGTATAGCCAGCAATCCCGGGAAGTCTTCAGTATGGCACCTACCTTCTCGGAGGTGATAAGGGCTGGTCTGAGCATGTGCTTTGGCCCCTCTGACTAACGTGGTTTTGCTACACGTGACCAAACGTGAGCTATTTTGCCGAAACTAGTTCAGCTATAAATTACAAATCTATTTAGCTGTTATGCTACAAACAGTTTTTCTTTAACAAACAGTTAAGTAGGTAGCAACCAAACTGATTTACTAAACTCGCTTTATTTGTGGTAACTGCTAGTTTTGTAGTCACCCACCACAGCAACTAAACTGTTTTGTAATATATTACACACAATTTAGTTACTAACTGACTAACCGTTTTTTCAGTGTGGTATCAATCCGGAGGGTTAACACTACCACCTAGTTAGGGTACCACCTAGTAAGGGTTATTATAATAAGGGTGGTAGGGTTTAACCCGCCCGGGTTGGTACCACCGCACTGAATGAAACGTCGGTCTAAACGGCTATGTAAATAGTTTGTGTTTTCCGACCAGTTCAGTGTAGCCGGCACGATCAAAGGGGGAAGCACTGACATGGCACCTAGTTCACCCGGTGTTATGGGCTGACATCACGGACGTTGTAGGTGATGTAGCCAACCGTGTCAGTTTCTATAAAAAAAAAAAAAATAAATAAAATTATTGTAGTAGAGAGCGCTTTAGTCACCCAGTCATAAAATCTTCAAAAACTTGGAAACTCGTCGCATTAAAACTAATAACCTTATTATGATCTAAAGAACCGCAATGTAGTAATCTTCTTTTATTTTTAAATAAAAAACATTAATTCATCTTAAACATAATAGTTAAAACCACAGAGCATCAAATACCTACCGCGCGCATTTGATGCTCTGTGGTTAAAACCATAGACCAGTTACAATTTTCTACTTAAAAAAATAATAATAAAAACAAGTTGAACTAAATAAATGCATATATACAAAAAAAATTCTTTGGAGCGAAAATAAAAAAAATTAACAAATAAACAAACAAGTGTGAAAAGAGATTCCACACTAATACTTCTATTGTTCATACCTACTATGTCACAAGAAACCATCTACCTTATTATCTGCGCATTATTATGTGATCGATCTGGGTCTGGGACTGGGGGAAAAATATCAGTGTCCGTCATAGTTCAAGGAACCACCATCACACCGTAAATGTTTACACATACATACATACATAATTACGATCACACAACAACTACAAAAAAACCCTCTGCTATTTGGAGCGTCAAGTCAAGACCCGACTGACGGGCACGTACTCCTGACATCCTCCGAGAGGACGAAGAAGGTCGCATCGATCCGTATCTGTCGGAGAAATATTGACGAAGTAATGCGAGATAGAGGCGCTACACGCCACACACCAAGAGCGGGCGCGCTCGACTCGGCACGCTGACACCACGAGCGGGCGCGCCTGGCTCGGCACGCTGACACCACGAGCGGGCGCGCCTGGCTCGGCACGCTGACACCACGAGCGGGCGCGCCTGGCTCGGCACGCTGACACCACGAGGGGGCGCGCTCGACTCGGCACGCTGACACCACGAGCGGGCGCGCCTGGCTCGGCACGCTGACACCACGAGCGGGCGCGCCTGGCTCGACACGCTGACACCACGAGCGGGCGCGCTCGACTCGGCACGCTGACACCACGAGCGGGCGCGCCTGGCTCGGCACGCTGACACCACGAGCGGGCGCGCCTGGCTCGGCACGCTGACACCACGAGGGGGCGCGCCTGGCTCGGCACGCTGACATCACGAGTGGGCGCTGACGTCACGAGCGGGAGCGTCCGGCTCGGCACCAGAGCTGCGCTTCGTGCGCACGAAGCGCAGCTCTGCTCGGCACACTGACACCACAAGCGGAGGCGCCCGGCTCGGCACGCAGAAGAAAAGGGACTTTAAGTAATAATTATTGATCTTCACGTTCCGGAACAATCAGCTCACCTTGCACAGCTCGCCTGACAGACAAATAGGCTAGGCGGACGGACGGAAGTACAGACACCTGAGCGATTTTATAAGAGTCCCTGCCAGCATAGCTCGCTACGGAAACCTAAAAATGTTACCTCTCTGAAATACAGGTTGTCCCAAAATTCAACGTGATGCGGGAACCGGGGAGTTGGCCAGTTTATGAATACCAAGGAAAAAATAAGATGAAAACAATCTGAGTTAGTTTATTTAATGACTAGCTGAGCCCGCGGCTCCGCTCGCGTGAAATTCGTATTCCAAAGAAGAATTTAAGTAACTAAGGGCGAGGCCGAAGGCCGAGCTGCGTTCAGGTAATCGATAAACCTTCTTAAAGAAAGTAACTAACTTAGGGCGAGGCCGAAGGCCGAGCTGCTTTCAGGTAAACGATAAACCTTTCTCAAATAAAGGAAGTAAGTAAGGGCGAGGCCGAAGGTCGAGCTGCGTTCAGGAAGACGACAAACCTTCTGGAAGAAAGGAAGGAACTAAGTGCGAGGCCGAAGGCCGAGCTGCGTTCAGGTAAACCAAAAACCCTCTTCCGCCTTCGGGCCTCGCCCTTAAAGACTTCCTTTCTTCGATGGAATATAATATCGTTTACTCAATCTATTTATTTCATATAAATAAAAAAGTAATATTAATAACTAAAGAATTAAACCTACCTAACAAACATTAAAATAACTATCAAAACGGGCATTTTCAAATGTTCTTAGAGCACTTGCGGCATTACCCCGCTGGATGGCAAGGCTTACCCTTTGAATGAAGTACATAAGCCCTTGATGACGGGACACCAGTTGCGTCAACCAGCTCAAGCCTCTTTTGGCTTCACTGCTCCACGGACCGAGGGTTTCAACCGCAAACGCAACAAATTCGAAATCTTGAATTATATTTCTATATTTGCTGCGTTGGGGGCTCTTTGCCCCAGCCTCGGCCGCGCGAGCCGCTCTTGAAGATGTCCTAACGTGACTTGGAGCCAATGTGAGAACAAAAGTGGCGTCCCACATCAAAGAACTACCCTTAGTCCATGGCACTAAGGTCTCTAGCATCGGGCCTCTTGCCATCCAGCCGGGAATAACCGCGAGGTTCTAGGATGCACGGTATATTTGCCGTTAGAAGCGTGGACTTTATAATAAAATTTAAATTAAATTAACTCAATCTTAATATTAATTAACTTTATTCGAGATGGTTTAGCTTCTTCCTGAACGCAGCTCGGCCTTCGGCCTCGCCCTTAGTTACTTGCTTTCTTCGAGATGGTTTATCATTTGTCAGAACGTAGCTCGGCCTTCGGCCTCGCCTTAGTTGCTTACTTTCTTCAAGATGGTTTAGCTTCTTCCTGAACGCAGCTCGGCCTTCGACCTCGCCCTTAGTTACTTGCTTTCTTCGAGATGGTTTTTCAATTATCCGAACGTAGCTCGGCCTTCGGCCTCGCCTTAGTTACTTACTTCTTCAAGATGGTTTAGCTTCTTCCTGAACGCAGCTCGGCCTGCGGCCTCGCCCATAGTTACTTACTTTCTTCGAGAAGGTTTATGGTCTTCCAGAATAGAGCTTGGCCTTCGGCCTCGCCCTTAGTTACTTATTTTCTTCAAGAATGTTTTTCTTCTTCCTGAAATCAGCTCCGCCTTTCGCCTCGCCCTTAGTTACTTTCATCGAGAAAGAATATCGTTTACGTGAGCGCAGATCCGCCTTCGGGCCCGTCTTTAGTTACTTACTTTCTTTTTTTTAAATACGAATTTCACGCGAGCGAAGTCCCGGGCAACAGATATATAAATTTTATTGCACCAATGACAGCGACATAACTTCGACTTTCAATTATTATTTTTATTTATCAAACAATTTGTCACCGGCCAGCTCACGTCGAGATGACAGTTCTCCGTTGTCAACATGACATTTAAAATTGTTTTTACCTTTACTTTGGACTACGTGATTTTAAACGCGCAATAATGTTTATAATTGTTATTTTTTTTTTTTTTTGTTAATTTTTTTTACGTATTATGTTAACCCGGCATATAAACTGCCACTATACAAAGTTTCGTCTAATTCCGTTCAGTGGTTTTTGCGTGATGCGCGTACAGACAAACAAACAAACAAACAAACAAACAAACAAACAAACAAAAATTTTAAAAACGGTTCTAACATGTTCAGTATCTCATTTTAAGCCACCCTGGTTAGTTTTTTTCCGAATACATTCAATGTACAGACTTTCTTACCTCTACGATTTTATTATATGTATAGATATAAGCATTTTATTGAAAAAAAAATCAAATGTTTAGGTAATATGACTGTTCAAATGTTTGCATTGGTAGCCTAAATAACTCTGCTATGGACCAGTATCTCAAATGAAACCAGAATTAAGTTGAATTTTTTTCTTAAAATTTTGAGAGATAATTATTTTAACTTTACTTACACTTCATGGTATAAAAAAATGTACCTTCATTACTATAGCACGTTGTCACAAAAGTTGACGCGACTAATCAAGATTTCAAAGTGGTATAACACCTCCTATGCCATGCCTTAAAAATACTTGGTACTTTTTCTAAACAAGAGCAAACTTAAAATTTATCATTTACTCAGTGAAAATGGCCTTCAGTGCCTATTAGACAAGATGCAGGTTAGATTTATTATCATAAAAAACCGGCCAAGTGCGAGTTGAACTCCCGCACCAAGGGTTCCGTATCGCCATGTCATGGTCAGCGATGCTTCAAACTGTATTCGGTAGATGGCGCGCTTACACTTTTTAGATTCTTGTATGGGCAGCCCCGTGAACTTTTTGCTTTTTCTTATTTTTATTATTTGTTGTTATATTGTAATAAATAACTAATAAATAACACATAATAACACATATTCTGTAAAAATTTCAACGGGCTACCTATTACGGTTCAAGAGATACAGCCCTCGGACAGAGAGAGACAAGACATACGGCGTAGGCTTAGTAATAGGGTCCCGTACGACGGAAACGGAACCGTAAAAAAATCCCTCCGTTTTTTTTTTCTTATTTTTCTCTGGGTAGTCATAAACTGGCCCACTCCCTGGTTTCCGCTTGACGTTGAATTTTGGGACAAGTTATGTAATTGTCCCATTAGATTTTAAACTGTATCCCTAGGACATAAGCTTCATTTTACATTAGCTCGTGTGCTCGGAGCCTAATGTACAAGTATGGTAATAATTTGGTGGAAATTTCGTATCGCGTTAAAAAGGCTTTATATTTTTTCTTGTGTCTCCGGATATTATTATATTACTTGGCTCTGACGTAGTTATAATAATGTCTCTGAGATACTTTGTTGTTCAGTAACGAAAGAAAATTTCTGCAGAAATATGTAGGTAGGAATTTGAGGAAAAATGTTTATGGACATGGATGAACGGAATTTTACTAAGGCGTACGTAAGGTTTTGTTTCTGAGCGAATTTTCAGATGCAGGTTTTATTTATGGAAACTGAGACCTTTTGGCTACATCACCTACTACATCCGTGGTGTCAACCTTGGTGAACTAGGTGCCATGTCAGTGCTTCCCTTCGGTCGTGCCAGCTACACTGAACTGGACTGAAAACACGAACTATTTATATAGCCGTTTCAATGTTTCATGGTTCTCAAAATTATTAAATTTATGGGAGCTATGGAATGGACTGAAGGTATTTTAGATTGAAGAATATTTAGTTTTATATAAATATACTTGTTATCACTTACTTATTTAGAGAGAATCGCTATATATACATACATACGATATTCGAAAAATAGATTTAGCACATATTATGTATGTGCGTTCGGCTTGAACAAACCTACATTTTAAACAGAAGATACCTACTTGCTTCTTTTATTTTATAAATAATCAAAATTTAATAATGGTTAAAAAGGTCATAATTTAATAATCGCTATATATTTTAATATAACTTTTATATATTTTATAAAATACACACTTCTAACCACAGAACACCTATTAATAGCTACTTCTATGATCAGTGCTTCCTTACCTATAATAAAATGCAACGTCTGCTTTCTGTCTGTCTGAGTGTCTGTCTGTCCGCTTATAACTCGAGAACCACTAAACCGATTTTAATAAAACAAAATTCTACGGATAGCTTGATTCTTCCCATCAACTATAGGCTACTTACTATCACGCTAAATGGCTTATGAGGTTAGCAGTGAAGTGAAATATGAGAGCGGGCGGAGCCGCGGGCACAGCTTGTATAATCATATATTTCGACTTGACACAGTCGTCATCTGTGTTTATCTATATTTCTATATATATAATTAAAATATATATACATTTCAGTTTAAAGAATATTTATTTCCCAAAAGAACATTACATTCACTTTTATGAGAAAATTTTACATTTGTTTTCTTTTGTTGCGGTTACAACATTGTAAATAAGAATTTGGACATGGAGGCCCACCACGTAAACCATTTAACAAAACTTACCATGTTTAAGGTATCAAATAATGATGGCGGAAAATCTAATATAAAAGGACATTTAAAGCACCATGCAATCAAGGCTATAAATCCTACCAAAGTACCCACCTTAGACCTCTCGATCGCCACCTGTCATTGTATCACCGATCACGTGCTCCGGCCATCATTATCTACCCGCGTTGTTAACATCACACTGGACTATACTAGCACTCCTAAATAGATATAATAAATTATTGTTTATTTGTTTATTTACTAGTTAGTGCGTTATTGTAGAGAATTTGTCATTCTAGGGCGGCGCGACGCTGGGCGGCACAGTGGCGCCGCGGCGGTACGCGGCGGAACTAAACCGAGCGGGGCGGACGACTCATCTCGTCCTGTGGGGTTCCATCTTCTTTCTCATTCTACCGCCCCTTTCAGCAAGGACATCTCAAACATGTATGCGAAATAGTACCGTTGCAAATTAAACTCTATTTCGTCTGAACAAGAAGCGAATTTGAGTTGATGCGTGCTTTTAGTTATTATAGAACGCAGTAAGTGACAAAATTCGCAATGCTCGGCTGTTCAAAACGATATCGTTCTATTTTCAAATACGGTGCCGTGGAATTTCTTACTGTATCATGAGAGCAATATGGTTTAATTTCGAAGAATGTAAACTGTAGTTAGAACTGAATCGTAGTAAGTGGTGTAATCTCTGTAACTAAGCACCTTGCGTCTAGTTCTTTACGGCGAGTAGTGGCCTTGAGTGGAGGCATGATGTTTTCATCCCGCGTGCGTAATAAAGCGTTTAGTGAGGGGTGCTAGGGGCGCGGAGGGAAGGGAGGTAACGGAGGTAGGGGAGAGAAGGGAAGACAGAGGGATGTTTGGTTGGGGAGGGAATTTATGAACGAAACAATGAATCTCAGTATTCAATACAAACTGCGCTTGTCATACGAATATAATATAATATTGTTAACAACCAAGACATTAGTTACTCTCTGTTTTCAGCACTTGTTTCTTGTGGTTTGTTAGTTTGTTTGAGGTTTTAAGGTTCCGTACTAAAATGATAAGAAAAAATCACTTATGTAACACTCTGTTGTCTCTCTGTATGACGTATGACGCAGGCCCTTGACTTCTAAGCGGTAATTTTTTAGACAATTTAAATTCGGCAGTTACTATCTTTATTATGTAACACACAATGTTTATGGTGCCATAAAAAATATTATTCCGCCAGGGGGAATATTATTTTTAAGATAATAATCATAAGAATAAAAAAAAAAATTAAAATTTATATATAAAGAAATGTGGAAATAAATGGATGACAAATAAGAATAATTGTAAAAAAGTATATATTCCATACATATCTTATATGTCGCGCTTTTAATGAAAAAACCATTCAATAACAATTAAAAACGGTTTCCTCACGAATTTAAAAAACATAATATTAATTAAAATACACTTTATGCCAATTAATGTGTGGCAAGGGTGGGCTTATTGCCTTAGGCAATTTCCTCCAGTCAATCCGGTGGAGTTAATTTTTTACATGTAATGCGGAGTGCGGACCACGGACCGGTGGGTGAATGTCATGCTGCGTCTTGAGGCGCAGTGCTCGGTGGGTTCGGACTAACACCTCATAATATTGTTGTCGGCTCTCTCTCGCCACACATCAAGTGGCATAAAGTGTATTTAAAAAAACCGGCCAAGTGCGAGTCGAACTCGCGCACCGAGGGTTCCGTACCGCCATGTCATGGTCAGCGCCACTCACGCCATCTATGGCGTGTTTATAAAATGCTTCATATTAGTTCAAATTCATGATTAGTAATTATAATGTTTCATACTGAGTGTTATAATGTTTCATTTCATACGGAGTCGAACTGTCGCACGACCTAAATTACCGGCGCCATATCGAGGGCAAGGCCAAGCTGGCCTCAAAAAAGCTAGGCGTACTCAATAAGGTTCGACGGTACTTCACGCCGCCGCCGGGCCAAAGGCTACTTCTGTATAAATCGCAGATTAGTTCCTGCTTGGAGTACTGCTCGCACCTGTGGGATCTGGGATGGCTCAGCCAAATACCAGCTTGCGCCTTTGGACTCGATCCAGCGTCGACCCGTGCGACTAGTGGATGACCCCGACGTGTCCCGCGATCTTTATTCCACGGGGAGTACTCGGAGGAGCTGTTTAACGCGATTCCGGCGTCCCCTTTCCACCTCCGTACAACGCGCACTGGGCAGGGATTGCATCCCTATACGCTGGACTTAACGCGGATGCGTACAAATCGGTTCTGCAGATCCTTTCTCCACAGAACCGGCAAACTCTGGAACGCTCTACCTGCCCACATATTTCCCCCCAAGTATAGTCTCGGGTCCTTCAAGAGAGGCGTGAATGGGCACCTGTCAGGCCGGCATGGCATTCGCAGCCCCCGCCTGCGTCCGAATGTCCATGGGAGTCGCTAGCTAGACACCTTAGACTCGGCGCCACATGTCGCCAGAGGCGGACTTTCCTTAAGGCCAACTAGGCCCGGGCCTAGGGCGGCCAGATATTAGGGGCGGCCAATCTGTACCTGTTGCAAGCAGTGAGCGCAGGTACAGAATAGAAAGGGTGCCGGCCGGAGCAAGTGCGTGCGACGTTCGAGAGTGGTGAGCGCGGGGCGGCGGAGACGACGCACTATTTACGCCGATAAAATAATTTAGCTATAACGATAAAGTCATTATTGCCGCAAAACTTATAACAAATACTTTTGCTATATGTAAAATAAACCGAGAAATAATATATTTCTGGCAGGTTAAACCGAACGCAATACTGATTTTCGTACAACTTCACATTTGTATCTATGCTGTAAACTTGAAAGGGGCGGCTGCATTGAATTGGGGCGGCTGGTACTAAACGGCCTAGGGCGGCTAAGGCTGCTAGTCCGCCTCTGCATGTCGCGCTTAGTATAAAAAAAAAATACTCTTTTCGCTAGATGACGCGCATACACTTTTTATTTCTTGTGTGTTCTGTTTATTTCTTTTGTTTATATCTCCCCGTGAATTTTTTACTTTTTCTTATTTTTATTATTGGTTGTTATATTGGCAATAATAACATATATTCTGTGAAAATTTCAACTGGCTACCTATTACGGTTCAAGACCCTGCCCTCGGACAGACAGTCAGAGAGACAGACAGACAGACAGACGGCGTGGGCTTAGTAATAGGTTTCCGTACGGAATACGGAAACCTAAAAATTAAATGAAGCGCGGAGAGTCGGGACGGGAAAGAAGCGACCCGAGCGGCGGCCATTCCAACGCAGCGCTCGGCGTATAGACAAGGTCGGCACGGTTACGTAGTACGTTGCATTGCTGATGTTGGGTCTGTAGGCTGAGTGTTCGGTGTCGGCGCCCTTATTTGCATATGAGAGCTGCACCGTCTCCGTCCGCCGCGCGTTACGACTGCACCGACCGCCTGATTGCGCGAGTCTGCAAATAGGGGCTCGATTGATCCTCACTCGTTCGTTTCTAACTCTTTTTAACCTCCGCCCGACGCAAACGGAGGGGTGTTAAAAGTTTAACGTGTGTGTGTATGTGTGTAAGGGTGTGCCTGTCTGTGGCATCGTAGCTCTCAAACGGGTGGACCGATTTGGATGCGGTTTTTTTTTTATGGAAACTGACACGGTTGGCTACATCACCTACAACGTCCGTGATGTCAGCCCATAACACCGGGTGAACTAGGTGCCATGTCAGTGCTTCCCCCTTTGATCGTGCCGGCTACACTGAACTGGTCGGAAAACACAAACTCTTTACATAGCCGTTTAGACCGACGTTTCATTCAGTGCGGTGGTACCAACCCGGGCGGGTTAAACCCTACCACCAAGTAAGATTAGGAGGGAAGGGACCTACAGTTATACGAGGAATCCGAACCTCGGTCAGCCTCCAACGGTCAGCGTACACCCATCCAAGTACTGACCGCACCCAGCGTTGCTTAACATTCAATAGCGACAGTTGACTGTCTGCACCACTGAGCTATCGAGGCTGACATTTTTTATTAGAAAGCTGGTTTAATCTGGGTGGTTCTTAGCTATGTTTGTAATGAAATAATAAAGTACATGAAGTAGGTAATAAAAAAAATTACGCCTCACGGATGAACCGATTTGGATGCGGTTTTTTAATGTAAACAAGTATGGGTCGCTGTGCTGTGGCAGACCTGAAACAGTCATATCTACCTCACCTCGCGATATCACGATCAGCGGGTAAGTACCAGCCAACCAATCGTACGTTTGAGAAACACGGAGAAAAAAAGTGCATTGCATCTGTGGTCTATCTTTAAAGTTAAGCACACCGGGCGCGGTCGGACTTTGGATGGTCGACTGTCCGTCTTTTGAGGATGGCCGTGGTTCCGATTCCTCGGTAGGGTTTAACCCGCCCGGGTTGGTACCGCCGCACTGAATGAATAGTCGGTCGAAGCGGCTATGTAAATAGTTCTTATTTTCCGTTCAGTTCAGTGTAGCCGGCAGAACCAAAGGGAAGCACTGACATGGCACCTAGTTCACCAAGGTGTTACGGGCTGACATCACAGATGTTGTAGATGCTGTAGCCAACCGTGTCAGTCTCCATAAAAATAATATAAAACAAATATTCATAAACATGATCTGTTGATCCATTTAGTATGAGTGGTGAATCGGTACCGCAGTATCCAGTATTTTTATGTTGGTAGGTGTACATAGGTACACAACCATATTCTTTATTCTTTATTCATCATTTGTATGGTAGTACACTACGCTATAATAATTATATATAAACAGGACAAATTGGGTAGAGTTAAGCGAAAAGGAACCATGTGACATTTTTTCTCAAAATGAGTTAAATACAAGAGGGGCTAAATAAAATGCTAAAAAATGTTTTGCATTAAAGAACCATGTTGTTTTTCCACTACAAACCCAGCGAGAGCAAAGGTTCTTTTATGCACAAATGTCTATATGTATGAAAAAGCAAGAAAAAGGTCCAGCAAATAGAACCAAGTACTTGGCTCTGTTTTATTTTTAAATATTGCTGGTATAAACATAATTTATTGTTATACATTCAAAACAGAACCAAGCAGTGGCGGCTTTGACCTATAAATCTTAGTGAGGCGACTAAAAAATCCACCTACATTGCTATTACTTTATGATAAATTGAAAAACCTAAACCTAATTTTTTTTGGCCCTAACAATATTTAACCAAAAACTACTATCGAATCGCGCACCGAGGGTACCGTATCGCCATGTCACGGCTAGCGCCACTAGATGAATTTCATAACACGCCACGCCATCTAGATGGCGTGTTATGAAATACTTCATATTAGTTAGTCACGATTAGAAAATGATTCATCATCTATTTGGTAGATGGCGCGCGCGCATACACTTTTTGAAACCAAAAAGTGTATGCGCGCGCGCCATCTATGGGAACCCCCGTGAGTTTTTTACTTTTTCTTATTTTCATTATTTTTTGTTATATCGGCCATAATAACACATTTTCTGTGAACATTTCAACGGGCTACCAAATTACGGTTCAAGAGATACAGGCCTCGGACAGACGGACGGACAGACAAGCAGCGGGTGGCCGAGTGGTTTGGGCATTGGCTTCAAATGCGAGAGGTGCGAGGTTTGAATCCGGTCGGCGTGTAACAATGAGTTTTTTCTGACGAAAAAATTTACGTGTATGCATACCTACACCTGCTGCTGCCGCATAGCAGCCTCGGCTGTGTTCTCCTCTGTCTAGTATAGCCAGCAATCCAGGGAAGTCTCCGGTATGGCACCTACCTTCTCGGAGGTGATATTGGCTGGTCGGAGCATGCGCTTTGGCCCCTCCGGCTCAGCCACCCATACCGGATTACATAAAAAAAAAAGACAGACGGACGGACGGACAGACAGACAGACAGACAGACGGCGTAGGCTTAGTAATAGGGTCCCGTACCGGATACGGAACCCTAAAAACAAAAAAAAAAAGAATTCGCAAAAGTGAGATTCGAACCAACGTCACTAGATTGAAAAGCGAATCATATACCATTGAGCTATGAAACTTACCGTAACAAGTGCGAATTTCGCCATCATGTTAATCACGGAGGTAAAACAAACCGACTTATAGAAAACGTGAATCGCTCCATCTCGCTCTGCATTCTTTTAATTGCATATAGATGTCTCGTCCGGCGCCATTTATCAGAGCCTCAGCTGCTCCCTACATCCAAAGTCTCCAAGGTCAACCTGTTGTCTTTACGCTTGGTGAAGCGATATCAAAATAAGCGATTCGTCGCCGCACCGGACCGGGGTGAGTCACCATATGCCATGCCGTACGTGACACGTCACACGTCACGTCTGTGTGTGTGTGCGTGCTGTGTTGGTGGTGTTGATGCACTAACACATCTTTAACGTATTTCGTCGCGCGCGTCGCACCAGCCGCCTCCGCCTCCTCCGCGCCGCCGCCGCGCTAATATTGTGATCATTTCGGATCGGATATACTTGACTTTTTTAAGTTTTCTTTCTTGATATTTTGAAATGTTTTTTTTTCTTTACTTTCAAGATAATTAAGTGAGGCGGTGCTTCACTTGCTTCACCTGGGGAACCGCCACTGGAACCAAGTACATGGATCTGTTATGGTTATCTCATTTTGTTCCGTTTACAGTAAAATATATGGTCCAAGATTTGAAGAAAAGAACCAAGTAGGTACTTGGTTCCACCATTAAAATAAAATTGTTCCTTATTTTATACATTTGTGAATAATCAAATGGAACCATGTACTTGCGTTTATAATGCTTATCAATATTTCATTCTTCTCTATAGAATTTGATAAAAAAATAGAATGGAACCATCTGCACTTTTCAAAATTACAGTGCCTACATAATACAATATTTTGCTTTTTGAGTTTAAATAGATGAACATTAATAGTCATCAATTAACTATATATAAATTATAACTTCTGCTCAAAAGAATAAAAATGTATTCAACGTGAACTTTGAAGCTCATTTATAGCGAAGTATGCTAATGTCACATAAATCTCTACCCAATTATTTGTCCTGTTTAGTTTAGTTTTACATAGGAACTACAAGAGAAAATAAAACACTTTGATACAAAAAAGCATGTAATAAAAAATTATGCACTACGAAAAACAATACGGCAGCCAAATGTTCTATTTTACGGTTAAGTGGTTTTCAAGAAAAGTTAACTAAAAAAAAAAATTCTGTGAAAATTTTGTCGCCAGCGCCATCTGTTAGTAGCGGAAGGTAGCTGATGGCCTTCAATCGGCATTAGTACAACAGTATGTTATTATCAGCCGCTAGATGGCGCGCAACAAAGAAAGGAAAGGAACAATCATTTTATATTCCCATAGGTAGTTTATTTTCGTATTTATTTGCATGGCCTAGAGGTAGAATATACAATTAATGATTAAATGCGGCCATGTTTAGTGTATTTGCGATCTTAAGCAAACTCAATAACTTTTCTTATAAGCTCGGAACAATCAGCTCCATATAATATTGTCATTTACATTGTTTGTTAGATCCTCACACACAAACTTTATCCAAAAAAATCTATGTTTTGATAAAGTTTGTATGTTATTGCTTCTTACTACTCTACACATTTTATGAAACAGCGAGATACATACATATTGCACATTTTGTGAGACAGAAAGAGACATTAGTACCGCTCGATCCTTCTCTTTTCACGACAGTATGCCCAAGCGGCCTGCCCATACACAAAATGATAAAATCTGTATTTTTGTTTATACTTTATTTAAAAATTCAAAACAATTGCTGACCACTATCAATACAATTTCGTATTATCAAAGTTCACGAGTCATCTCCAATAACCTTAGGTGATATAAGTAAAGAAATTACCACACCACGGAGAAGATAGGTAGAGAGGAGTCGAACTAAGAAAACTGGGTACGTCGCCACCGAGTCGTAGGGCAGATATAGGTCTGTGCCGTACTTGCTGCTTGATAGTTAGATAGACAGATAGATAGAAATACTTTATTGCTCCAAAACATTTTACAGTAACAAACAATAAGTAATTTACATGAGAGGCAAAGGCGGACATCTTACAGGGATTTCTTCCACTCAACCAATAGTTATCTCGTCTGAATACTTTGCAATGTTGCGGTCGGTGTTACGCGGTAATTCACCTGTGTTCTTGCAGCACAACACCGATTATTCTGCTTACCCCTATTGCTGGGAGACAGGCAGCGTGATGCTAACATGCAGTGGCGGATACAGGGGGGGGGAGGCTAGGGGGCTGAAGCCCCCCTCCCCCCCCCCCCCCCCCTCCCCCAAACTATAGGTGAAAATACCGACAATCCATGATCCAAACGCTTTTTTTTTTACTTTTTGCTTGCTCCTGTATATTTTTTGAATTTGAGCCCTCCCCAAAGTCGAAGGCTGGATCCGCCACTGCTAACATGTACGCATGAGCTGAGCCAGCATATTATAATATATTTTTATGCTACTATAGATATATTGTTGAATTGAATAGGACAAATTGTGACAAGTTCGAGTGCAGTTTTACTGCCATAAACAATGTATCAATAAACATTAAAAGTATTCGTACATTATTTGTAAAAAAAAAGTTTTATTAAATAAGCTATGTATATGTAAGCTGTAAATAAAATAAGTAAACACCTATTACACTGAAATAACTGTAACTGATATATTTTGTACTCGAGCTTGTGAGGTTTCTCTAAACATGTTTTTTTTATGTCGGCTCAGTGTAGCCTAACCGGCCAGCATGGGTTGCAGTTTGCCCGAATCGTACAGCGCCTTCACGTCGGAGCCTCCGCCCACGCACGTGCCATTGATAAACACCTGAGGCACCTGCAAACGAAATTTTAAGTTAATTCTAATTAAATTTTCATCATTCGTATGGTAGTACACGAGGCTTGAATTTGTCATGTTTAGTTTTTACAATCCGGTTCGAATACACCCACAAAGAAGAGCCGGCAAGAAACTTCGCAGGGTTTTTTTTTTTCAACATCTTCGATTACAATACATTGTGACTATTAAAAAAAAAAATTTTAAATTTAATAGCTACACAATAGACACGGCTTACAGTGTTAAGATACAGTTTGAGAGCTAGAATAGCTATAATTTAAGCTTGATAATTCTGACCACATAAAATCAAAAGTAAAAGTATACATAAAATCAGGTGGATAGAGCCTTCGTCAGAAATTGTTGATAAATATTGTATCAAGTCCCAATCGCAAGAATAAAACAGAAAAAATTAAGATTTAACCTTTTTTGTTTTATGTAAACCGACATGGATGGCTGTGTCGAGGGACAAATGGTACAGTCGACAGAGCCAAAAACACTTCTTCTCGCGAAACCACGCTCAGTGAGGCGCCATCCCAGCAGATTTGCGGACTGTTGCTAGGCTGTCTAGCCCGTTGATACGACGTTTGAAGACATCCAGGTTAAAGGATTCGGGAAACACACTCGTCGCAAGACGAGTTCCACACCCTAGCGGTGCGACAAAGAAACGATGTCAACAATGAATGTCAACAAGAAAAGGGTGCTCAGTTTCTCTGCGGCGAGTGAAGACAGGTTGGATGGGGAGCCCCGGATGTGGGTTGGGGGCAAACCGGGTTGCGTGCCCCGGGCGGCATTGTAAGGGGGCGTCAAATTTATATGTTTGAAAACATATAAATTTATTTTTACCGCTACTTGCGATCGGTCTTTCGACCATAAGCAGGTTTTTTCAGCGTCATTTTGGCTTGTAGGTGTTGTGTTCCAGTGATCAGCCACCTTCAGTGTTACTTTTAAAGTTACAAAATATTTTTTTTTTTTATATATATGGTTAGCGCGATATGTGGCGAATAGATGTCTAACGATGCCCATGGACATTCTGTGATGCATGGGGTTTGCGAATGCCATGCCGGCCTGACAGGAGCCATTTAACGCCCCCTTTTGAAAAACCCCAGGCTGTACTTGGGAGGAAATATATGGGCAGGGAGTGCGTTCCACATTTTCCCGGTAAATGCAATAGATTTCTGTCAGGAACATGCTGTATTTAAAAAGCAAACTCAACTTGTAATCGGAATCAAAGAAAAGACAAGTGCATTCGAGCTGTTGCAACATATATGCAAACTTGACTTGCAAGAAGCTTTTCCCAATATTAGTATACCTTTAAGTATGTATATACTGCACGTTACCGACGACCTCTGCAAGCTGTGAGCGAAGTTTCAGCAAACTAAAAATAATCAAAACCTACCTACGTTCAACAATGAGTCAGGATCGTCTGTCTGGCCTCGCGATCCTAGCCATCGAAAATAAAACTGCGATGAATAATTTTTATGAGTAACAGATTCTTTCGCAGAACGGAAAGCTGTAAAGCTGTAGCAAATGTTTAATAAAGAGTACTAAGTAAAATAATAGCTCCACTGCACGTCTCCCCGTGCTTGTCGTAAAAGGCGACTAAGGGATAAGGACAAGATGCCGTGCTAAAGGGCGACAGGTTCGAGGCGAGGCGAGTTCAGGCGGGTCATGCAGCAGATGGGTCTTCGTGCCTTACTTGATTTAATCTTGT
This sequence comes from Nematopogon swammerdamellus, assembly GCA_946902875.1. NCBI lineage: Eukaryota > Metazoa > Arthropoda > Insecta > Lepidoptera > Adelidae > Nematopogon > Nematopogon swammerdamellus. The sequence continues at coordinate 21,300,070 of OX336349.1, forward strand.
TCGAATACTTTGCGAAACGTGGTGGTCGGTGTTGTGCTGTAATTTGCCAAAGTTCTTGCAGCACAACACCGATTACTCTGCTTACCCCGATTGTCGGGATTTAGCTTGTGTGATATGTAATATGTAATGTATGTATGTATAAACGTACGGTGCTAAAACCGGTCATGGCAGCGAGGTTGTTCTGTATTTCGGCTCCGTCGTCGCGCTGGTCCAGCTCCACCACAACCGCGCTCTGCTTCACCTTCTGGAACACCTGCAACGCACAATCGCATCTTCCATAAGAGCCAGCCTCGATAGCTCAGTGGTGCAGACAGTCGACTGTTGCTATTGATTGTTAAGCAACGCTGGGCCGGTCAGTACTTGGATGGGTGGCCGCTCGACCGTTAAAGGCTGATTGTGGTTAGGATTCCACGTATAACTGTAGGTCCCTTCCCTTCTTTTTTTATTTTATTTTTTTTTTATGGAACCTGACACGGTTGGCTACATCACCTACAACATCTGTGATGTAAGCCCATAACACCGGGTGAATTTGGTGCCACGTCAGTGCTTCCCTTCGATCGTGCCGGCTACACTGAACTGGACAGAAAACACAAACTATTTACATAGCCGTTTCGACCGACCTTTCATTCAGTGCGGTGGTACCAACCCGGGCGAGCTAAACCCTACCACCTAGTAGGTAATATAAGGAGGGAGTCATATCCCTTAGTCGCCTTTTACGACATACACGGGGAGAGATGCAGTGGGGCTATTCTTTTAAAGTACTGGCCCCACACAGTACGAGTTCTTACCTTCAACGTACAACGGACAGTCTTGAGGTCTCAGTGCGGAGAATGGCCCACCCGCCTTCCCAAGAGGCTGGGCAGCAAACCACAACAACAACAACCCTTCTTACCTTACTAGGTGGTAGGGTTCAACCCGCCGGGGTTGGTACCACCGCACTGAATGAAACGTCGGTCGAAACGGCTATGTAAATAGTTTGTGTTTTTTGTCCAGCTCAGTGTAGCCGGCACGACCGAAGGGAAGCACTGACACGGCACCTAGTTCACCCGGTGTTATGGGCTGACATCACGGATGTTGTAGGTGATGTAGCCAACCGTGTCAGTGTCCATAAAAAAAAAAAACAGGCCATCGCTCACACGGTGCCTAGCACCAACGGGAGTGAGGTGCGATACGCTGATGTCGCGGGGGCACGTAGGCCGATATCTCTCTGGTACTCGGTACTCGGTACTCTGTCTCTGGTACTCGGTAGTGATATTGTCTGGCCTGAGGATACGCTCTGGGTAGGTACCTCGTCAATAGTTAACAAAAGGAGTTAAAAGTACAGTGCGGGGTCGTTACTTAAAAAGAATAGCCTCACTGCATCTCTCCCCGTGTATGTCATAAAATGCGACTCAAGGGATAAGGATGAGATTCCGTGCTAAAGGGTGACAGGTTAGCCACCTCTCACTTTGCCACCGTCCTTCCGCCAAGTCATGCAGCAGGTGAGTTTTCGTGCTTACTTGCTGCTTGATAGTTATCTTGTTCTAATACTTTGCTAAACGTGGTGGTCCATGTTCTGGTGTAATTTACCATAGTTCTTGCAGCACAACACCGAATACTCTGCTTCTACCTCGATTGTCAGGATACAGCGTACAGTATATGTAGGAAGTGTATATTTGTAGGTATACCTGCATACAGGTAAACCTACGAATAGCCCTCATGTCAAAACCAGCGCCGCCTCAACATTAGGTTAGGGTAAAAATTTTTTTAACCACCAAACGAGCCAACAAAACATTCACCCATACCACTTTCCTGTCAACCTCATACCTACGAATAGCCCTGTCCGTATATGTAAGTATTTAAACATTTTCAAATTTATTTTATTTCCGAGAACATACCTACGCATTTTCTGATAAGCGGTTATGAACAGACATCGGAATCCGCGGGGCACGAATACGACCTTGTTAGGGATTGACTACGGCGATCAATAAACAATCGACACTGTTATCGATACTCATATTTATTTGTTTCTTGTATTTTATTCATGTCATATTTCAGACCTGAATACTTATATACCTACAGTACTTATATAAACATGTATACTTTATGTTAACGATTAAGTAAATATAATACATATATTTATATAAGGTCTTTCAAAATTAGTTCATAGTACGCTAAGGGGGGGTTCTGTATCATATAGGGAGTAAAACCTACATAAAAATTTTTGGACCTTGGGCTTTTTTTAAGTAAAATTTTTTTTTATGTAGGTATTTAAATAAAAAAATAGGTGGTTGATTTTTATAACCTAATCGATTCAGTTTCATAACAGTAACAAAAAAGTCTTCATGACCATTATGATGTAACACGTGTAAGTTGGTAAAAAAAATTAAATTCTTTCTATTCCATACTAATAAAACTAAAATTGTGGTTTTTCACAATTTCTGAAAGAAAGAGATATACGTGTTGGAAGACTTTTTTGTTCCTAGCACGAAACCGAAACGATTAAGAAAAATTTTTTTTTACATTTAACATTAAAAAAAATTTTTTTTGTGAAAAAAAAAATTCTTTGTTCTTCAAAAGTGATCTATTTCCGATACAGAACCCCCCCTTAGCTTACTATGAACTAATTTTGTAAGCCTATTTTTTTGGACCTTGGCCTTTTTTTTATGTAAAATATTTTTTTATGTGTTTAAATAAAAAAATAGGTGGTTGATTTATATAGCCTAATCGATTCAGTTTCATAACAGTAACAAAAAAGTCTTCAATATCATTATGATGTAACACGTGTAAGTTGGTAAAAAAAAATCAAATTCTTTCTATTCCATACTAATAAAACTAATATTGTGGTTTGAACAGATTTGTATTGTACCTACAAAGTAAATACAACATTTGTTTATTATATCTTATTTTCTATAGAAATACTCTTAGTTTTAATAATCGACATTATTTCATATTATTCTAAAATAACGGTCGATTTTCGATATGTGTGGATACATTGTCCCATCACTAAACAACCTTGAATCATTCGTGCCCCGCGGATTCCGATGTATGGTTATGAACATACATCGGAATCCGCGGGGCACGAATACGACCTTGATAGGGATTGACTACGGCGATCAATAAACAATCGACACTGTTATCGATACTCATATTTATTTGTTTATTGTATTTTATTCATGTCATATTTCAGACCTGAATACTTATATACCTACAGTACTTATATAAACATGTATACTTTATGTTAACGATTAAGTAAATATAATACATATTTATATAAGGTCTTTCAAAATTTGTTCATAGTACGCTAAGGGGGGTTTCTGTATCATATAGGGAGTAAAACCTATATAAAAATTTTTGGACCTTGGGCTTTTTTTAAGTAAAAAATTTTTTTTATGTAGGTATTTAAATAAAAAAATAGGTGTTTGATTTTTATAACCTAATCGATTCAGTTTCATAACAGTAACAAAAAAGTCTTCATGACCATTATGATGTAACACGTGTAAGTTGGTAAAAAAAATTAAATTCTTTCTATTCCATACTAATAAAACTAAAATTGTGTTTTTTCACAATTTCTGAAAGAAAGAGATATACGTGTTGGAAGACTTTTTTGTTCCTAGCACGAAACCGAAACGATTAAGAAAAATTTTTTTTTACATTTAACATTAAAAAAAATTTTTTTTGTGAAAAAAAAAATTCTTTGTTCTTCAAAAGTGATCTATTTCCGATACAGAACCCCCCCTTAGCTTACTATGAACTAATTTTGTAAGCCTATTTTTTTGGACCTTGGCCTTTTTTTTATGTAAAATATTTTTTTATGTGTTTAAATAAAAAAATAGGTGGTTGATTTATATAGCCTAATCGATTCAGTTTCATAACAGTAACAAAAAAGTCTTCAATATCATTATGATGTAACACGTGTAAGTTGGTAAAAAAAAATCAAATTCTTTCTATTCCATACTAATAAAACTAATATTGTGGTTTGAACAGATTTGTATTGTACCTACAAAGTAAATACAACATTTGTTTATTATATCTTATTTTCTATAGAAATACTCTTAGTTTTAATAATCGACATTATTTCATATTATTCTAAAATAACGGTCGATTTTCGATATGTGTGGATACATTGTCCCATCACTAAACAACCTTGAATCATTCGTGCCCCGCGGATTCCGATGTATGGTTATGAATGTTGCGTCTATAAATCCACTTTCATTTTAATGCAAATCAGCACTACATGGCAAATTATCCTGTAATTTTATTCGTGTATATAGATAAAACGTTTATTGAGATAAAAATGCTTGATTAGCGCAAAGTCATTAGCATGAATCATTGAACCGGTATATGACGAATATTTCAAGGAAAGTTAACCTCACCTCTTTGGCCATCTTGCAGTAAGGGCAGTAGGACTTGGAAAATACCACCACCTTGTCCTTCGCGACCGTATCCTTGATGTACTGTTTAATTTCAGCAGAACTCGCCATTTTTGCCACTTTTGCTGCACGCTGACCCATACGACTCGTCTGACCGACGAAAGAAATCAAATTGACTTGACTGACAGTTGACAGTTCAGTGAACTGAGTTCACAGAAAAATGTATAGACTCAGAGTCTGGCATAGAGTTGTAAAAACACGGTATGATTCAATAAGACACGGTTTAATACCGGTATAATACCAATAGATCACCGTGACTTTGGTGACTAACCACATTCGTGAGCTAATCAAATTTGTGCTCCAATATATGGAGTTTGTACTGACTTAGCTGACAAGTATTATGCTAAATATCACTATCTTGACTATTTTAACTTGCAATATATACTCGCAACATGTTTCTTCCCATTTGAAGTGTTTAAGACTTGAAAATGTTGCCAAACCTCGCACGCAGTGTGCGGCATTGATTTTCGCGGGGATGTGTCGCGCGCGTGGCGTATGTATTGCTTTACGGAATGACAGAATCATACTGACTGGTGGCAACAAAAAAATCAAAGCACAACCGCTCAAGCTGCAAGTCCTTCTGTAAAGAGAGAGACCGAATGCACAAAGCGACTGCCGCTAGCGCCGACAAAGGGCTGCGTATGTACGCGGAGCGCTGCGCGACGCGGCGCGTGCTCTCTTTGGCGGTGCGGGCGGACTCTTTGATTCGGTCGGACGCAGCGCAGGTGTTCGTTGGTTGTATGATGTATGTATGTGCTCACCAGCAAACTAAAATTAAACTTAAGGCGCAAATAATAGTGAACTCGGCCTTGAATTTCGGCCACGTCGGTGGAGAAAGGGCGAGGATCCCCGCGAAACTAGTAGGTAGCTGTGAGTCTAGCTCAGCAACAGATACGAAAATTTGAACGCATTAGTGAAGTTGCATGTAGCGCAGCGCGAAAGGGCTTGCCTACGATAGGTCGTCGTTTCAAATCTTGAAGATTTTTTATTTTTTTTATATCATGGGCAAATATGTTTAAATCATGAGAAAGTGGTCAAGTTCGAGTCGAGCTCGCGTAAAGAGGGTTCCGTGGCATCCCGTTTTCTGCGAGAACTAGAAGGCTTAGGATTTTTTGACGAAACTTCGTATACCTAGTGGTAGCGTATATCGCGGAGTAACTTTTTTTTTTAAAAGATCATATCTCGAGAACCGCTGGCCTAGACCCATCGTGTTGGTACTCAAACTTCAGGTCTCGGTGAGATCTATCCATCTGTCACATGAACTTTTGTTTTGGTCATAACTCGAGAACCACTGGTGCTAGACCCATCGTGTTGGTACTCAAAATGGACAACTCGCTGAGATACACGCATCTATGACATGAAAATTTGTTTTGGTCATACATAACACGATAACCACTTGTGCCGGACCAATCATGTTCGTAATGAACTTCAGGTCTCGGTGAGATCTATCCATATGTCACATGAACTTTTGTTTTGGTCATAACTCGAGAACCATTGGTGCTAGGCCCATGGTATTGGTACTCAAACTTCAGGTCTCGGTGAGATCTATCCATATTTCAGATGAACTTTTGTTTTGGTCATAACTCGAGAACCACTGGTGCTAGACCCATCGTGTTGGTACTCATACTTCAGGTCTCGGTGAGATCTATCCATCTGTCACGTGAACTTTTGTTTTGGTCATAACTCGAGAACCACTGGTGCTAGACCCATCGTGTTGGTACTCAAACTTCAGGTCTCGGTGAGATCCATCCATCTGTCACGTGAACTTTTGTTTTGGTCATAACTCGAGAACCACTGGTGCTAGACCCATCGTGTTGGTACTCAAACTTCAGGGCTCGGTGAGATCTATCCATCTGTCACGTGAAATTTTGTTTTGGTCATAACTCGAGAACCACTGGTGCTAGACCCATCGTGTTGGTACTTAAACATCTTGAGTTATGACTAAAACAAAAGTTCACGTGACAGATGGATAGATCTCACCGTTACCTGAAGTTTGAGTACCAACACGATGGGTCTGGCACTAGTGGTTCTCGAGTTATGACCAAAACAAAAGTTCACGTGACAGATGGATAGATCTCACGGAGACCTGAAGTTTGAGTACCAACACGATGGGTCTAGCATCAGTGGTTCTCGAGTTATGACCAAAACAAAAGTTCACGTGACAGATGGATAGATCTCACCGAGACCTGAAGTTTGAGTACCAACACGATGGGTCTAGCACCAGTGGTTCTCTAGTTATGACCAAAACAAAAGTTCGTGTGACATATGGATAGATCTCACCGAGACCTGAAGTTCAGTACGAACATGATTGGTCCGGCACCAGTGGTTATCGTGTTATGACCAAAACAAATTTTCATGTCATAGATGCGTATATCTCAGCGAGTTGTCCATTTTGAGTACCAACACGATGGGTCTAGGCCAGCGGTTCTCGAGTTATGACCTTTTTTAAATGAAAGTTACTCCGGGATATACGCTACCACTAGGTATACGAAGTTTCGTCAAAAAATCCTAAGCCTTCTAGTTCTCGCAGAAAACGGGATGGCACGGAACCCTCTTTACGCGAGTTCGACTCGAACTTGACCACTTTCCCATGATATAAACATATTTGCCCATGATATAAAAAAATCTTCAAGATTTGAAACGATGACCTATCGGGTCGTAGGCAAGCCCTTTCCCACTAAGCTACATGCCACTTTACTATTGGTGCTCAAATTATCGTATCTCTTGCTGAGCTTGTGCGTCAAAGATTTAGCGCTATCGCGATCTCGGAGCGAACCGGCGTACGTCCGACTAGCACAACGACCCGAGCGGGACTGGCGGGGCGGGAGGCGAGGATCGCTCGTACCGCGCAGCGAAATCTGCCGATTGTACGAAAAATTGGGGTATTTATTCAATATGACGCGTTGTAAAACATGAAAATACAAAAACAATTCACTAGAATGGTCGAGAAAAAATATATGTACATTTTTATGTAAGTCTCGTATTGAAACTATCTCTAGTTTTCCAGAAATTTCAATTTGAAAGTATGTTATTCTTATTTTATGGAAATTTATTTAACACTATTTCCAAAATAATACATTTGTTTTGAAACGCTAACTTTGTTTGTTAAAGACCAATGCATAACACATATTTTTTTATAGATTTTTTATGTAAATTATCAATAGCTCTGAATTTTTTTTTTAAGTTCACCTATTTTCAATTTTGACCCTTATTCCCGCCTTAATGCGGCGTACTAAATATACTTTTTTGAATAGCACTTGTAGGTTAAGGCTAATGTACATTGTGGCGTAGCATAAATACAAAACATAAAAATTGCACCCTGTATTGTATAGTATTAATTAAATTGCATTTTTTTTTTCGTTTGACCACACCATTTAAAAAAAACAATTTAATTCTAACCCAGGTAGGTAATTCTATCTAGAGATGCCGCACCGCGCACGCCACATGTCAATCGAACCGTCCCATTCCCATACACACGTGCTGCGTGCGGTGCTTGCTTCGATATGCTTGTATTTTGTTGAACGTTGTCGCTTTGTAGCATGTGCAACATCGACCAACATTGTTGCATGCGACAGTGTAACATGCCACAATGTCGGCCGTTGTTGCCTCAGTGTAAATTAGCCGTTAGTCACCAAAGCAACGGTGACTTATCCGTTTTATACCGATCTAGGTGCTCGCGCTCTTTGGCGTTACGGGCGCGGCCTCGCGGGGGGATACTACCTACCTACTAAACCAAGAATCAACCTTATGCGGGAGTACTAAACGTCCTTTTTTAATGTTATTTATACGCTAATGATTTTTTATGTTAGTCACCAAAGCAACGGTGATCTATCGGTATTATACCGGTTTTATACCAAATTTTTGGTATTATTCGGTGTGAAACTTATTGTATTTAAACCGATCGGCATCTCTAGTCTGGCACATGAGAGAACAAAATTGACTCTTGCGCTATACATCAGCTGTGATGTTTTGGAGGTTAAAAAAAAAACCAGGGTTAAGCGACGCATCTTAACCTAACCTAACCTAAGTAGAGGCGGTGCATGTGGTTTTTGTTACGTTTCGTTTCTGCCACTTCGCGTTTACAATCAGCTGATTTATAGCGCAAGAGTCGATTTTGTTCTTTCATGTGCCGCTTCGATAAACTCATCGGTCGCGTCGCTCGCGACCGCGAGTCGTCGGTCCGCCACCTGAAAGACCTGCTTGATCCTGCAACCTACTCCTTTAGCTTCTTTCGGCAAACCGGCAAACTTCGGCTCGAAGGAGGAATGTGTGGTATGAGAGCCGCGTACAGACTACAGACCTAGCGAGCGAGAGCCAGCGAGGCCCAGCGAATGCCCATCGCCGATGGCAAGCGAACCCTCGCTCGCCATCGTTTGCTATCGCTGTTACGGCCACACTGATTCGCAATCGTTCGCGCGCTCTCGCGCGTTAGTGTTCCGGCCAAATACTCCATTCAATAGGGCATTTAACCCGTACATTAATTCACCCGTCGATTAAATTTTAAATATGTTTTATCTTTGTCCGCGTACAGACCTAACGCCCTAGAGCCAGCGAGGCCCAGCGAACGCCCATCGCCGATGGTAAGCGAACCCGTTCAACGTTTGCCATCGCTGTTTAGGTTACCCTTCATATAAACTCCTTATTGCATGGAGTAAAACAGAAACGCTCTCGACTGCGTGCGGCGAAGACGTAGAAAATCATGTTAGAAAATCAAAAACAAATTCGCGTGCAATTTCGCACCAGTCATAATTTTTTTTTAATTTTATATTCGTTGTTTCGACGATCCCATAGCCGTGGCTTCTCTCTGTATATGTAGGTCTATTAACCTTAATAATCTATCGTTTGGCCATTCAATTTTGTAGTATTTAGTACGTTGTTTAGCAAAACTCAAAAAGGTACATAAGTATAAGAACTCAACAGCTCGGAGCGCGCGCGCAAGACGCAAGTGCGACTGCAAGCAAACACCGTCCACACTGCGCACGGCGGCGGAACGGCTGATTCCGAAGCACGACCGAACGCCACCGAACGCAATCGAGTGCGCGCCTTCGCATTCGCTTAGCGTCGCTGTACCGTCCAGACCTGTTGCCGCGGTCTCGCTTGTTGGCCTTCGCGCGCTCTCGCTCGCTAGGTCTGTACGCGGATTGGTGTTGTGTGGTATGTATTAGTGATGTTTTTGGTGGTTTAAAAAAGAAATAACCAAACCTAATGTTGAGGCGGCGCATGTCGTTTTTGTTACGCTTGTATTTCCGAAATTATAGCTTTCTTAGGTGGTTATAAAAAAAAATAACCATAACCTAATTTTAACACCCTAACATTGCTTTAAAAAAAAAACAAAATAAAAAAAAATTTGACAAAAGGGAGACGAACACATGGTCGAGATCGAAAAAATAAAAACCCTACACTCTTATACCACTGAGCCACCAAATTACATAAACGACCAAACGAATATCGGATTCAGTTGGTTCGCTTTCGAGCCGAGTCACTCCGAGTGTTTCCGAAAGGAGCGTAGGAGGAGGCGAAGGATCCGCCAGAGCTGTCAGGTGTTAAACCCTTCCTTGAGAATGGGGTCTGGCACATGAGAAAACAAAATTGACTCTTGCACTATAAATCAGCTGTGATGTTTTGGAGGTTTAAAAAAAAACCAGGGTTAATATAAAGTTATATATACCCTAACCTAATGTTGAGGCGGTGCATGTCGTTTTTGGGTCATTCTTGAGATTGGGCGTATTCAGTTGATTCCACTGGCAGTTTTTAAATCTTAAAATTTTATAAAACCTGTGATCAAACATTAAAGTTAGATGCATAAGAAACATAAATTTCGATTAGGCACCAAATTCTAACGTGTGTATGCAAAGATATTTGATATGAAAATTTCATGTCCAGGGGAATCAATACAGAGTGACAAGGGAATCAAAAAAAGTTAATTTTTAATTGTTTGGCTTTTATTTTTAGCAAATAATCGCCTCCAACAAATCTTTTCGAACATGTTAACACAATTCAAATATTCAATAATGCACTTAAACGCTGATTCTCACTCACTAGTAATAATTACCTACTTGTAGGTTGATTAAAACAATAATTACCTGTCTTCTCCTCATTTTATTTTTTTATGCGCATTGCTATAACAACATTAACATTAAATCATTTAAAAAGAAATTAAAGAATTATTAAAAACGACACACTCTCATAACAATCACGTAGAGACGCTCAGCTATTCCTTTTTTTTCTAGTCTCTCTTCCCGAGTCTGTTTTTTTCGAGGTGCGATGATTGCCTGAAATGAATAAAACTATCTTTGAAACGATTACAGGAAAATAGCAAGCAATTTCAAAATACCGGTTACCGAGACTCAAACTGGAACTTAGTTGCTGCTGTGTGTGACGATGTATGAGCAAGATACTATGACGTATGTACGGCCGCTAGATTTTCATGTGTGGGGACTCTGCAGACGGGCCAAGGACCTAGTTTATGGCCAGCATGGTCACACCACCGTGGAGAATGAAGAAGAGTTGCGTGTTCAGATCGTAAACACATTCGGTATATGACAGTGACACTCTAGTTCGTGTGAATCAGAGCATCGTGAGGAAGGCCACTCTTTGCATCCGAGTGCAAGGTGGCTATTTCCAGCAATTTTTGTAAATGTAGGTAAGTACCTAAATGTAGGTAAGCCCTATAGGGCTAAATTCGAGCATATGGGCAGAATTGGCGATAGGCTGAACCGGTACCCAACTGGGAGCCGTGAGTTCTGGTCTCTCGCCAAATCTGTCGAGTCGAATTTCTGCCGCTCCTCACTTCCACCTCTGCAGCGCACTAGAGGATCACTGACTCACTCCGCAAAAGATAAAGCCGACCTTCTGGTATCTCTTTTTGGGGAGAACTCCCACCTGGATGATGGGGGAGCTTCTCCCCAATCCGGTGTGAGAACTCCATGCCCGAAGTATAGTTCCGACAGAGAACTGTGCGGAAGGAGCTTCTTGCCCTAGACGTCAGGAAAGCGAGTGGGCCGGACAGAGTGCCTACATTGGTGTTGAAAAAGTGTGCTCCCGAGCTGGCTCCAGTACTGACGCGCCTCTTTCGCCTCTCGTACTCTACTGGCCGCGTGCCGGCAGCTTGGAAATCAGCTTTCGTTCAGTCTGTCCCTAAAAAGGGCGATCGCTCTGACCCGTCAAACTACCGACCCATAGCAATTACCTCCCTCCTCTGCAAGGTGATTGAGCGCGTTATCAATACGCAGCTCATGACGTACCTGGAGACGAATAATCTCATCAGCGATGGGCAATACGGCTTCCGGCCAAACCGATCAGCTGGTGATCTCCTAGCGTACGTTACTCACCTTTGGGGGGAAGCGCTTGAAGGGTATGGTAAATCCTTGGCAATTGGACTTGATATTGCCAAGGCATTTGACCGGGTCTGGCATAAGGCGCTTTTGGGTAAGCTGCCGGCGTACGGAATTCCTTCTGGCCTTTGTGACTGGGTAATCGACTTCCTACATGGGCGTAACATTCAGGTCCTCGTGGACGGATGCTCGTCGGACGCCATGTCAGTGAATGCCGGTGTACCACAGGGATCTGTGTTGTCTCCCACACTGTTTCTTCTGCATATCAATGATATGCTGCCACTCGGCAACATACATTTTTATGCAGACGACAGTACGGCGCATGGATCCTACACTAGTCACCTTTCAGCCAGACGGAGTGATGTGGACGAGAAGAGGCGAACACTTGTGTCCGAACTCGAGCAAACCCTCGAGTCGGGTTTTAGCCTTTTAGAGGCGGATGGCCGAGTGGTTTGGGCATCGGCTTCTCATGCGAGAGGTCCGCGGTTCTAATCCCGTCGGCGTGTACCAATGAGTTTTTTCTGACGAAAAAATTACGTGCATACCTACACCTGCTGCTTCACCGTTCGGAACCGGTGTAAAACTGTAGGTCCCTTCCCTTGCCCCTTACTAGGTGGTAGGCTCAAATTGTGGCCGACTGGGTTGGTACCACCGTACTGGATGTAAGATGGCCGCATAGCAGCCTCGGTTGTGTTCTCCTCTAGTCCAGTATAGCCAGCAATCCAGGGAAGTCTCCGGCATCTACCTTCTCGGAGGTGATATTGGCTGGTCGGGGCATGCGCTTTAGCCCCTCCAACTCAGCCACCCATACCGGATTATATAAAAAAAAAAAGTCGATTGCCGAATGGGGCCGGACCAACTTGGTCGTGTTCAACGCATCGAAGACACAAGTGTGCGCTTTTAGTGCGAAAAGAACGGCGTTCACACCAGCTCCTTCCTTCCAAAACACGTCGCTGAAATTAAGCGACCACCTCGGGGTCTTCGGTGTCGAACTGCCGCACGACTTAAACTTCCGACGTCACATTGAGGGCAAGGCCAAGCTGGCCTCAAAAAAGCTGGGTGTACTCAACAAGGTGAAGCGGTACTTCACGGCGAGCCAAAAACTGACGTTGTATAATACGCAGGTTAGGTCTTGCTTGGAGTACTGCTCGCGCCTATGGAATGGCTCAGCTAAATACCAGCTTGCGTTGTGCCGTGCGACTTGTGGATGACCCTGTGGTGTCCCGCGACTTAGAACCGCTGCAACTCCGTAGGGACGTCGGCTCCCTAAGTGTGTTCTATCATCTATTTCACGGGGAGTGTTCGGAGGAGCTCTTTAAGGCGATTCCATCGTCCCCATTCCACCTCCGCACTACGCGTACTGGGCAGGGTATGCACCACTATACAATCGACCTACCGTGGATGCGCGATGATCGACATACCGGGAAAATGTGGAACTAGTGCGTGGAAATAGATGAGCAGGGAGCTCATCTATTTCCTCCCAAGTACAGCCTGGGGTTTTTCAAAAGGGGCGTGAAAAGGCTCCTGTCAGGCCGGCATGGCATTTGCAATCCGCGTGCATCACAGAATGTCCATGGGCATCGTAAGTCACCTACTCGTAAGTGAAACGATGCCACATGTCGCGCTTTCTATATAAAAAAAATAAAAAAACAAAAATGTAAGTTCCTAACTACTAGACAAGTGTAAGTGAAGTGTGTCATTGTAAGTATGTGTGGGTACTCACCCACACATACTCACACTGACACACGCACACCCATTCAAAAACACAACAAACAGCTGTTTTGCGTTTGAACATAGTACGGTCATTGACCCCGTACATTGTAAGTTACCTACTAGTACACACAGGTTGATCTATTTAATGTTTAGGTAGCAAACATGTTTTGTTAAATTTCCCGAAAAGTAATGCTAAAAACATTTTTTTTTGCGTAACGTGTTTGTTTGAGTGTGTGTGTAGCCCTCCCGAAGTTTTTGACATGAATAACGAAGCACCTTATATATGCGACGCAAAAAGTGGATTCCTTGATGTGTATGTAATGTGTGATGTGACAGTACTCATGTATTCATATTATATTTACGTAATATAACTGTATTGTACATACAAGCCCATTGCACTATCACTGGCTGTACACCTACAATACCTTCATCATACCCATAGGTTGGCTAAAATAAAACTGTTTAGCGTTAAGCTGACCTTTTTGTCCCGTGTATTGGTGTAAAAATAAAGAATTTTAATAAATAAATATATGTCAGATTATAGACATTGCTTTAAAATAATAATGAATTGTAATAGATGCCTTTCCGCACAATTCAAACGTTTTTTCTGGGATAAACTAAGCAAATATTGATTACCCAGGCTATAAAACCAGTGGAATCAATGCCAAGGGAATCATTTTTTAATGAAAATTTGTCATTTACCGCGAATGTACTAAAATCAGAGTAATGAGGTTAACACAGTAGATAATGGCTACATTGAGTATTGTATATAGATCATTTAATTGATTTTGGAACAAGCCACTATAAATAAAATTCAGCCAGAGTAATCAACGATGTACCAGAACCAAGCCAGTGGAATCAATTTCTTACCTTCGTATTTCGGGAACGCAGCGAGGAGTCGCTCAACCACTCCCCGCAGCTTGAAACACGACTGACGTTCTTCGGCAAAGGGTCGATCACGCGTCTTTTAACCGTTCCGCTAGTGATGTACGCGCGATTTTGTGACGCGCCAGTGAAATCATTGTTAGGTCTCGGACAAAATTTTAAAACTAAATAAAATAAAATATATATAAAATACGCTTTATAAAACCTTTTTTAGGAAATGAACAACTAATCACCTTGCACGGTAAATAATATCATATCAGTTAATTGCACAGAAAAAAAAATATAGATGGTTTTGTGTAACAATCTGGGCCGTGGACGCGCCAGTGAGATCAATTTTTGGGGGTTTGATAATTTTTTTGCCTTATTTAATTTTATATTTTACGCTATTTCAGTATTTGCCCAGTTAGTTTATAGTTAAAATTTTAAGGAAAAAAATACTTCATGTGCAAATTTTTGTAATAAGTAGCAATTTTGCTTCAGGACAGTGAAAATCGAGGGGCTCAAGAATGACCCTTTTGTTACGTTTCGTTTCTGCCACTTCGCGTTTACAATCAGCTGATTATAGCGCAAGAGTCCATTTTGTTCTTTCATGTGGGTGGTGCCGTGCCGCTTCGTTGAGAATGTCACTGACACTGTGCATACAGTTTAGGTGACAGTACTTTAGCGGCAGTAGTGCGTCCATACTCGAGGAGCTATTTTAGGAATAATAAAATTATAAATTAAGATTTTCTCGCAGTTACATAAATGTAACCAGATAAACTAGTGACATTGAAAGTTCTTCATTGTTGTTAGATGCTCACAAATTAATTAGGTACCTCCCTCCTGCCTGTATGGCAGCGGTGATGTAAATTTTTACTTAGTGTTCCATTTGAACCGCAAAGAAACTATAATACAGTAGAAACTAGGTCCGTTATTCGAAGTCGGTTGATCGAAAATACTGGCTATGAAAAAAAAGCGGTCAAGTGCGAGTCGAAATCGCGTGGAGAGGGTTCCGTACCATTCCGTTTTCCGAGAGAACTTTAAGACTAAGGAATTTCGATTAGGGTTTCCTGAAAACTATAACATTTTCCTATATTAATTTTTTTTTTTTTTCAAAATTTTACATTCACTTTTTTGGAGATAACCGTAGGTGTATGCTCGATTTAGATATATTTTCTTTAAAATTAAACTATGCAATTAAAAAATTTTAAAATTATAAAAACATACATATCACACACGCTGAATCCCGACCATCGGGGTAAGCAGAGTAATCGGTGTTGTGTTGCAAGAACTCTGGTAAATTACAGCACAACACCGACCACCACGTTTCGCAAAGTATTCGAACAGGATTCAATCGATCAAGCAGCAAGTAAGGCACGAAGACCCACCTGCTGCATGACTCGGTGGAAGTACCGTGCCAAGGTGAGAGGTGGCGAACCCGTCGCCCTTTAGCACGGCATCTTGTCCTTATCCCTTAGTCGCCTTTTACGACATGCACGGGGAGAGATGCAGTGGGGCTATTCTTTTTAAGTACCGGGCCCACACGGTACAACATATAATATGTATTTCTTATAACGAGCCCTTTCCGTCGGTCTAACGGTCGTTTTCAGATGCTAGCTAGTAGCTAGCCACGAGTCTAGCTAGCTATAATTAAATAATTTTATTTGAATAGTCAAATAAAATTGTACGTACAAGTACGTACAAATAAAAGGTACGTACTAGCTTTTGCCGGCGGCTGCGCTCGCATAGCCATAGTTTACTATGGCATAGCCCATGTGCCTATGTCAATCCTGAAGGTAAATTCTAAATATGTATTGAACAAAGAATTTTTAAAATCGGATGAGTATTTTCGGACATTAGTTACCTCCTACATCCAAACTTACAATCTTTACCTCTCTATAATATTACTTCAGATTTATTGTTCTTTATTTAAACTCTCGGCTAGCAACTAACTAGCAAGTGAGTGGCGCACATTGTACGTAACTACGAGGTTTTTCGAAATTCGAAAAAACGGCCTCAAAAAAAATACACACAATAACGGCAGAAGAACAAAGGTGAGTTACTATTGTTGGATGCGCCTGCACATGATAATATCAACACTTCCCGTGTGTGTACAGCGTGCAGACAGACCGCCAACGTCAACATTGTATCTCGCATTGTATGGTAGCTTTTTAGGAGCGAACGACGGTATGCACGTCAAGTTAAACTGAATTATATCTACCTACCAACACACACTTCCGGCGGATGTGTGTTATGTTTATTACACTACCTTCCGTCGGTGATTGATGACCTTTTGTGCAGTCGTACGTATTTATAGCGCATACTAGGTACCTAAATAAAGTAAAGAAGCCCAATTTGTCGAAACAACAGCAGGTCTATTCTTGTAAATTCTGACAGCGGAATCAGCGCTGTTGTGGCGCTGAGTTCCAGCCACTTACTAAAGTGGCTCTCAGCGCCACATCAGCGCTGAGTCCGCTGTCAGAATTTACAAGAATAGACCTGCAGGTCCACATTGCCGATGCTCCGATCAACTGGCCTCCCTCATATCTCCTGCCCCGATCCGTCTCCGCCACACCCGCCTGACTCGCTCGGAACATCCATTATGTTGTTGACACCCAGGTTCGGAGAAGGCATCGCTCTTTGTAATCGCTTGTTGTAATTACGGCGAAAATATGGAACGGTTTTCCGGTGAGTGTGTGTGTGAACACACCGGAAGACCCGATGGATGAATGGAATGGAATGGATGAAATGGAAATCGTGTCATGTCAGTTTCTTGACATTCAACCAGGCAGTCTTCAAACGTCATAGCACTTCTATAGTCCGATAATTTGCTGGTATGGCGTTCAGCGAACGTGGTTTCGCGTGGTTTTTTTAGTCACCCATGAAGTGTCTAACGGCGCCCATGGACATTCGGTCGTACGCGGGGGCTCCGAATGCCATACCGGCCTGACAGGTGCCTATTCACGCCTCTCTTGAAGGACCCGAGATTAGGCTGTTTCGTGTACCTCCTGGTCCCTCGGCACAGCCACACATACTGGTTTTCATAAAAAAAAATCGGCCAAGTGCGAGTCGGACTTGCGCACCGATGTTTCCGCTTTTTTATTATTATTTGTTTTATATCCGCCAAAATAACACATAGGTATTCTGTGAACATTTCAACAGGCTGGCTATTGCCGTTCCAAAGATACAGCCATCGGGCGGACGGACGAACAGACAGACAGACAGACGTTGTAGGCTTACTAAAAACGGCAATAAAAAATTAATACACATAACACATTTTTTTCATAGAGGTTGAATCTGTGGGTTGAATCATAAACGCGGCCGTCGTCTTTGTCTGTATCCGAATAAGGTAATTGACAGATTAGGTAGAGAGATCTGCAGCAGCGCTCAGCTCAGCAATTAAAATCAAGGACGACGCAGTGACTCACTCGGCTCGGTTCAGCCAGCGAGGGCCAAGTTCGAGGTGTAGAAAGCTCTGCTGCGTTGGTTAAGTCGCGATAGAAACTCGTTAGAAGTTAGGAAATGAGTTTGCACTACCTGACTTGCGGTAACTAACACTGACTGAAGTTTTTTTTATGGAAACTGACACGGTTGGCTACATCGCCTACAGCATCCGTGATGTGAGCCCATAACACCGGGTGAACGAGGTGCCGTGTCAGTGCTTCCCTTCGGTCGTGCCGGCTACACTGAACTGGACAGAAAACACAAACTATTTACATAGCCGTTTCGACCGACCTTTCATTCAGTGCGGTGGTACCAAACCGGGCGGGTTAAACCCTAACACCTAGTAATATAAGAAGGGAGTCATATCCCTTAGTCGCCTTTTACGACATACACGGGGAGAGATGCAGTGGGATTAGTCTTTTAGATTACCGGCCCCACACGGTACAAAAAACATCCGTGATGCCAGCCCATAACACCGGGTGACAGGGGCCTACAGTTTTACGTGGAATCCGAACCACTGTCAGCCTCCAACGGTCGAGCGGTCACCCGTACAAGTACTGACCGCGCCCAGGGTTTTTTAACAACTGAACAGTCGACCGACCGCACCACTGAGCTACCGAGAAGGCTGTCAACCCGGATAGTGGCAGTCTCTCGAGAGGTTACTTTTTTCAAGGTTGTTTGTTTTTTTTTTAGTTTAGGGAATTTTTATTTGATGGTTTTAATTTCTATTTTAATTTGTAATATAAAATATAATAGATTTCGTCAACCCCCGCCGACTGCCTTACCGTATCCAACCGTACCACTACTGGCCGCTTGGCCCTCTGAAACCCCAATCTTATTTAAATGAAATAATGTAACATACCTAATTATGCGATGTCCCTGTACGCTGCTTCAGGAGAACAAAGTTCGCTCGAATTCCTGAGGTAGCGTATCAGTGTGGCCATCCAGCGAGGCAACGCCGCTAGCGTCCTCGGTACAGTGCCCACATCGTCACACCTGGAGGAGGGTTATTAAGTTTTGTATTGGTTATAGGTTTATATTTTATTTTGTAGTAAGTTTTTAGTTTTTAGTAGTTTTTAGTTATAGTTTTTTATTTTATTTGATAGGTAGTTTAAGTTTATTTAATAATTTTAATTTATTACTGTGAAATTTATATTAATACAAACCGTGCCCGCGGCTCCGCCCGCTCTCATATTTCACTTCACTGCTAACCTCATAAGCTATTTAGCGTGATAGTAAGTAGCCTATAGTTGATGGGAAGAATCAAGCTATCCGTAGAATTTTGTTTTATTAAAATCGGTTCAGTGGTTCTCGAGTTATAAGCGGACAGACAGACACTCAGACAGACAGAAAGCAGACGTTGGATTTTATTATAGGTAAGGAAAGAAAAGTATAGTTTTATAAATTACACAACCTAATTATTGTTTAATTGCGTTTTTACTTATTTAAGTATTTCTGTGCTGTTACGCACTTGACGCGTAATATTTTCTTGTGTATGAAAACACTTTTGTGCAATTCACTACGGTCTATGTGGGTACAGTTTAGCTAATAATCCTTGACGCGATCTACCACAGCACAGAGTTTAGTCAGATGAGAAAAAAATCGGTCAAGTGAGAGTTTTACTCGCGCACGGAGGGTTCCGTGATCATACCTATCATTTTTTTCGTCTTTGTTTTGTCTTTCTACAATGCAACATATAAAAACCTGTGGCGCCATCTATTATTCAGTGGCGTGACTAATCGATTCTTAGCACGTTTATTGTATGGGGACCTCCTTAATTGTATACTTTTAGATTTTTTTTATTTTTTGTTGGCACATCCGCCGTAACAACACAAATATTCTGTGAAAATTTCAACCGGCTACCTATTACGGTTCAAAAGATACAGCGCTCGGACGGATGGACGGACAGACAGACAGACGACGTAGGCTTAAGTAACAGACTTCCATATGGATACGGAGCTCTAAAAATCAAATCAAAATCAAATCAAAAAAATATGTTTATTGTTTTTTAAAATTTCGCAAAAGGTACAACTTAACGCCGTATGCGTTCTCCTCCAGCCAACCTTTGGCTTAAGTTAGGTTAGGTTAGTCGGAGGCATTGAGCAATATCTACTAGATGTAGTATAAGGCTCTAATTTCCTGACCGTGTCTTGCCGTTTAGAGGAAACTATTATTCGTCCATTAGAACAAACTATGCCGGTCTATTAGTGTATAGTAGAGACCTCGGTAGAGACTGGCACAGACCTGGAAAATAATAGCTAGATCCACTAATAAAGCAAGAGCATTTTTTTATTTTATAGAAACTTGACACGGTTGGCTACATCACCTACAACATCCGAGATGTCAGCCCATAACACCGGGTGTACTAGGTGCCATGTCAGTGCTTCCCTTCATTACATTACGGCTACACTGAACTGGACGGAAAACACGAACTATTTACATAGCCATTTCGACCGACGTTTCATTCAGTGCGGTGGTACCAACCAGGGCGGGTTGAACATGGGTTGAACCCTACCACCTAGTAAGGTAAGAAGGGAAGGGACATACTACAATGTAGAATAAATGGTCAAAAATAAAAAAATAAAAATATATTAGTATGATGAAGTATCAAGTTGTCAATGAGTTAATAAAATTGAGGTGTCTTTTTGAATTGCCATATCTTGAACAATTGAATGGCAAATGTAGTAAAATCTTCACGACTGAATACACAGGTCACCTATTCATGTTTCAACAATGGTTTATTTATATTTGTCTTCCAGCCGACCTCGCAGACGCAACCTTGTTGTCGCCTTTCCTATTTCGAATCGAGTATTTTTATTACCGGTGGTTCGGTTAGCACAGCCTTTGTGTAAGTATACTTTTCGTGGGCTACTTGGCATTGTAAGAGTTTTTCTCGATTGACAAAAAATTGAGGAGACATTCTCTGATTCGACTGGCTTTTAGATATTTATGACTCAACTTGTCAGCCTCTGCAGCTCAGTGGTGCGGTCGGTCGACTGTTCTATATTAAGCAACCCTGTGCGCGGTCAGTACTTGGATGAGAGACCGCTCGGGTTGGTACCACCGCTCTGAACGAAACGTAGGTCGACTACGTAAATAGTTCGGGTTTTCCGTCCAGTTTAGTGTAGCCGACATGAAATGAAATGTTATGAGCTGACATCGCGCATGTTGTAGGTGATGTAGCCAATCGTGTAAATTTCCATAAAAAAAAAAAAACTAGAGAATGATTCTGAATTTGAAATATTAACAAATATTTAGCAAAATTATGATGAAAACATTATTTAGACATAATGTATCTACCTATACCAAAAGCTTTGCCTCTCTAAAGTATATAAATAAATAAAAAACTGAGTGATTTGACGCAAAATTTAATTTCGTTTTATGTACTCTAAATGTTTTCGAAAATTGTATCCGAATGTAAACTGTATGTCCCCTCCCTCGCGCGGATTGATACCACCGCACTGAATGTATGTCGGTCAAAAAGGCTATGAAAATAGTTGGCGTTTTTCGTCCAATTCAGCGTACCTATAGCCGGCACGGCAAAAGGTAAGCACTGACATGATGACACCTAGTTCACCAAGATATTAGTAATTTGTAGAGCTGACGGCACCGGTTTAGTAGGGCGATGTAGTTAGACAACATAGTCAGGTTCTATAAAAACCGGCCAAGTACGAGTCGAACTCGCGCACCGAGGGAAACAGACTCGTGGAGGGAACTATGCCGAGGGTTCCTTATCACCATGTCATGGTTAGCGCCAGCGCCACTCACGCCATCTATGGCGTGTTATGAAATGCTTCATATTAGTTAAATCTCAGCGGGTAATATTGACCGCGCCAGCGTCAAAGGGCTTCACGCTGTATTCGGTAGATGGCGCGCGCGCATACACTTTTTTGGTTTCTTCTATGGGAGCCCCCGTGATTTTTTTTACTTTTTCTTATTTTTATTATTTGTTGTTATATCGGCCATAATAATAACACATATTCTGTGAAAATTTCAACGGGCTAAACAGACAGACAGACAGACAGAAGGCGTAGGCTTAGTAATAGGGTCCCGTACCGGATACGGAACCCTAAAAACAGATAGACAGACATAAATGCCGAGTTTTATAAATAAGTACCTTGTGGGGTCGGTACTTAAAAATAATAGCCCCACTGCGAGAGATGCAGTCGTAAAAGGCGACTAAGAAATAAGGACAAGATGCTCTACATAAGTGCGACAGGCTAGCCACCTCTCACCTTGGCGCGGTCCTTCCACTGAATCATGTAGCAGGTGGGTATTCGTGCCTTACTTGCTGCTTCATAGTTATCTTGTCCTAATACTTTGCTAAATGCGGTGGTCGGGTTTGTGCTGTAATTTAAAAGAGTACTTGCAGCACAACACCGACTACTCTGCTTCCCCGATTGTCGGGATACAGCGTGTGGTATGTATGTATGTATTTTATTAATAATATTTATAATTTTGTTAATCTTTAACCTTGCGTAACGGTCATCTCAAGAACGATCTATAAGCCATTAAATATCAATTGAAAAACAAATCATATTGATAATAAATTTTCAAGGTGACTAAAAATTGGCCACTCGATACCATATATTCAAGCAGTCAGCCCATTCGGAACTCCATTTCCTACTTTTGTAGACCCCATCAACTGTAAACTGGCGCGCATCAGTATATCCTTGCTCGTACGTTTATCATCATGATTTTATTGTATTTGAATCTTGATGAGGCGTTGCATCGTACGCTTGACTCGGCTTAGCTTGGCATCAGCCAATGCCTTCAAATGACGTCCGGTGCGTAAAACAATACCTGAGCAACACTGGCCATGAAAACCGCCTCATGGTACAGGCTAAAGTAATTTTATTACTAGTGGCAAAAACGTCTCTATTATTGGTTGGTATTACTTATATTAAGGTAAGTTGTGTTAGACAATGTTTTATAGCAATAATGTTGTTCCCAATTTGTAAGACTTCAATATTTCGGTAGTTAATGAAATTTTAAAACAACAGAACATAAACTTACAAATCGACCTTCTTCTTGAATAAATATACAATATGAACACCGGGTGAAATATCAACAACATCAAAAATATGTATCAAAAGTATCAAAAAATCGACCTAATACTCAAATATAACCTATCCTATTATTTTATGTGAACTAAAGTATATATATATTTTTATGTAATCTAGTATGTTATTTTTTTCTTCCTTGACCTTGGATTACCTACTTCACCTTCGCCTGGATATTAGTGATGTCACTTACAGCCTTACAGTTTAGTGGTAAAGACGCTACCTTCGCATGCATATGGGTTGAGTGGCTCGATGTCCAGTTCTCTTAAAACTTTAATGTCGCTCGACCTACGCAGTCAATGAATTTCAGGTCATAATTCGTAGAACATAGGGTAGACTTTAATGTCGCTCGCATCTTGGGTTCGCGCATGTGCATTGAAGCATCTACTAGTGATGTGAGTGAAACATACTGACTACTACTGACATACTTGTCGTGTTACTTGCTCTGGTTCCTGCTAACCGAGTTGACCTTCATTTTCATGCGCACACGGAGCGGCGCACGGGCTGCAATGGCCAGCGAGAGCGACGATCGCCTGCAGAGCCTGCTACAGCAGACGGAGGAGCTGCGTGAGCTGAACGAGCGCCTCCTCACCGAGCAGGACGACAACTCGGCCGCGTTTGAGAACGTCTTGGCCGACAATGCTCGGCTCAAAGCGTTGCTCGCCAAGAAGGAGAGGTGCCTCGCGGAGCTCCAGGAGAGTGAGGAGAAATGCATGGACATGATCTACTGGTACGAGAATAACCAGAAGGAGTTTGAGAAAGTCCTGGACTCCAACAACGCACTGCACAAGGAGTTGCTGGAGGTGCGGAGCAACAAGGACAGCAGCTGCTTGTACTCCTACGACGGGACCGCAGAGGAACTGCGCGAGGTGAGGGACCAGCTGAACATTGAGAGGAAGCAGAACGTCGCGCTGCGGAAAGACGTAGCGGAAAAGAACTCAGTCATCCGCGACCAGTCACTGAGATTGACGGAGCTGGAAGCAGCCGTTCGCTGCAGCGCGAGCGCACACTCCACGACACCCCGTCGAGCTCGTTGCCCCTCCCCCTGCCCCGCCGTAGAATGCGTCGTTATTCTCGACACCCCAGTGGATCGGCAAACTGCGTCTCCACAGGAGTCCCCGCGGCACACCCCCCCTTCTACAGAGCCACTTCTTTCCCCCATCCCCCCCACTGCCATGCGATCAAGCGAGCCACCTGCAGCGGCAAGTACCAGCTCTGCCGCCGCCACACCGCCTCCTTCCAGGATAGCACACAGCGTGGAGACCCCTACGTCAGGTGGGAAGTCTTCCAAGAAGAGAAAGGGAAAGGGAAAGAAGAAGACAGCGGCCAAGGAACCCCGTTCAGCTGTTGGTAAAGGAAAAGGTCGACATGGGAAGCAACCGGTCCCCCGTGTCTGCGTTACCGAGCCGGAAATACCGAGAGCACCACTTCCCCGGACCACCACCACCGTGCCGACCCCCCCGCCAACCCTCGTCCACTCCAGCTGCGCGAAGCCGGCCAGAAGGATCGTGATACTCGGTGATGAGCTCGCACTCAACATGGGTCGCACAGTCCACGAGTCGCGACAGTCGTCGGACACCGTCTCGACCACGTGCAAGCCAGCGGCGAGCATCACTGACATTATTAAGGACCTTCCGAGACAAGTGAGCAAGCTGGACGAGAAAGATATAGTTATCTTGTTGGTAGGCGGCGCGGAAACTAACACAGACACAGTAGCTTACCACAGCTGTGTGAAGTATGCAGTCGAGATCTGTAATGCGGCAAAGGTAACAATATTCATCAGCTCGCTACTATATGTGCCGACTCGACTGCATGATTCGCACAGAATCAATACTGCCGCACACAGGAGCAACCATCTAGTGTATATGTTGACCAGGAGCGTTCCTAACACCATCTATATCGATGTGAATGGGCTGGGAAAGTCATGCTATGCACTGGATGGCCGTATTAATAGCATGGGCCGAAAACTAATCCATTCAAATGTACAGAACTGTAATCTTAGTATGAAAAAATCAAATCTACACTTTGTAGAATTAGTAAATAGTGATCCTAAAGATAAGCCAATAGAATCAAACTCTTTTTTATGTTAACTTCTGTTCTTAGTGGCCGTGATTCATATGAAACCAAATTAAATTCTCCTAAACATTGTCATCTATTAAAAAATAAGTCAAATTGCAAAAATAAGCTAGTTATAAGTCATCAAAATGTACAGGGTCTGCGCGGTAAAAATCTACTATTAGAATTAGTTTTAAAAGAAAATCAAATTGACGTTTACTGCGTAACCGAGTCCTGGATAGATTGTAATGAATTAAGCACTCAATGTATTAATAACTATTCTATTATTAGCAGTAGCCATCGAAAAAACTTTATAAGAGGTGGTACTTTAATTCTTGTGAAGAACGGTCACAAAGCTAAGAACAGACTAGATGTAGTAAAAATGTCAATAGAAAAAGAGTTTGAAATAAGTTGTATAGAAATGGACTCAATATTCATAGTATCAGTATATAGGTCACCATGTGGGAATATGCAATCATTTATAAACAAATTGGAAGAATGTCTGTGTAAATTCAATACAAATAATAATAAATTAATAATTGTCTGCGGAGACTTTAATATTAAATTTCCCTTAGAAGAAGGAGGGCAACATGAGCTATCTGATTTGATGGATAGTTTTTTGCTTAGACAAACAATCTTCCAATATACTAGAGTGACAGATTCGTGTTCATCGTGCATTGATAATATTTTTACTGATTGTAAATTACTAGATTCAAAAGTATTTTCTGGAATATTGTCAGATCATTATGCGCAGTTAATTTCTATAAATTACTCAACAAGTAAGAATACTGTCTCGGGCAGGATGAAACGAATATCAAACAAGGGCCAGATAAACGCGTTAAACTTAGACTTACAATCTGAATTCCAGGGTAATAATATTTATAGTTTTAAAGACTTCTTTAATATATTTATAAGATACCTAGACAAGCATCTGCCATTAAAACGTATATGTGTAAATAATAAAAAAACATTTGCCGACTGGGCTACTCCAGCTATTATTATTTCTAAAGACAAATTATTTCATTTATACGACCTCCTAAAAGTTAACAATAACCCAGATCTTAGATCTTATGTTACACGTTACAGCAAAATCTTTAAACAAGTTACCACTATGTAAAGCCAAGCAACTGTTCCTTAAAAACAAAATTATGAATTCTGATAATAAAATCAAAATGGCCTGGAACATAATTAAAGAAGAAACTGGCAAATCTAAAGACTGTAACACCAAGCTAGAGTTAAAAATTGGATCAGAAATTATTTCGGATAATACAGCGATTGCCAATCATGTGAATAAATTTTTTTCCACAATAGCACATAATACTACTCAAAGTCTAAAGGCTAGTAAAGAAGTATCGTTAAACTACCTCAAATCATTTATCCCTCGGAATTCTGAATCAGCGAAATTTGCATCTGTCACATACCTAGAGACTGAGAGAGTAATAAAGGACCTGAAATCTAAACGTTCCCTAGACCTGTGGAGTCTATCACCTGTATTATTGAAATCTGTAACAAGTGTCATCGGCCCGCTAACAGATATTGTAAATGACTGTCTAGAAAATGGCATATTCCCAGATTCATTAAAAGTAGCCAAAGTTATACCTTTGTATAAAAAGGGATGCCATAACAATGTTGAGAACTATCGTCCTGTTTCTATATTGCCAGTTTTCAGTAAAGTTTTTGATAAAATTTTGGAAAAACGGCTAATTAAATTCCTTACAGATAATGAACATTTAAATTGTAAACAATTTGGATTTCGGAAAGGACTCTCAACGGGTGATGCTATAGCTTCTATGGTAAAATCAATATTAACTTCTCTAGACGACTCTCAGCATACTTATGGCATTTTTTGTGACCTATCCAAAGCCTTTGACTGTGTAAATCACGAAATATTATTAATGAAGCTGGAACATTATGGCATAAGAGACAATGAATTGGGTATATTTCAATCATATTTAGAAAATAGAGCTCAAATATGTGACGTCAATGGCTTAAAATCGAATGTAGAATCAATCACAATGGGTGTGCCGCAGGGTTCTATCCTGGGACCATTATTGTTTCTAATATATGTTAACGACATCTCGAGCAGTATAACAGACGATATAGAGATGGTAATGTTTGCAGATGATATCTCAGTTGTACTGAAAAACAATGATATAAGTAAACTGAGAGAATCCTTTTTAACTGTACTAGAATCTCTAAAATCTTGGTTTGAGTGCAACAATCTATTGCTAAATGTCAACAAAACTAATATTATGCACTTTGCTCTTGGGACTCATAGACGTAATAACAATGATAGCATATTAAAAACTGCAGATAACTTGTCATTAAACCTTGCTAATGAACTAACTTTTCTTGGGGTAATATTTGATAAAAGTTTTACTTGGAAAGCCCACATAAACTCTTTAGCTGGTAAGCTGAGTTGCGCATGTTATGCTATCAAAAAAATTAAAGAGCTAGGCGGGACCCATGCTGCAAAAACGGTTTATCATGCTTATTTTGAGAGCATCATGTCATATGGCCTAATGTTTTGGGGAAATGCAGCAGACTCAAATAGAATATTTTTATTACAGAAGAGGGCCTTGAGGTACATCCTAAATATGAAAACTAGAGATACTTTTAGGACAGCGTTCGGAGAGATAGGAATCATGACTTTACCAAGTGCATATGTTTACCAGAACATATGCTATGCCAGAAAATACATTCATGATTCCTCTCTCAATTCCGACAATCATAACTATGACACACGGGGTAAGAATAATGTACAACTAATAAGACATAGATTAGCTAAAACTACAAAAAGCTTTATTTGTAATAGTGTTAGATTTTATAATAAACTGTCTCCTAACATAAAACAATTAGATGACAATAATTTTAAACGACGGATTAAAATAATGTTAATTGAAAAGAGTTATTACAGTATTAAGGATGCATTAACTGACCGTAATTTTATCTAAGAGTCTGACTACTATTTTTCCCACTAACAAATTTTGACAATTCGATACACTTTGTATCATTTGATTTTTAATATGACTTATTACATTTCTTTGTAATAAACGTAAACTAATTGTTTTATTTGACTTGATATAATATGAAATATCAAAATTGACGATGGCACTATACACCAGATATAGGTCATTTAAATAGGGAGTGTGGTCAGATTCTTCAGTATTCATGTTTATGCTGTAAATATGAATGCTCTTGTGAGCGGTAGTATGGGTTAATTATTTGTAAGTTACTATAATATAATACTTATAAGGTACTAACAAAACATTGTGACTTGCGAAGTTTGTTTGTCAGTTCTTCTTCGCATTGAATTTAGAACTGGCGGAATTTTCGACAAGTCCAAGCGTAGGTTACCTACCTATGGATGAAATTATACAATAAACAATAAACAACAATGACCTAAAAATTTGCCAAGCGGCATTTAAGTTTTGAGGGAACTGTAAACGTGGCATAATTTTTTTTAGTATTTATTTCCTTACCTATAACACAGATTACTTAATAGTTACTTCGTAACAGATAAATCACTCCATAGAAAATGTTCCTACCTTCGGGCTTTAATAGCCTACTGTTTCACATCGCCAATCGCTGCGTGCGAAAATGTACCTTAACGATCGAGTGTAAAGTGGTTTTTAATAAAACAAAATTCTACGGATAGCTTGGTTCTTCCCATCAACTATAGGCTACTTACTGTCACGCTAAATGGCTTATGAGGTTAGCAGTGAAGTGAAATCTGAGAGCAGGCGGAGCCGCGGGCACAGCTTGTAGTCCATAAACTAGTACACCACGCTCATAGATCGTCCTAAAGTTCTTTTTTTTTTTTTTTTTTTTTTTTGTTAGGTACTTTAAACTAATAAATGTCATGAGGTGCTATGCAGAGTGCGTTCCGTCGGAAATGAGCGGGACATGCGCAGGGCAGGGCACGTGCGGTGTCGCCTGTGGCTACCCGCTACCTATACGCGTAATAAATGACGTATGTATATTGTTTCATGTATACTACGGTTGTGAAAAAAATGCTAATATAATATACACATGTCTTTTTAGGGTTCCGTACGTATAAAGAAGGAAAAAAATCAGAGATCTCGTGTCTGCCACGACCTTCGGGTACATTGAAAATGAATCTGCCAAATGAACTGAATAAATTTTTTTTACATATTAATTACATCGTAGCTCGAAATAAAAATTGATTTTAAATCTATAACTTTTTATTTCATTATTTTAAACTTATCGTAATTATATCTTTCCACCTTCAATATAATGTCTTTAATTTAGGCTACCATTTCAAAACACCTCGGCACAGCCACCCATTACATGTTGATTTACATAAAATAACAAAAATATATTGTCAAACTTGGATTATATTTTCTTCTAACCCCATCGTGCTTGATAACTTTGTCGGGAGCTTCAAAAGGCGCCTTTTCCCTATCCATAATTTCCAAGCAACATTTGAGAAAAATGTGTTAAACCCAGACTACAACAAACACAGGAAACAACAAGGAATGTTGTTATTGTTGAAAATGCTACAGGCGGGGCGCGGGGCGGGGGCGGGCGTGCAGAAGAATTCGATAGACGGGCAGCCCGACTGAGGTATTTTCATCAATCAACTTTCCTTATTATTTCCTGCGACACAGTAACGCAGATTGGAGTGTGTTTTGTTTTGCTTTTTTTTTAGGGTTCCGTATCCCAAAAGAGAAAAAAGACGGAACACTTAGGATTACTCTCGTGTATGTCTGTCTGTCTGTCCGTCTGTCACAGCGTATTTTCTCCGAATCTACTGGACGAAAAAAAAAAAAATTGGTAGAAATACATAAAGAGTTTGATTACCCAATCACGGACGTAAAGCGTAAATGAGCGAATTTCGATTTTGGGGGTGAATTTCTTGGGGGACAAATAATAAAGTTAAAAAAAAAAAAATTTCAAGTGCATTATTGGACATTTCAATGAAAAGGAATACAAATATTTTTTTTTTATATAATTTTAAAAAGCATTGTTTAATAGATATTAAAGAAAATATACAAACATCGAGCATTCCCCATGTAGTATATCCGGAAATACTGTGTCTAAAATTTCGAAAAATAATTTTTAGGACATAGGGCCTCTCCTATAGTTTACAGGAAAATCTAACTAAACGATCCTAAAAATCTTTAAAGTTCTCACGAAAAACGGAATGGTACGGAACCCTCTCCACGCGAGTTCGACTCGCACTTGACCGTTTTTTTTTTGTGAGTGAAGTTATTACTAGTAGTAATATTTACTATTGTTTTATACTATTTGATATAGAAAAGAACACGCAGGAAAATTTTAAACCAATTAGCTAAACCGAACCACGATACTTGAGGAAAAAGTGGTGTGCCTGTTGCGTATGGG
Source organism: Nematopogon swammerdamellus (assembly GCA_946902875.1). Classification (NCBI taxonomy): domain Eukaryota; kingdom Metazoa; phylum Arthropoda; class Insecta; order Lepidoptera; family Adelidae; genus Nematopogon; species Nematopogon swammerdamellus. The sequence goes on from OX336349.1 coordinate 21,330,322, forward strand.
TAGATAGTAGATAGATGTTATACTTATAGGTGAAACTAAACACTGAGTCATATCAAATAACTCACCACTTTCTCAAGAACCGTCGTTCCTCGTCTTTTTCCTCGATGCTTTGTCATACATAAGATGGCGATGAGTAATACAATTTAATTTAACACAAATTACATTCTTCAGATGATTATACAAACAAAAATATATGCCAGCCGTGCGGTCGGTCGACTGATGTTAAGCAACCCTGAACTCTGTCAGTACTTGGATGGGTGACCGCTCGACCGTTGCGTTGGAGGCTGACCGTGATTCGGATTCCATGTAAAACTGTAGGTCAAATTTGGCGAATGTCTACAAACCCCTTCCCTTCTTACCTTACTAGGTGGTAGGGTTTATCCCGCCCGGGTTGGTACCATCGCACTGAATGAAAAGTTGGTCGAAACGGCTATGTAAATAGTTCCTGTTTTCCGTCAAGTTCTGTGTAGCCGACATGACATAAAGGGAAACACTGACATGGTACATAGTTCACCCGGTGTTACGGGCTGACATCATCGATGTTGTATTGTAGGTATTGTAGGTTTTGTACCGTGTGGGGTCGGTACTTAAAAAGAATAGCCCCACTGCATCTCTCCCCGTCGCATGTCGTAAAAGTCGACTAAGGGATCGTCAGCCTCGGCAGCTTAATGGTGCGGTCAGTTATTGGATGGATGACCGCCCGACTGTTGGAGGCTGACCGTGGTTCGGATACCACGTTAAACTGTAGGTCCCTTCCCTTCTTACCTTACTAGGTGGTAGGGTTTATCCCGGCCGGGTTGGTACCACCGCACTGAGCGAAACGTCGGTCGAACGGCTATGTAAATAGTTCGTGTTTTCCGTCGTTATGTGTAGCCGGCGCGAAATGAAGGGAAGCACTGACATGGCACCTAGTTGACCCGGTGTTATGGGCTGACATCACGGATGTTGTAGGTGATGTAGCCAACCGTGTCAAGTTTCCATTAAAAAAAAGGTGATGTGGTTGGTGGTCAGTTTCCATAAAACAAAAAACAAAACAAAACAAATAAATTATGTAATGTATGCACAAATATAATATGTAAGTATATTATATTATTTCATTTATATGAGTATCTATGATTATATAATACAAATTTATTACTAGTGAGCTCAGAATTAATTGCAATTATGTTTACTAAAAAATTCTTTCTGCGAGACAGAAATGTTCTTGTTCAGGAGACTAGTTTATTGCACTGTATTTTTTTATGTGTTAATAAATATTTTCATTATATTTAATTTCATTTATTATTCAGATTCACATATTTATTTTGCCATAATATGTTTACGTTACATATTTATTTTATCTGTGCCTTGTCCGCCCCATGAGCTTCTCTACATCCCAAAGGTTAGTTTGTAAATAATGCTGCAAAAGTGAAAAAACTGTCATTGAATGTCTCAAGAGAGACTTCTTCTTCTTCTTTTTTTAAATAGTGGCAACCAAACGAATAGGAAATTCGTTTATTACTGCCAGTATCCAGTGACGGAGTTGCACGGTATAAATTTGTGATTACTTTTTATAATATAATAAAACAAAATAATTTTGAAAGGAACGAAGCATTTGAAGTTACTAGTTTACATGCACAAATTCTGGAAGACACATACTTAGTTGTAAATAAGAAGATGAAAATAAATAACTAAAACATTATACATATATTTATATATAATTAATTACAGTCAATGGATATTATTTCAAAACATGGAACACAAAAGGCTACTTAAAACTACAATTATAAACTAAAACTACCTAAATTAAAACAAAACAAAACAGTCTTACGTCATTACATTTTATAAATTTTAATATATATTTTATAACATGGGAATTGTTAAAGAGAGACTTATGTATGAGTCAGCGAGAAGAAAAAGTGACACATAATAACGGTTTAGAATGTCTATACCTTAAGATATGTTTTCTAATTAGTTAATTCTAAAAGAAGGGAGCCGAGCCCATTAATAATAGGTATATAAATAAAGCTAATGTGGTTTTCCATCATAATAAATTAATTATCTATTACTATCTGTTTCTGTATAGTATCTATGCGCATAACTAGCTTGTGCCCGCGGCTTCGCTCGCGGTAGACTCGGTTTCATAGCAAATCCGTAAACACAAAATATGATATGATAATGAAATAAACTATCGCTTCTTTTTATATTATCTCTCTCTCTCTCTCTCTCTCTATCGTCCATACTATAGTTTCTTAGATACTGCTCAGCCCTAAGGCTATATAGCGTGATGGTATATAACCTATATTGAGCCTGAAGAACTACTCTTTCCATTGGTTCAAACCGCATCAAAATCTGCTTTGTGGTTCCGGAGTTTACCTCAAACAAACATACATACATACATACAGACGTTCCTTTTTATAAGAAGTACAGAGTTATAAATGCAATAGCGAAAATAATGTTGTGTATCTTAATTCCTATTTATATTTCCATAGCATAATATCTAAATAACCACATTACTGGCATGGAATAAGAAAAATCTACCTACAGGCATTGCCTACAGGGGCTACAGGTTGTTGTGTCGCTCAGCTTAGACTGAGTCATGCATTGAGAATAAACTCAACGGAGTCCCACTCAGCGGTAGGAGCGAGATGTGGTGCATGTTGGGATGGAGGTACAAATAAAGACAAAAAAGTGTGTTCGGTTTTTCATTCATTTATTTCACATGAATAAAATCAAGTTTATTCAATCAAGATTAGTTTTAAAATCAATTCGCTGTACATATTTAGTAAATAATTATATTACAGCGACACAATAACGCCCACGCACAATACGTTTGGCACTGGTTTACATAGCGGAGTTGTTAATTATTTATTACAGAACAAATGCTTCAATATTATATATTTGTTTGTATGCCGACATTTGTCTGAAAATGCATATGGTGCAAGCCTATTTATTTGATAATATAACGCCGAGGAAAATTACTAAAGAATCAACCGTAACAACCGATGTATCGTTGGGTCAGCCTGTTTTAACGGTACTACTATGGCCGCTGCTCTGACGAACTTGTTTCCCTTATCCCTCCTCCTCCTCTTGTTCGCCGTCGCCAAACCCGCCATACTCTCGCGGAACATCCCTTTGTAGTCGACAGAAGAGTTCTTCGAACTGCACGATTCTCTAAATCGTTCTTGTGCCGCACTGCAAAGGGGTAGAACGGGCTTCCGGGGAATATCTTTCCCCACTCCTATTACAATCCACGAAATGTCAAATCGCGGATAAATATCATTTTCCCAGCGACACTATTTCACCTCCAAGCCGGATTGGCTACTCCTGGGGGTGAAATTGGCTGCACCTGAGGCTTCGACTTCGGGCACAGCCAACCAGTTCAGAAGCAATAAGAAAAATCCACAGTTTCATAAAATGTTACCACTTTATTACGTATCCATTTAACCTACCTGTAGGTACCTTCCCTTCGGTTGACTTTTATGGTAGGCTAAAAGACGATTCCTTCATCACAGGGGAGCTTTGACGCAGCTGCTGTGGTAGCAGCCAAACTGCACTATGGGATTTTAACAAAAACGACATGCACTGCCTCAACATTAGGTTAGGGTTAAACAGTTAAACCCTGGTTATTTTTTTCAAACCACCAAAACAGGTTAATAATCTCTGTTTGGGGAGAAAACTCGCATAGTGCCGTCCGTCACAGCTGCAGCAAAACTCTCCTGCGATGAAGGACTCGTGGCTAAAAGTGTAGCTAACTGGGTCACCGTACTGGACGTCAGATGACCCCACAGTAGCCTCGGCTGTGTTCTCCTCTAGTCCAGTATAGCCAGCAATACAAAGAAAAGTCGCTAATGGCTGGTCGAAGCTTGTTCATTGGCCCCTATGACTCATCCATCACTCACACCACACCGCATTCGATTAACAAACAGTTTGGTCGTTTATTCCTAAACGTTGTCGACTTGTCGTAAACATGGGTAATATTGTAATTTGGTACAAAACAGAATATTTATAAATGTGATGTGTGTTCTATCGCTTATTCCACATTCCGCCGTCCCCTTTCCACCTCCGCACAACGCGCACTGGGCAGGGATTGCACCCGTATACGCTGGATGGACTTACAACGGATGCGTGGGTACCAATCGGTTCTGCAGATCTTCCACAGAACTGGTAAACTCTGGAACGCTCTCCCTGCCCACATATTTCCCCATTATAGTCTCGGGTCCTTCAATAGAGGCGTTCGCAACCGCCGCGTACGACCGAATGTCCATGGGCGTCGTTGACTGTGAATGTGTGTTTATTTTTTTGTGATTGTTTTGCAAGTCATTAAAAGTGATTTGCAGCAATTTCGGTCAGATGTAATTTTGATAAAATGTCAATGAACAATGCTAGATAAACATTTAACCGGTTTTATTGATGAGATGTTTCGCAATATTATTGCAACCAAAGATTTGTTGCAACCAAATTGCATACACACTTCTGGCGGCCGTATTGCGCGCCAGTTTAAGTTCAATTGAGTCAAACAATTCAATTAAAGGTTGACGGTCATTATGCTGATAAGTCCGTCATTTTGCACACATGCATGAGATTATTTTTCAAGTACCTACTCAACTATCTACAATTATTTTTTTATGGAAACTGACACGGTTGGCTACATCACCTACAACATCCGTGATGTTAGCCAGCAAACCTTGGTGAATTACGTGCCATGTCAGTGCTTCCCTTCGGTCATGTCGGCTACACTGAACTAGACGGAAAACAAAAATTAAATGTTTTTATTCTATTCTATTTAGACAGCCCATAACAACAATCCGCAAATCTGCTGGCATGGCATCTCACTGAGCGCGGTTTCGCGAGGAGAAGTGAATTTGGCACTGTCGACTTTACCTTTGGTCCCTCGGCACAGGGACCCATGCTGGTTTCATAAAAGAAAATGTTAAGGCGGAAACAAGACTCAAACCGTGCTACCCGAGCACTGATGATTGAAACACGAACCGTATGCAGATGTAAATAGGTGCGAGATTCATTCTACTCGTGCGGTGGCTGATACGTCGCGCCGACGATGAACGTTTGCGCGAAAATCACAGTATATATTAAATTTCACGCGTTGGAAAGATGAAAAAAAATGTTTTTTTTTTTGCTACGATTTCAGGGAAAAATATCTATATTTCTATGAGGGTCATGTATTGAAACAATTTATTCGAGAAAAATTAACTTGAAAGTACAATTTTCGTACTTTTCGTTATTTTTTTTGGAGATTTATTTAACACCTTTCCAAAGTAGTAAAATGTATATATTTTTAGCTGTGTTTGTTAATTAAAGACCAATACATAACATACTATTTTTTACAGATTTTTTATCTTTACCAATAGCTCAACAATTTCGTTCAAAGTTCACCTTTTGAGTCTTATTTGCGCCTTAAGTCGACAGTCCAATTACGACGCGCTCCGTAGCGCAGTAAGGAACCAATGAGACAACAAGAGATCGTTGCAATTCGTCAGTGTGTCCGCGGAATCCGCCATTCACTCATTCCGTTATATAGGATACAGGGTGTTTCAGGATAGGCTTGAGAAACTTCAGGAATAGAAAGTACTCATTATTAAAAGAAAAAAATCCTTATCACTAAATTGGAAATTCCGTACTTTTTTTTTTCATACAAAAATTTTAAAATTGTAGTAAAAACTCGATGGACTGTGAGTATGGGGAGATTTGGCAATAGTGATGTCTACGTCTAGGGAGTGCAATGACCTAGTCCAGTCCCCTTTTTTTTTATGTCATTCAAATTGAACGGTTTGGAATTTACCTATATGTACTTTAATTCTACTAGTTACGAAACCCTATCCTGAAACAACCTGTATAACATTCATTCCGTTGCTATTCTAGTACTTTCTCCGTTTTAGCACCAATCCTCTCGTTATTAAATTTTTTATTAAAGCCGTTTGTCTAACCATAATAATACTGCTCACATTTTCAACGGCCGAAAAAAACACGAATCACACGGCAACTCACACTATTGTCCCGGGCTAACTGTCGCGTGCAGTTAGGTCGCCTACTTACACACAGCTGCCTGCATGGTGTGCAGCGTCACAAACCATTAAAAAATTGGCCAAGTGCGAGTTTTACTCGCGCGCGGAGGGTTCCGTAGATCCGCTATACCGTACTTGTCAAAAAACCTTATCTTTCGTTTTTCTGTCTGTATGCAATGCAAAGTGCCTGTGGCGCCATATATTATTTTTTATTAAGTAGAGTGAATATGCATTAATCTATTCTTAGCACGTTTCTTGTATGGGGACCCCTTAATCTTTTTACTTTTTGCTTTTTTTTATTATTTTTTGGCATATCCGCTATAATAACACATATTTCAACCGGCTACGTATTACCGTTTAAAAGATGCAGTACTCGGACGGACGGACAGACAGACAGACAGACGACGTAGGCTTAGTAATATGCTTCCGTATAGATACGGGACTCTAAAAATACGAGTAGCAAGTAAGTAGTGCGATAACTCATTGTGCGTACCCCAAGTGAGAGTACCTCCGCTTACTTGATCTCCGCCTATATCAGTCGCCTTTCATTTCGTTATTGTTCTTAAAGTCATGGAAACCGTCAAGTTAAAAAATGCAAAAATTCCATATTGTGCTATAGATAGGGCAGTGCGAAAATGTTAACCGTATAATGAATTTGTCTATAGTTGGTAAAAAAAAGTTTTAAAAAACATAAAACCGACTTCCTAAAAAAAGGAAAACTAAAAAACTATTCAAAATAAAAATATAAAAACCGCCTTCAAAAATATATGAAATAAAAACCTAAAAAAAAAAACCAACCCTAGAGTTGAAGGCGGTGCTAAAAAGGCTACACAAATCACAAAGGATATTATCATCCACTCATGTTTTCTTTCATGCATCATTTTTGCTTGCTTTACAAATCACAAAGGATATTATCATCCACTCATGTTTTCTTTCATGCATCATTTTTGCTTGCTTTAGCACCGCCTTCAACTCTAGGGTTGGTTTTTTTTTTAGGTTTTTATTTCATATATTTTTGAAGGCGGTTTTTATATTTTTATTTTGAATAGTTTTTTAGTTTTCCTTTTTTTAGGAAGTCGGTTTTATGTTTTTTAAAACTTTTTTTTTATTTCACAGTTTTTTTTAGTAATTTTTTGCTATTAATGTACTCGGCGGAATCGCTCGGCCTTCGGCCTCGCGATTCCGCCTCGCTTTCCAATCCGATCTTGACCCAATTAAAATAGGACCACGTCAGCTTCGATAGCTCAGTGGTGCAGACAGTCAACTGTCGCTATTGAATTTTAAGCAACGCTGGGTGCGGTCAGTACTTAGATGGGTGACCGCTGACCGTTGGAGGCTGACCAAGGTTCGGATTCCTCGTAAAACTGTAAGTCCCTTCCCTCGTAATTTTACTTGGTGGTAGGGTTTAACCTTCCCGGGTTGGTACCACCGCACTGAATTAAACGTCGGTCGAAACGGCTATGTAAATAGTTTGTGTTTTCCGACCAGTTCAGTGTAGTCAGCACGATCAAAGGGGGAAGCACTGACATGGCACTGGTGTTATGGGCTGACATCACAGACGTTGTAGGTGATGTTGCAGAACTTAGTAGAATGGACAGACATAAACGTGTTACGGAAGCCTACTTTTATTATAAAATAACCGTCGGAGGACCTTGGTTGAAAATTGTAAAATTTAGTAGAACGGATAGACATGCATATGTTACGGAACCCTACATTCATTTTGCAGAACTTAGTAGAATGGACAGACATAAACGTGTTACGGAACCCTACTTAACAGTTGCACTCCGGGAGTGCCGGCAGATCCCGTGCCACTCTAACTTAACCCTTAACGCAATGACTTAAGGTTTCATTTTAAAAATGACGCTGACGCGATGTCGCGAGTTATACATTTTTACCCACCTAAAAAAGTGCCAAGAGCCGCTAAAGAAGTTTTCACTTCAAAAACCTCAGGGTTATCCCCTTTCAAATAAAAAAAAAAAGAATTTTCAAAATCGGCCCACAATTGACGGAGTAATCGCGTAACAAACATCCAAAAAAAGAAAACATACCGTCGAATTGAGAATCTTTTAGGTCTAAAGTAAATTTCTCGTGAAGACAAATGCAACGAGCCCAAACACGATGGGTTTATCATGTGTAGTTTAGGAGTTCCTATGGCCACCTTCTGTCTCCATCATCAAACCAGCTCGATGGTACTCGGTACAGTAGGTACTGGCCAGGTACCATAATAAATTAAACGCCGGTCGGAAAAGATAAAAAAATTTCAAATTTAGAATATTCATGAAACAAGGGTCCGAATATGTATCACTAGTATATCGATTCATGTATTTCAACAGGACAGAGAAAATTTCAAAATATTAGGTATTTAATACTTTTTAGTTTTTTTTTTTTTGTTTTTTGGAAATCGGTTTAATATTTTTTAAAACAGTTTTTATTTCATTCTTTTTAGTAATATTACATAAAAAAGAATAATCGAAATCGAATAATCGAAATCGATTGAAGTGGTACAGAATTATTCGCCATATGTGTCAGACTGCAAATTGCTGAATAAGTCCACATCACAAATGTTTTGCTGAAGGTAACCACACACCATACTAATTTATCAAACTGAAAATTGCCGAAAACGACCACATCACAAGTTTTGCTGAAGGTAACCACACACCATAGTATTATGCTGATTTTTCGAAAACCACTGAACCAATTTCGATAAAATTGAAATGGGACCACCTCGGAAGTATGACCTAACTAACAAAAAAAGAATTTTCTAAATCGGCCCTCAATTGACGGAGAAATCGTGTTACAAACATACAAAAAAATAAAAAAAATAAAAAAAAAAATAAAAAAAAAAAAAAACATACAGACGAATTGAGAACCTCCTCCTTTTTTGGAAGTCGGTTAAAAAATTGAATATACATCGCCACTATTTCGTTGTATGGGAGTTCAGTTACATACTGGTCTTCATTCATACTAATGAGTAATTGCGCTATTTCTACCGTTTTTAGGTTTCCGTATCCCCGTACGAAAGCCTATTACTAAGCCTACAACGTCTGTCTGTCTGTCTGTCCGTCCGGCCGATAGCTGTGTCTTTGGAACCGTAATAGCTAGCCGGTTGTATTTTTAGGTGTTATTTTAGCGGATATAACAAATAAAAAAAAACACAATAAAAAATGAAAAATTAATGGGGGTAACAAGGAACGTGTTTTCAAAGTTTTTTTGTGGTGGAAACCTTGGTGTGCGAGTCCGACTCGCACTTGGCCGGTTTTTAATGACCTGTGTGCAGCGCAGACGCAGACAGGGCAGGTTAGTAAGCTGCACGAACGAGATCTTTTATTATCATGAGCCGGCGAGCCGCCAGGCCAGACAGACGGGGACAGAACCTGTTCACCCGGTTGCAGACCCTCCGAACAGCCAACCGACCGGTACGCAGCGCAACAAACAGCACAAGTTAATAAATAATAATGCAACTAGCGAACTTACAACTAAGCGCTCTCAATAAATTACAACGACACTAAATGCACTCCGTCTTCTTTCGAAAAGTGGTCCGTACATGCACTCGATATCACAATGGCGGACGCTCCACATTCGTAACGTTTCGATAAAGATCGAGCGAGCGGAGCGGAACCCGTGCGCGGGCGCCGCCGTCACACTCCGTCGCCCGCGCACGCGACACACACACACACACTGCCGCACCTTCAGTCCTTGTCGCGCAGGAGCTCCGACTTTGCGCTCTTTTCGCTGCCGTTAGAAAAGAAACCGCTGTCGCATAACTTGTAGCCCTTGTCCACCTTCGCCGAGGGAGGGTCGTCGTCGGTGTGCGGCGCCGGCGGGTGCGGAGGCGCTGGGCCGCAGCACCGGATCGGATCCAAGCTCTGCGTCTTGCCGAACTCGTGCAGCCAGCGCTCGGGGTTGTACGAGGGCGCCTCGCCCCCGAGCTCCGCCGGGAGGATGTCGCGCGGCAGCACGTCGTGAAGGCTCGACAGGTTGTTGCCGTGCATCGCGATGCGCTCGCGCGTCTTGGCGCGCAGGTACGGCTTGATGACCGCCAGCGCGGTCTCCACGTACCACGGCTGCCCGATGAAGTGGATGCTCTTGATGCGGACCGGCATGCAGTCCTGCAGGCCGTCGATCATCAGCTTGAGCGTCTTCGGCTGCAGGCTGCAGGACTGGCGGAACGTGAACTCGGTCCAGTCGACGACCACCACGTAGCCGTTGGCCTGGTTCTGCACGTCCTCGAGCGTGCGCTCGAGCGTCAGCAGCAGAGCGCGGTAGACAGAGAGCAGCGGGCACGCGGCCGGGCACCAGTTGTTGGCGAATAGCACGATCACGGTGCGTCCGCGGCGGTCGCGCTGCGCGAGCACGCCTGGCAGGCCGTCGGCGAGCGCGCGCAGCACGCCTCCGTCTGCCGGCGCCCACAGCTCCGGGTGCGCGCGCCGGTACGAGTAATAGGCGACGAGGAGCAGAAAGCTCTCCTGCGCGTCGTGCTTGCGCGCGTACAGGAAGCGGCGCAGGAAGTCATCGTCCTGGCAGCGGCTCTTGTCGCGCAGCGCAAGGTCGAGGCTCGAGTCGACGGCCTCCTTGAGCGCGAGGAGCGCGCGCTGCCGGTCGCCGTCGGACTTGCGCTTCGGCGAGACGTAGTCGAGCTCGCTCTGGATGTGCATCCGCCAGTCGAACTCGGCGTACTCGTTCATGGTCGGGTCGACGGCCGCGCCGCAGCCCACTGAATCATGCGGGCCCTTTCACTTTTGTCTCGCGCCGTGGAGTGCAGGGCTGGCGGGCGACAGGCGGCGCGGCGGTTGCGCGCGCTTGCCGCGGCGAGTAGAGGACGACTGGTCGCGCGCGGTGCGCCCGCCCGCCTCCACCCCGCCCCGCACCTCGCCGCTTCTGCCGCCGCCACCGCTGCGTGCGCGCCGCCGCGCCGGACTCCGTTCATTAAACCGCACTATGGTGTGTTTACACGAGACTCTACACTTGAACGCCACCTGAACCATCACCACCGCACACCATAGAACACCTCACAGCTCACCTCGCAAACCCGTGAGTCTCGTGACATGCCTGCCACACAGACGCCCATAGGTTGTTTCCAAACAACAGATTAGAGAGCACAGCCGCTATAGATATGTGTGTGCGAGGAGTTATCGTGATCGATAATGATACAGATAACTCGTTATCTGTTCCTCAGTACAGCGACGCCTGTCCGGGTCTCACTGATAAGCGCGGGAACAATCCATAATCTTGATAGTGTTGTGAGAAATGTTATCACAAGTTATCTATCGTGCACGCCCTATATTTATTTCTATGCATTGCGAAATTCAAATATGTACAAATTTTCCAAAATAATTAAGATCGTCCAAAGCGTCTATGAAACTAGTTCGTATTTCTCAGTGCAGCGAAGCCGGCACGTGGCAGCCGTGGACAACGGGGTGTGGGAAGACCACCCACCAGGTGGGGTTACCTACTGCTGAAGGCAGGGAGGACTGGAGGAAAATTGGAGATGCGTATGTCCAGCAGTGGTCGCACACACGCTGACTGACTGTCTGACTGTCTGTAGCCGGCACAACCAAAGGATTGACATGGCACCCAGTTCACCCAGGCGTGTAGGGCTGAAAAAGGTGATGTAGGCGAACAACCATGTCTGGTTTGATAAAAACATTTTTTACTAATGTTTCACAATAATTGAAATAAAATTGACGAAATTTTCGTAAAACAAACATGCATGGTTTGCATCTTTTTATGTATGTATGAAGTAACTCTTCATACATACATCTTACATACACTTCTTCATAAGCAATGCAACCCACTCACCCACCCTTATTTAATCGAAAGTTCGCGACGCGAGCTTGAGAAACTACAGAACTAACAATTTACATATAAGAGAGTTGAACGAGCGCGCTCGCTTCCGCCTCGCGAAGGTTTTACCAATTTTTGAACAAACGAAAACTGTTGTCGTGCATAATACAAGTCCCTGCTCGTATATTATTCCGTGCGACAAATTCAAACTCTACTCACTACGTCACTGTATTGTGTATTCTAAATTGAATCATTATTTTCCTCAAAATAATTTATATTGTTTCAACGTATACATTTATATCTAGGTTTGTAAATGTTATAACGGTGCCTACGTGTGAATAAAATGTATTTCTGGTAAACGGAAAAGTTTATTAAATTTAACTAAATTTAATACAAATATTGATGCATCCTCGGCACACAACTCGGTGTTTCCAAAGTCATGCATTAGGTAACAAAAACAAATTTATAAAAACATAATAATAAAAAAATTGATATAAGATAAGGTAATACGTTTATTTTGCTTAATATTCATAACTTATTTACATATTTTTGTAATACACTAAAATATCTGCCAAGTTCGAGTCGGACACGCGCACCGAGGATTCCGTACCACAACGTAATTGGCCGATTTTTATTATTGGTTGTTTTACTTTAGACTTTGCAAAATAATCACACCAAGTTTGACGCTTGTATATATTACCGTTTTTACGATAGATTAGAACAAAAAAACTTAAAGAAAACACGTTTATTGTATGGGGACAACCCTTAATTTTTAAATGTTTTCTTTTTCTTTTATTACTTGTTATGATATCAGCCATAATAACACATATTCTATGAAAATTTCAACGGGATATCTATTACGGTTCAAAAGATACAGTCCTCGGACGGGCATACGGTGTTATGGGTTGACATCACAGCTGTTGTAGGTGATGTAGCCAACCGTGTCAGTTTCCAGAAAAAAAATATTAATAAAAAATAAAAAAAATACGGAGAGACAGTCAGGCAGACATACGGTGTGGGCTTAGTAAATAATAGGCTTATTTAATAATAAAATAAGTTTATCTCGCTTAAATTGTACCAATATCTCTTTCTATATCCGTGAGTGTTCTTGTCCGTGAGATACCTAAGAATAGTGGAAACATAGAAAATCAGAAAACATTATGGAATGAATAGTTCTTCCGACTTTGAAAATACTTATCCCTCATTCATAAACATCTTACAGATTCAGATATTTATTTCGCCATAAAGAACACACAACATTAATAATATTTCATTGAGACATATGCATATTCAGTATGGTTCGTCATCATGTTTTTTTTTATCATGTCCCGTTCAGCAATGCAATCTATAAGGAAGAACCGGGTAAAAAATCTTTTAGAGCTTTTTTTTCAATTTTATAACTTACATAGTGCATACTAAGTTTTACTAGAACTTGTCATGAAATGAAAATCTTATTAGGTTCCAATCAGAGTCATCTTGGAACTCGATGACGGTTCATTGTAAACGCTGCATAACTAAATTCACTACTTACCTCACGATTTATAAATAAAAACCCAGAAGGTTGCTCGCTCGCTCTGTACACCGGTTCATTTGATCCACTCCTGCGCAAGCTGTAGGCGCGAGCGCGACAACACTAGTTCCGTTCATTTGAAGCATACTCTTTCAAGTTATATCCCGCTCTACCATCGCAGTTTTAACAGTGATTTTTTTAAGTTGCATCTCTTTCACTCTTAACTGTCAGTTTTCTTTGCGTTTCGTTCATTTTCACGAGAAACAAGCGAGAGAAGACTGCGTTATTTCTGAGAACAAAGTACGAAGTCCAAACAAGGTGGTATCGATGGTTGACTCCTTAAATGTATAAAAAGACTCGACTGTTAGCCAAAATACGACGCAACTCACCGCGCCGTTTTTATGGTTTCGTACGAGACCCTGTTACTGAGCCTACGTTCGTCGTCTTTCCTACCTTTAAAGGGCTGTATCTTTTGAACCGTATTAAAAAGCCGGTTGAAATGTTCATAGAATATATTGTGTTACTATCGCGGCCAACCTAACAAATAATAAAAAAAAAACACCCCCTTAATTCATAAGGGGGTGTTTTTTAAGTTTTTTTTTTTTTGTAAACTGACACGGTTGACTACATCACCTACAACATCCGCACAGTGTCAAATATGACCATAAAATCGGACACGTCCTTTTTATTCCAGAAATTTATAGATTTAGTTATTTAAAATGCTAGAGTAAAACTCCCCCGCCTCTGCGACTTTTAGTTTAGGAGAAATAAAATTTTGAAAATTACACTTTTTTAGTTTCGAAAAAACGAAAAATAATTCTACAATTAAAACTAAGCTACGTATTTAAATTTCACTCAGCCTTATCAAAGACCCTTTCGAATATCCACATTTGAAAAGTTATTCGAGGCTGTGAAAGTTTACAGAAATCGAATTATATATTTTTTTATTTTTTTTTATTTTATTTTTTTTCTCCTAGATCCCGTAGTAGTAGGCGGAGATATTTATACCGAAAATAGTTCACTATTTCCTCTGTCCGTTAAAAAAAAACCGACGCCTAATTCCATGGGTTTAAGAAGTTATGCTCATTTTAGTGCAATTATCAAGTTTCGGGCAATAGGGTTGGCACTTTACAAAATCTTTTATTTTTCCACAAAATGATGATATGGTCCCAGCAGTGGATTTATATGGACTGGTCAGTTAGTCAATCAGTGTGTATGTGTTCACTGCTGGACATACGCCTCCCCAATTTTAAACATAGTAGCCGACATGAAATGAAAGGAAACACGACATTCTCCCGGTGTTATGGGCTGACATCACGGATGCTGTAGTGTAGGTGATTTAGCGAGCCGTGTCAGTTTCCATAAAAAAAAAACCAAAAAAAAAAAACAAAAACAAAAACCAAAACTAGCTAATTATTATTAAAAGAAATCACGAAACAATACAATAAAATTAATCAAATGTCAAAAATAAATAAATAAAAAATGGAAAATTTTTTATTCATTCTAGTAACAACCCTAGCCCATAGCGAATAACTCCTGTAACTTCTTAATCCCATGGAATTAGGCGTCGGTTTTTATTTTAACGGACAGAGGAAACAGTGAACTATTTTCGGTATAAATATCTCCGCCTACTAATAGGGGATCTAGGAGAAAAAAAAAATAAAATAAAAAAAATAAAAAATTAATATAATTCAATTTCTGTAAACTTTCACAGCCTCGAATAACTTTTCAAATGTGGATATTCGAAAGGGTCTTTGATAAGGCTGAGTGAAATTTAAATAAGTAGCTTAGTTTTAATTTTAGAATTATTTTTCGTTTTTCCGAAACTAAAAGAGTGTAATTTTCAAAAAATTATTTCTCCTAAACTAAAAGTCGCAGAGGCGGGGGAGTTTTACTCTAGCATTTTAAATAACTAAATCTATTAATTTCTGGAATAAAAAGAACGTGTCCGATTTTAAGGTCATATTTGACACTGTGATCCGTGATAATCCCCATAACACCGGGTGAACTAGGTGCCATGTCAGTGCTTCCCTTCATTTAATGTCGGCTACACTGAGCTGGATGGAAAATACGAACTATTTACACAGCCGTTTCGACCGACGTTTCATTCAGTACGGTTGTACCGACCCGGGCAGGATAAACCCTACCACCTAGTAAGGTAAGAAGGAAAGGGACCCACAGTTTTATTTTTTGTTTTCACTCTATCGTAAAAAACGTACATTATACATCCAACCGTCAAACTTAGTGTGATTAGACTATAGAGCAAATTCTAAAGTAAAAGAACAAATGATAAAAACGTCGAAATGCGAGTCGAATTCGTGCTAAGGATCCCGAACTGAATGACGAAAACACAATATTTTTGGCAAATAAGTAAGAGAAAAAAGTACGGAACCCTCGGTGCACGAGTCCGACTCGCACTTGGCTGGTTTTTTTTTTATTAATGTACTTGTATGTTCGCTCGTACACTCATGTAAAAAAGTACCGGTTCTGTTGAAATAAACCGGTTACTATGTAGAGAATAAAAGTGTTTAAGGTTTCCCGGGACATACAAATAATTTATGACTAACCATACTAAATAATGTCTCAATTATTAAACATAGTAATGTTGAGTGGTCTTTATTATGGCGCAATATTATTATTTCTTTATATTATATGTGAATGCAAAAATAAATAAGCTTTAAAATTTTATTCGTAGTACTGAAATACATATTTGCACGTAGAGTTACATTATGGGAGTGGAAGTGGCGGCAGAGGGTGTGTCAGGATCGTGGCACGTGGAGATCCGTTGTCTCTGCCTACACCATCGGGAAACAGGCTTGACGCTATGTATGTATGTATGTAGTTACATAGGCAGGCCTCAGACACTCCTTCATACCTACCGCGATAATCACCTACAGCGCGCGATATTCGGAGAATACAAAACAGTCCGGGCAGCCCCGCGCTTGCGAGCGCACGCATACAGTCGATCGCCTGGATGGAACGAACTATTTTTAACCGACTTCCAAAAAAGGAGGAGGTTCTCAATTCGTCTGTATGTTTTTTTTTATTTATTTTTTTTTTTTTTTTTTTTTTTTTTTTTGTATGTTTGTTACGCGATTTCTCCGTCAATTGAGGGCCGATTTAGAAAATTCTTTTTTTGTTAGTTAGGTCATACTTCCGAGGTGGTCCCATTTCAATTTTATCGAAATTGGTTGAGTGGTTTTCGTAAAATCAGCATAATACTATAGTGGTCGTATGGTGGTAGTATGTGGTCGTATTCGGCAATTTTTAGTTTGATAAATTAGTATGGTGTGTGGTTACCTTCAGCAAAACTTTTGTGATGTGGACTTATTCAGCAATTTGCAGTCTGACACATATGGCGAATAATTCTGTACCACTTCAATCGATTTCGATTATTCGATTTCGATTATTCTTTTTTATGTAATATTACTAAAAAGAATGAAATAAAAACTGTTTTAAAAAATATTAAACCGATTTCCAAAAAACAAAAAAAAAAAGAACTAAAAAGTATTAAATACCTACCTAATATTTTGTAATTTTCTCTGTCCTATTGAAATACATGAATCGATATACCAGTGATACATATTCGGACCCTTGTTTCATGAATATTCTAAATTTAAATTTTTTTATCTTTTCCTACCGGCCAGGTGCGCTTAATTTATTATGGTACCTGACCGGTACCTACTGTACCGAGTACCATCGAGCTGGTCTGATGATGGAGACAGAAGGTGGCCATAGGAACTCCTAAACTACACATGATAAACCCATCGTGTTTGGGCTCGTTGCATTTGTCTTGACAAGCAATTTATTTTAGACCTGGTGTCGAGGTCTGAAAATGAAGACGGAAGGTGGGCATAGGGAATTCCTAAAGAATAATAAAAATGAAACAATATAGGTACATAGGTCAAATCAGTTTATTATAAAATTGTAATATATAAAATTTTAACATTCATTCCTTTAAATAGGGTACACTCAACTTCAATATTTAAAGTATGGGCCTATTGATTGTAATTTATATTATATTGTATGTGTGCGTGCCTACGTAGGTACTCGTACATCTTACTTTGTATATTAAACTATCAATAGCAAGGCCTCAATAACATAGTTGCGATTGAATCATGAGCAACAAAGTATGGGCAATTGCCTATTGCTTGTAATATTAAAACAAAGTTTTTGTGCGTACCTACGTAGGTACTCGTACATCTTACTTTGTATTTATAAATTTAAAGCCACAAAAATCATTAAACTATCAATAGCTAGGCCTCAATAACATAGAAGTTGCGATTGAATCATGTACAATATAAAGTATGGGCAATTTCCTATTGCTTGTAATATTAAAACAAAGTTTTTTATATATGTGCGTACCAACATAGGTACTCGTACATCTTACTTTGTATTTATAAATTTAAAGCCACAAAAATCATTAAACTATCAATAGCTAGGCCTCAATAACATAGAAGTTGCGATTGAATCATGTACAATATAAAGTATGGGCAATTTCCTATTGCTTGTAATATTAAAACAAAGTTTTTTATATATGTGCGTACCAACATAGGTACTCGTACATCTTACTTTGTATTTATAAATTTAAAGCCACAAAAATCATTAAACTATCAATAGCTAGGCCTCAATAACATAGCTGCTTTAGACCACTTTTTTTCAACAAAATGAATATTATTAGCAATAGTTGTTGTACATGTAGACCAATGCTAGGTGGTGGATGGAGCAGGTCAAAGCGCGAGTTGGACTCGTATTGGACAATACATAATATGTAATAAGAATATATAAGGTGCTTCGTTATTAACTTTATTTATTGAAATAAGTACTTAAAAATATATAATTACAAGCAAATAACTAAATTCAGAAAAACCTATAAAATGAAATAATCTTCCAAAATAATTACAAGCAAATAACTAAATTCAGAAAAACCTATAAAATGAAATAATCTTCCAAAATGGGGACTCCTGGAAAAGTCCCCATGATGGAAACCGCATTCATTCGTTATTAATGTCAAATGTTTCGGGAAGGTTACATACGCACTCAAACACTTTACGTACAAAAAAACATGTTTATAGGAGCATATTTTCTCCTAACAAAAAAATAAAATCAAATAGCTGTAATAAAAACCAATCAGCTATAGACCCTTGCCAAACACGAAACGAACGCACACACACCGCACACGTTGGTAGGTAGGTAGGTAGGTAGCTAGTTTTAGAGCGGCGGCCTTGTGACTTACTTGCAACAAACAGCTGTTCTACGTTTGATCATAGTACGGTCATTGACCCCGTACAATGCAAGCTACCTACTGTTACACACCGGTAGCCGGAAGGCTGGTATTTCCGGACGTCTATAAACAAAACGTAAAGAAGACTGTCTGATAGCACCTCCATTTGTTACACACCGGTCTAGTGACCTTGTGACTTACAACAAACAGCTGTTCTGCGTTTGACCCCGTACAATGCAAGCTACCTACTGTTACACACAGGTCTAGTGACCTTGTTGTTCTGCTTTTGAACATAGTACGGTAATTGACCCCGTACAATGGAAGCTACCTCCTGTTACACATAGGTTGATCCTTTGTAGCAAACATGCTTTGTTATATTTCTCGAAAAGTAATGCTAAAACATATAATTTTTTTGCGTAACGTGTTTATTTGAGTGTGTATGTAACCCTCCCGAAACATTGAATAACGAAGCACCTTATATAATACATATGTAACCGACTTCATATAATGAGGACCCGTCATAAATAAAAACTACCTAGATGTTCGAAAGATTACGCAGGCGTGTCATTTCTGTTAAAGCTTTCTCATCGTGGGGTCGATTTAAAAGCTTATTTGCATCCAAATCAGATAAGGCAATGCCTTCTAATGTTTTCACGCGACTGAGGGCTACATAAATCTGTCCTTTTGCAAAATTCTTCTTTCCTAAATCAATCACTGCTTTATCAAGGGTTGTACCCTGAAGTTTGTGGACAGTTACGGCCCAGCTTAAGATGAGTGGTAACATTCTGCGTTCAACATCTCCATATCCTCTTTGCGCTTGGAATGTTGTGCAAACAGGTGAGATTTCTACACAACCGTCATCATCTTTTATTCTAAGGCCAACAGTCGCGTCATCAAATTTTATAAACACAGATTCAGGCAACTCGCCTTCCTCCAATTGATCTCTTCGGAGAGCAGGCCATTTAATTTTCTTAACAATGCCCATGGCACCATTCACGAGCCCATCGGATACGGAAATATTACGCCTTAACATGACTCGCGATTCGATACCCAACTTTATAGTTTGTAAGATACCACCGCAGTTATTAATGTCTTTAGGAATAACATTGTCTGGTGGCTTTCTACCATAAGTTGCCGCCTCGCGAGACTCATCTACAGCATTTATTGTGTACATGCGGTGCGCTTTAGCATTTACAGCGGTCATTTTTTCATTATATGTGTCAACTTGTCTAACAGTAGGGAATATACGGACAGCAACCCCATCAACAAAATCTCCTGACAAAGGCACGTGTCGCCGCTCACAAAGTAACTCCAGCTGTGCTGTCGTTAATTCACCAACCCGCAAGCTATTCAAGAGGTCAATGAAATCAATATCATTTCGTTGCCGCATATTTATAGTAAGTTCACAAAATGAGAATTGCTGCCATAAGTTAACTTCGGCCGAAAACCATGGCGGTTGAATAAAACACCAATGGCCTTTTACCGGTGGGAGTTGAAGTATATCACCAAAAAGCAATATATGCACCCCGCCAAATAATTTGTCATTATTTTTGTATTCTTGGAGACGCAGATGTATAATTCGCAAATTTTCATATGATACCATAGAAATTTCATCTATGATTAACCAGTTTATATGACGCCATTTACGTCTTTCATTCTCTAGCTTTTGTCCAGTAATTTTTTTGTACGTCATGGTATTTCCTTTTTCAATCGGAAGTGTGAATATTGAGTGCAATGTTTTGCCAAATATTTGGCGTGCAGCTACTCCTGTTAGGGATCCCACCTCAACAAATTTGGCCTTGAGTAATATTTCAACTGTAGGTGCATAACACCGTTTGATATGTTCCACAAGTAATTTCAAGACGAAGGACTTTCCACTTCCTGCACCGCCAGTGATGAATAACAATAATTGGCTTTCTTGTCTCTGCAAATCACTTTCCACAGCCCCAGAAACTTTTTGGAAAAGGTCTCTCTGTTGGACGTTTAAACCTCGAATATTACCCAAGAAGACTTCATCTGGCATTGCAGACCTTTCGCCTACATCTTCACAATAATTGTCATCCTTATTTACGATTTGTTCACCGCCACAAATCAAAGGAGCATCAACATCATGAGTGTCATGGGCAGCGTTGAGCGCGACTGCTTGGGCAAGAGCCTGTTGTATCATTTGTTCTGCGTAAGCAAACTCCTCTGCACTTACGTTGCCATGTAATGGTCGAAATTCTCTTTGCCGCCTAATGAAACACTCCTCAGCGGTTTCATCTTCGAGTAGAAGTTCACTTTCATTACGAAATGGTACATGACATACTAACAAGCTGTAGTAATAGGCCTCTTTGTCGCTGTTCAATGTAAAGTATCGTGTGCGCAATACTGCAGATTTATTTCTTATACGCATCCGCGTGTTATCTCTTAGCCGTATAAATCTTGCCGGCGTAACATCTTCACGCCTCAATTCTTCATCACCATCGTCTTCGTTCCATGTTGAGTTAGACACCGTTTCAAAGCGCACAGCGAATTCAGCGAGACTTAAGTCGTCTAGTTCGTCTGGGCGTAATACATACCGGTCAAAAATATTGTTGTAAATGGATGTATCATCACTGTCGAATCGTAGAAGTCTGAAACGTTCATTTGGCTTACAACTGTTTATGAAGACTGTTTTTCGGGAAGACATTTTTAGCGGTAAATGACACAATCTATATGCGCATTCCGGAGCACTTACAAGGCGTTGAGATAGAATGGCCATTGAGACTGCAAATAACTGATTCCACACAGGACCACCTTGCCTCTTGGCCTTCGCAACGGCTTCTCTTATAACTTCACCTGTATCATGGGGCTCGCATTTACTTGCGTATTTAGCCACATAGTACGCAACTGCTGTTACGTTACCGCACGGCTGCACATCAATGTTTCCTTTCCATAGACTCAATAGAGTAGGATTGTAATTGTTCACCATACTTTCATTTGCAGTTCGTTTCAAACAACAAAATCGTCCATTGTTTATTAATACTTCATCAGGACCTAAGCAAATAGTAGTCTCATATGCGGGCCTCGGGAAACCAAAACGACAATAACTATCGTTGCGGTTTTTGTAGCACGTGGCCGTGTGTTTGTGTATTTGCACGTCTTCTATTAATTTCTGCAATACAGGATCATTGGGCATTAAGGAGCATGAAACAACCCTTTCAATAACTTCGATACCCTCATGAGTCGAGAAATCTGGGATATTGTCACACCACACCAACATATGAAGGTGTGGACTTCCGCGATTTTGAAACTCTATTCTATACCAAAAGTCCACAACTGGACCACCTAAGCAGTCTGGATCGCGTTTGAGGAATCGCATCAGAGCATTCACGCGAACCGTAAATTGTCGAGAGACAACCACGGGATGTTTTTGAACCAACTGCAAACGCTCGGGAAAAGACAGGCTCTCTGCCTCATTCACATCACGACCATCTGCGATAAGTAAGGCTTTAGTCATGTCTGGCCAATTAAGGTCGTTGCAAGAGAACGTCATGAACCACGTAGGAGGCCCCAAAGTACGGACCATTGCAGTAAGTTCAGAGCAGCATTTCTGCCAATAAGACGCTGATCCTCTGATATTCCTCATAGTAAGATGCATATTATCTATGAGTCCTTGAGGTGTCCGCTCGCCCTGGCCTTGGCGCATCCGGCATGATACAGAAACACTGGATTTAGCTCGATAATATTCAACTATGGAAAGAGCAAAAAACAAATAGTCGTTTCGATTGAAACGCTTGTCCAGATTCATTACTCGACTCTGAAAATAGTCCAATGGAGTAATTTGAATATCTCTTACCTCTCCAAAGCCATTTTTGCCATCAGGAAAAAGACAATACCAAGCAAGCTCTTACGTTCGTCGCTCTCGATCCACATTTAATGGTGGCGCTGTTTTTCTTGTAATCTCAGCTAATCTCATCTCGTTATTATTCGTAGTTGGATTGGAATTCAAATGAACTACACTTTCTAGATTAGGGACCGCTTCGTCTATGCTACGGAGCATACTAGTTGTTTCAATAATAGTGGAAATTGGTTGTATTTGTGATAGCGGTCTTTCTTGTTCTGGAGCGGAGTTTGGTCGAAATGTTTGTTGAGGAGTGTTGCTATTTTTTTCTAGTATAGGAATTGTATATGTAGGACTCTCTGAATGATTACTCTTTGGCTGGCTCTCTGATGTTCTTAAAGTATCTCTGTGCATACTTTCTTGTTCCTGAACTGAGTTTGTTTGAAATATTTTTTGAGGAGTGTCTTTGTTTTCTGATGTAGGTATCGTATATGTAGGACTCTCTGACTGAACTACTCTTGACTGCTCCTGAATATTCAACTGTTGATTCCCCAACGTTTCTCTGCGCACTTCTGCCTGGTTCTCCGGTCTTATAATCAAAGGAGTTAGTGAATACACATTGAGAAAGTAATCTTGTGCCGGTACTTTCTTCGTCGATGTAAACAAATTCCGTCGCAGTATGCCATGTAATTCATCTATATTTTGAAATTGCATGCAACAGGCTGCACCACGTCTTGGAGCGGTTGCTCCCTTAGGCCCACGTGCATGTGAATCTAACAACCAATATTTATAAGCATCAGTTTCAACTTTACAATATATAGCCACAGTCATAGAATTCGCAGTAAGCAGCCCGCAACAGTTTTCTCTTAAAAATAATGTGAGAGCATTTTTTAGGTTAGGGAAGCCGTCAGTACTTCGATCGGTATCTAAATGACCATTATAGTTAGTTTCGGCAACTGAGATATTAATTTTCTTCCTGTTATATAATATTTGGGGTGCAAGATCACTCGCGGCAAGATATTCAGGGTTAACTTCTCCAATTGCGGGGTTCTCTCTAGAAGCAATGGACTCACGGTAGAGCTTGTCTCCGAGTATTACTATATAATCAATGTCACTTTTTAACCATTGACTTGGGTCGTCTGTACAGAACGCTGCACAAGCTACAGCTGCTACAGCAGTACATTGTTTGCCACGAGATTGTAAATCAAATCTTAAATCGGCTTGATGAAATGATCCGTGTAGTATAGAAACGTTTTCACTTATATCAACGTAGTTGTTATGAGGAGTAGATTGTAACTCCATAGGCTCACCACCATCTGCAGGCTCTTCATAAATTTGAACAATTTCAGAAATGTCGATATCATTCTCAAAATGTGGTCTTATATCTCTATAGAGTATATTGTTTGACATTAACCAGGTTAGAGCCTGATACAATCTGTTCATATCCACAACAAACTCTTGGGAGTGTTGCAAGTTCTCGAGACTTTCCACAACCAGAACAAGTCCTACTTGGTTTGGCGCAAGTGGCAGTTGTTCAGCGACTTCAACAACGTCTTTTGCAAACAAAGTAACTTGTCCCTTGCACCAATCTTGACAGAAACGGTTTTGTAGCTTCATTATTTTAAGAAACGGTACAACACGGCATAAAAACCGTTCTTCAAGTTTCGTCAAATTAGCTAGCTCTTGAGGTACAGTCGCGACTGTCATTTTGTTCCAGAACGCTGCCGGCGGAATTCTTCGTTTCCTAATATTATTTTGACAGCGAGAGCATGTTATGATATTACCAAGAGAAACCAATTCTTCGGGTAATAATCCACTGTACATTACAGTATCTAAATTACAACGTTGTGATGGATATAACATTTTATTACAAACGGCACATGGAACGTCTGCAAAAATGTTAATAGCCCTTTCAAAATCATTTACGGAAGATACGTCCCTGCGCCTGCGGTTGCGACTAGCTTGTCGCATAGCATCTAATCGAGTCGATCTGGATTCGGTAGATTCATTTGATAAACGCTCGTGTTGCAAGCCAAGACGATGAGAACGTTGCTCTTCGGTT
This sequence comes from Nematopogon swammerdamellus, assembly GCA_946902875.1. Classification (NCBI taxonomy): domain Eukaryota; kingdom Metazoa; phylum Arthropoda; class Insecta; order Lepidoptera; family Adelidae; genus Nematopogon; species Nematopogon swammerdamellus. The sequence continues at coordinate 21,354,709 of OX336349.1, forward strand.
TCGTTTGATAAACGTTCGTGAATCAAGCCAAGTCGATGAGAACGTTGCTCTTCGGTTTCTTTTGATAAACGTTCGTGAATCAAGCCAAGTCGATGAGAACGTTGCTCTTCGGTTTCGTTTGATAAACGTTCGTGCATCAAGTCGTGTCGATGAGAACGTTGCTCTTCGGTTTCGTTTGATAAACGTTCGTGAATCAAGCCAAGTCGATGAGAACGTTGCTCATTGGTTTCGTTTGATAAACGTTCGTGAATCAAGCCAAGTCGATGAGAACGTTGCTCTTCGGTTTCGTTTGATAAACGTTCGTGAATCAAGCCAAGTCGATGAGAACGTTGCTCTTCGGTTTCGTTTGATAAACGTTCGTGCATCAAGCCATGTCGACGAGAACGTTGCTCTTCGGTTTCGTTTGATAAACGTTCGTGAATCAGGCCAAGTCGATGAGAACGTTGCTCTTCGGTTTCGTTTGATAATCGTTCGTGAATCAGGCCAAGTCGATGAGAACGTTGCTCTTCGGTTTCGTTTGATAAACGTTCGTGAATCAAGCCAAGTCGATGAGAACGTTGCTCTTCGGTTTCGTTTGATAAACGTTCGTGCATCAGGCCAAGTCGATGAGAACGTTGCTCTTCGGTTTCGTTTGATAAACGTTCGTGCATCAGGCCAAGTCGATGAGAACGTTGCTCTTCGGTTTCGTTTGATAAACGTTCGTGAATCAAGCCAAGTCGATGAGAACGTTGCTCTTCGGTTTCGTTTGATAAACGTTCGTGAATCAAACTTAGTCGTTGAGCATGACTTTCTGGGCTTTCATTAAGCCTTGATAAGTTCGTGTATGCTCTCATCTGAGAGCGTCTATAGGCCCGCTGCTCATCACTCTCATTTGAAATGATTATCGCATTTCTTTCCCTACTTTTCTTTAAACGATCTTCCCTCTCGTCACTACTTTCTTCCAAACGGCGCTGTCTCATTTGAGCAGTGCGTTTAGTAGGCCTACCCATAATTAATATAAAGAAAATAAAAATAAAAAAATTTGAAAACAAACTTTGAATCGTTACCAATGAACCACTCAATCCATCCACCTAGTTGGTCAGTTAGGAGATCGAAATTATTATTAAAAAATTATATACGAGTAATAATGCGATTGGGAGTCGCAACGTCAACCTCCTCAAACTTTTGAAAGTACTGCAGGACGATGCGCATTAATATACAGTACATGGAATGCAAGTTATAAATAAACGCTCGCCAAAGAGGAGACAACCAAGCACAATTTAAAATTATGAGTTCATACAAACATGACAGATGGAATTGACAACCGCAGCTATTAACGTGGGGCATTTTTATGAAAAAAAAAGTAAAATAAGTTAATTTTTAAGAGGAATACATTTACCTATCCACGCGAAATACTTTCAAGAAGTTTACACTTATTACAAATAATTGTATTAACATGAGATTTTTTTTTTTTCGCCTTAGTATAAATTGCGAAGGCAAATTGTAGAATATTAGCCTAGGCATTTTGTAAAACGGCAAATTCTACAATTTTCCTCCGACATAAACAAAAAATCAAGGTGGTCGGTTAGTTCAAATATTTTCGTCGCCAGTGATGGGTCTCCATGACTGAGATGTCCACCCCACCGAAGCTCTGAAGTCGCCACAGCTTGATTACTCTGAGATGTCCACCCCATCGAAGCTCTGAAGTCACCACATATCGGTCTTGATTACTCTGAGACATAGTTAAAACAGACAAGTTAGCCGTCTTCATAAAAACGCGCCGATTTCGCACTCACACAAGCACGCGCCAGCGCACGCTGTCCGTACACAACCACTACTTACTTACATTCTCACTTCCCTCGCTTGTAGTCAGAGATGGCCGCCCCGCACTTGGTTTTTTTTTTGGTTTTGTTATTTTTTACCGTGTGGGGCCGGTACTTAAAAAGAATAGACTCGCTGCGTCTCTCCCCATGCATGTCGTAAAAGGCGACTAAGGGATAAGAACAAGATGCCGTGCGAAAAGGCGACAGGCTCGCCACCTCACGCCATGCAGCAGGTGGGTCTTTGTGCCTTACTTTCTGCTTGATCGATTGAATCTTGTTCGAATGCTTTGCGAAACGTGGTGGTCGGTGTTGTGCTGTAATTTACCCAGAGTTCTTGCGGCACAACACCGATTACTCTGCTTACCCCGACTGCCTCTCTCTCTCTCTCTCTTTCTCTCTCTCTTTCCATTTCTCTCTCTTTCTATCTCTCTCTCTCTCTTTCTATCTCTCTCTCTGGAATTGCATTTCCACCATAATGGGCTCACTACCTGTCAATTGTGTCAGTGTTGTGAGTTGTGACATTTTAAAACAATGGGCTCATGTCCACCCCACCGAAGCTCTGCCGCTGATGAAGAGATGGTTCTTCATTACTCAGCACTCAGTAGAGCCGCATCTGCCCACAGAAACCAGAAATGGTAATTAATAAACACAACACGCGGAGTGGCAAGTGATGCCTAACGTCTAGCAATCTTAAATAACACGGAGTATCAGAATAAAAGAAAGGGCATGATATAAACATATTTTGACGAAAAGACATATGAAAGAAATAATGTAACTTTTTTTATGGAAACTGACAGGATTGGCTTTATCACCTACAACATCCGTGATTCCAGCCCATAACACCGGGTGAGCTAGGTGCCATGTCAGTGCTTCCCTTCATTTCATGTCGGCTACACTGAACTGGACGGAAAACACAAACTATTTACATAGCCGTTCCGACCGACGTTTCATTCAGTGCAGTGGTACCAAACCGGGCGGGTTGAACCCTACCACCTAGTAAGGTAAGAAGAGAAGGAACCTACAGTTTAACGTGGAATCCGAACCACGGTCAGCCTCCAACGGTCGAGCGGTCACCGATCCAAGTACCTACTGACCGCACCCAGCGTTGCTTACCAATCAATAGCGATGGACTGGTCACGGACTGATCGCACCACTGAGCTATATGGGTGATAATTTTTTTTGAGTTTATACATTACAAACATATATAAAACAACAAACATAAAAAAATACAAAAAATTTAATATTTTCTCTTTAAACTATAATATTAGTGTAGACGAAAATGAAATGGGAACAAATAAGTATGAAATATTTATTTACTTACCAGTAAAACTGTATCCACTACGCCATTAGTAGCGACGCCCGCTCCGAACACATCCGCAAAAGCAGTCACCAGACCATTGACTTAAGGTCACCAGAACTCAAAAAAATACGACCCACTACCAACCCTACGCCCATTATAGCTTCATTGCATTATAGACACACGCCCCATCATCAGAAAAAAACAGTCAACAGAACACCCCTTTCCAATTCGATGCAGAACACCAGAGCCAAAAAAAATTTCGCTTCGTCTCCAATTAAATTAAATCTCCAATTTAATTAAATGACGTTTCATCTCACAGTAATTTTTTCCACCAAAAAAAACAAAACAAAACCCTATCGCCACGACAAATAGAAAATATTCATAATTAATTTTTCATGAACATTCTAAATTTGAAAACATTTCCGACCGGCCAGAAGCGCATAATATATTCATTCTAGATTTTTCAAACAACTTCAAAAAAAGGACGAGATTCTCAATTCGACTGTATGTTTACTCCGTGATTCCGCCATGAACACTAATAGCAAAAAATTACTAAAAACAATTGTGATATAAAAAACTATTTATAAAAAATTAAAAACCGACTTCAAAAATGTATGAAATAAAAAAAACTGTTTTAAAAAACATAAAACCGACTTCCTAAAAAAAGGAAAACTAAAAAACTATTTAAAATAAAAATATAAAAACCGCCTTCAAAAATATATGAAATAAAAACCTAAAAAAAAAAACCAACCCTAGAGTTGAAGGCGGTGCTAAAAAGGCTACACAAATCACAAAGGATATTATCATCCACTCATGTTTTCTTTCATGCATCATTTTTGCTTGCTTTACAAATCACAAAGGATATTATCATCCACTCATGTTTTCTTTCATGCATCATTTTTGCTTGCTTTAGCACCGCCTTCAACTCTAGGGTTGGTTTTTTTTTTTAGGTTTTTATTTCATATATTTTTGAAGGCGGTTTTTATATTTTTATTTTAAATAGTTTTTTAGTTTTCCTTTTTTTAGGAAGTCGGTTTTATGTTTTTTAAAACAGTTTTTTTTATTTCATACATTTTTGAAGTCGGTTTTTAATTTTTTATATTCAGTAGCTATGAAGTATTCTGTGCCTATTCTTCGATATAATAATAATGGAGCAATTGGAGCATCGTAATACTAATAATGACTAATTTAATTTAATGATTAATTTTAGGTATATATTTGTATTTTTATACTTTGTATATGTGAAATTAATGTAAATATTGTAAATGAATTAATAATGACTACTAATACTAATAATACTATCTCGGTAATGAACGAATGATGATAATAATAATATGATAATTTTGTGTATTTTTATAAGTTTTTGTATAATGTAAAATATGTAAAATTAATATAAATGCTTAGTAAAAATGTGAAAATAAAGAAATGATAATAATAATATGTCAAATCAAATAATTTATTTATTTCATTATTTCATGTACGCATTTACAAAGAGAGGCTCTGCAATAGAAGAATCTGTCTCGCAGAGGCAGTTCCTGATTCATAGGCATTTTGCGCTTATCTAATATACAACAATTAAAATAAGAAACTAATTAAATAAATGAATCAATAAAATTAGCATGTCTTCATCATTATACTTCCGAGAAGCCACAGAGTTTTGTAAAAAAAAAACTGCTAAGTAATTATTAACAGTAATTTATTCGTCACACAAGACGACAACCCCAACACGATCCGAATCGCGCCAAAAGAGATAGAGTTATGCGATAGAAAGAGAAGCGTGATGTAGGTTATTATTCGAGTTAGGCATGCAGCGCTTTGCGAGCTGAATTGCACTTTATTGCGTCTCAGCAAGAGTAGCTATTCCTTTATGTGGCCTTGTGGAGTGTCGCTTCTGGTACTCTTTTCTATTCTGTGACATAGGGCACATTATACGATATTTATTATATAACCTTTATTTCACCTTTTTTTTATATATAAATTTTACATATCACCTATACTAAAAAGTAATAAAAATATACAAAATTAATACAAACATTAAATAAAAACTGTAATACCGCCGGCGACGGGAGAAAAACCTCCAAGCACGCCGGCGGGTGCGGGCCGTGGCTACGGAGCTCTCCGAGACGACGCGAGACTAGCTACGAGCGATAGGTGGTGGTACTAGACACGTAGGCCACCACCACCCCCATCTCGTAGAGCTCCGTATCCGCCGGGCTGCGGGGCGACGTCACGCAGCTCTTCTATACTTGAAAGGCCTCTTGCGTGCGTCGCTGTGGCGCACGGCGCTGCACCGGTAGCGGAGGCTTCAAGCGGGACACAGGGCCGCGATAGCCTCAAGCTACCGGGGGCGGCGGACTTCGTCCCGTATTTTTTTTCGTCATATTTATTATTATACATTTATTATCACATTCACATATTTACATTAATTTTAAATATACAGATTATAAAAATACACCACATATACTCAAAATTAATATAAAAATAATAAACGGAATACCGCCGGCGGGATGAGGCAAGCCTCCAAGCACACCGGCGGGTGCAGGCCGTGGCTACGGAGCTCTCCGAGACGACGCGAGGCAAGCTACGAGCGATAGGTGGTGGTACTAGACACGTAGGCCACCACCACCCCCATCTCGGAGAGCTCCGTATCCGCCGGGCTGCGGGGCGACGTCACGCAGCTCTTCTATACTTGAAAGGCCTCTTGCGTGCGTCGCTGTGGCGCACGGCGCTGCACCGGTAGCGGAGGCTGCAAGCGGGACACAGGGCCGCGATAGCCTCAAGCTACCGGGGGCGGCGGACTTCGTCCCGTTTTTTTTTCGTCATTTATTATATGATTAGCTGTATTAAAATTTGTTGATTGATTCTCGAGTTACCAGCCAAATATTGTAAAAGATATAACTATTTTTTACATAGCCGCATTCATTCAGTGCGTTGGCAGCAATCTGGTCAAGTTGCTAGGTACTGCGCGGGGTACGGACGGGGCGGGGAGGAGGTGAGGAGGTGAGGTGACGGCTGGCCGCGGCTCTCGCTCGCCCATTGGCCAGACTGAGGCAACAACACAATGAGCGCGCTGTCCTTATCCTGCGCATGCGTCAGGTGTAAATTATGTATTTATGCTATTTTCCTAATTTGTAAACTAGTCCGGATATAAGTGTTGCATTAGCCGCTTTAGCGAGCAATTTCCATTCAATAATTTGCATTTAATAGCCAGCTACATTAGTACCGTGTTGTGCGGGTACTTAAAAAGAATAGCCCCAGTGCATCTCTCCCCTCGCATGTCGTAAAAGGCGACTAAGGAATAAGAACAAGGTGCCGTGCTAAAGGGCGATAGGCTAGCCACCTCTCACCTTGGCACGTCTCTTCCACCGAGTCATGCGGCAGGTGGGTCTTCGTGCCTTACTTGCTGCTTGATAGTTATATAATTTGTCCCAATACTTTGGTAAACGTGATGCTCGGTGCTGTGCTATAATTTACAAGAGTACTTGCAGCACAACACAGCTTACTCTGCTTACCCGGTGTCGCGATACAGCGTGTGGTTAGTTTGTTTTCTTTTTAAGGCGAAGCAAAGCAATATCTTGGAAGTGTTGCCAGTTTCCGACTAATTTTAAAAAGCATGTCGTTAATATGTTGTTTATTTTTGTTTTTTATGAAAACTGACACGGTTGGCTACATCATCTACAACATCCGTGATGTCAGCCCAAGCACTAACATGGCCCAACTAGGTGCCATGTCCGTGCTTCTATTCCTTGAAATACGTATTACATAGGACATCATGATCATCAATCGATAAAAGTCGATAGTATTTATTACCACATGCGGTCTTCCACTCTTCTCCTCCACTAACTCTCGGCTACCTTTATTAGGTCCTCTGTCCACCTAGCCGGGGGGCGTCCCATGTTACATAACCATCCAGTGGTATACCGTGGTTACATTGGTAAAACCGCATATAAAACGGTTGAGCCGTTCTCAATGTATGAGCACACAGATGCACGGGAGATGTTTTTAGGTTTCCGTATCCCGTACGGAAGCCTATTACTAAGCCTACGCCGTCTGTCTGTCCGTCCGTCTGTCCGAGAGCTGTATCTCTTGAACCGTAATAGGTAGCCCGTTTAAATTTTCACAGAATATGTGTTATTATGATGGCGAATACAACAATTTGTACTGTATACTGTACAATAACAACAAATCTCACTAATATCATAAATGTGAAAGTATGTTTGTTTGTTTGTTTGTTTGTTTGTTTGTTTGTTCCTCTTTCACGCCTGAACGGCTGGACGGATTTGGACGAAACTTCGTATATGGGTAGTGTATATCCCGGAGTAACATAATTTTTAAAAAAAGTGGTCAAGTTCGAGCCGAGCTCGCGTACAGAGGGTTCCGTACCATCGCGTTTTCTGTGAGAACTAGAAGGATTGGGATTTTCGTTTACGTTTTCCTGTAAATTAAGTGTATATCCCATGGTAACCATTTTTTTTTTAAAGTGGTCAAGTTCGAGTCGAACTCGCGTAAAGAGGGTTCCGTACCATCGCGTTTTCTGTGAGAACTAGAAGGATTGGGATTTTTGTTTACGTTTTCCTGTAAATTAAGTGTATATTACAGTAAAGGGGGCGGGAGAGGGGAGGGGGAAGGGGGAGGGAGAGGGAGAGGGAGAGGGAGAGGGAGAGGGAGAGGGAGAGGGAGAGAGAGAGGGAGAGGGAGAGGGAGAGGGAGAGGGAGAAATTCGTATTTCAAAAGAAGAAAGTAAGTAACCGAGGCGAGGCCGAAGGTCGAGCTGCGTTCAGGAAGTCCTTCTCAAAGAAGTAAGTAACTAAGGGCGTGGCCGAAGGCCGAGCTGTATCCTGGTAGACGCTAAACCTTCTCGATGACAGTAGGTAATTATGGGCGAAAGTTACTTACTTTCTTCAAGACGGTTTATAGTCTTCCTGAACGCAGTTCGGCCTTCGGCCTCGCCCTCAATTACTTAATTTCTTCGAAAATGTTTATAGTCTTCCTGAACGCAGCTCGGCCTTCGGCCTGGCCGTTAGTTACTTACTATCATCGAGAAGATTTATGGTCTTCCTGAACGCAGCTCGGCCTTCGGCCTCGCCCTCTGTTACTTACTTTCTCCGAAAAGGTCATCGTCTTCCTGAACGCAGCTCGGCCTTCGGCCTCGCCCTCAGTTACGTACTTTCATTAAGAAGGTTTATAGTCTTCCTGACCGCAGCTCGGCCTTCGGCCTCACCCTTAGTTACTTACTTTCATCGAGAAGGTTTATGGTCTTCCTGAACGCAGCTCGGCCTTCGGCCTCGCCCTCAATTACTTACTTTCTTTGAGTAGGTTTATCGTCTTCCAGAACGCAGCTCGGCCTTCGGCCTCGCCCTTTGTTACTTACTTTAGTTGAGAAGGTTTATCGTTTACCTTAACGCAGATCGGCCTTAGTTACTTACTTTCTTCCTTTGAAATACGAATTTCACGCGAGCGAAGCCGCGGGCAAAAGCTAGTAATAAATAAAAATAAGAAAAAGTAAAAAATTCACGGGGGTCCCCATACGAGAAACTAAAAAGTGTATGGGCGCCATCTACCGAAAACAGTATGAAGCAGCGCTGACCATGACATGGCGATACGAAACCCTCGGTGCGCGAATTCGACTCGCACTTGGCCGGTTTTTAAATATACATTTGCAATGATAGCTACCAGCAGGTTTACCAAGAGGCAGCAATCCCTGGATTGGCAAGTGTTAATCGTTTTGAATGTAGTCGGTCTGGTTGGTCACCCACGCGGACTTGCTCTGTGTGTACAGACCCCTATTTAGATGACATGTCGTGGGGACTGAAGACCTAGGAGGGTGGCATAATATTTAACGTGCGGGCGATATAAAGATTAAATAAACTGTAAAATGTGAATAATATTATATTTATTACAAGAAGAACCGAACAAGTAAAAAAAAATTAAAACTACGAGTAATAACTATTTAGTAAAATGCAACTAAAGTGCTAAAGGGCGACTTTGTATCCACCCCCCATCTAGGCACGGTCCTTCCACCGAGTCTTGCAGCAGGTGGATCTTCTTGTCTTACTTGGCTAGCCTGTCGTCCTTATGCACGGGGAGAGATGTAGTGGGGCTATTCTTATTAAGTACGGGCCCCACACAGTACTTTATACAAATCATAAATGTACAATAGTATAACATTTTCAAATAAATTGATGATAAAAACAATAACATAGCAAGTATTAAAAATTAAGTCGCACAAGCATCATCACCGCCCTAAGAGGTATCGTTCACTTGAGGTTGGTAGATCTAACGCGGCCCCAGACGTTATTTTACCGAAATACGTCTCAGTATTGTACAGGAACAGCTGCGTCTGGCGTGACGAAACCTAATCGTTTTAATCTCAAACGGCATTTTCTTGCAACATTGTATAGTTTTCTATATATTTTTTAATAAAAAAAAGTGACTTCCCTTCTCGCTCAGATGCACGTTGAAAGATAAGGTTGTATCTAATTAATTCTAATTTATTTAACTCTACACTATGAGAAATTATGTGAATATTCAATTCAATTCAATTATATAATATTCTGGGTATTATTTTATTCAATTCAATTCAATTCAATTATATAATATTCTGGGTATTATTTTATTATTTCAAATATCGAATTAACTGAAACAGATTACACTTAATAATATTTTAAATTTCCTTTATTGCTTTCGTTTACATTACATTTTCCGAATATTTATTGAATGAAAATTTCTGAGCTATTTTCTTTTAATTGTAATTGAATACTTTCTTGTAAGTATCAAATCAAACCAAAATATTTCCTTATTGCACACCATTCAATACATACATTTTTTTAATGAAAGTGCGAAATGTGGCCCGGCCCCGACGAGGCCCATAAGGTGTCTAACGACGCCCATAGAAATTCGGATTTATGCGGAGGTTGCGAAATAGCCATTCCCCGGCCTGACAGGTGCCTATTCACACTACTCTTGAAGGACCCGAGACTGTACCTGGGGGGAAAGATATGGGCCGCGAGAAAGTTCCAGAGTGTGAATACATGGGACACAAAAGGCAAGTTTAATGATATGAGGCTTTCAATTCAAGTAGGTGTTATCTACTTATTAAGTATTTATTTCGGTATTTAATAATTAACTTAATTTCAAATACCTACTTACTGTTCTCTATTTTAAAAAAAAATACTTTTTTAAAAGAAACTTGTTTAAGCCATGTGCTAAAACGAAAAAAAATTAGTTTAGCTATTCGATTTGTTTTCAAAAAGCTTGTCGCACGAATTGCAAAGAAAATGCATACTTAGGCAAGCACTTTCTGATCAACCAATCAAATCTGCTTCACCGTTCGGAACCGGTGTAAAACTGTAGGTCCCTTCCCTTGCCCCTTACTAGGTGGTAGGCTCAAATTGTAGCCGACTAGGTTGGTACCGCCGAACTGGATGTAAGATGGCCGCATATCAGCCTCGGTTGTGTTCTCCGCCACCCATACCGGATTACATAAAAAAAACAAATCACTGCTCAATGAAATTAATTGGTACGTTTCGCAACAAGCCTTTTAAAAACCAACCGAAAACCTAAACATTTTTTTTTTCGTTTTAGCACTTGTCTTAAATATGAAAGCTGGTTTTTAAAAAGTTTTTTATTTATTATTTTGTTTAGTGCGTTTTAATATCTTTTATGACTTACACTTTTTTACAATTTTTAGTATTTTGATTGTATTGTCACCAGAGTCAAAAGTCTGTGAAAAATTTCAGCTCAATCGGTTGGGTGGAACCAAAGAGTTTGTATTACTTACGTCGGGAGCGCAGCAAAGTAATACAAACCACGCTTTCACAAACTCTTTGGGTGGAACTAGTTGAAAATTCAGTCGCAAGATTCAACGTAAAGAGCCGACCGGTGCGCCACCTGAAATACTTCCTGGCTCCTTTAGCTTGTTTCGGCAGACTTCGGCTCAAAGGAAAGTGTGGTATGAGTGATGTTTGGTGGTTTAAAAAAAAATTACCAGGGTATAAAGAAGATGCGTCGCGTAGCTATATCTATCATCTCTATATTAACCCTAACCTAATGTTGAGGCGGTGCATGTCGTTTTTGTTACGTTTCGTTTCGAGCCGAGTGTTCACGAAAGGAGCCAAAGGAGCCAGGATGGAGCCAGAAAGTCTTTCAGGTGTCAAACGCAAGAGCCGACCCATTGCCTTTTTTGGTTGGTCTGCAACCGAACTTTACTTGCTGCAAGGTTTGCTTGCGGCGGCGGCGGCGGCGGCGGCGGCGCCACAGTGGGGCGATACCGCAAAAACAGGGACATAGGGCGAAATGACTACGCAAATAGATTCTACTATTAATTACGAACAACTTTCATTCTGTGAGATTTTTTGATAAAAAAATTATTTTCCGAGATATAAGCACTTATAAAAACATTTATAATATAGTAAAAAGTGAGTATGTTAATATATTCTCTCAATGATTACAAACTACTTTTATTCTTAGAAATTTTCCATTTTAAGTCTTATTTTCTGAGATATAGCAATTTGAACTTTAAAAAATACAATTTCTTGTAACTAGTATTACTCTTCCATATTTTCGGTTTCAATTGTTATTTTTTAGATATATCACATTGAAAATTCTTTAGTAAAAAAAATTGGGATATGTGGAAAACTGAATATGTGAATACATTTTGTTCTCAGAGATTTTCTGTTAAGGTGTTATAATCCTTTTCAATAGTTTGTACAATGGAGATTTAGTAACTTTTTTTATTGAAATGCTTAAAATAACTAGACCTGTGGTTACTTAATAATGATTCTTCAAGTTGAGTAGTCTAATCTGAATAAAATTATTGTAGTGGAATGGTACGTTTATTACACACAAAATACAATCAATCAGACGGCGCATATTTGCATAAAATATTACAAATTAATCTGGCGATAGTAATTAAACATATATAAATTACTACATATTTAACTAACTACATATATTTTTGTATTTACGGAACTTACCGAATTATTAACTTATTATAAGTTATATATATCGTTGTGTATTTTCATTTCGTCATTTTGGTGGCTCTGCACACTTCGATATATCAAACTTACTATAATTTATTATAATTAGGCAAAAAATTGCCCCCGTCAAAGTATATTATAAACCTACTTCAAAGTATAAAATTAATAACATCAACATTAAGAATAGTGATTAATGATGAGAAAAGTAATAATACATTATTAAAAGTAATAATAAAAGTTTTCAAAGTAATAATACATTATTACCCAAATACCCATGGCTTTTAACGGAGCCTATTTAATGTAAAAATACCAACTATCAATAAAAATTATGGTCAAGAATAAAAGTAATTTTCTGAAGTATGTTTATCGTGCATAACAAAAAGAAATTCAAACTACATATTTCTGAGAAAAAATCTTATTTCAATCTTACAAAAACCTTAAAATAAAACATACTTAATAACTTTTAAATAAATATTTTTAAAGTACATAAAGCTTCCTATTTTTATTACAATTTATTTACTCAATATTTCTAAAAATTTTCATTTTCATCACTGGAACAACCTAAAGCGTCTTCAGCGTCAGAATCATCATCATCCTCCACATCCGATTGAACACAGATAATACTGGTATCAATAAATTCAATATTTTCCTTATTTTTATCGTCTATAATTAGCAAATGTCGCACTTCACTGGATAAGGGCTGCTTTTGTTTTTGAAGTTTTGGCTTCATACTAGACAAATATGGATCCGACGATACGAGCAAGTTGTTGAGAATGTCTTGATTAGTCGATTTGCGATCGCATTTTCGAGAGTAGTGTTCCCTGTACTTCTTGAAATCTTTATTTCTTGCTTCTGATGCCTCTTCGGAGAGTATGCCAATTGGAATTACGTTAAAATGCTTTATTATTTCAGATCCATGGAATAAAAGTTTATGAACACTTGCTGGCATATGATACCAGCTATACAATGATATATAAAGTTGAATTGTTTCTTGAGCATAGATTTCAAAGTTTTGAGTGCAAACTTTTTCTCCCGAGGAGATGGCCTTAAGGATCACCGCGAATCTATTAATTAAATCCTTATCGAGACCGGTAATAGAGGCAGTTTGCTCGGGATTCTGGAAAAAGCGCCTTGCAGTGTTGCCATCGTTCGTGGTTCCTGAACCTTGTTTTACCACGTCGATCAATAAACCAGTTTCTTTCCTGAAATTATCTTGAATTTGTTTTTTTTTCTCGGTCATAATTTCTTTATTATTACCTTTGGCCGACCACTGCTGAAAATCCATGCGGTATGCAATATGGAGAAGGCATTCCATGCATCGAATCCAGGCATGCAACGTAGATAGTCCGAACCGGTACATATTTGTGTTTACTTCTTTACTTTTAATTATATTAACGTTATTCATCTCAGACGGTTTAGCTCTGCAAATATCACATGACTGATTAGAGGTACCGGAGATAATCGACGTAATTTTACCATCGATCATCGTCATAATTAACGAATGCTCAATCAAAACGCCTTCGTAATCGCTGGTTTTGAGATCTCGTATTTCGGATTCTATGGTAGCCATTTCACTTTTCACGTTATCGATTGTCTCCTTCATAAATTTGAAGAAGATAGGACGGCAGTAGTTCGTCGAAGATGGCGTCTCATTTTCCCAGATCACTTCGTCTCCATAAACCAGTTTTATAGGAACCAAACTTGCCATGAAAATGCTTGAGTCGTCTCCTTCGTTCAGTTCTTGAAATCTTTGTTTATATGTACTTTGGCCAGAAGCGCCATCGAATCCCCACTTGCTTGTTAATGTTAGCTGGCAGCCTGTGAGGTTTCGGTTCGCCACTTTCAAAATTCTTTTTGCAGTATGGTCCAAAAGCGCTTGCAGTTTAATTTTGGCCTGTGTTTCGGTAACTTCAATGTCCTGTTTTGGGGGGTAACACTCAATTTTCGCATGTTGAATTTTATAATAAAATGGATAGAGGTCGGAACCTTCTTCCTTAGCCATGTCTCTTAAAGTTATATATTGCCATCTTGATAGCTTTAAAGACACCAAAATCGCAAGTGCTTTTTCAGATGAATAAATAGTCTTGGACTCCTTTTTTTCAATGAATTCTTTGACTTTTTCGATTTCGCCTGGATTCTGAAGCAAATGGTCCAAAACTTTCCCCAGGTCCTCGTTCCCATTTGCCTTCAAACGCATTTTGGTCGCAAATGCTAGTTCCTGCTATGTATAGTTTGTGCGAATGTCTTCGGTTCTTCTTCGCTTTTGTTTGGCTCCTAAACTTTCAAATGGTTTTCTCGGCGATGATTTATGTGAAGATGCTACAAAGATAGGAGGCGCTGTCGATGGTCCCGGAGAAATTATTTGAGAAGTGCAAACCTTTTGGTTATCCGCGAGGTCGCTACTCGCTGAAGGCAGTTGTTTCTTTACGAATTCGGGCCACTTGATGGCCGAGTCCAACCATTCTCGATTCTTCTGTAGAAAACGTTCCTCGTTGTAGCTTGACTTCACCCATCGTTTGTGTAGATTGTAACAATATTTACGACAAAATTCTTTCACTTGTGTCTCTTCGGGCAAATTTACACTAACTATTGAGGCAATAGCGGCAACCAATACCGCGTAATTCAGAAAACTGTCACAATTTCTCATAAACACGTAAATATCAATGTTATTAACAAAAGACTCCATGTTTTCGTATTGAATAGTTTTAAATATGTAAAGCACGGGTATGAAGACTGACTCGTGCAAACGACTGGAGCAGACTGAGTGCCAGATTGATTGTGTTGTTCACTAATGAATACTGCTAATTAGTTCGCACAGTTTGCAGTATTCCTGGTATATCGTTAATCCTTGTTAAGTAGATAACAATTAGCAATGCAGTGTAATTGTTTCTTCGAGAGCTTTCATGGAAATACGTGACAATTCACATAAATATCCCTAATCCGCTAATCCTCGCGAAGTTGAAAATATTCCTAATATAATGGTAAGCATTTATAAGAGATATTATAAGTAAGTATAGCAGCCGATAATAGCGGCTCCGTAGATTATTATCAAAATAGACCAATGAAACTAAAAGTACAAAGTTAATTAGATGGGCGTCGTTTGTCACCTTCTGGGTGCCTCAGCGCCATCGCGCTTTCAATAAAAAAAAAATTAAACATTTTCATCAAGCTCAAATATATAGGTGATATGGAGAAATATATTTACCATTAAAATACAAATATATACATCCAATGCAAATAAACAATATTTGTTATTTGAATATAGCTGAAAGTTACGAATATAGTGAATTCCTCGTAATTCGAGCGGATTCCTCGTAAAACTGTAGGTCCCTTCCCTCCTAATCTTACTTGGTGGTAGGGTTTAACCCGCCCGGGTTGGTACCACCGCACTGAATGAAACGTCGGTCGAAACGGCTATGTAAATAGTTTGTGTTCTCCGACCAGTTCAGTGTAGCCGGCACGATCAAAGGGGGAAGCACTGACATGGCACCTAGTTCACCCGGTGCTATGGGCTGACATCACGGACGTTGTAGGTGATGTAGCCAACCGTGTCAGTTTCAATAAAAAAAAAAAAAGAATAAAGGTGAGCTTTGCAGGAATAAATGTTATTATAATATTAAAATGGCATTATACGGAAAAGTCGGACGTCGTCGGATACGGTTTTTACACAGTAATAATCTTTTTACCTTGGGGAATCATTATTTAGTAACCACGGGTCTAGCTATTTTAAGCATTTCGAGAAAAAAAATAAAGTTACCCAATTTCCATAGTACAAATTAATAAAAAGTGGTATATCTCGAAAAATAAGGCTTAAATGAGAAAATATGAATCTATGAATGTTATTTCTAATGATGGGTAGATTAATTTAGCGTACTTAAATTTCAGAAATAAAAATAAAAAAAATTAATTATCCTATGTCCCATTTTTTACGGTATCGCCCCACTGTGCGCGGCGGCGCGGCGGAGGAGGCGCCGCGCCGCGGTGTCGGGGTCACAGTCGGCTCACCCGACAGCTATTATTATTATTAAAATTCCACCTTCTGAGACGTCGAAAGTTTTAAGTTGATTCTCATTGAAAATGCATTAGACCTGGACCTGACTGACTCCGCCTCTACCCGATATAGAGACAATGTATCAATCTCGATAGCTCAGTGGTGCTATTGATCGACGTTCAATTTTGAAACTAAGCACACCCGGACGCATCCAGAACATGAATGGGCGACCGTTTTGCCGTCGAGTTTGACGTCGGATTCCACTTAAAACTGTAGGTCCATTCCCTTTTGTTCATTTATTTAAAAATCATTCGCGAGCAATACACTTGAACTCGTAAAAAATTATGAATTAAATTCGTAATTAAATACCTACTCAAATATTCCACTCCTTAGTAAGATGGTAGGTTACTTCCACTTAGTTAGGTGGTAAGGTTTAACCCGTCCGGATTGGTACCACCGCACTGAATAATAGGTCGGTCGAAGCGGCTATGTGAATAGTTCTTGTTTTTCGATCGATTTTAATCGAGACATGAAACATGATAGGAAAATGAGCCGAAGAAGCTTTATCTGGTTTCGTCCTACCTAACGGCCACTCATCCGCCAGTTCGTTGGATCCAGTTTGCGGCTAACTGTATGACTCACCGATCCGTTCCGTCCCCTCCCCCCCCCCCCCCGCTCAGCCCCCCCCCCCCCCCTTCCCCTCCCCACCTCGCCCCCGCTCTGCCAACATCTTGCTTGTGATTTACAGCTCTCTAGACTTATCTTGATAATCTACATAATTAACAAAGATTAATAACTTATTTACATGTTCTACTTGAGGAGAAAGCTGCGTGGAAGTTGGGCCATCGGTTTTGGAGTATTCTGGCCGAAAAATTATGTGTTTCAACTGTAATTCTTCAGTCAGACATAATATGTACAAATCGACAAAATATTATATTTAAAATTATACTCTTACATTGAAAAAGTGCTCGGAGGAACTGTTTGAAGCGATCCCGCCGTCCCCTTTCCACCTCCACACAACGCGTAGTACACGCTGGACTTACCGCGGATTAGCACCAAATTGGTTCTTCTGATCTTTCCGATATACCTCCAAGCCGGACTGGCACCTCCTCGGGGGTGAAATTGGCTGCACCTGAGGTTGCGACCTCGGGCAGAGCCACCCAGTTCGGTAGCAATAAAAAAAAATAGAGCCTGTAAACTATGGAACGCTCTCCCTGCCCATTTATATCCCTCCCAAATAGTCTCGGATCCTTCAAGAGGGACGTGCATAGGTAGGACCAGTCAGGCCGGCATGGCGTTCGTAATTCCCGCACACGACCGAATGTCCATGGGCGTCGTTAAGACTCCTTATTTATGGGTGACTCGGCGCCACATGTTGCGATTTCAATAATTTTGTTTTCCGTGATCTTTCATTATTCTGCGACCCTCAGACCAAGAAAAATACGGAAGGAAGGTGTCATCCCGGAGACTTCCGTGGATTGCTGGCTATACTGGACTAGAGGAGAACACAACCGAGGCTGCTAAGCGGCCATATTACATCCAGTACGTTGGTACCAACCCAGTCGGCTACAATTTGAGCCTACCACCTAGTTCCACCACCACCTAGCAACAGAAGGGACCTACAGTTTACACCGGTTCCGAACGGTGAAGCAGCAGGTGTAGGTAAGCAAGTAATTTTTTGTGTCAGAAAAAACTCATTGGCACACGCCGACCGGATTCGAACCTCGGACCTCTCGCATGAGAAGCCGATGCCGAAACCACTCGGCCGCCCGCCGCTTAAATTGGTTTCTTGGTCTGAGCTGCAACCTTGAATACAATTAGAGCTGATGACAAATTATAATACGGAATACCTCTACATAATATTCGGTAGGTAAATCTGCAAAGTATTTTGTTTTATAATAAATGAGACGTGATGGCTCTGGTGATGGATACTTATTTATTACTTAGGCTAAGCCATTGTCATGAAGATGGCAGCCGATAGACCATTGTTTTAGCTGAGCATAATGTCTGAGTGTCTACAAGGAGCAATGACTAAATCCGTGTTATGTAGCTACTGTTTTTTAGGGTTCCGTATCCTATCCGTACGGAAGCCTATGCCGTCTGTCTGTCTGTCTGTCTGTTCACATCTGTATCTTTTGAACTGTAATAGCTAGCCGGATGAAATTTTCACAATATGTGGTGACCAATAAATAATAAAAAAACTAAGGAGTAAAAAAACTAAGGGAGTCCCCATATAAGAAACGTGCTAAGGATTGATTAGTACATATTCACGATACTAAATAGTAGATGGCGCCACAGGTAGTTTGCATGGCAGACAGGCAAAAGATAAGACGGATATGGTTTTTAGGGTTCCGTATCCGTCGTACGGGACCCTATTACTAAGCCTACGCCGTCTGTCTGTCTGTCTGTCTGTCTGTCTGTCCGAGGGCTGTATCTCTTGAACCGTAATAGGTAGCCCGTTGAAATTTTCACAGGATATGTTTTATTATTGCCGATATAACCACAAATAATAAAAATAAGAAAAAGTAAAAATTTCACGGGGGTTCCCATTGAAGAAACTAACAAGTGTATGCGCGCCATCTACCGAAAAGACCATGAAGCATTTTAACTAATCATAAATTTTGACTAATATGAAGCATTTCATAAACACGCCAAAGATGGCGTGAGTGGCGCTGACCATGACATGGCGATACGGAACTCTCGGTGCGCGATTTCGACTCGCACTTAGCCGGTTTCTTATTTTGATACGTCAAAAGTTCATGAATGAATAAAAGTGCCTCTTGAGTACTTGCAGCACAACACCGATTACTCTGCTTACCCCGTTTGTCGGGATACGGCGTGTGGTGTGAATTAATTTTATAATTTGTATTACTCATCGCCATCGGAACCTGATAAAACATACTACATACATAGGTATATGTAAGTAAGCTTGGTTACCTATTTATCTTCAGTTCTATCTATGTGTCAGTCGGTCTGTTTTCAGAATATTTATAAGATTACCTAACCTTAGGTTACCTAACCTAAGGTCTGCTAAAGGAGGTCGAGAGAAGAATTCAACTGGGTTGGGCTGCCTTCGGAAAGTTAAAATTCGCCCTGAGGTCTGATCTTCCGCAAAATTTAAAAACCCGTATATATGACCAGTGTGTCCTCCCGGTTATGACGTACGGGTGTGAAACGTGGACGCTGACGGTCGGTGTTGTCCAAAGGTTGAAAGTTGCCCAGCGAGCAATGGAGCGAGCCATGCTGGGAATAACGCTACGTGATATGGTGCGTAACGAGGCAATCCGCCGACGCACCAAAGTAGTCGATATTGGATACCGGGTGGCTAAGCTCAAGTGGCAATAGGCTGGGCACGTCAGCCGAAGAGACGACGACCGTTGGAGTAACCGCGTCCTACACTGGCGGCCGTGGACAGGAAAACGGAGTGTGGGAAGACCACCCGCCAGGTGGGACGACGACATCAAGTACGTCTGCGGAAAGCAGTGGTTCCGTACCGCTGAAGGCTGGGAGGACTGGAGGAAAATTGGAGAGGCGTATGTCCAGCAGTGGACGTTTACACGCTGACTGACTGACTGACTGACTAACCTTGTCGGTTGTACCTACAATAATGTTATTTTACTAATAGTTGGACTATTAGACTTTCTATTTTATATTTATCCTTATTTGTAACCGCATACGAATATCTATAAGCAAATGTTACGTTACGTTCTTTGATATCAATAAAGATTCTTTAAACCGAGGTTCACATATTATGTACAAATCGCAAGGTTCAATATCTGTTTGTTATTTTTAATATCATATTTTATGTCTTCTCCTTTTATCAGTCAGCGTGTAAGCGTCCACTGCTGGACATACGCCTCTAAAATTTTCCTCCAGCCCTCCCGGCCTTCAGCGGTACGGAAACACTGCTTTCCGCTGACGTACTTGATGTCGTCGTCGCAACTGGCGGGTGGTCTTCCCACTATCCGTTTTCCTGCCCACGGCCGCCAATGTAGGACACGCTTACTGCAACGGCTGTCGTCTCTTCGGCTGACGTGCCCAGCCCACTGCCACTTGAGCTTGCCCACCCTGTGTCTAATATATCTTTTACTCATATAACAAAAACATTTCATCAATGCAATTCTCTAAAATTTCTAAAAACTCTAAAATTTTGCAATTTTGAGTAATTATGAGTTCGGTTCAAATAACCGTACGCCACTGACAACATGCGGCATAGTGAAGCAAAACGTTGTTCGATGATTCAGCCACATTTTTCACAATAGCAGACAAAGCGTGCGCTTGCGCCGCTACGTACATACCTAACTGGTAGTCTAGATACGCTGAGCAAATTTGTAGTCGGATCTCATTAGCACTCATTATCATTACACATTCTCGGTGCTTACATCTGTCACAGTATAGAACAAGATCAGTAGAGATACATTTATTTATGTAGGTATTTACACACATATCTAGTAAAAATGTATCATTATTGTATTGTTTATTGATCATTCATATGGCAGTTAGACTGCACTCGAACTTGTCACAATTTGTTCTATCCGGTTCGATTACACCCACGATGAAGAACCGGCAAGAAACTTCGCAGGGTATTTTTTTTTATACATATTTTTACAAGTATTTAGTGACTAGCCACATAATAACACCGCCTACAGTCTATCTAAAACACAGCTTGAGAGCAAGATTAAAAATTTTGCTGAGAGTTATGACTACGAAGACTTATTAATTAAGTGTATCAGATGTTATAGCTTTGATACGTAATTTATATCAACTTCATTATGTTAAACATAATACAATGTAGTATAAATTGCCAAAAATAAAAAATAAAATATTATGAATATTAAAATACATACTTGAAGTATCA
The DNA here is from genome assembly GCA_946902875.1 of Nematopogon swammerdamellus. Lineage (NCBI taxonomy): Eukaryota > Metazoa > Arthropoda > Insecta > Lepidoptera > Adelidae > Nematopogon > Nematopogon swammerdamellus. The sequence continues at coordinate 21,375,638 of OX336349.1, forward strand.
AGTTGTCAATGGGTTAATAACATTGAGGTACTAATCAGTATCAGTGTTTTCTTTTATATCATCCGCTATGGGTGGCTGATTAAGAGGGGCCAAAGCACATGCTTCGACCAGCTAATATCACCACCTACCTTGCCATACCGGAGACTTAACTTTGAATACTGGACTAGAGGAGAGGAGAACACAACCGATGCTGCTATGAGCCCATCTTACATCCAGTACAGTGGTACAGTCTTACACCGGTTCCGAATGGTGAAACAGCAGGTATGGTATGCACGTACATTTTTTCGTCAGAAAAAAATCATTGGTTCACACAAAACCGGATTCGAACCTCGGATCTCTCGCAAGAGAAGCCGACGTTCTGACCACTCGGCGACCCGCTGCGCGAGACCAATGGTGCAGTCGACAGAGCCAATTCACCCCTCCTCGCAAAGCCAAGCCACATTTTTCACAATACGCCAGATAAATATCAGCTTGCGCCTTTTAACTCGATCCAGCGTCGAGCCGTGCGACTAGAGAGTGACCCAGACGTGTCCCGTGACCTAGAACCACTGCAACATCGTCGGGACGTGGGCGCGCTAAGTGTGCTGTATCGCTTATTCCACGGGTAGTACTTGGAGGAGCTATTTGATGCGTCCCCTTTCCACCTCCGTACAACGCGCACTGGGCAGGGATTGCATCCCTATACGCTGGAATTACCTCAGATGCGTACAAAATGCTAAATGTTAAATGTTAAAATATGACAAATCCGAGTGCAGTGTACTGTCTATGCATGACGAATAAAGAGTACCAAACTGTTCTGATGATCTTTCCTCCACAGAACTGGTAAACTCTGGAACGCTCTCCCTGCCCACATATTTCCCCACAAGAAAAGTCTCGGGTCCTTCAACAGAGGCGTGAATAGAGTGGCACCTGTCAGGCCGGCATGACATTCGCAAACCCTGCGTACTATCGAATGTGCATGGGCGTCGTTATACTCCTTATGGTTCGCTCGACGCCACATGTTTCACCTTTAAAACAGTCTAATCTAGATATGCCGAGATTATAAGTACTTAATTGATGAGATGCCATGCCAGCAGAATTGCGGACTGTCTACCCTATTTACAAGACGTTTGTAGACCCTGAGTTAAAGGATTCGGGAAACACACTCGCCGGAAGACAGTTCCACACGCTAGCAGCGCGATAAAGGAACTATTTTGAGAAACGATCAATTCACAAAACCCAATATCAACAACAAAAGAGCGCCGACGACGGTTTGGATACCGCCTCGGCGCCATTTTCCACACAGATTGCCGCTGAGAACAGAAGACGATTATGATATTATAGGAGTGTTCACGAAAATCGCCTCCTGAAAATCGTCTCTTTAAAATCATCTCCAGTTTATCGTAGCGTCATAAAAAAAATCTTTGAATGGCGCTTTAGTTAGGAAAACATTCTAATTTGTTCATTAACTAAATCGTTTTGTCTTCCCTTTCTGTCACCTAAATATATAAATTAAACCTTTTGTTTCATACCTGGATGGACAAGTATGTATGTATGTATATTTATTTTATTTGTACATAATATTCTATATATTTAGTAATTTCTATGTATTAACACATGTATGGCTTGTATTTAACTAGCATGTACTCATATGTATTGTTAATCATTATTCTTATTATTATTTTATCTTCAATTCTCACGGTCATCTCTTTTGCTAGTACCTACTTACATTCCACTATATAAATCGAATCTAAAATATCCAAAGGTAGACTGTAAAAAATCTCTGTAAGGGATAAGCCGCCTTTGCACCTTATGCAAATTTTCTAATGTAGGTACATTACTGCTGAATGTTTATTGGAGTAATAATAAAGCATCATCTACCTATCTATCTACATAAATTATATGATGCTTAATTAAGTGCCTATTAATATTACCCGTCTTTATGATGCTTTAAACTGGGGAACGATTCAACGAATTTTCTTGCAGTTTACACGAACGTGTGTCATCTCTGCCAAAGGTTTGTACTTTGTACGCTACATACCATCACGCTTTCCTTACCAAAAGTCTAAGCAGAACTATCCAAAGTCATCACAGTCAAAAATATTCATATTTCTTTCTTCGCGACCGGTAATATTACATGTCAGTCAGTCAGTCAGTCAGCGTGTAAGCATCCACTGCTGGGCATACGCCTCTCCAATTTTCCTCCAGCCCTCCTGGCCTTCAGCGGTACAGAACCGACGTACTTGATTCCGTCGTCTCACCTGGCGTATGGTCTTCCCACACTCCGTTTTCGGCCAATATCAACTACTTTGGTGCGTCGGCGAATTATATGTAAAGTGATTTAATTAAGAAGTGATTTGATCGCCATTGAGATTCAGAGGTGTAACGCGGCGTGCGTACTTGGCACTTGCACCGGTGCAGCGACTCAGACAAATTTAAATGAAATATATTATTTATAGGTAGTTTGAATTTTTTTTTTTTAGGTTTACTTTATAAATTATTTTAGTTTAGTTTTATCATATTTCTTAATTTTAGTTTAATTTTATTGTATTAGGTTATTTTGAATAAAAAGTATATGATTTGATGAATTAAGAAGTGTCACCACTGATTCATGTTTACTCTGTGCACCTCAGCTATAGCAGCAGTGCACATTAGTCATTGCCGTTTCTTTGTGTCTGTGCGTTCTTGTTCCGGCGAGGTTGCTAAGGCTAATTTAATTATTTGAGTTCAATGTAATTGGATCAAATATTTTTTCATACGTATGAAGATTCGGACGTTCATGTGGTACACAATCAGAAAGTTAACGGATGTGTAAATGTTCAGTTTTGTTTTTTTTTTGTACAAACTGACACGGTTGTCTTCTCACCTACACCATCCGTGATATCAAATACGTGAATGGAAAATACGAAATATTTATATAGCCGTTTCGACCGACGTTTCATTCAGTGCGGTGGTACCAACCCGGGCGGGATAAACCTTACCATCTAGTAAGGTAAGAAGGGAAGGGATCTAAAGTTTTACGTGGAATCGGAACCACGGTCAGCCTCCAACGGTCGAGCGGTCACCCATCCAAATACTGACCGCACCCAGTTGTGCTTAACATAACAGTCGACCGACCGCAGGACTGAGCTACCGAAGCTGACTCAATAAATAAATAAATAATATGTAATTAGTTCGTGTTTTCCGTCCCGTTCAGTGTAGCCGAAATGAAGGAAAGCACTGACATGGCACCTAGTTCACCCGGCGTTATGGGCTGACTGACATCACTGATGTTGTAGGTGTTGTAGCCAAACGTGTCAGTAACGATAAAAAAAATTATAGCGAGACACGCGGTGGTGAGCCCCCCATATGGTGTTTAACGACTCCCATCGACATTCGGTCGTATTTCACAAATAACTTCTTATAAAATTTACTAACTCTATTTACTAACATCTAGCTCACAATGGTGTGATGTGTACATTACGGGTGTACACCATAAAAAAGCTGTTAAATCCAGAAGTGTACGCAATAAAGTTGCAGGCAACTTTGCAACACGGTGTGGCTTGTCTTGTGGCTTGTGGCTTGTGGGCGGACTGGCCGCAGCGACCGCAGGCGGACGAGGAAGCTGGATCCAGCATTGCGGCTTCTGTTACATCTTCACACACGCGCAAAATATCTTACCACAAAACTCTAGCTAGGTGATGGATGACCTATGTATCCAACGATGTAATGTTTGGTCGTCAAACTACGTACTGTTTGTTGTAGTGTAGATAGAAATACTTTAATGCTCCAAAAACAAATTCGATATATAATTTACACGAGGGGCAAACGTGAATTTTCCCTTACAGCGATTTCTTCCAGTCAACCTTTAGATAGAGTTATGTTTTATAGCCTAAAATAACAAAATGTAATAATGAAAATTAATGTTTAAAATTATTTTTTTCTGGAAACTGACACGGTTGGCTACATCACCTACAACATCCGTGATGTCAGCCCATAACACCGGGTGAGCTATGTGTCATGTCAGTGCTTCCCTTCGGTCGTGCCGGCTACACTGAACTGGACGGAAAACACAAACTATTTACATAGCCGTTTCGACAGACTTTTCATTCAGTGCGGTGGTAACAACCCGGGCGGGTTGAACCCTACCACCTAGTATTAAAAAGAAGTTAGTAGAATGTATGTAGCCTAGTTATATAAAATCTGGCTGAACATCTTATATTATTTTAATGGATAAGATAGTGGGCATGAGGATTATATAGGATAAACTGAGATAAGTTAAATATACCTACTAGATCACTTATCTTTATGTTTACTATCTGAGACGCAGAACTATACGCATACTAGACATCGGTACATACATACCTATACATACATACAGTCAGTTCGATATTACAAGTAAAATTATTTTATTTATTTATTTTATTATTTAACTAGATTCTGCTCGCGGCTTCGCTCGCGTGAAATTCGTATTTAAAAAGAAGAAAGTAAGTAGGTAATTATTAGGAATTTTGAAACATTTGATTTTATTATATTTTAGGTTTTAAGTTTTAAGATTTGTTATTAATTAAGTATTTAGAATAATAGATTATGTCGTTTTAGTTACAATGATTGTGATGGATCGTTATGCCTTGTAATGTGGTGTTACCGACGAGTTTTGAAATAAATAAATAAATAAATAATCCCGCTAATGTATATTTATTTCGGCGCGCGGAACAATTCGGTTTGTATGACAGCCACGTTTTAGCGTAACTGTAACCGAATTTTATTTATCCTATCCTGTGTCACGTATAGTTAAATGTGCTTTAATCAGAATACATACTGATTAGACAATCTCCGACATCTATTTTCCTTGACCTCCTGTGTTCGTTCACATGTTTGCATTCTGTATACATATATATAACTCACACATGTATATAGGTATAGTTAGTGTAATCCCTAACATAACAGATTGCGCGTGGTAATATTTGTTGGTATAAGATCGGTAGCCGTGATAGATAAGACAACGTTGAGTACACAAACAGTCAGTATGAATGTATTTATGTAGGTACTCTCTCTCTCTCTCTCTCTCGATAAAACACTAAAATTGTGTGAATACAACTGTTTGTATAGGCCGGTGATAACACCTTTAACTATCATTTATTGATTTACGTTTTGTTTATAGCCGTCCAGAGATTGTTTATAGCCTTCCGGCTACAAAATCCAGACGTCTACAACCTGCACTCTTGCGAGTACAGTGATCATGTATGCCAGATCGAGGCCCCATAGCTGCTCTGTCGAACATCCGTTCTTCCGAAAAAATCCCATGGGAAACACAGACTGAAGTCTTTCGACGACAGCCTGTGCCCAGGGCCTCAGCGTTTTGTACTAGCCTAAAGGCTTTTGTTTTCACCGGCTATGTATATGCGTGGAAGTGCATAAGACCACCAACTAATGTGTACCGGGGATCGGCCGGTGATAAGTGTTACATTTAGTAGGAAATATTGTGACTAGGGACTTTCCCACTTTTCCTTTATATTTCTTCGGAATCACTGTCAGCGTGTTAGCTAGTAGTGGATCTAGTTTCATCGCAGATTGTCTAATCAGTATGTATTCTGATTAAAAGTAATCCATTTTAGTACAGTATTACGTATTAGTACAAATATTGAAACATTTTTTTCATATTAATTTTGTTTTTGTTTTTATATAAACTGACGCGGTTGGCTACAACACCTACCTACATACAACACCCGTGATGGAATTCAATTATTTTATCGGTCTCTTTGGTAAATTTTATACACTTAAGACATATGTTAAATATTGCATAAAAATTATTAATATTCTATTTCGATCCAAGCAAAAATAGGCGTGGACGCTGACACATCTGTGACGCTGACCGTGGTTCGGATTTCACGTAAAACATTTAGGTCTTCTTACCGACTCCCTTCTTACTTACTAGGTTGCTAGGTGCTAACCCACCCGAATTGGTAGCACTGCACTGAATAAAAGGCTATGCAATAATGTTTTCCGTCCAGTTCAGTGTAGCCGGCGGCACGACCGAAGGGAAGCACTGACACGGCACCTAGTTCACCAAGGTGTTATGAGTTATGGGCTGACATCACGGGTCTTTTAAGTAGGTGATGTAGACAACCGTGTCATAAAAAAAAAATTCATAAAAAAGTAAATATAAAAAAAATCCTTCGAAAGAAACACAATACTGTACCAAAGTAGGTTCCTTCAAGAGGGGCGTGAATAGGCACCTGCACGAGTCAGTAAGCCTGGATACGAAATACGGCATCGTTTGTATGAGAACCGAGGTAGCCGCCAAAGGGGTGTGAAGTCTGAGGCGGGAGCGGCGCATGGAACGCCGTGATTGGCCGAGCGAGTAGGTAGCCACGTGACGCCAGTCTTCCATACGTTTGAACGGGATTCATACAATAAGTCGCTCATTGTGTCGATTCGCGATGAAAAGATGAAACGGATTTAACAATATTTAACCCTTCTTTACATAAAGGGAATAATATAACTTTCTCTTAAATGAACAAAGGCAACGCCCCTTTCACAATTTTGCGAATTTGCAGATTTTCGCATAAACACGATAATAGTTCTAAGTTCTGAGATACCTCGGATACTTTATTATAAATCTACATCAAATTTCCAAAACAATGATATGTAAGACCTCGTACATTGGTATTATCTTATTGGAGTATTTGTTATTGGAATTTTCCAAAATTAAAAAAATAATGTTAGAAAGTCGAAAAGTTTTGTAACCAAAAAAAAAATTATTATATTATTAACAACTATTTGCTAATTACTTAGCCAACGATATGACAAATTATATTGCAATATGACTTCGCGAAAAATTCGCGAAAATCTACCCTACCATAAAAAAATTATGAGTACCCACCTCGATATTTAATTTTTTTACGGTAAAATGAGGTTTTCCAGGCTTTGCCTTTTTTAACAAACTAACCAGCCATACCCACCTGGATATTTAATTTTTTTAGGGTAAAATGAGGTTTTCCAGGCTTTGCCTTTTTTAACAAACTAACCAGCCATGCAGCTAGAGCCTTATAAAATGTACCATGCGTCTCTCTGTCAGTTTGACGGTGTGAATTCGTTATATAAGGGTTAATAAAATAACAAATGAAAGGCTGTGTAGTCTGTAATAGAAACATATATTTGAAACAGAACAATAATTTACTTAATTATTTATTTATAGATCGGTATCTATATTAAAATTTTCATTTGGTAACTTTTGAACAATTGAATTAAATTTAAAAGCACAATTTACGACATTTACATTGTTACTGTTTACATTGTTGACATTTACATTGTTATTGTTGAACTAAAGAACTAAAGAACTAACATGTGTCTCGAGAGATGGTCGCGCAACAGATGGATAGATCTCACCGAGACCTAAAGTTTGAGTACCAACACGATGGGTCTAGCACCAGTGGTTCTCGAGTTATGACCAAAACAAAAGTTCATGTGACAGATGGATAGATCTCACCGAGACCTGAAGTTTGAGTACCAACACGATGGGTCTAGCACCAGTGGTTCTCGAGTTATGACCAAAACAAAAGTTCATGTGACAGATGGATAGATCTCACCGAGACCTAAAGTTTGAGTACCAACACGATGGATCTAGCACCAGTGGTTCTCGAGTTATGACCAAAACAAAAGTTCATGTGACAGATGGATAGATCTCACCGAGACCTGAAGTTTGAGTACCAACACGATGGGTCTAGCACCAGTGGTTCTCGAGTTATGACCAAAACAATAGTTAATGTGACAGATGGATAGATCTCATCGAGACGTTCAGATTGAGTACCAACACGATGGGTCTAAGTCTAGTGGTTCTGTAGATATGACCAAAACTAATGATCACGTGACAGATGATAATTCCGACCCCTCACTCGCATGATCGCATCGCATTTCGCATTTAGATGCTAGCTAGCTAGCTAGCAGCGGAGCGCAGGCGCTATATAGCATTTAGCATTTAGCAGTACCACAGATAAATAGCACATACTTCATTGCTTTGTGCGTTCCAAAACAAACGAACCAACAAAGTTTTACGAACGAAACAGCAATGCTAATTAAAATTAAATGTGATTATTGCTTAGCATTTAGCATTAATTTTTATTCATCAGGGCGCTTAGCAGTGCTAAATACTAACGGGGTATTCATTATGAATTAATTTTGTTAATGCTAAGCATAACAAGACTAATTCCCGGTAGACGCATGACCTAAAGAAATTAATTCCTTTAGAGTCGCTCAAAAGTAAAAACCGGTAGGTACTGGTTGAATGAAAAAAGCGCGATAAACGAATATTGAACGAGGAAACCTGCTGAGGTTGACTAGAAGAAATGTCCTTTGGCAATAAGGCAGAATGCATGAAATATCTGTATACATTTAACATACATATTTATCAATAAACAAAAATAATTACAAGAGCTAACTGCATCCAACACGATAGTCGACCTATGGTGGGTAAGCAGAAAAGAGCTCTCCATACATATTTACGCCGATGTTTGTTACTGAAATTCAAGCGAAAAATGCTATCAAATTGAATGAAAGTACTTACTCGTGAAAGGTGACTCCATCTGTGTTCAAGTTTGAATTTTTCGACGACTTTTTGCACCAAAGCACTGCACAATGAGGCATTTTGTGACAGACGCGCACGTTCGCTCCGCCTGAGCGGCGGACGGAGACTAAGATCGGTCGCCGGCGCTAGACTGACGCGCTGGCGCGTGTGCGCCGACGCGCGGCTACCCCTGTCCTCCTATGTATAGCGCCTCCAGGCTTACTGACTCGTGGGCACCTGTCAGGTCGGCATGGCATTCGCAACCCCCGTATACGACCGAATGTCCATGGGTGTCGTTAGACACCTAATAGGTGGCTCGGCGCCACATGTCGCGCTTTAAAAAAAACATTACTTTTAATCAGAATACATACTGATTTGATTAGACACTCTGGGATGAAACTTGATCCATTACTAGCGAACACGCTGACAAGTTATTCCAGTCTACTTGTGCATAACACCGCCTAGCCTATTATAGCCATATTATAGCTATATAGCTGCGTAGAGTTCGTGCAGTGCTAAATGATATGCCCCTCAGCTTTATGATGAGTCAGCCAGTCTCGTACTTTTTATGCAAGAACGTTGAATATGTTGGACGTCGGACTGTCCAATGCTTATATGAGAACCAGCGTCGCCGAGCTCCGCGGGTAGCGGAGGAGACGGCGCGCGCTCTGATTGGGTGCTTTTGGGCGGTGTCGCGCTCTGATTGGCTGGTAGCGAATGTTATTTGTACGTTTTTACAAATATGGTGTTACGCTGGCGCGGGGAAGGTCCGACGTCCTTACCTATTCAATGTTCCTGTTTTTAGGGTTCTGTACTCTTACGGGACCCTATTACTGGGCCTACGCCTTCTGTTCGTCCGCCAGTCTGTCTGTCCTACCTTTAAAGGATAATGTGCTACCTTTGATATTTTCACATAACATGTGTATTATTATGGCGGATATAGCAACAAGTAATAAAAAATAAACTTGTTTTTTTTTTTCATAAACTCGTTCATTTTTTTTCTTTTTGCTCTATCGTCAATACACAACGGTAGTCCTACAATATTGGCGTGAATGGGCACCTATCTGGCTGGCATGGCATTCTCGACCCCCGCATAGGACCGAATATCCATGGGCGTCGTTAGACACCTTATGGGTGGCTCGGCGCCATATGGCGTATTCACGCCCCTATAATGTACATAATAATGTTTAATAGAAAGTAGAAACCCTATGAGGTGACGATGCGAATACATCGAACACGCCATGTTAAATCAGAAAGGTTTATTATAAAGCTAATAAATATAAGGTACGATCGAACCGAAGCCAATGTGGGACAAAAAATGGTCTTTATCATACAAGGCCGCCGCGGTGGTGGTGGCGCGGCGACGCGGCGGAGGCGGCCGGGAAGGTCCTTGAACTATAGTATTATTATTTCGGTATCTACCTACTACCTATACCTATATACATAATGTAAATACATATCGGGGAAGGATTTTTCTAAATATGCTCATATTTCATACCGAAAGCCACACACAGCTAGAGCCTTAGAGTGAGTATACACGGTGTTGCAGTTGCCCCCGTAATATTTTTAACTGACATAAGGGGGTTATTCTATATGTGAAACTAAACAACTTCTGTGAAGAAGAAAAAATTTTTCAAACAAAAAAAATATATTTTTTCCATACAAATTTTAAATACCTATTCTCAAAATGTATGGAGAAAAAAAAATTTGTTTTCTTCAAATAAAAAAAGTCGTAGAACAAAAGTTCTATTTCAAGTACAGAATCACCCCCTTTCGGGTTTTACGGTTGGGGTTGCAACACCGTGTATAAGGTCTTTCAATAGTAGGTAACGATACGATAAGGGTGTATGTGTATCAGATACTGATCACGTTCCCATACCAATATACCTACTAAATAATTTTTTTATTAAAAATTTAAGTTATAAATTTAGAAAACTCCCGAACCTTAAAAAGTCAAAAATAATTTCCGTTTACTTACCTAAAGGAGTCGGTGGACCGCTAAGTAAATACCTGAGAAGCAGCTGTGACTTTTTATATTGACGTGATAACGTCTTATAAATTGATGAACACGGGCAGCACGTACGAAAGCTTGTCACGTTGATAGTCACGTTGATATTCACGTTGATATTCAAAGTTACCATGGAAACGTCCTCGGCCCAAGCGGCAGTGTTGCCAAACGTACGGTAATTGCCGTATCGTACGGTAATCGAGGCTAGAAATCGACAAATGTACGATTGTACAATTCTTATAGCTGTGTTTCTTTATGACATTATCTCGTAAAACTATCGTCCGTAAACCGACTTTACAGACAACCAATTTTTTTTAATTACTAAGCGGTCCCAGACTCCTTTAAGTTAGTAAACCGAAATGATTTTTTTACTTTTTAGGGGTCGGGGTTTTTTTTATTTGTAATTAAACTTTTATTTAAAAAAAAAATTTAACCAAATGCAAATCGGTCCACTTTTTAAGATAATAAAGTTTTCGAGATACTTGATTACTTGATTACAAACATAGCTAAGAACCATCCCGATTAAACCAGCTTTCTAATTTAAAAAAACCCGCATCCAAATCGGTCCATCCGTTTGGGAGCTACGATGCCACAGACAGACACACCCATACACACATACATACACACACATGTTAAACTTATAATATAACACCCCTCTTTTTGCGTCGGGAACGCATCAGTATGAATTCATAGTGCGTATATAGGGTGACGGACCCAATTATCAGCACTTTAGTAGATCATCAAACTTTAAATCGAAATTTTGTATTGAAAACAAAACTCTATAACTTATTAATGTATCCATAAAGTTTCGAATAGATATTAATTGTTCTTTACAAGCATATTTGTTAATAATTCTTAAGTACTCTGGTTTAAAATTTAATTTCATTAAAAAATGACCCAAACACCAATTGTTAGCACGGTCATCGCCAATTAATGGCACCTATTTAGCCAATTATCAGTACCGATAAGTATTTAGGGAAAGGGGTTGTAAATAGAAGATTTTATAAGAAGCAAGTAGGTAGTATGTACTATTTTTTATTATCACTCGGTACACACTCTATGGGAGAGGCCTATGTCCAGCAGTGGATCGATACAGGCTGATGATGATGATGATGATGATGATGACACACTCTATGTACTGGTCTATGTACCTATTTATGTACATAGTTATGTATGTAATCAGTCAGTTTACATTTCCATTAAATTACTAAAACTAGGTTACTATGATCTCTTCTTCGTCTTTAAATAATATTGTATTAGGGCCTGGCAGTTCTTTACAGTCCTTTTGAAGTCTAAACTGTAAAGGTCCTCTAGGTACACCGATCGTTTTTGATGCCAATTTTTTGTACATTCCATTTCCTATTGCTTTTAAAGCATTTATTATGTTTTCTTGGCCATACTGCTTTCTTTTTATGTTTTTTTATCTTTTTTATGTCTCTTTTGGCTTCATTTTAGGACCTAAAAATAAAAAGCATGGTATGAGACCAATTATTGGCATATTTTTGAACCAATATTAGCACCATGTCGATAAATGGTAAATTGTATTTTCAGCACGGGGATAAGATGATCCAATTATTGGCATATAGTTGAACCATTTTATAAGCACCATGCCGATAAATGGAAAATAGTATTTTCAGCACGGGGCTGACATTTGGAAGACGGGGTTGTAATCACTTCTTATATCGAAATTCAGACTTATTTCATAGTACAGATACCTAGTCCAAAATAAATAAAAAATATTAATTCTGTTTAAGCTTATTTTAACCAATTATCAGCAGGAGTGCTGATAATTGGAAAACTTAAAGATTCGATACCCACTTATCGGCATCCAGTATACTGAAATAAATTAAATGGTTACCTTAAAATTTACTTCGAATTAGGTTAGAATAAACGTCTATAAAGCCACTGAAAACTATAATTTTTTCACAACACCCATAATGCATTTTAAATCGAATAAAATTTTGAAGCACATACTTACGGTCGACGTCTCAATGTTTCCGAAAAACTCCTACAAGTGCAACACACACAACTTCGGTTTTTATTGTGACGCTATTTTGAAATATAGCGTTGTATAATGTTGCTAGTATTAAAAATTAAAAACGCTTTTGTATGTTTTTGCACTTGCAAACTTGCAAACTATAAACAATATCTTATATTTTTTATTTTTCGTCGAGGTGCTGATAAACTTGTGCAGTGCTAGCAATTGGGTCTGTCACCCTAGTATGTATTTATAAACATATCTAGGTACGTGCCTACATAGCATCAGGCTGTATTCCGACAAAACGGGCTAATCAGAGTAATCGGTGTTATGCTGCAAGAATACGGGTCAAATACACAGATCAGCACATTTATCAAAAAGTATTATTTTTTTATTTATGTGATTGATTGATTGATTAGCGCAATATCTAGCTATACGATATATCGAGGGCTTACTTCAAGAATGCATTAAGTCAGAAAAAGTAGTTTTGAGATAATCAAGATTTAAAGTTTACAAAATAAAAATAAAAAAATCTACTTATATTTACAATATCAGTATTATGTACCGGGATTTATTATCTATCGAGGTTAAAAATGTTATTAAAGAAAAGAATTATATGTTAACACAATACCATGTTTTATTCAAAAGTGTAGGAGAAGGTACTGACTTAGTGTATTTTCCTTGACGATTAATTTTGCAGTAAAATAAAAATACTGTGTTAAGTCTTATAGTCATTTAATGAAAAAGACAGTTGTTGTTGGTGCTTTGGTTTGGGGTTGGCTCTAGGCCTGCAAACTAGTCCCGCTTGGTTGGGGACCTTGTGAAAAACCCCGCGATCTCCAGCTACCCCAGCCAGGCTATGTCATGGAATGCCTTTCATGGAAGAAAGCCACAATTCGACTGGGGCGTCTGCAGACCGCTGCAACGGAAGATGGAGAACGGAGTACGTCCCTTCGTTGGTTGTCAAACACACTGCACTCCAACAAAACATGCTCGGTCATTTCATTAGTCGCCAAACATCCCCTGCACAGTGGACTATCCGTATTACCCACGGTGTGTAGATGTTTATTTAGTGAGCAGTGGCCGCTCATAAGACCAACGGCTATTCTCAGCTTAGCCCGGGCCAGATTGATAAGCTTCAGAACCAGCCTTCGGTCTGGTTTAGGAAGAGCAGCTCTCGACTGTCTGCACTCTACGAGGCCCTTCCATCTGTCCCTGTGTTTCCGTGATGTCGACGCGTCGTGATTATCACGGGTTCCGCTCCTTTGGGTATAGTTCTGGAGCCTGTTCGGGCGACGTCATCAGAACTGTCATTTCTGTCGTCATCGTTGTGGCCTTTTATCCACTGGAGGATCACCTTGTTATTATTACCTGAAACCTTCTCCAGGGCCTCATGACATTGAAGTACCAGGCCTGAGGTACACCTCTTGCTCTTCAGTGACATAAGAGTCGCTGCGCTGTCTGAGAGTATCTCTGTACTCTCTGTATGCTTGACATACGCCCATCTCAGTCCCAGCGGTTGCCGCTTGTAGCACCCCTATTACTTCCATTTGGAAAACTGTTGAGTGTGCACCAAGTCGTACTGATCTATTAATGTTCAGCTCCCGTGAGAAAATGCCCGCACCGGTCCAACTGCTTGTCCGTGACCCGTCTGTGAAGATTCTTAGTTCCGTCTCACTAGATGGGCCGGGGGTTGGTCCTTATCGAAGCTTTATCGGTTCGTCCCCTTTTCATAATCCTAGTGCCTTGAGTCTGAAGCGGACGCCGCTGCCTCCTGTTTGACACATAGGTCCAGCGTTGAGACAGAGTATGGCTTCAGTGGTGGCCGTGGGTTTAGCGCATATAATCCGTAATATCCTTGGAGGTAAGCCTCTGCAGCTTCTCTAATTGCGTCGTTGATTAAAAAGACAGTTTTACGGGCAGTATTAGAATTTTTCAGTGAATTACAATGATGGTTGCTACTAAACTAGTTGTGTTGATCTTCTTCTATCAATCACGATTACCAGAGTGAAAACGCTTCCTTCATTTTGCTAAAAAAAAACTTTTTTAACTAGATAACCTCAAATTACAATAGCTCACTAACAAATTCACTCAGCGAATGCTTGAGGTGTCATCCACGATTCAGTATTGCAAGTACACAATTCTAATTTATGTCGATTTAATGCATCGGCCAGTGTAGTTGTTAACAACAACCACTTCAAGTAATACCGCCAAGAATACATTAAGTCTGACTTTTCGCAGTACGTTTTTGACGACGTTTCTAAAAATCACATCTTCGTAAATGCACTAAGTGACTTAATGTCTTTTTGAAAATGATTTCGTTAAGTCCCAGCAAGCCAAAACCGCAACATGAAATGCATTAAGTCACTTAATGCTTTATTGCAGAATAGTATTCTACCACGAATTATCGAAATTGTATTTTTGAAATAACACTAAGTAGACTTAATGCATTCCAGAAGAATAACTTTTTGCGATTCACATAAAAAACATTTACAGTAAGGCACTAAATTGTACTTAGTGTATTTACGTTGACTATAATTTCAACAATAATCAGAACTTAGTGCCATTCTATTCGAATCATGTCATTTAGTGCTTTTTGCTTGTACAAAGTAGTGATATTATGACTTAATGCTATAGCTATCTTTGGATCTCGTCAGTGTACGACTTAGTGTGTTTTTGAAGAATGTAGCGCAAAAAATTATGAACAAAACTGTATAATTAAGTCAAAATCGAATTTTTTTGACATAGTGCATTCTTGAAGTAAGCCCTCGATATATACCTATCAACAGCAAATAATAATTTACAACTTTGGTGGTAATTTATTGTATTTCTTAGTTTTTAGGGTTCCGTACCCCGTGCGAGACCATATTACTAACCTACACCGTCTGTCCATTTGTCTGTCAGTCTGTCTGTCCGTCAGTCTGTCTGTCCTACTTTTAAAGGGCTGTCTCTTGCCTGATGAAATTTTCACTGAATATTGTTTGTACAGATGTTCTATCTCACGAAGTCCGTTTGGCTCTGGTTGTAGTAGTGATGTTCGTGCTGTGTGTGTTGTGTGCGTGGACCATTTCGCGATCGTGCGTGACTGAGCGCTCTCGAGGGTTCAATAAACAAATGTTTTCAACATTTTCTTGTTTTTGCTCCAACGTAAAAACGGTAATACACACAATCGTCAAACTAGGTGTGATTATAGTGCAAATTTCTAAAGTAAAACAACAAATAATAAAAACCGTCAAATTTCGCGGCGGTACGGAACCCTCTGTGCGCGAGTGCGACGTCATTTTTATACTTTGTAATTTTTTCGAGTCGGCTTTTGTCGCCTAAATCCGACTCGCACTTGACCGGTTATTTTTACCAACATAAAGAAAAGGCGAACGTACATAAAAGTGCCCCGCACGCGTTTTTATTTTATGATGTTCAGACATATAACTACTTCGCAATCATTGTTTTTATTTATAAGAGGAAGTTGTTGCGTTATGTAGTGATAGTCAACACGATAGCGTGATAAAACACGTATGATATGATAAGAAATAAACCTTTCTTTTCTTTTTTATAATCTTACCTTAGCTGAATATGATAAGCTAGATTATAAGATTCAACGGCGACTGTCTGTGTATATGTATGTACATGTACATCGTGTAGCCGACATGAAATGAAGGGAAGCACTGACTGACATGGCACCTAGTTCACCCTGTGTTAAGGGCTGACATCACGGATGTTGTAGGTGATGTAGCTAACCGTGTCAGGTTCCATAAAAAAAAAAAAAAATGTACTGTTAGCGCGCACGTTTGTGGCCTCTGCGGGCGGAGGCCGATAGATCTTTAAACTATTATCCCTGCTTTGTCTTCGTACTTAAACCACGCAATAAAACCTTATTAGCTAAATAATTTAATAATTAAATTTGTACCGTGTGGGGCCGGTACTTAAAAAGAATAGCCTCACTGCATCTCTCCCCGTGCATGTCGTAAAAGGCGACTAAGGGATAAGGACAAGATGCCGCGCTAAAGGGCGACAGGCTCGCCACCTCTCACCTTGGCATGGTACTTCCACCGAGTCATGCAGCAGGTGGGTCTTCGTGCCTTACTTGCTGCTTGATCGATTGAATCTTGTTCGAATAATTTGCGAAACGTGGTGGTCGGTGTTGTGCTGTAATTTACCAGAGTTCTTGCAGCACAACACCGATTACTCTGCTTACCCCGATTGTCGGGATTCAGCGTGTGTGATATGTATGTATGTTATTTAATGTCTTAAATAGAAGAGGTTTCGTAAATGTCGTTAATTTCAGAGATTGATTCACAACTCTATACATTTCATTCTCGCTTTCCTGCTGGAAGCCACGAACGTACGCGCTGACTGTTTGTATGTATGTATGTATGTATGTATGTATCTATGTATGTATGTATGTATGTATGTATGTATGTATGTATGAATGAATGTATGTATGTGGGTGACCGCTCGACCGTTGGAGGCTGACCGTGGTTCGGATTCCACGTAAAACTGTAGGTCCCTTGCCTTCTTACCTTACTAGGTGATAGGGTTTATCCCACTCGGGCTGGTAACACCGCACTGAACGAAACGTCGTCGGTCGAAACGGCTATGTAAATAGTTCGTGTTTTTCATCCACTTCAGTGTAGCCGACATGAAATGAAGGAAAGCACTGACATGGCACCTAGTTCACCCGGTGTTTATGGGATGACGGATGTTGTAGATGATGTAGCCAACCGTGTCAGTTTCCATAATTTTTTTTTATTTATGTATGAATGTATGTGTGTATGCTAGAACGATAAAAAAGGTATGGACCCCGAACCCTATCCTCGCCAGCGTAACACGATACAAGTAAAAGCATACTTGTTTCATGAGACGGTCGCGCGCTGGCCCGTCGGTCTGTCATCGGCCGCGTTCGCAAAAACCTGTTTATAATGCCCGCATGCTCTGTGTTTACGTGTAAAAACACTACAGACAAGTTTAGTGTGCACAATAGTGGAATATCTTATCATCGGTACGGTAAGTACACTCCGCTCCCCGCAACTCGGCGACGTTAGTTCTCATACAAGCATTTATTGACAGTCCGGCGTCCATACCTTTTTTATTGTATGTATATATGTATAGTTTATAAAAATTGTATTAAGTATGTACAGTTCCCGGCAGCAAATAATGCCCGTCGAGGTTTAGAAAGAGACAATCCGCTTGTAGAGCGTCGTCCCTGTCGCACACTAACGTGCGAGTTCGTGCGACAGGGACGGCGCTCTACAACCGGATTGTCTCTTTCTAAACCTCGACGGGCATTATTTGTTACCGGGCACTGTATTTAGTTCGCTTATATTATATAACTCAAGAACGGCTCAATTCTCATTTTCATTTAAATTAGCGTTCGGTTTTTGTTTGTATTATGCGATATACCTACTACTATTATTCATATGAACTGAACAGTGGGAACAATTACTCAATTTTAAATTTTAATTGTATGTTTTTAAGTGTGAGATTATTTGAAATTTGTATTATTTTTATCAATTACTGTATTTTGTATTGTTGTTTGTAATATTGTTTTTCTTATGGGTGTTATCACGATAATAAAATAAAAATAAAATAAATCGAAAGCCAACGCAGGCGGAAAAAATCAACCAATCGGTTAGCGTTCATGTGATTTACTCGAAAACTACTCAACCAATTTATATAGAGTTTTACCGACTCTACCGCGAGCGGAGTCGCGGGCGCAGCTAGGATTGTATTGTAATATGCCCGCGGCTCCGCCCGCTCTCATATTTGACTTCTCTGCTAACCTCATAAGTCATAAGCCATTTAGCGTGATAGTAAGTAGCCTATAGTTGATGGGAAGAATCAAGCTATCCGTATATTTTTTTTATTAAAATCGGTTCAGTGGTTCTCGAGTTATAAGCGGACAGACAGACATACATACATACAGACAGACAGAAAGCAGACGTTGGATTTTATTAAAGGTAAGGATAAGGAAGTGTCAGTTTTGGAATGACGCAGCTGCCAACAAACGTTCGTACGTGCTGCAACGCTCCACACCGCCTACACAAAGACGGCGCGTCCTACGGCAATTTTATAATAATATGGCCACTGAAAAGTGAAGGGTTTGAAAGGCCATAACTTCCTCATTTTTAGGGTTCCGTATCCATTCGGATGCCTATACTAAGCCTACGTCTTCTGTCTGTCTGTCTGTCCGTCCATCCGTCAGTCCGAGGGCTGTATCTCTGTGGAACCGTAATAGGAAGCTGATTGAAATTTTCACTGAATATGTTTTATTATGGCGGATATGCCAACGAATAATAAAAAAAGCAAAAAGTAAAAAAATTAGGGGTGATCCCCGTACAAGAAACGTGATAAGAATCGATTAGTACATATTCACGTTGCTAAATAATAGATGGCGCCACAGGCTGCCACATTGCAGACCTACAGACCAAAGATTTTTTTTTATATTTATTCGTCCCTTTTTGGGAGAGGCAAAACTAATTAAAGTATACATCCTTTTCTGTTGTACTTCTAATGTCTGTTGTTTTCTTCTCGTATTGCGAGAATCTCAAAAATATATACTTTTTATTTACGATGACGACGCGGCAAACAAACTTGTTCATCCGCCATCTTTTTTGGGTTTCCAGACCAAAGATAGACGGATATGGTTGTTTGACAGGTATAGTATAGCGGATCTAAGGAACCCTCCGTGCGCGAGTAAAACTCGTGCTAGGCCGATTTTTGAACTTTTTTTGCACCTTATAGAGCACCCTTGGATATAAAAATTGCTGAGTATAATACCTATATGCTACCCAGCGTCGTAACAACCTCCTATGAGAAATTTTCGAAGAATAAATAATAAAAAAAAAAATATTAAGATTGTGTGTTCTTTTGCATATTATGTAATAGTGAAAATTGCATCAAATATTTTTTTCAAATAAATAGTTCGTGTTTTCCGTCCAGTTCAGTGTAGCACGATGTGCCGACATGAAATTGAAGGGAAGCAATACGGCACCTAGTTCACCCGGTCTTATGGACTGACATCACGGATGTTGTAGGTGATGTAGCCAACCGTGTCAGTTTCCATAATATTTTTTTTATTAATTCATTTAAAAAAAAATCTGCTTATATCTTTGTCTTCCAGTGAGCAGCCTAGTATTATATTATTAGGAAAAAATTAGAGATGACTAGTCAGTCACCTCTCTCTATCCGAACTCTACGTAGGTATTGAGGCCGTGGTATTGATTCGATTTATCTCATGCCAACACGTTATATTCAACGGAACACAATAAAAATAATAAAACAGAAAAAAGTAATTCGCGACTTTTTCGCGGGAGCGATTCGTTGCGCAAGGAGAAAAAAAAATTTTTAGGAAGAAAAATATGTGAACGCCTATTGCAAATTTAGCATGGTTGTAATCCTTACAATATGTGCTACAAATAGATCTATACTTTTAGTGCTCTGACTTTTTTTTTTATTCCAAATTGTGAGTTGGACATTGCACGAATATTTCACTTACCAAATATAGTGAGGTTATGTTTTATTTCGATTTTACACACTCGCCAATGGATAAAAACTTCCAATAATTACACATTCACTTCATAAATGTTGTATTCTTTCGAAATTATACACAAAGACAACAATAACGAATCAACTAACAAGGAAAGTTTATCGATAATGCTGTAGTCTTTTCGAATTCTTCTATACGCCCGAATACAGCACTTTCGATCAACTTTCCTTGTTATTTGATTTAACCGTTAACGAGCGGAGCTCTTTCGCCACAGATTATGTAATAGTGCCTTCGCACATCTATGAATAAGTAGGTAATACTTAGACCTATTCATGGAAATTTAAGTAGTAAGTAAGTACCCCAAACTGATGAAGGTAATCACGTAAATAGTCGGATTGACGGGAACGACTGTTGAAAACGAAAATGGGTTCAAGAGCCGTGCGGGCAGTATTAGTGCTGTGCCATAATCTTTTTTTTCATTCCTTTCATTGTAGTGTAATTTAATGTGATGTCTGTATGTGTTTTTTTAAATCTGTGTACTCTACTCTACTCTACTCTACTCTACTCTACTCTACTCTACTCTACTCTACTCTACTCTACTCTACTCTACTCTACTCTACTCTACTCTACTCTACTCTACTCTACTCTACTCTACTCTACTCTACTCTACTCTACTCTACTCTACTCTACTCTACTTGAAATTTTTGAAATCATGTTGTTTTCTGGTCGGCATGGCACTTTGCTCCAACAGCAGCTCAACGTAACGGGGTGACATCTGAAGCTAGACATAGACATAGCGACAAATATCTGGTGCTAAAAATAACTTCCACATAAATTAAATATTAGTTTTTATCGGGAAGCGAGTTGCGGATGATAGCGCAACAACCGGGCGGAGCGTGCATCTTACTATCATTTTATAATTGCGGCAAAAACTCTTCTCTGTCCGCATTACGATCGATTTACGCTAGATTGATCCGGTAGCGGCGTTATGTAGTGCGCGGGATCCGCATGATACGTCGACATTTTATTTTTGGTACCGTGTACGAGACCCAATTACTAAACCTACGCTGTCTTTTTTGAACTTACGAACGAACTTAAAAGAACTGCAAGATTGTAAATAATAAAACTCGCACTAATTTTGACGTGATAACGTCTTATAAATTGATGAACACGGGCAGCACGTACGAAAGCGTGTCACGTTGATAGTCACGTTGATATTCAAAGTTACCATGGAAACGTCCTCGGCCCAAGCGGCAGTGTTGCCAAACGTACGGTAATTGCCGTATCGTACGGTAATCGAGGCTAGAAATCGACAAATGTACGATTGTACAATTCTTATAGCTGTGTTTCTTTATGACGTTATCACGTAAAAATATCGTCCGTAAACCGACTTTACAGACAACCTATTTTTATTTATTTTTTCATTAAAAGGTCGCATACCTAACTCTCATTTTATAGGAATAACAACAAATTACTAACATTTATTATGTAAATTAGGATAAGCTTACCTCTGTGGATTGACATTATGTTGAACACAATTTTTTCATCTGAATGTCTTTATTATTTTCAGATATCGAAAAGCAAAAAGCACATTGAGCGGGTAGTCTGACAACTCCTTCAACCTCGCCTTTAACGAATTTATATTTTTATCTCGGTACATTACATACATACCACACGCTGCATACCGACAATCGGGGCCAGCAGAGTAGTCGGTATTGTGCTGCAAGCACTCTTGTAAATTACAGCACAACCCCGACCACCACGTTCAGCAATGTATTAGGACAAGATAGCTATCAAGTAGCAATTAAGGCACGAAGAACCAACTCCTTCCTGACTCGGTGGAAGAATTTTATCTCGGGTGGCTAAGCTCAAGTGGCAGTGGGCTGGGCACGTTAGCCGAAGAGACGATGACCGTTGGAGTAACCGTGTCCTACACTAGCGGCCGTGGACAGGAAAATGGAGTGTGGGAAGACCACCCGCCAGGTGGGACGACGACATCAATTACGTATGCGGAAAGCAGTGGTTCCGTATCGCTGAAGGCTGGGAGGACTGGAGGAAAATTGGAGAGGCGTATGTCCAGCAGTGGACGCTTACACACTGACTGACTTACTGACTAAGAAAGCAAAGAGTTAGAAAAAAATTTAGGGTATATTAATACATTTCTGCGACCTTATAAAAATAGCAGTAATGTCTGGGTTAGCACGAACCTTTCCATTGCAATATGTCGGAATCGGAAGTAGAGTTAACGTTAGCGTCGCGCTACGGCGAACAGAGATGGCGCTACTATTCTTGTCTGTAGCCAGCGTACATAACCCATTGCCGTAACTTCGTTTTTAAATATGAAATCTATGCGCCAAGGCAGTGCCACAAACTCATTTATAGCTATATCTCCACGAATAAAACTGTTAAGCTATTTTGGGAAATACGTAAAGGTTTTCTTTTCGAATGTTCAAAATAGGATTGAATTAATTAATGTTTTCCTGAGTTGAAATTCTTGGAATAATTCGAAAATAACAGTCACTCGCTGGCGTACCATATGCAACATTTCGTGCCGATCAAAGCCACCAACCGTGAACCAAATCATTGACCAAGCAAAGTTAACTGAGGTGAGGCAGCGCAAACATTCTTTGCGTAAAAGTTATAGCGAATGGTTATCTGCGGAGACTGTAGTGCCTCTAGCGGACATTTTTGTGTTTGTTACAAATATTTAAATATCGAACGAACGCAGATGGATTGAACCGTGAATATAAATCGTTCCAATTGCAAGTTTGAACACTGGTGAGTACTGAGTGTTTTCTTTATAATAAGTATGTTATAATATTTATATTTTCATAAGTTTGAAAGTTGAATTAAGTACCTAGTATTGTTTCGTTATTGGTGAAGTTATATTTTGCTTGCGCAACACTGCAGCTATTTTGTTTGACGTCAATAGTTTGAGTGCGGAATATGAGCATGTATTTGTTCGTATTTATGTAAATACATAATATTATGCGTGTGTATGTGTGAGCTTTATAAATTTTGGTCAATGCTGATACAAATGATACAAATTCGAAATCTTTATATAAGTAGTAGGTAGATTTTATGTCCCGATATATGGAAATTGTAGGTACGTCTCCAAAATTCCGTTTTTGTTACCGTTACCTTCCGTGCTAGTGGCAAGTTTCACACTCTTCACCTTGTCTTCACCCCTGCACTAAGGAAAGACAGAAGGGTGCATTGCCCCTAGGTGGAATACCCTGCGATAGCAGACGCGCGCGCGGTGTAAAGTAAAGGGCTAACATTTGTAATCAATACCTACATAATATACCTATGTATATAAAGTACTTTCTATAAAGCCTCGTTTAAATTAGTATCTATAGTGGTAACTGGTAGTGTTAGTAGGGAAAATACTTTTTTAAATCCCGACGAAAAAAGAGGAGTGTTATTTATAAGTTTAACGTGTGTGTAGGTATGTTTGTATGGGGGTATCGTATCTCCCAAACGGATGGACCGATTTGGATGCGGCTTTTTTTATTTATTATAAAGCTGGTTTAATTGGGGTGGTTGTTAGCTATGTTTGTAATCAATTTAATCAAGTAAGTAATAAAGTAATCAAAAAATTAATTATCTTAAAAAGTGAACCGATTTGCATGCGATTTTTTTTACAAAAACCTTGAAATAATTAAAGTGGGACATGTGGCGCCGAGCAACCCATATGGTGCCTAACGACGCCCGTGGACATTCGGTCGTATGCGGGGGTTGCGAATGCCATGCCTGGCTGACAGGTGACTATTCACGCCCCTCTTGAAGGAATCGAGACTGCACTTGGGGGAAATATATGGGCAGGAAGAGTGTTCCAGAGTTCACCGGCTCTGTAGCGGAAAATACCTCACCCTACCAATGTAGAAGCAATCGAGAGTAGAGTATTATAATTTTTTTTTTACTGGTCTCCGGTGACAACCCACACGTAGACATGTTAAAATAAGTAAATGAGAGAGCTAGTCAGCATGTATGCAGTTAGTAAACGATGTTTGGGTAAGTCTCTGTTAGGTATTTATTAAGATTGCAGCTGCTATACCGAAACAACAAAGCATAGCTAATTGATCTAAGATTGGGCCATTGTTTGTCAACAACCAGCATGGAAAGTGAAGTAATCATTTAGAAATCCACAAAAGGAGCGCTTACCTACGGCTCGATAGTTTAGCGAGAGCGTAATCAGGCGTGAAACTTAAGTTTCAGCAACCCTGTCCAATGGCGGTTTTCTAGTTTGAAACTAGAGACGATTATAAACTCATATCTTTGAAAAATCCAACTGCAACAGACGGACAGACAGACAGACAGTCGCAAGAGTGATCCTTATTTTCCTCTTTTGATATACGGAGCCCTAAAAAGGTGGGGTTGTGTTGTGTCAATCAATAGCATGACCGCCGAGTCCCATCAGCACCCTACGTCGCGGTCGCGTCCTGTGGCCGGCCGGACGGATAAGGGGGATACAAATTCCGGGTACACAGAGTACGGTGCGCCGCGGTATCTCTCGATACGGTCTCGTCCGTGCGTGCGTTATGCCGGCACTTCACTTGGCTTAGCGTATTCGTGATTGTGGAAAAATGTCCGTTTCGTCTCCCTTTAATAGCTTGTTTAGAGCGAGATAAAACTAAAATGTTTGCCACGATCACGAATACGTATACGCTAAGCCAAGTGAAGTGCCGGAATTAGGTCCGGTACATACAAGAGAAAGCTGACGTTATTTCAGCTTCTTCAGATTTCTCCGCTACCCCGGTTTGCCACGAAAGAAAAACTGAAAACTTCAAACAAATAGATAGGCACCTACTTATATACATACATATGTTTTTATGGAATCTGTCACGGTTGGCTACATCACCTACCCAAAGAGTTGCGACGTAATACAAACTCTTTGCACCTACCTAACACCCGTGTCAGCCCACAACACCTTGGTAAACTAGGTGCCGTGTAGTGTAATGCTTCCCTTTGGTCCTATCGGCTACACTGAAATGGAATGAAAACACCAACTATTTACACAGCTGCTTCGACCGACCTTTCATTCAGTGCAATGGTCGGGTTAAACCCTACCACCTAGTAGGTACCTAAGGTAAGAAGGGAAGGGACCTACAGTTTTACTTGAAATCCGAACCACGGTCAGCCCCAACGGTCGTACGGTAGCGCATCCAGGTTCTGACTTCGCACAGGCAGGTGTGCTTAAGATCACGTGCGGCGGTCGTCCCCGATCGCACCACTGAGGACACCGACTGAGGAGCTACCGACGCTGACTAGATATTTCTATAAATCTTTTTACATACCCCAAGTGTATGTAAAACTGTTTTTAAACTTCGTTAGATTTTTCAAATTCAGTACCTACATTACCAAAATATGATGTTTGATATGAACTTACAGATACCTACCTACAGTGAGTAAAACAACACAATGTAGGAAAAAAAATTATTTCTTGCTATTTTCCCATGACCAAGTCTATAATTGTGTTTTCGCTCTAAAAGTACCGCGAAGCTGCAATTATGGATTTAGTTTTACCGTACCACAGAATAGAAAAGAGTTACTCACCGTACTACATGCAATTACCTTACATTTCAATATGTATCCATGTAATATGTACCATTGTATACTTACATGCCTACATACTACAATGGACGTACCCACCGAATGTTCTCTTCACTTTTATGTAACCTTATTACCGTTCTCTTGTGACGGCTAATTGGAAGCCGGAGCCAACCATGAGGCGGCGGCGGTTGCAGCCTCTAATTTGCAGTTTCGTCATTGTCGACCTCAATGTTTGTAAATAATGGCTCCGTTTGTGATATTTTCATAACGAAACTTGATGAAACTGCATTCCTTGTTTGCTGGGCTATGAAGGACGACTGTCGGTTTTCACATTTTACACCAAGCCGCGGCAAATTTTTTAACAAAATTATAAATCTGTGTGTTATTATAATATGTTCAGTTCAGGTTATTAAGTTCATGTATGTACCCTTACAATTATTATACAAATGAGAAAGAAAGTTCAGTACTTAATGTTTATCAGTACGTAGTATGTAATTAAAGTAATCATTCATTTAAAGTAAGATGTCGTGATTAATTAATTCAATCTGAGAATTACTGAAGACACGTTCGTGCATTTTTACATAAATTAATTCAATCTACGATAAAACTCCGACAATAAAACCATGAATCACACGTTAAAGTTATGAAAGCGGAACATTCAACATTCCCGCGCGAGGCCAAAGGCTGCATGCAAAATACACCTACACTTTACTATCACGTAGTTTAGTAGCTGCGAACTGATTAAAATTAATTTTGCATGTCTTCAAGGCGTTACTGAACTTTAATGAAATTTATATTTTAATTATTTTTCTTTATATTCACACTTTTTTTCTAGATATTATAGTATTATTTATTCACTCAAACTCAAACTCAAACTCAAACTCAAATTTCATTTATTAATTTTCACACTTTTACACAACAACAGATTGTCCCTATTTCATACATAACAGACTTTGCAATAATTGTTCTGTGTTGTGTGCAAACACCATCTCCCAAACTGGCCTAACCGGCTGTATCATGAGAGACGGTGGGTGCATACAATACCCATATTACAGTGTTATATATATAACACTTTGTGTAACACCACATGTAACACCTTAAAACGTGAGAGAATTATTAAATATTAGAGAAATTTTGCGGGTATCTAAAAAAAAATAAATATAAATCAGAAAACCAAAATAGTTTACCACCTAATAAGGAGTGTAAATGTGCTTGATTGAGTTCTGAGTGCGATTGTGTCTCTGTGAGTGTGTGTGTGTGTGTGTGTGTGTGAAATTTAGTTAAATTGACTGCAGTCAAAGAATGTACATATGACTCGCAGATAGGCAGGCACGACTCTCCTAAGTTTTAATAAAACTTTGACCCTTTAATAATTTTGTTAAGAAGTGACACGTTGGGTAAGTTTATTAGTTAATCATTTAGTTTCATATCGTCCTACCGCATTATCGTAAGCATGCTTTCTACTTCTTCGTATTCCATCGCAAGTAGTCGTGACTTTATTACTTTCTTGCATGTAGGTAAACTTAGTTTTCTTATGTTTCTAATCCTATCTACTTTATTGTAGAGGAACGGGCCGAGGAACCATCTATACCGTTGCGCCATTCCCGTTCGGACACAAGGCACTGCTAATAGATGTGCGAACCGGGTACGATGTGCACCTCTCCCCGGCGGCGCATCAAATTTATCCATTCTATGACTCCTAATTATAATTTTTTCAATGAAAAGTTTCCTCACGCTCAATACACCTATCTCATTCAGCATAGTATGTGTGGGGTATCTATAGGGTTTCTTCATCATAACACGAAGAACAACCCTTTGCGCTCTTTCTACTCTAATCAAGTGTGATTTTGCAGCACCACCCCAAGCCGTGATGCAATAAGTTAAACGTGATTGACATAATGCGAAATAAATAGTACGAAGAAGATTATTATCAGCAATGTTGCGTAGTCGTTTAAAAACATATATTAGACTTCGCGTTCTACTGGCCAAACACGCGATGTGCGTATCCCAACACAAGTTTTCGTCTAGGTTAATGCCCAAGTAGCGGATGCATTTTACACGTTCTATTTGCTCACAGTTACAACTTTGAATATTGTGGCATGAATGTAACTGTAGCGTGCGGTGTGCTCCTGGCGAAGTAGAGCTGTTGATGCAGAAAGCGAGGTATTTAGTTTTTTTTACATTCAGAGTAAGTAAGTTAGCGTCTAACCATAACTTTAACGACCTTAATCCACTCTCAGCCAGTTTGAATACCTTTTCCCATGTTTTTTCCGAAAAGATTAGGGCTGTATCATCAGCAAATGTAAATATTTTACAGCCATCTAATTTTTTATTACATAAATCATTTATGTAGATTATGAAAAGTATAGGTCCTAGCACACTACCCTGGGGCACACCAAACCCCATACCCACCTCGTCACTAACCACATCTCCTATCCTGACACACTGTTTTCTGTCCAAGAGGTAACTAGTGAACCAGGAAAGCGGCACTCCCCTGATACCTAGCCCTTCCATTTTTTTAAGAAGAATTTTTGGTGACACGGTATCAAACGCCTTTTCTAAATCTAGAAATAAGCCAACACATCGTTCCCCTCTGTCCAACATCCTGGAGATATGGTCAGTTAAATCCCCAACAGCATCTTCGGTGCTCTTGCCATTTTGAAATCCGTATTGGTTTTGACTGATTAATACATATTTATCCATATATTTCGTGATACGGGCTTTGACTAACTTTTCCAGGATCTTAGACAGGATAGGAAGTAATGAGATTGGTCTGTAATTTGTAACAAGCCGTTTGTCTCCACTTTTGTGTATTGGGCTAATGATTCCCTTCTTAAAAGCAGTTGGAAAGGTTCCTGTAGACATACTTAAATTCATAATAAAAGTAAGTGGTACTGTGATTAGATCCACTGTTTTTTTAAGTAACAGAGCACTGATGTTATCCCACCCGCCAGCGCTCGCGGAATTTAAGTTGCTTATAATACTCTTTATTTCGCTGGGATCCGTAGGCTTCATAAAAAAAGTATTTGGTGAGCGAGACTGCTCCATTTCCACCTCTTTCGCTAGAATTTCTTCAGTCTTATCCAATGATTTTAGTATACGCCTCGCTCGAGAACCACCAACATCCTCAAAGAAGTAATTAACGTCATTAACTGTAAGGTTGTCGTTTTTAATAAGGTCTAAAGGCGGATGATTTTGCTTGATGGGGAAGTCCGCAGCTTCCTTTATTATCTCCCAGGTCTTTTTTGAATTGTTAATATTCATGTATAGGTCTTTTCGCATATATAGTTCCTTTGCCTTCGCAGTAGCACGATCACATGTGTTTCTGTAACATTTATATTTTTTTTGTAGGTCTAAATCGTTTGCATTCTTTTTAGCTTGTTTATGTAACATGTCACGTTTTTTAAGACATTTAATCAAACCCGGGGTGATCCAACGTTTAATGTTCCTCCGAGATCTCGGTAAATTGCGTATTTCCGTATGTGTATGTATTAAATCTTGTAATATATCTATAAAGGCAAATGCTGCCGAATTCACGCATTTGCATTTGAGAATTTCTCCCCAGTCGTATTTATCTAAGGATTTCGCTATGGCTGTATTGTTGACTATTTTTAACCTACGTTTTATGGTTTTCTGTGAGTCTTTAAGATTGCCTATGCATGCCAAAATAGGATAATGATCTGTTATTGCAGTTTGGCAAACCGCAGTTTCTATTGTAAGCTTGCTACGAATCATTAAATGGTCCAGACATGCTGATTGTCTAGTTGGATTTAACATAGCTGGAATTAAACCATGTTCAGCCATAAGACACAAATAACTTTCGGCTCTTTGATCAGAAGAATCCTCGCATATATTAATATTAATGTCACCACTTAGAATAAGTTGCTGGAAGCTGTTCATATTAGATAATAACTTATGGAGCGAATTAAGGAAGTTAACTATTACACTAAAACTTGGGGACCTGTAAATGGCCAGGATGGCAGTCTTGTCAGTAAACTCGATTTGTAGGCAGTTGGCATCTAGACATTCCGGTTCAGTGACAATAACTGAATGTTTAGTGTTTATATAAACAATGACACCATCACATTTATTATAATGCTTCGTAGTATGGAATGAAAAATATCCATCTAAAAATTTTGGAAGATATGATGCTGTGTTTATCCAGCATTCAGTCAGGATTATTACATCAAATTCCATATTTATTCTATTCAGTAGGACTAATAGGTGCTCAAAATTATGATTAATGCTTCTAATGTTTACTGTAAGTGTTTTATACTGCGCGAGCATGTTTAGTTTACACCTGCAATCCTCAGGTTCCTCTATCATTAGTGTTTTAATGACATTGAGTTCCTCAATATCGTGTTCTATCTCTTCGTCAAGTTCGCCTTTTACTGGTGAAAATAGGTGTAATGAACAATGTTGGCGTGTGTGTGTGTTTTAGAGAGGTTGCAGGTGCTTGTAGCGTTATACTAGATGCTCGTTTTAGGTAGTGTACTTTGGTTAAAGTGAGTAATGAGTATGATTGTGATTTGACAATGGCCATGTTTTGTGTGGTTGGTAACGCCTGTACATTGATTTTCGAAGAACTTCTAAAAAATATCTTAAACTGTGATAGTATTTTAAATAATAGAGCACATAGAAGACTAAGTTCTAGGCTGTAATAATAATAACAAACGAGGGAATTTTTAGGTATTACTATTATGAACAACACGAACTTATATGTACTTAAACTAGTATCTAAATTATAAGGAATGTAACTATTTTCTGGCTTCATAATTTGATCATGGCAGAAAATTGTATTAAATAGTGTTCTTTCAAAGAAATGACTACATAGATCACTTAATTCTAGACTGTAATAAACAAAGAGGAAATTTTTAGGTAGTGCTATAGTGAAAGACATGTATTTACCTATACTTAAACTAGTCCCTAAAGGGTAAAGAATGTAAACACATATAAGTTCCAATTTCGTAATTTGATAACGAGAGAAAAATGTATTATAGAGTAATCTTTCAGATAAATGTGTACGTAGGGAAATTTGTTCCAAACTGTAATAGGAAACGAGAAAATTCTTAGATAGTATTGTAGTGAAAAACCTGTACTTATATATACTTAAGCTAGTCTCTAAAGAATAAAGAATATAAACACATATATTTTCTACTTTCATAATTTGACATCGATAGAAAAGTGCATTTAACTTGTAAAATGGTAACAAACATAGTTTTGCTAGTGACCTTGCTTCGTTCTGTTCACTTCTCTGACAGCATCGTTGTGTAGCAGCGGCGAGTGCACGGAGTGCAGTGCCGGAATAGGTAACTATGCGCGGAAAGATTCCCTCGTCGGTGAACCGAAGTCGGTTAGCGGCGGGCGGCGGCGGCGGCGGATCGACGGAGCTGATTCTCCTCCCCCCGCGCTTCAGCCGCTCGCTCCTCTTTCCCCGCGTTGATGGCTGTCTTCGGTAGAAATAAATGTTCGAAATCGTACTCACTTTTTATTAAATGCGCGTAGTTTTCTTTGGCCTCTGACTTTTTCATATAAATTTGACCGTTTTTTGTCCAAGCAAATTTAATGTCATTTTCGTTTGCGTATTTCTTTGCGCGTGATAGTAATTGTTTACGACGGGGGGTCAGGAGCTGATTGATGAAAACTGGGTTTCCTGTGTTCGTTTCGCCTGTGATTTCGCATGAATTCAGTCGACCCTTGGTCTTCGCACATGCCAAGAATTTAACCTTGAATTCCTCTGAAACAAATCGCACGATGATCTCCGGTTGTGGTTTTTTACCGGGCGCCCGGCGGACTGCTGCCACCTCGCTCGGAAGTACACTGGCTCCAATAAGTTTCGCCACTTGGTCGAGTATTTGGCTGTCGCTTCTGTTCTGTCCTATTGACACTCCTTTTATTTCGACCGAGGTGGAGAGCATATCTTGTCTTAGGTCTTCGTTCTCGATTTGTAATTTGGCGAGTTGATGTGACACTTCGTCGTACTTACTCATCTTGTTTTCAATGTTTATTATTTTGTTTTTTTGGGTTGCTAGCTCTTTCTCGATATCATGGAATTTGTCACTTAGGAAGTCTAGCGTTTCTTTCACTTCCTTCTGTGATTTTTGCATATCCATCTGGTTCCCAAGAATCTTGGCGACATCTCTCTGCAGCTTATAGATTATAGAAGCGCCTATTGGGACTGTAGGAGCGTCATCCTTCGGCACATCCTCCAGGGGTGAAGTTAGACCGGATCCCGACGTCAGCGACAGGGTAGGAATGTCAATGTTCGGTGACTGTTTGGCTTCTGACCTCTTGTCGCTGCTGCAACATGGCCCTCTGAACGCTGACCTCACCGATGCTCTCATCCTCCTGAAACCCTGTTCGGTAATACCAGCACAGTGGAAGTGATAGACCAGCTGGCAGTTTGCACAAGTCAACCCTTCTCCCGCGAAAATCTCGTTCGTACATTGACAGCATCCTGAGTCCATAATGTGGTGTTGAGGTAGGTAAGCAGGTGAAATAGTATACCTTGACGCCTTAGCGACACTCGCCCGGTGTACTACTAGTTCTTGTCTGCGTACGGAAAAGTGTAGTAGCACGGTGGCGGCGGAGGGTTTTCTCTGCACTGTACTCGCCTCGCCACGCTACTCGTTTGACGGGACAAGCCGGTCGGAGTGGAGTGCTCTGCGCAACGTCTGCTTAGCACGGCGTCGAACGTGCGAATGATTATTTTTTATTAGGCATAATACCTTACCAACATTTTCAATTGTGATAAAACAGCACATTGAACTGCGGTAGGTCAAAATACGCTTATGAAAAACTCTTGGAAAAACGTCAATCAGTTTCGATAAGTTCGCGTTATTTTTTGTTCAATACCTACCTAAATACCTACGTGTCTATTTGCAAAAAAAGTTTGCTTGCGTTTCGTTTCGTTTCTTTGTTTTGCGTTTGCTCACATCATCGCGAATTTTTATTTGCTTTGCACATAAATTGATAAAAAAATATTGTTCTGCCCGAAGTTGAGATATCGCCGATGGAGAGATGAGCCGGTTTGGACCGCGCGAACGGGACCGGGAGCCGGAACGCTGCTGCTCGGAATGCGCCGGCGGGAGCGGCGGAGCAGGCGGTGACGGCGGGTTCCGGCGCTCGACGTCTCTGCGGCTGCGCGGAGAGCGGCCGCTGTACCCGCAGCGTGCGTCTCTCGGCGCCTGCCCGAGCATCACGGAGCACCCGCGCGGCGCGGGCGGCGACGGGGCCCGCTCCAACGCGAGGCCCCGCCGACAGAGAAGTCTCGTGCGTTCTGTTTTGATTGCCGCCGGTTGCTATGGTGCCACATTACATATTTATCTCACTAAATATACATATTGCGCACTACTCAGCTGTATGTTGCCCTAGTTTTAGCGTGTTTTGCTGACGTCCTATTTGTCGTCAGCGGTCAGATGTGTTTGTGTGGTCCGAATGTGAAAATAACTACACTCGGTGTGCCCAGTGCCCACCGTCTCGTGCCCGGGCAGGATTAGCTGCCAAAGGCGAAATAAGATAATGTTAGTGAAGTGATAAGTGATAAGATGAAGCGGTCAACTGTTTACATTGTGTTACTGTTATTGGCTGCATTGTGTTCACTTCTACATTTGAACCTCTAGGCTTCCCAATTATTAAATATGTATGCTTACACCCCTTATTCGCTTCCATGACACAAAATTTGCCGCGTCCTCACGCACGTAAACTCATATATTTCTTAAGTAATGAAGTGAGATCAATAACCTCTATTGGCACTTGAAACCAATTAAATTCTCCATAAAACGGCACATAAAAAGAGTGGATTAACTTATTTAGATGCACTGATGGATTTTTTTTTACTCGAGGAAAAATAAAACATGGTCGAAATTTTTTTCTGAATTTTAGTAACCTGAAATTGCCGGATTACCCTTTGCGAATCATATCTAATTTAATCATTCAAATAATGCGTTCTAAATAACATTAGACTAGAAACCAGTTTACCCCATCCTGCTAGAGATTACGTAGATATAAAAAAAAATCGGTCAAAAGAATTATTTTCTCAAGACCTGGGAATGTTGTATTTAACAGAAAACATTCATAGAAATTACAATTTCCGATATTTTTTTTGCACTAGCTGTCCCTTTCGGATAACGGATGTAAGCGGTTTGCGGACTGGCTGGCCCTTCCGGAAGCCAAGAGGTTCAACCTGCATTTAAATGGTTTTCAATGTTAATGTTTTAAGTCCCAGGATTTACTTCAACATCAATTCTGTACCTAACAAATTTGTACCGTGTGGGGCCGGTACTTTAAAAGAATAGCCCCACTGCATCTCTCCCCGTGTATGTCGTAAAAGGCGACTAAGGGATATGACTCCCTTCTTATATTATTAGGTGATAGGGTTTAACCCGCCCGGGTTGGTACCACCGCACTGAATGAAAGGTCGGTCGAAACGGCTATGTAAATAGTTTGTGTTTTCCGTCCAGTTCAGTGTAGCCGGCACTACCGAAGGGAAGCACTGATGTGGCACCAAGTTCACCCGGTGTTGTGGGTTGACATCACGGATGTTGTAGCTGATGTAAAATGAAAAAAAAAACAATAAGCTTTTAGCAGTAAACCTCAACCTAGGGAAGTTAGTTTGCCTACAGATCCGATTACCGCCTCTCTGAGTCTCCAACTTCGAGATGAGCCACTAAATCTAGCTAATAGCTACCTAATATAATAAAAATTCAACAAGAGAGTACACAGTTTTGTTCAACTCCCACTGTATGTTGTAAAACTGTAGGTCCCTTCCCTCGCCCCTTACTAGGTGTAAACTTGTAGGCTCAAACTGTAGCCCACTGGGTTGGTACCACGAAACCACTACCACTGGGTTGGTAAAGGACGAAAGATGGCATAGCAGTCTCGGTTGTAGGTTCTGGGATTAATTTTGTGATGAATAAATCATATTTTATTTTTTATGGAAACTGACATGGTTGGCTACATCACCTACTGCATCCGTGATGTCATTCCGTAACACGTTGGTGAACTAGGTGCCATGTAAGTGCTTCCCTTCGGTTGTGCCGGCTACACTGAACTGGAAAACAAAAACTATTTACATAGCTCTTTCGACTGACTTTTCATTCAGTGCCGGTCGCACCAACCCGGGCGGGTTAAACCCTAAGAAGAAGAAAAAAAGAAGGTAAGAAGGGAAGGGACCTACAGCTTTTACGTGGAATCCGAACCACGGTCAGCCTCCAACGGTCGAGCGGTCACCCATCCAAATACTGACCGCGCTCAGGTTTGCTTAACAACAGTCGACCGACTGCACCACTGAGCTACCGAAACAAAATTATTATTTCTTCCTTTCTTTCTTTCTTCCTTTGATTTTGATTAGATTTGATTATTGACAGTCGCTGAACACCACGTCCAGCCCGAAGGTTTCCAGCACCAAACCCCTGTCCAAGACATCCCCCAACAGCTACATGGACCCGGACGCGAGCGAGATGAACACCAACACTCCCCCCGGCTCGCCGGAGGAGCTCCCCGACGACGACTCACTACACAGCTACAGCTCGGCCGTCACGGCCAACTCGTGCGACGCGGGCTACGCCCCGTTCAACGGCACAACGTTCAGCGGCCGTTCCATGCGCTACGTCCTCCACTGCTCCTCCCACGCCGGACTGTCCGGCGACGAATACCTCACCCCCACGCAGCGGGCACAGAAACAAATACGCCGGCTCAAAAGCTTACTATCGCAAGCGCGGAAAGATCTCGACAAGAAAGATAGCGAGATCTTTCAACTGACGAAAGAAGTCGTCGAACTGAGGCTATACAAAGCGTCGCTCTGCTCGCCGGACGACAAGTCAAATTCGAGCGAGATCGTAACCATACGCGAGAATCCCGACGAACCGACTACCTCTAAACATGACGAATGCTACGACGTCGCCGACGGACCGTACAAGCAAACGCCGACTCGCAGTCAGAACAGCGACATGCAGAGTTCGTTCACGGACTCGGGTCATTTCGAAGACCTCACCAACTCATCGCTGCATTCGAAAGATTCCAACCAGATAGCGTTGCACGACGCCTCCTGCATGACGGAAGCTGGAGACCAGGAGGATGAGAGACGCAAGCTGATTGAGCACTATGAGAAGAAGATTGAGGATATATTGAGGTCGCACGTCGGCGAGACTCAGGATATGAAGAAGAATCATAATGATAAGGTGCGTACGTGCATACATACGTAAACATGCATAGTCGAGCACGGTACTAGTTCTGCTTCACTTTTTTTTTTAATGGAAACTGACACCGTTGGCTACATCACCTACTACGTCCTTGTTGTCAGGCCTTAACACCTTGGTGTACTAGGTGCCGTTCCGTTTCAGTGATTCCCTTCAGTCGTGCCGGCTACACGGAACTGGACGGAAAACACGAACTATTTACATAGACGTTTCAACTGACCTTTCATTCAGTGCAGTGGTGAACAAGATAACTTAAACTACCAAGTTAATACGTAATAAACAGCCTCGGTAGCTCAGTGGTGCGGTCGGTGGACTGTTATTAACCTGTTACGTTCCTGGTCATCCGCGCGGATGACCCTAAACAATACAAAACAATAGATAACTTTAAGTTAGGAAGTGAATAGGTTAAGCAACCCTGGGCGCGGTCGGGTACTTGGATGGGTGACCGCTCGACCGTTGGAGGCTGACGATGATTCCATAGGTCCCTTTCCTTCTTACCTTACTAGGTGGTAGGGTTTATACCAGGGTTTATAGTTCGTGTTTTACGTCCAGTTCAGTGTAGCCGACATGAAATGAAGGGAAGCACTGACATGGCTATGGCCTGACATCACTGATGTAGTTGGTAATGTAGCCAACCGAGTCAGTTAAAAAAAAAATTATTAACATAAATAAAAAAAGTTGTGGTGGTACGGCAGGTGGAGTCGCTTCTGCAGAAGCTCGCGGATGTGAATACGCGGTACTGCGAGCTGCTGCCCAGCCACGAGCAGGCCAAGGAGCGCATCCACACGCTGGAGAAGCAGCTGGAGGAGGTCGGCAGGCAGCTGGCGGACGAGGAGGGCCGCCACCACGCCGTGTACGTGCAGATGTACAACAAGGGCCTGCAGGCGGCCGAGTACCACCCCACCGACAAGGTACATAGCATCCCGTACTCCACACGGTGTTGTGTACTAGCAGCAGGTGACCAACACACCACTCCATTGCTTTACCGAACGCAAAAATTGCCATGTTTTTCGTTATACCTAACCCTAACCTAACCTAACCTTAGAACCCGTGGTTTGGACTGGCTTCTGAACTCAAACTCCAGGCTAAGCCTTGAAAATAAACTTCTACTTTATAAAGCTGTTCTGAAGCCGGTATGGACTTACGGAATAGAATTGTGGGGTACCGCCAGTAACTCCAATATAGAAATACTACAAAGGTGCCAGAATGTGATACTCAGAAAAATTTGCCACGCGCCTTGGTTCACAAAAACAGAGGAAATACACAAATACCTAGAAGTCCCCACTGTAATGGAAGAAATAAATGAGCGTAGCTGTCGATAACACTTCAGGTTGCAAAACCATGTAAACCCGCTAGCAGTGCAGCTCATACATAACATAAATAATGTAACTAGCTAGACTGAGGAGGCACGATGTCCTGGAATTAAATAAACGGGACCAGTAACACCGAAGGTGGCTGATCACTGGATCACAACACCTACAAGCTAAAATGACGCTGAAAAAACCTGCTTATGGTCGAAAGACCGATCGCAAGTAGCTGTAAAATAATAAAAAAAAAAATTTTTTCGTTATAACATTATTTTATATCAATAAAATAAAAAGTGTTTGATTTGATGTGTAGTCTTAAATTTTAATTGAATCTGTTAGCACCAGGGATCGTAATAACGTTATTTCGCGCAAACGTTAGGAGACTATCAAAATAAAAACTATCACTAAAGAAAAACGAATGCAAACTAAGGTTTGAAATTTACCAAACGTTACCCGCGAAACGTTTGAAAATCGTTAAACTAACGTTATTCTATTCGTTTGTGTTAGTGATAGTTATTTCCCCCCCACACGAAAACTGCTGCCATAGCGAAATGATAATAACGAAACAAAATAACGATTCAACTAACGTTTAAACTATCAATTCAGTCAGTTAGGTAGGCCGCTGCTGCGCCGCGCGCCGCCGTGGCGCCGTATAACGTTTGCGCGTAGGGTTATTTCTATCGTTAGTTTTATGTTAGTTTCAAACGGTTCCTATTCTGATGTTTTTGTAGTGATTGTCTTCAAACGCTACCAAAATCAACCACGTCAAATCAAAACGTTAGTGCACGGATATTTTTTCTAACTTTTACGAACCCTGGTTTGCACAATGTTACATCTTCACAACAAAACCTACTCAATTATTTGACTCTTTATTGTTTATTGATCATTCATATGGCAGTAAGACTGCACTCGAACTTGTCACAATTTGTTCTATCCGGTTCGATTACACCCACGAAGAAGAACCGGCAAGAAACTTCGCAGGGTTTTTTTTCATACATATTAATACAAGTATTTTATTGACTAATCACATAATAACACTGTCTACAGTCTATCGAAAACACAGCTTGAGAGCAAGAATAATAAATTGTACTGAGACTTCTGACTACAAAGATTTATAAGTGTATCAGGTGTAAAGAACCTTTTGTCTGTCACACATTGAGACCTGCGTAATTTGTATCAACTTAATTAGGTTAGTACATTAAACATAATACATTGTAGTATAATTTAAAAAAAAATTAAAAGTTAATATATAAATATTAATATACTTGAAGTATCAAGTTGTCAATGGGTTGATAAAATTTAGGTACTAATCGTACCTAAACACAAACTTTTATTTTACATGAAGCAATTCTATTTGAAACAATAGAGTTTGTCTCAATACCAAGAATATTATCTGTCTGCCCTCGAGGTCGCAGCCCATTATGTAGCTGTTTACAATATAGTTGTTCTTACCAGGAACCACATCTGTGTTTACGTGACCATCTGTATACACTTCCTTAGTAATATTCCGTTTCATCACACAAGAAATATGCTTAGATTGTAATGATTGAATTAATTCCATGTAGTCTATATTCTAATAAAAATTGGTCAAGCGCGAGTTTTACTCACACACCGTTCCGTAGATCCGCTATTATCAAACCTGTCAAAAAACAATATTCGTCTACCTTTTGTCTGTCTGTAATGCAAAGTACCTGTGGCGCCATCTATTCTTAGTAGCGTAAATATGTACTAATCGGTTCTTAGCACATTTCTTGTATGGTTTTAATTTTTTTTTTTACTTTCTTCTTTTTTTTAATTTGTTGGCATATCCTCCATAATAAGCTGTGAAAATTTCAACCAGCTACCTATTACGGTTCAAAAGATACAGCTCTAAAACGGACGGCCGGGCGGACAAACAGACAGACAGACAGAGATACAGACATAGGCTTTCGTATTAATACGGAATCCTAAAACTCACTCTACTCATATATGTACTTACTGTAAGTAGTCATACCCTAACAAAATAACAACAATTATGTAGTATTGCGTATTTATTGTGGGTTCAGTTTTCCAAGTATTGATGGGGGCTACACTGCTTCTGTGCCTGCAAAATGTCATGGTTAGCTGCTATCCTTTACATATTTAATTCTGACACATACCTAATCTAATCCTGAGTTAAAACTTTTATTTTATTTTATAAACAGCTGGCCAATATAACCTCGGCTAAAATGTAGCTGTTCACTCCTGTCAACCATGAGACATGTCACTTTAACTAACATAATATCGCGAGTATAAAACATACAAAGAAACAAAAAACCCTAAAAAATATACTATTTATTATACAGGATGTTTCAGTGTAGGGTTTCGTAACTTCAGGGTTCTAAAGCGGTCCGTATTTGAAGACGAAAAGCTCTGAAATGTTTTCCCAGATTCGGTCATTGCATAGTAATTTTTGGTGAAAATTGTTTAATCAATTATCTTTTCTATTCAACCTGAGTATTACCACAGGAGTTTTTCCAGACATTCTTAAAACAGCAATAGTTATTCCAATATACAAAAATGGACCAGTCAATAATGTATCGAACTACAGACCAATTTCACTATTGAGTACATTGTCGAAACTGTTAGAAAAAATTATAAAAAGTCGTCTAATAAGTTATTTAGAAAAGAACGAGTTACTTTCCAAAAATCAATTCGGATTTCGTGAGAACCTCAATACAGAGGATGCTATCCTAAAGGTGACCAACTTTGTGTCGGGCGCCCTTGACAGTCAAGAGAAATGCATTGGTGTTTTTCTTGATTTGGCCAAGGCGTTCGACACAGTTGCCATCCCAATTCTAATTGCAAAACTAGAGGCTATTGGCATACGAGGTATACCACTAAACTGGTTCCAGTCTTATCTTACAGATCGTCAACAAGCTGTGAGATCCAACGAAGAGGCATCTATATCTGATTTCTTCCCTATTTCCTATGGTGTTCCACAAGGAAGCGTCCTCGGCCCGGTACTATTCCTAATCTACATTGATGGTCTGTGTAGGACAGAATTCGAACATGCTACTATAGTCACTTTTGCAGACGATACCGTAGTTCTCTTTAAAGGTAATACCTGGGAGGATATAGCCCAAAGAGCCCAAATGGGTCTTGACACTACATTAACTTGGTTACGAAATAATGTTCTCTCAGTAAATAGCACCAAAACTAAATTTCTAACGTTTTCAATAACACATAAGGGTCAGCCCAACAAAGATATTCTTTTGAAAGTTCATAGTCCAAATTGTAAACAACAAAATTTATGTAATTGTCCTAATCTGGAAAGGGTTGCTTGCATCAAATACCTAGGGATAATGATTGACAGGCATCTTAATTGGAAAAAACAAATTGAAAGTTTAACGAGTAGGGTTCGAAAACTGTTATACTTTTTCAGCCAAATTCGGGATATAGCCGACCCAGGACTACTGAAACAAGTGTACCACGGCCTATGCGTATCACTTATCAACTATGGGATACTGGCATGGGGTGGTGCAGCCAAAACAAACGTCCTCTTAATAGAAAGAGCACAACGCTCAGTACTAAAAGTGATGTTCTGCAAGCCTTTTAGATACCCGACGGCGAACCTCTACGCTGAGTGTGAATTGCTTAACGTCCGACAACTTTTCATGCTCCGACTCTGCGCACACGTACACAACAAAAAAGAAGAACACGCACAGGTTTCACACAACATACCAACAAGAGCAAACACCCGACAAGCCTTGACACGTGACAGACACAAGACATCATTCTTCAGACATACAACTAAGTTCCTAGGCCCCAATCTGTACAACCAAATACCCAAAGAACTAAAAACACTTTTTATTAAAAAAACTTTTACGTTTAAAATTAAAAAATGGCTCCTATCAAACTCCCATGACACATGTGAACATATGCTTTGCCACATAATGCAATAATGCACACACCCCACCTACTCACTTACACACACACACCATCACCCGACCCCCCACACACACACTCACCCTCATTCATACACACTATTATGTTAATCTAACAAAAGTATCATACACACGCACTGAAACAAGTGTTTCAGTAGGAATGATGAATGATGAAGTGATCATTCATTCATTATAGTTACCTACATTTACTTACCCACCTACATACACTCACATACATGCATACTTGAAAAAATAATTTGTATATTTATTTGTACATACATTTATTTTTTTATTTTTTGAGAACCGACCGAGAAAACGGGTTCGAGACGTCACAGACGAAAGTCCAGTGTCTCGACCTGAGCATCAAAAATTAAACAATCCTGTGAAGGGAACATGTTTTCAATTTATTTTTACGCAAATTGTTCTATGTTGTATACCATGTTTCTTTATTTAATAAATTATTTGAATTTGAATTAAATTTGAATCAAGATTTGGTGGACGGAACCGTCCACATTTATTAAATAAAAATAAAATGACTAACTTACTTACTTAACTAGTAGAATTGAACTGCATGTAGGTAAATTGCAAACACTTAAATTTTAATGAAATCAAAAGAAAAGGGCGACTGGACTAGGTCATTGCACTCTTTAGACCTAAACAGCACTTTTGTCAAATCTCCCCAAACTCACTTGTCCATCGAGTTTTTATTCCGATTTTAAATTTTTGTATGAAATAAAAAATAAGGAATTTCGATTTGAGTGATAAGGATTTTCTTCTTCTAACAATGAGTACTTGCTATTCCTGAAGTTTCTCAAGCCTATCCTGAAACATCCTGTATACTGTATAAACACAACAACGATTGCTAGAGCAAAGCATGTCGCTTTTAAGAGTTTTAAGACCTTTCAGCGGGGTGGTGGTATGTTGTTCCAACATTTAGTTGCTGCATAACGGAAAGATCCCTTGTGTTTGGACATTATAAGAGAATGAGATAGGCGCATGTGTACTAACTGCTGGGTGATGGTTATTGTAGGAGCTGAGCGACGGGCCCGTGAGCCGGGTGTCTGTGTCGCAGCTGCTGGAGCAACTCCAGATCACGCAGACCGAGCTCGACAACGTCAGGGTCCGTTCTTCATCTTATAACTATCTGTGCCACACAAGGCAGTGCTCGAATTGAACCGCAACGCACCGGAACGCCGCACTATGGAAAATGTTAGAACAAGCCCAGATTAAAAATTATTTTTACAAAAACCCTAATTGACTTGTTTTTTTTTTTGTTAATTTTTGTAAAAATAATTTTTAATCTGGGCTTGTTCTACCATTTTCCATAGTGCGGCGTTCCAGTGTGTTCCGGTTCAATTCGAGCACTGCACACAGTACATATTACACAACGTGTCCCAAAACTCAACTTCAAGCGGGAACCAGGGAGTAGGCCAGTTTATGACTACCCAGGGAAAAATAAGAAAAAATTGGAGTCATTTGTTTTTTTATGATATGACCATTTTTTGAAAAACGTTTAAAAGGTAGGTACTACGATTACAAACTTGCAAATTTAATTGTTCAAATGTTTATATTGGAAGCCTAAATAACTCTGCTATTGATAACTATCCCAAATAAACCCAGAATGCCAGTTTTACCACAAAAAATATTCAGTAAAATTTTTTTCTCAAAAAACAAATGACTCCGATTTTTTTTCTCATTTTTCCCTGGGTAGTCATAAACTGGCCTACTCCCTGGTTCCTGCTTGACGTTGAGTTTTGGGACATGTTGTGTAATACTTAATAATCTCTTGCTCATATATTCATATTTTGAACCATCTACCCTACATTTGTATATGCAATTCGGTATGGGTGGCTGAGTCAAAGGAACCAGAGCACATGCTCCGACCAGCCCAACATCACCTCCAAGAAGCTTCCATAACGGAGACTTCCGTCTACATTGCGGCAATAGTGACTAATTCTCATGGTATGCCTGCCGGCTCTCCGTTATGGTCCATTTCTTATTATTGTCTACTTGCTCGGGTAAACTTTCTCTGGCATTTACACTAAAAACCTGGTAAAACATCATCATATCAATATCAACACCAGAGGGCCCTACTGTCTCCGGCTGTCAGATTAATCTAGATTGAAAATGCATACCTAACCAGACTAAACAATAGATAACACTGAACTGTATTATTCTAATACGCTGGAATGGCTTTAGACTGCAATTTATTTGTGCTGTTTTGATTGTCGCCATTATGGCGCTGTTAGCACCAGTGAGAGTCCACGGAACTAGTGTAAGTGTGAGATTAGATTTTTTGTTTTAAAATATATAAACCTGTTGAGTCGTCATCTACAACCATGAATTTATTTGTAGAATCACCCCCACTTGTTTTGGTAATACGCACACTCTCATTTAAAAAAAATATCCATGGAAATTATTCCATCACACCAAACACCATAAGTACTGAAATTACAATGACACTAAACATTTGAAAATACTCAGACACGCTCCAAACTACACAACGTCCATTTGCATT
This sequence comes from Nematopogon swammerdamellus, assembly GCA_946902875.1. Classification (NCBI taxonomy): domain Eukaryota; kingdom Metazoa; phylum Arthropoda; class Insecta; order Lepidoptera; family Adelidae; genus Nematopogon; species Nematopogon swammerdamellus. The sequence continues at coordinate 21,419,116 of OX336349.1, forward strand.
AATGTCACATATAGTTCCCGGGACGCTCGCTACTTCCATCATCGCAAAAATGGCGAAAATTATGGAAAAAAAATCGTTGTAATTTTGTGAAGTCATTCCAGTTTACTAGCGCAAATAGAGGTCAGCGGTAGAGTAGCATGAGGAATCTCTAACAAGCAAGCACGGACTTACTACTGACACTACTGAGTAGACATTGCAAATAGTTACCTGCGATTGTTTCTTGTGTCCCCACAGATATCCTATTAACTTGTCGATCCTTTGTGTTGGGGTATTGTGTTGCCAGTTAGTTGCACTTTCACTGATTTAAACTGTTTACTAATGAAAAATAGCTTGTCGGTCAGTCGACATTTATGTGCTCACTGTTGTACATAATTATTCATTTTCCTGAAATGGGAGATCCAAAGATCTTCCCACCGGCGGCGGGGGGTGGTCCATTTCCCTATCCATGACCGCCATTGGAGGACCCTTTTACTCCAAGGGTCTTTTCGGGTGCACTCTTAATCTCACTGCATTAAAATGGCTTCAGTTTTCACTGTTTGCTTGTGCAATGGTCGACAGTTATTTTAATGGATAACATCACAATATGATTTTGTAATATCTGTATTGTGTCAAAAGCGATGGGCTAAGGGAGTGATTCTGTCAAACTGAACGAATTTTGGAAAAATAAAAAAAAATTGTCGCCGTCGTAATATTGAGGTTGAAAATAAAATGATAATTTTTATTTTTCCTGCAATTATTATTTTTTTTTTGCAAAAATTTTTAGTTTGACAGGCAATCACGTCCTGCTCGAAGCGCCCGTATTATCTGTCACTATTCTAAAACGCACGCAAGACGGCCGCGACGCGCTCATTCCTTTCACGGCCACCAGCCTCACCCCTGTATTCGACTAGTGCGACCGACTAGCGCCTCGGACATCCGCGGCGGTAGGTATAACTGGCAACACGAGCCCCCGACTGTGCGTCGCCCCCCGCAGCCCTAACATGCGCCGCCTTACAGGACACGGGCTACTCCGCGGAGCGCCTCTCACCCACCTCACAAATACTGCTCAGTGCAAAGGAGGCTGTTTCCTTGTGGGTCCTCGGAGCGAGAAAGGTTGGACTTTAACCCACCGGAGGGAGCCGTCTTGTACACCTATTCGTTTTAGATTTTTTTTTATGTAAGGTGCTTCATTATTCATGTCAATATCTTCGGGAGGGTTACATACGCACTGAAACAAACACTTTACGCAAAAAAAAACATATCTTTATAGGAGCATTTTTTCTCCTAACAAAAAAAAATAAAATCAAATAAGTAGCTGTAAAAAACCAATCATAGTGACCTTGTGACTTACTTACAACAAACAGCTGTTCTGCGTTTGAACATAGTACGGTCATTGACCCCATACAATGCAAGTTAGGTACCTACTGTTACACACAGGTTAATGTTTAGGTAGCAAACATGTTTTGTTAAATTTCTCGAAAAGTAATGCTAATGCATATAATTTTTTTTGCGTAACGTGTTTATTTGAGTGTGTATGTAACCCTCCCGAAACATTTTACATGAATAACGAAGCAACTATACGTCACACGGCTTTACAGCACGGAAGGAGTGTCGCTAAAGCTTCGTTCGTTGAATTGGGAACGGGAAATTGGGAAAAAAATAACATGGCCTGTTCAAAACTTGTTAAAAAAACCTTTCCGTCACAAAACTGGGAAAAATGGTGTTCGATTCTTCAAAAACAAGTTAATATCGTAAGCGTGTAAAGAACTTTGATATCTCATTGGACATATGTTACAAAGGGTCATCTGATTTAAAATTATCAGAAATATGTATCGTGCACACACGTGTGCACATAGGTATGCAAATAACAATTTGGTGAAAAATCTCGCTTTTTTTTTAGAAATTCTAATAAAATGTGAATACCGAGTGTGCAAGTACGAACCGGATTTGCTTACACCGCGGGATTCCTCGTCGAATAAACTTAAAAAAAACTCAGTAAAATTGTTTTACTAGGACTGTTATTTTTCGGTGCGACGGGTGGCCGAGTGGTTTGGCTTCTCTTGCGAGAGGTCCGAGGTTCGAATCCACTGCTCCATGGTTTGGATTCCATGTAAAAATGTAGGTGGTTTCCAGTCAACCCGGTGGTTGACTGGAGGAAATTTCCTAACGCAATAAGCCCGGCCTTGCCACAAATTAAGTGGCATATTATTATTATTTTCGAGATAATCGCCATTAAAAGGGTCAGTTTTAGAGTACAATCCCTCGGTTATCGAGGTAAAACCTCAATTATCTCGAATAATACGGGTACTAGGAAAAAATGCTACTGAGCTTTTTTTTTAGCGTACGAGGAATCCTGTGGTGGAACTGGGGCACCCTGTATGTGTAGGTATAACAAGGCAGAAGCTTTAGTAACATTTCCACACTAACTTGTACCTACTTACTTAGTCACTAACACAATTTTTTGTAGATTTTTTTTGCTTTTGCATGGTACACTTGAAACAGCCTCTTTTCAGGTTTCGGTTATTTTGGGTTGGTATATTTTTATAAGGTTATTTCTTATGTGTAAACATCTATACCGGGAGGACCTATCGGGGCTGGAGTGATTTGTGATTTGTTTAACAGTCACAGTATGTGTGTACGTGTCATGAATGAGTGATGTTTACACATAAACAGATAACTGTGAGTCACGGCACTCAAGATTTTTTTTTACTTTAAATACCTACTTAACAAAATAATAAAATAATTAATACAATATTTTGATGTTTTTATTTACTATAGTTACTACAAATGCTGCAATCTATAATTTAGAATGTATATAATATTTCATAAAATCATTTGTTACCTATAAGTTCAAACATTCGGTTTTTTTTTTTATTGAAAGCGCGACATGTGGCGCTTAGCTACCCATAAAATGTCTAACGACGCCCATGGACATTTGGGTAGGGAGAGCGTTCGTGAGTTTGCCGAATCTGTAAAGATCTGCAGAACCGATTGGTACGCATCCGTGGTAAGTCCAGTGAGGATGCAATCCCTGCCCACCCAGTACAAAATAGCAATAAATTGTGCACTTATAATTTGGTATGTAGGTGTAAATAGTGCATGCCATAGCCCACAGAACATAAAAAATCGAGTAGAAGTCGCAAGTGGACGGTACCCGCATACCACAAGTAAGCGTTGTTCCGCACACTTGACATTCACACACTTCAGTCGCTCTTGCTGTCGCGGAAACCGTCAAGCTATCATAATACAAAAATGCCATATTAGTAACAGCAAAATTTCTTGCCAGTTCTTCACTGTGATGAACTGGCATAATGTAAAAATATGACAAATCTGAGTGCAGTATAAGTACTGCCTATAAATGCTTAATAAATAATAAAACAATAAATGTGAGTGCTGTCAAGCAAAAATTATAGCCGCACAAAGATTTATGGAAAGATGGTAAATTGTAACTCTGAGGAATCGCAACACATAATGTTTTATGTGTGAATTGATACCTTTACTATTGGTATTTGGCTTGCCATGGTTGGAATTCGCTGTCACTTTGGCCGACGTTTCGGACTGACGCGTGCAGTCCATACTCAGTGCGAGTGCCTGGCTGCGTTCTGTCAACAGCGGGCCCGACCGCAGCCAGGCACTCAACCCTGAGGATGGACTGCACGCGCTAGTCCGAAATGTCGGCCAAAGTTACCGCGAATTCCAACCATGGTAAGCCAAATATCAATTATATTAATATCCATGGTAGACTAAAAGTACCTATACAAAAAGTATTTATAATCTCATACTAATAAATAAGTCACCGCGATACTTCTACTAGTTTTTTATGTTCTGTGCCATATCCTATAACTGCTCCAATCGCATCACTGACACAAAACGTTCCGTTTGCAGGCGATGTACCGTCGCATCGTCGAAGCTCAAGGTGGCTCCAAGAGCAGCGTGGACCCGGAGGTGACTCTCCAGTTCCTCAAGTCCGCCGTTTACTACTTCCTCACGGATCCGGAGAACCATCAGGGGCATCTGAACGCCATTGAGAGCATCCTCGGCTTCTCCGATGCGGAGAAGAAGAACATTCAGAAGGCGAGGGCGACGTAGACTGATTCTCCTCATTTCTCTGTTGCTTAGTTAGGGTATCCAAAGCCTCTAGTGTAGTCGCAAATTGATAGCTGTTTCGACCGAACAAAAAAAACAATAAAAAAAAGATTTTTAGAGTTAAAGAAGCGATTTGGGCATTAAAACTGGATGTACAACTTTGGTTAACATTCGCACTAGCCGATATGAAATGAAGGGAAGCACAGAGGTGGCACCTAGTTCACCCGGTGTTACGGAGTGACATCACTGATGTCGTAGGTGATGTAGCCAACTGTGTCAGTTTGAGTAAACGTTTATTTCGCCTGCACGAAAGATAAGAAAAAAAACTATTGCTTAACTCTTGTTTTCAGGCCACTCGGAAAAAAGAACATTGACCTTTAAGTGTTAGCTCCCTTGCACAAACATGGCGAACGATGCGCCGACTCTCGCGCGCCACGGTGTTTGTTGGAAAGCCCGGCGCAAGAGAGAGATGGCGCTTCGCGTGCAAGGGACATCAACGCTCGGGGGGTGAATGTCTGTCTTTTACTAGTAGGATTAAATACTAGCAAGCGATTTGGGCTCAATTCCCTGCCACCCGTCCTATGCAATTCCCTGCCTCCCGTCCTATGCCATTCCCTGCCACCCGTCCTATGCAATTCCCTGCCACCCGTCCTATGCAATTCCCTGCCACCCGTCCTATGCAATTCCCTGCCACCCGTCCTATGCAATTCGCTGCCACCCGTCCTATGCGATTACCTGCCACCCGTCCTATGCAATTTCCTGCCACCCGTCCTATGCAATTCCCTGCCACCCATTTTATCTCCGCATGACTCGTCGCATTGAGACTCAGCACCCTTTTGTTTTTGACAACTCATTCTCTAAATCGTTTCTTTGTTGCGCCGCTATGGTGTGGAACTGTCTTCCGGCGAGTGCGTTTCCCGAATCCTTTAACCTGGGTGTCTTCAAACATCGTATCAACAGGCTAGACAGCCTAGCAACAGTCCGCAAATCTGCTGGCATGGCACCTAACTGAGCGTGGTTTCGCGAGCAGTGGTGTTTTTTACTCTGTCGACTGCACCATAGCTCTCTCGGCACAGCCAACCATGTTGGTTTCTGTTGTATAAATTATTTCATTCAGACAAAAAAAACTCGTTTTGGACTTGTAGCTTCTCGATTGCACTTAGCGAAAAAAAACCTGTAATAATAAATCTCCACTTTCGCGGCTTTAGTTTTTGGTTACATGATGAAACGGTGGAATCTGCCCTAGTTTGTGCTAGGTTTTTTTTTTATGCAAACTAACGGTTGGCTACATCATCTACAACATCTGTGATGTCAGACCATAACACCGGGTGAACTGCCGTGTCATTGCCGAAGGTGCCGTGTCATTGCTTCCCTTCATTTCATGTTGGCTACACTGAACTGCACGGAAAACACGAACTATTTACATAGCCGTTTCGATCGACGTTTCGTTCAGTGCGGTGGTACGAACCCGGGTGCGATAAACTCTACCAACTAGTAAGGTAAGAAGGGAAGGGACCTACAGTTTAACGTTGAATCCGAACCACAGTCAGCCTCCCAACGGTCGAGTGGTCACCCATCCAAGTACTGACCGCGCCCAGGTGTGCTTATGATCCGACCGACAGTCGACTGACCGCACCCTGAGCTACCGAAGCCGATTTGGTGCGTACGCTGAAACTAATATCGGGCGTTCGCTTTGCAACGTTGTTTCCCGAATTTGCGTTGGAGGGGCGACGCTTAGAGTAGACTCGTGTAAATGTCTTGATCGCCTCGTCAGACATTTAGAAGGAAGGTGTGGATCTAAGCTTGCGATGGCTTCACCGAACATATCCGGGCCCATCGGCAGTAGAGGAGGGTATTAATCGAGGCCGGGACTAGCGAGTGGCCACTCTAAATTTCCCGCGCATGCTTCACGTTTCGGCTCGCTTCAAGCCCTCGTCAGCTAGTCTGCGTTGACTAGGACGCGGGGAAATACCAGTCCCGCTCTCGACCACCCTCTCTCTACCTATTCATATTCTGTAGGATGCTTCCAGTGACGTTTTCAAAGCTCTCTCCATGTATGAGCTTAGCGTCAATCTTGGCAGCCCTAGATTCTTGAACAGACTGTAGAGCGACTTTGCTGGTAGTCCACTTGCTCCGACTTCCACAGCAAAGAGATCAGTCTTGAATCCGTTTCTCACAATCCGGTCTACTAAGTTGCAGTACTTGTTAAGTCTGATGTTGTGTTCCGTCGGTATGTTGCTTCCCATGGAACTGAAGAAGGTTTAGTCCAATCTTTGGGCAGCTTTTTGGCTCCAGGTTTCACAAAGTTGACCTTCTGGAAGCCGCCACTGGTTTGCCCTTTTCTTTTGAGGGTGTGGACCTGAGCTTGCGATGTCTACACCCAACATATCCGGGCCCATCGGCAGTAGAGGAGAGTGTTAATCGAGGTCGGGACTGGCGAGTGGCCACTCTAAATGAAAGAAAGTTTGAAAGAAAGAGAAATGAAAGTTTGCAGCCGGAATGAATGCTAGAAGTTTTGCTCGCAAAAGAATGTTTGGTTCGCAAACAAATTAGCTTGCATAGTGAACGCTCTCATGCAGAATGCTCGCTAATCAAACTTCGTTTATCAAATTCTCCCAGTGAGTACCGTCCTAATAGTCCTATTCTGATTTGAAACATACGACACCGCAATCAGAGTCTCGCGTAGAATATGTTCAATATTCAAACCTGCTAAATTTTTTTGATACCTACCCACGCCGGCCCCTTGTTTTGAGAAATATGAGACACGACCGAAGCGCGTCACGGCACCTAGTCCCCTGACACAGGAACAAGGCATCATGTTGTCTGTCCAATTACTATGCTGAATATGGGCCTCCGCGTTTCGGCTCCACCTTCCAGGAGTGCATCTATGAATGAACTGTTTCATGCGGGTAGTGTTTCCGTCAATGTCAATCTTCAATCAAAGTCATGACCACCCACATACGTTATACTGTATGTGCAGACATAACATCATTGCTGACACGACGGGCGCAATAGTTGATATAAAACGATGTCGGGTTCTATAAAAAAGCCATTCTAAATATCACAATTTGACTTTTATTAGAAGCTGAGAATATTTCTTCCCACGGAGAAATTAGGTACAGGAGTAGTTACTAGCTCAATTTCTAATAAAACACCAGTACGGGGAGTAGCGAGGCGAGGCACCCCCACTTGGGTGACGCGTGCCCCCGGTTTGTGGGCATGTACCCCGTAGACCAACTCCTACCTATCTTCTCTCTCCTTATTCAGGTTCCTTGGTTTTATTCCACAATACCTCATTTGTATATCAACAGATTCGTGGTTCGGATTCCACGTTAAACTGTAGGTCCCTTCCCTTCTTACCTTACTAGGTGGTAGGGTTTATCCCGGCCGGGTTGGTACCACCGCACTGAACGAAACGTCGGTCGAAACGGCTATGTAAATAGTTCGTGTTTTCCGTCCAGTTTAGTGTAGCCGACATGAAATGAAGGGAAGCACTGACATGGCACCTAGTTCACCCTGTGTTATGGGCTGACATCACGGATGTTGTAGGTGATGTAGCCAACCGTGTCAGGTTCCATAAAAAAAAAAAAAAAAAAAAAAAAAAGAAATCTAAGCTTTCATTCAAGTGTTTTGTGCCAAAACATAATTATGGACATTTTATTTAAACTAAAAAGGTTAAAGCTTCTGCCTTAATTTAACCTTACTGTATGTCGTTTCATTTCTCCCGTGTGTGCCCAGGCTTAACCAAGTTGTCACTTCTGAGTGCCCAGGCTTAAACAAGTTGTCGCCTCTTTCTTTCAACCAAAATGTGTTTTTAAAGTTAAATCAAGTGCTATAAATTGTCAAAAATTCTAAATAATGCATGCCGTCAAGGTGAGCGGGACGTTTTCTGATTTTTACAACACTGAAAAAGATTAAAAAAAGAACAAAAAAGAAAAAAGACATTCGTTAGGTAAACAATTTAAAACTCCATCCAATAAAGACATTCACACTAAAATTATTATATTATTACATTATTACAGGCATTGTATCTAGAAAAGGTTGCCTTGTCTAAAAGTATAAAGTGTACATGTGTAGAAATCGTAGAAACGAATCCACAAAGGAAACATGGAAGAAAATGTCTAAAATTAAAATGGATCCCTTTGAACAGAATATGCTCCTTGTATATTAACCATGGTAATTAAAAAAACCCCATGGTCATAATGGCGTCCATAGTTATATGACAGTACAGAAGTTGTGTAAACAATATAAGCTAAGTGCTGACGTGTGTATAAGTCAGCAGCGAAGATATGTGAGGGTAGTAATGCAAGACTGTTGTGACATTGTGTGATATGTATTATGTAGAATTTAGTTAATTTCTTTTGCTGCATGAGTCTTATGAACCACTGAGCCGATACTCTTCGCGGTGATCGCACACTACGTCTTTTTTTTTCATTGTAGCCCTTTACGTAAGCCAAGACCATAACCAAGCCATAAGCCAGAGTCCATTTCGCATACAACTAACACGCACGCACTACACGCTGTGACAAAACTGGGCGTATTTCTTCTCTTTACCGTCCTATTGGTCGCCCGTTTGGACTAAAAGCGTCTGCGATTAAAGTGCGACAAATTTCTTGACTTGGACTCCCGTGTGCGACGGCCCTATGTCTGCACTACACGTTGGGCAAAGAAGAAACAATTTAGTTGTATTCTCTTTATTCGATAGGTAGTTTGAGTGTGATTTAAAACGGCCATCGAGCCAGTTAGCTATAAAAAAATACTAAAAGGTTTGCCTTTTTGCTAATGTGTAGTGCAGAATTTAAACTAGGCTTAGCTTATCAATCACATAAAACCGACAACGACGACGTAAGAGCTTTCAACTAAACTAGGATTAAAGTATCGGTTCAGTCGGCTATTATAATTTTTAAGCATAATAATTTAAAAAAAACAAAGTTTTCTTTTTTGTGATCTTCGGTAAGTAGCAATTTACTAAGGCAGCCGTAGGCTCGTAAGTACAGTTTATAATGTTTATTTAGATTATGTGAAGGGTTAGCTTACCACTTTTTAGATTTAACATTTTATTTGGTGCAGTTCCACGTTTATGTTTTTATTTTAAAATATATCATTTTCTATTATTACATTTCTCGTGTTGCGTGTTTTGCTAAGTTCCTACAATAAGTATTGATTTGTTTAAAATAATAGGTAGATTAAGTAGACATAATTTACTTAGCAATAAATGTGTATTGAAAAATAAATCGAAACGGATATCATCGGACGGACATCTTTAAACATTATAGCACCAGCTACGCTATATAGCACCAAAGATTATAATAAAATAATCTTTTCACAAAACAATAACAATAATTGGGTACTAGTGTCCTGATAGGTGTGTGTGTGGTAACATAAAAGTACTTTTCACATTTCACTGGAAGCTGAACAGTTCCACAGCATATATATGGCTAAAGCAGTATGGAAACTACGTACAAAACGATCGAAACAACGCACTCACACACACGCACGCCTCAACAAGGCCCCGAAGCGAATGTCGCAAACAATCAGTCGCGGGTGCCGCGTCCGAGTGGTCGTGTTTGTTTTTGTTGCATGCGCCACGGACAGTCCGCGATCTTTTAGAATGCAAAAAAATGTTTACAAACGTTTTTCGACTGTTGTCACTTTATATTAACTTTTGACAAATGTTGACAACTTTTGTCAACTTTTGCCAACTTCTGTCACATTTTGTCAACTTTTATCGACTGTTGTCAACTCTTGTCAACTTTTCTTATCTTTTGCCAACTTCTGTCACCTTTTGTCAACTTTTATCGACTGTTGTCAACTCTTGTCAAGTTTTGTAAACTTTTGAGAACTTTTGTCAACTCTCGGTAACTTATGTCAACTCTTGTCAACTTTTGTCAACTTTTGTGATCTTTTGCCAACTTCTGTCACCTTTTGTCAACTTTTATCGACTGTTGTCAACTCTTGTCAAGTTTTGTAAACTTTTGAGAACTTTTGCCAACTCTCGGTAACTTATAAGATAAGATAAGATAAGATAATTCTTTATTTCTTAAAATGTAAGTAGGTACAAATATTAATAATAACTTAATGTACAAAGCATCTTAAGAAAACGGTCTAGACGCAGCGTCTGACAGCTAGCTTGCGCCAGTTGTCGCTGAATTTAAGCCTAGCCGGTTCACATAGTTGATTCAATAACGACAAGTGGATAAAACTGACTATACAAAACCAAACGAAAACCGAGACAAAAACAACAATATTTACGTCAACTTATGTCATGTCAACAACATCAACAACATGTATGTCAACTTATATATTACGACAATACTTATGTCAACTCTTGTCAACTTTTGTCAACTTTTCTTATCTTTTGCCAACTTCTGTCACCTTTTGTCAACTTTTATCGACTGTTGTCAACTCTTGTCAAGTTTGTAAACTTTTGAGAACTTTTGTCAACTGTCGGTAACTTATGTCAACTCTTGTCAACTTTTGTCAACTTTTCTCATCTTTTGCTAACTTCTGTCACCTTTTGTCAACTTTTATCGACTGTTGTCAAGATTTGTAAACTTTTGCAAACTCTCGGTAACTTATGTCAACTCTTGTCAACTTTTGTCAACTTTTCTTATCTTTGCCCACTTTTGTCACCTTTTGTCAACTTTTATCGACTGTTGTCAACTCTTGTCAATGTTTGTCAACCTTGGTCAACTTTTGTCAACTTTCGTCAATATTTGTCAACTTTTGTCAATATTTGTCAACTTTTGTCATCTTTTGTCAACTTTTATCGACTGTTGTCAACTATTGTCAAGTTTGTAAACTTTTGAGAACTTTTGCCAACTCTCGGTAACTTATGTCAACTCTTGTCAACTTTTCTTATCTTTGCCGACTTCTGTCACCTTTTGTCAACTTTTATCGACTGTTGTCAACTCTTGTGAATGTTTGTAAACCTTGGTCACCTTTTGTCAACTTTCGTCAATATTTGTCAACTTTTGTCATCTTTTGTCAACTTTTATCGACTGTTGTCAACTCTTGTCAATGTTTGTCAACCTTGGTCAACTTTTGTCAACTTTCGTCATCTTTTGTCAACTTGTATCGACCTGTGTCAACTTTTATCGACTGTTGTCAACTCGTGTCAATGTCAACCTAACCTTGGTCAACTTTTGTCAACTTTCGTCATCTTTTGTCAACTTGTATCGACCTGTGTCAACTTTTATCGACTGTTGTCAACTCGTGTCAATGTCAACCTAACCTTGGTCAACTTTCGTCAATATTTGTCATCTTTGTCAACTTTTATCGACTGTTGTCAACTGTTGTGGTTGTTTGTCAACCTTAGTCAACTTTCGTCAACATTTTGTCATCTTTTGTCAACGTTTGTCAACTTTTGTATACTTTTCTCGACTTTTGTGAACTTATAGCCACTTTCGTCATCTTTTGTCAACTTTTGCAAACTTCTCTCAGCTTTTGTCAGCTTTTATCATATTTTAACCACTGTTGTCAACTTTTGTCACTTTTATGAACTTTTGTCAGCTTTCGTTAACAAGGAGTTGACAAAAGTTGACAAGAGTTAACGAAAGTTGACAAACTGGACAAAAGATGGGAAAAGTTGACGAAAGTTGACAAACAGCTGACATAAGTTGACAAACGTTTACAAAATATGAAAAAAGTTGACAATACTTAGTTGACATTAATTAACAATAGTTGACGAAAGTTGACAAACGTTGACAAGAGTTGACAAAAGTTCACGAAAGCTGACAAAAGTTCATAAAAGTGACAGAACTTGGCAAAAGTTGACAATAGTGGTTAAAAGTTGACAGAAGTTAGTAAAAGTTGACAAAAGATGACGATAGTTGACAAAAGTTGACGGAAGCTGGCCTAAGTTCATAAAAGTGACAGAAGTTGGTAAAAGTTGACAAAAATTTCCGAAAGTTGACAACAGTCGTTAAAATTTTACAAAAGCTGATAGAAGTTGGCAAAAATTGACAAAAGATGACGAAAGTGGCTATAAGTTAACAAAAGTCGACAAAAGCCATAAAAGTAGACAAACGTTGACGAAAGTTGACAAAAGTTGACAAAAGTTGACGAAAGTTGACAAAAGTTGACAAATGTTGACAAAAGTTGACAAGAGTTGACATAAGTTACCGAGAGTTGATAAAAGTTCTCAAAAGTTTACAAAACTTGACAAGAGTTGACAACAGTCGATAAAAGTTGACAAAAGGTGACAGAAGTTGGCAAAAGATGAGAAAAGTTGATAAAAGATGAGAAAAGTTGATAAAAGATGACGAAAGTGGCTATAATTTCACAAAAATCGAGCAAAATAGACAAAAGTTGACAAACGTTGACAAAAGATGACAAAAGTCGACAAATGTTGACGAAAGTTGACCAAGGTTGACAAAGATTGACAAGAGTTGACAATAGTCGATAAAAGTTGACAAAACATGACAAAAGATGACAAATGTTGACGAAAGTTGACAAAAGTTGACCAAGGTTGACAAACATTGACAAGAGTTGACAACAGTCGATGAAAGTTGACAAAAGTTGACAAATGTTGACGAAAGCTGACAAAAGTTTGTTTACCAAGGTTGACAAACATTGACAAGACTTGACAACAGTCGATAAAAGTTGACAAAAGATGACTGACATTGGCAAAAGATGAGAAAAGTTGACAAACATTTACAATGGTTGACAAGAGCTGACAAAAGTTGTAAACAATTTACAAAAGTTAATAAAAGTTGACAAAAGTCGAGAAAAGTTATATCAATTCATATTTATAGCAACCACGTTTTGAACTTATTATTGATGATTGATTATATTGATTATTTGATCATTACATTACAGAACCTAAATAAATGTTTTAATGAATAATAATTTTACAATTTTACAAAAAAATTTGATTGACATCCCTAACGCTCCAATGGAGCGTAGGTACTTATTTTAACAAATAGGCCTAGTTTCCATACTGCTTTAGCCATATATATGCTGTGACAGTTCTTACCTGTAATTATTTTTTTTATGTCAATATTTCAATTTTATTTTTTTGCACTTACTACATTTAAAAATAGAAGCAGAGTTATTCAGTTTGAGGTGTAGGATATACCTTTCGGGTAGTGCCATCTATTATTGTAACATAGTGCATTGCATAACACAGTGTAAAACTGTGTTTATTGGTAACTAGCTTGCACTACTGCCTGCAGAGTGTATGTAGACATTACTAACACGCACACACACACACACTATAAAGAACTACCAAACTTCTATGCTCCTGTTGTATTGTAAATAAAATACCAAATTACCATAAAAAAAAGTTTTTAGGTGAGACAGCACTAGGTTTACTTCAAATAATTTCATACAAAATATTCAAACGTGTTGCTACGCAGCAACGCAGCAGTGCAGTGGTGCAGTCTCACCTTTACGCTCTAAATGCAGCTACATATTTTACAAATGGCTATGATTTGGACATTTTAGTACATACTGACATAGGAAATTTGTTTGTATCGAAACATTTTAGCTTGAGCACTTATACAGTAGGTAATGTATAATGGGTTTTATTCATAGTAAAATTTGAACTTAGATCAATAATTTAAGATGAGTTGTTCAAATTTTATAAACTGCAATTAACATTCTTAATGAAATAATTAAAACAGTTCACATTCAAACTGTGAATAAAATCCTCTAATTAATGAAAAAATCTACCAGCTTGAGTAGGTAGGTACCTAGTTTTATTTATTTTTTTAACATCACTTGAAACATTCCATTTCATTTTCGTTTTGTGTAAAATGTTATGCACATACCCAGTTTGCTTAGACTTCTTCGCTCTCTTCTCCATGGTGGAAACATTCTTGCTTTTCTCTCTCCCAGTGTGACCTGTTTATCTCAACCTTACTTGAGCCTTCCTGTTGCTATGTAATGCTTGTATCAGATACAATTCACAAGCTATGCACACCATTCACTTATACAGGGTGTTGTAACGGCCAATACATTAATTTCGCCAACACAATCGTCATGTTTTTCCGAGACAAAAAAATAAATAAAGTTTTTCTCTAAAGTGTCTAGTTTTCGAGATAAAATTTTTTGAAATTTATGTTTTCGTCAAGTGTAATTTGGTGCTGAGGGTGCTGGCGCGGGAACGGTCGGGGTCGAAAAACTCACGCCGCGCCTCCGCCGCGCATCTTCTCTCTCCGCGCACTCTTCCCTGCTCGCTCACTCACTGCGCGCCTTTCATTCCCACGTTCGAGCGGAAAATTAGATCCTTTTTACACTAAATAAATCGGCACGACCGAAGGGAATCACTGACGTGGCACCAAGTTCACCCGGTGTTATGGGCTGACATCACGGATGTTGTAGGTGATGAAGCCAACCGTGTCAGCATCAATAAAAAAAAAAAATCATTTAGTTTGTATGAAAACTGTAACTTTTTATTTAAAGGGAATTCAAAAAAAAGTTATTTGACTTTTTTGTTACTATTCATCCCAATCATAATTTTATTGTAGTGGCCGTTACAACACCCTATTATTAACGTAATGACATGCCCATACGAACTCAATAAATATCCTCACTAAAGTGGTTGTCAAACCATAGTAGCAACGCTTAAAATAACCAAATACTATTTGTAAACTGAATATCACATAATATAATTGCATTATATTTTGATTATTTTTATTTGACAAATTAGTTAATTTGAGACTAGTTTGAATGAATAATTTTATAAGCATTATTTTTTCCGCCACTTCAGTGATGATGATTTCCAGTGATGAATTTATTGAGTTCATGTTACTATCGTATGGGAGTGTTCTTATGTTAGTCAATGGCGCACACTCGCTATAATCTTTCTATCGTCTATCTATACCATAGATTGCGCATTATTTTGTATTTAATTTACGATTTCTGTAGTTTTATTGCAGCACCTCACTATATTATACCAAATATATACTTTTTGTGATAGATAATGCCATCTTGCCAAAGCGTTCGCTCTTGTTTAAAACATATTGTATTTTTGTTTCAATTTTATTTAAAATTTATTGAACTTTATACTCGTTCTGTAATGGGTACTGGAGAACATCGAACTATATTAGGAAATCCGGCCAATAAAGAAACCGTATGAAAATGGGTCGGGGTTCACGTGCACGAGTGAGAAAGCTCAATATCGCAGCGATACCTACTGTGCGAGTGAGATAGCATTCCAACCCCATTTTCATATTATTGTTTCTTTATTGGCACGGGGACTAGGAAAAATGAAAAATTCGTTAATTTTTTTTTATAGTGATAAAATTTTTTCTGATGGATCCTCAGGTCGCGGCCCAACTATCGGTTCCCTACGACAGTAATAAATGTTTCTTTATGATCTCAAATAATACAAATATAACTTCAAGAGTGTATAATGTAAAACACCAACATTTTTCAGTGAAATGTTTTGGTGTAACATTTTGCATATTGGTTTATATGTTAAACTTTAAATAAGAAACAGCAAGTTGGCAGTACATAACAAGGGAAGCTCGTTCGCTAGGCTGCCAAAATAAATAAAAAATAGGAGAATGAACAATAATATTTGTAACAACCTGTTGTAGGTATTCAGATATTGATTTGACTATCGAGGGAGGTCAAGGAAACAAATGCAAAAAATGGCTACAAATATGTTGCTTATTTATAATTAATGTTGATTAAATTAATTACAAAAATTACATCGTTTTATTTTAGCAGGTTGAATGGGTGTGCTGGTAAGACAGATAAGTTAATAAAATAAACATCGTTCAAACAATAATAGGGCTCCTGGTTTTTTTACATATAAAGGTTGTCTCAATAAGAGTGCACTATTTAAATTTTGTGGCATTTTTTTCTCGTGCAAGTGGCAACTCTGAAATTTGACAGCTGTCACCCATGTTCCGATTATTATATAAAAATGAAGCGCTGCACAAAAGAAGAACGCGTTATCATTGTGAAAACCCATTTCAAAAATGGGGAAAGTTACGCTGAGACCGCTCGCAAACTTCGCGGAATTTTCGGTCGAGAAAGTGCACCTAATTCGTCAACAATTCGAAGAGTGTTTGTTTGTTTGCAGCCCAGCTTCTTGGGAAGGCGGGTGGGCCATTCTCCGCACTGAGACCTCTAGACGGTCCGTTGTACGTTGGCGCTCGCGTAGTGCTACTCCAGCCCGTTCATGAATGAAGAGTGGTCAAAAAATTTTAAGAAACTGGGTTATTTATTTCTTAAAAATGTTTGACCACTCTTCGAATCGAAATTGTGTGCTCTTTCTCGGCCAAAAATTCTGCGAAGTTTGCGAGCAGTGGTCTCGGCGTAACTTTCCCCATTTTTGTAGTTAAATTGAAATAAATAAAGACAATGTTTAATATTTTACATACTATTTTATTTCACACTTAACATAAAAAGAAGACAATTGGATGAATTTGCTGCACGAAAAGAAATATTGTGAGCGTCATTAGTGTTAACCATTTAAGCAACCATTTTTCACATGCTAACCAAACCGTATTTCAATATAGATTATAAATAACACTAAGGGAGCGTAGAACCATGTGTTGAAATTTAAAAAGCGTTTTTGGCGAAAACACGATACGTGAAGTTCACCCTATAGAATTTTTTTTAACTTACCTCTAAAAACCTAATTTTTTTCATTTTGTACCTAGGTCAATAGATGTATATCTATATAATGTACACTAAAAAAAATTTGCTAACAAATTTTTCCACTGATAAATTACTGGCAGTTTTTCGACGCAAAATTTTTTATTTATCTGAGAAAAACCACAAAATGTGATGCGCCCGGCGTAACTGCTAGGTACATCAATTTTCAAACGAATTGCGAACGTTATATATAACATAGCTTTGTGTGACTTTACGAGCGATATTTGTACCATCGGTCGGCGTATTGCACGCATTAGGGTTGTACGCCCCCTTTATGTTCTTCATTAGCTATAAGTACTTGAAGCATTACCATTTATTGGTGATTAAACAAAGTATTTTAAGCAAATCACTGTTATGAACAGAATTACATTATTATCAAGGGGTGACTGTTTTAAAATATGTGAGTCGAGATCATTGAACAGATTTCTCATAACTACATAAATAAGGCATTGCTCAACCACTTTGCATAAGTATTTTTTAAAGCTGTTACAACCGAAGGTCCAGATAGTTATCCGATACAATTAATTGTCTTTACAAACTATTCTCAGTTGTGTAACATTCTGCCTGGAGATCAGATGGATGGGTATGATAAACCACGGCACCCCTATTTAATATACTAATTATTATTGATACAATTGTGAACAGTGTGTTTCTTAAAATGCCTATACTCGGATAGTTATTGCTAGCTATTGATGCAAATAATTCATATTTTAAGTCGAATATATGGATATCCTCTCCATCGAAATTATTCACACAACACAGTCTCAAACAAATCACTTGGCGCGTCACTCGACCTCCTAAAAGTTGACCTCATTTTTAGAATTGTTTTTTTGAAACTCTTGACTCCAATAAAACTCCAATCGAGGTGTTTCATTGGTCTGTTTATTGATTTGTTATTTGAAGAACAGACAAGAATTAAATTTTTGTAACAGTCATTGGGGGTCAATCATTGGGGTTCATTCAACGTCGTTTTTGCAACCCCTACGGAACAAATTATTCCTAAACACTAAGGCCCACTTGCACCAACACGAATTTAACTATAAACCAGTTTAACTCGTTAAACTAGCACCCGTTGTATGTGGGAACCGCGTTTGAACCGCGTTTAAATCCATAACTCGCTACTTAACTCTAAACTCGTGTTGGTGCAAGTGGGCATAAGAAACTGTTGTAATTATGAGTGTTTTTTCGAACAACCGTTCATTTAACAATAAAATAGCCCCAAAAACTTAATTTTGAAATTTTATAAAAAAATGGAATGACGGTGGCCCACCACTGATTGGGGCCAGTAATTAAATGTATACTAGACGTCAATACGGGAAATGGTGTTGCCAGATTGATAGCTAATGGTTTTCGCTACAATTTAATATATTATTATAGAGGAGAATCTACAGATTTGTGCCAGAACATTTTTCATTTTGTACAACTCGGACCGGTAGTAGTCGGAACCATTGAAGGGTTACTAGCACCGCTGTTATGGAAAATGGCGGAACCTTTGAAAGGCCGCTAGCAGCGGAGCGGTTAAAATGTGAATTTGAAATACACTTAAAAAAATTTTTATTACCTACCGTGTACCTTCATTTTATTTTGTGAAACAAGTTTTTTATAAAAATGTTACTTTTGTGTTACATTTGTGTAACTGTAACACAAAAGTTACTGTGTTACTTTTGTGTCATAATTGTTCATTGTGGTGGGACCACAGGACCCATATGCTCTGGGAGAATAATAATGCAAAGTGATAGCAAATCGTCTCATATTTTGAGTATTATAACTTTGTTATCTCTGATTTCATGGATTACCCGTTTTAAAGACACAACCTTATTCTTTAGTCTGTCACATCTTTTGTTTAAGTTTGACACTTTCTTTCTCCTACTTCTGGCTAAGTCCTTTAAATTGTTGTTGTCACATCTTAGCCTAAGTACTTTTTTTTGTAGGTTCTTTACTAATTTTTTCAATTTTCGCTCCTTCGGGGTTTCTTGATATTTATGTTTTCGTTTTCTTAGACCATTTTCTTCGAGGTCCTGAAAAAATTTTTTTTACATATTTACAAACTTGAAATCTAAAATTAATACAAAAAATAAATGGAGTTTCCACCACCGGCAGCGGGGCGAACCCAGGCTACCGATGGTCAGGCCCTAGGGAGATAACTCCGGACGATGCGCGCAGTGTCAAGCAGGGCTGCTTTCTGGATCTGGCCCTTGACCCAACCGCTCAGCGAGAACATCTCAAGGTGGTCGTCGAGGCTCTTCGCTATCAGCCCATGCGCCGATACAACTATGGGCATAACGATCATCGAGTCGACGGGCCACATTTTGGTAAACTCGTTCTGCAGATCCAGATATTTGAACATCTTGTGACAAGGGTGACCACTCAAACCCGTCAAACTACCGACCTATGGCGATTACCTCCCTTCTATGTAAGGTGATGGAGCGCATTATTAATGCGCAGCTCATGAAGTACCTGGAGACTAATGCCCTCATCAGCGATCGTCAATACGGCTTCCGGTCAAAACGATCTGCTGGTGATCTCCTAGCATACGTCACTCACCTTTGGGGGGAATCGCTTGAAGGTCATGTTGAATCCTTGGCCTTGATATTGCCAAGGCATATGACCGGGTTTGGCACAAGTCGCTCTTGGGCAAATTGCCGGCTTACGGACTTCCTTCTGGTCTCTGTGACTGGGTCGCCGACTTCCTACATGGGTGTAGCATTCAGGTCCTAGTGGACGGTTGCTCGTCGGACGCCATGTCAGTGAACGCCGGCGTACCACAAGGATCTGTGTTGTCAGGATCTGTGTTGTCACCCACGCTGTTTCTTCTGAATATCAATGATATGCTGTCTCTGGGCAACATTAGATGACAGTACGACACACGGATCCTACACCAGTCACCCTTCAGCCAGTCGGGATGTTGTGGATGAGAAGAGGCGAAGACTTGTGTCTGAGCTCGAACATACACTCGGCTCTATTTCCGAATGGGGCCGTAGTAATTTCGTCGAGTTCAACGCTTCCAAGATACAAGTTTGCGCATTCAGTGCGAAGAGAGCGGCATTCACACCGGCTCCTTCATTCCAAGGCACGTCACTTAAACTAAGCGAACACCTCGGGGTCTTCGGAGTCGAACTGTCGCACGACCTGAACATTCGTCGCCATATCGAGGGGAAGGCCAAGCTGGCTTCTAAAAAGCTGGGCGTACTCAAAAAGGTGCGACGGTACTTCACGTCGGACCAAAAGCTGCTTCTGTATAAATCGCAGATCAGGTCTTTCTTGGAGTACTGCTCGCACCTGTGGGATGGCTCTGCCAAGAACCAGCTTGCGCCTCTGGACTCGATCCAGCGTTGAGCCGTGCGACTAGTGGGTGACCCCGAAGTGTACCGCGATCTAGAACCACTGCAACACCGTAGGGATGTCGGCTCCCTAAGTGTGTTCTATCGCTTATTCCATGGGGAGTGCTCGGAGGAGCTGTTTAACGCGATCCCGCCGTCCCCTTTCCACAACAGTACCATGCGCACTGGGCAGGGATTGCATGCCTACACGCTGGACTTACCGCGGATGCTTACCAATCGATTCTTCAGATCTTTCCTTTACAGAACCGGTAAACTCTCCGGTAAGCTCTCCCTGCTCATATATTTCCCCCCCAAGTACAGTATCGGGTCCTTCAAGAGGGGCGTGAATCCTACCTATCAGGAACCTATCAGGCGTGAACCTATCAGGCCGTCATGGCATTCGTAGCCCTCGCATGCGTCCGAATGTCCATGGACGTCGCTAGACACCTTATGGGTGGCTCGGCGCCACATGTCGCGCTTAGTATAAGAAAAAAAAATAAAAAAGAAGTAGGTGGGAGTGCATTTCACAGATCAGCAACTCCGTAAATAAAGGATTTATTACAGGATCAATTGACTCAATCAGGATCAATCAGGATCAGGATCAATCACGGATGTTGTAGCGTGATGTAGCCAACCGTGTCAGGTTCCATAAAAAAAAAAACTATTTGTTCTTAGTGGGGGGATATCGACAGTGTGTAGACACATTCCCAACCCATTGCGTGTGGAGCGATGGTAGAATGGAGATGGCAGGATTCCTCTGTGTGTCTGTCTCCTTGTTCGCTATAAATTTGAGCTGAATAAGTGTAGACAATGTATCTTTATTCCTACTTGCGTCCTTTAAATTACCTTTCTAATTTACTATTGATTTCGTAATTAGACCACAATTTTTACAGATGAGTGAGTATGTAGTTATGTACTTTTGCAATTCAGCACCTACCATTTCAAGATCTCTTTCTGTAGGAACTCTCGGGAACTGAAACAACCAAACATTATCTGTCAACGGTAGAAGCAGCAATGGTAAAGACAAGTTGAAATATGCAAGTATTTGTGTGAGTTAGCGAGTGAGTTAACGCCGGTAGACTCCCTGGGAGCACTCAGTGGAAATATGGGTGACCCAGTGGCGGTTATCCAGGTGAAGCAAGTGAAGCACCGCCTCACTTAATTATCTTGAAGGTAAAGAAAAAAAAAATTTCAAAATACCATGAAAGAAAATTTAAAAAAAGTCCATCCAAACTGATCAGAGAACATTATAGACCAAAAGCGAACGGCGCACGGCGGCGGCGCGGAGGCGAGCCGGCGGTGCGGCGCGGGGAGGTGGTGCGAGAGGGGTCCTTAGAGGTGACGAACGAAATACTTCAGCTCTGCGCCAAGGATGTGTTAGTGCATACAATACACATGTACTTGTCCACGCGCGTGTGTTGGCGCAAATGCCGACAGCACCATACAGAACAGCACATAATTTGAAAAAGTACCAGGGACACAGCCATGACAAGGAGCCGCACGCGCGGGAAAAAACATTGCATGACATTGTGCACAGTTGGTGAGACGCCGGACACATCCGGCTCATATCGCTTCACCTCGTAGAGACCAAAGTTTGACCTTGAATTCGTTGCATTTGCCTAGCAATTGAGGCGCTGATAAATCCTGCTGCATGAACTATTACGTCGTCGCTGCGCTCGCCTAGACGGGCGGCGAGCGCTCTGTGTTCCCTTGAAGTACCAGGGTACAATCAGTAGATAAGAGTCTCAGTAAATAACATAACATGTCATACAGCACAGCGCATAATTTGAAAAAGTACCAGGGACACAGCTATGACAAGGAGCAGCACGTGCGGGAAAAAACATTGCATGAAATTGTTCACAGTTGGTGAGACGCCGGACACATCCGGCTCATATCGCTTTGAATTCGTGGCATGTACCTAGCAATTGAGGCGCTAATAAATCCTGCTGTATAAGAACGATTACGTCGTCGCTGCGCTCGCCCAGACGAGCGGCGAGCGCTCATGAAGCTCATGAAGTACCAGGGTACAATCGGTAGATAAGAGTTTCAGTAAATAACATAACATGTCATACAATATTTTTTCCCGCGCACAGCTCCCCACCACGGCCAACCCTACCAAAAAGGTAACGATTTTGTGGTCCGATTGATGTTGAAGTACCAGGGTAGAATCGGTAGATACGTAAGAGTCTCTGTAAATAACATAACATGTCACATAATATTTCTTCCCGCGCACACAGCTCCCACGGCCTCTCTCGGCTGCTCTCCTGGCACCTTTTCAAATTATGTGCAAAATTCTATCATAGGAATATCAAAGAGTTTGTATTACGTCGCTGCGCTCCTTTATTATAATAACCCTATGGGCACACGAGTACGAGAACGAATGAAGTCCGCTGCGGGGTGTAGTGCGGGCAGGGGAGCGCGCGCTCGGCGAAGTTCGGCTGCAACTGGGCGCGCGCGAACTGCGAACGTGTTGGTACTCAAACTTCAGGTCTCGGTGAGATCTATCCATCTGTCACGTGAACTTTTGTTTTGGTCATAACTCGAGAACCACTGGTGCTAGACTCATCGTGTCGGTACTCAAACTTCAGGTCTCGGTGAGATCTATCTATCTGTCACATGAACGTTTGTTTCGGTCATAACTCGAGAACCACTGGTGCTAGACCCATCGTGTTGGTACTGAAACTTCAGGTCTCGGTGAGATCTATCCATCTGTCACATGAACGTTTGTTTTGGTCATAACTCGAGAACCACTGGTGCTAGACCCATCGAGTTGGTACTCAAACTTCAGGTCTCGGTGAGATCTATCCATCTGTCACATGAACTTTTGTTTTGGTCATAACTCGAGAACCACTGGTGCTAGACCCATCGTGTTGGTACTCAAACTTCAGGTCTCGGTGAGATCTATCCATCTGTCACGTGAACTTTTGTTTTGGTCATAACTCGAGAACCACTGGTGCTAGACCCATCGTGTCGGTACTCAAACTTCAGGTCTCGGTGAGATCTATCCATCTGTCACATGAACTTTTGTTTTGGTCATAACTCGAGAACCACTGGTGCTAGACCCATCGTTTTGGTACTGAAACTTCAGGTCTCGGTGAGATCTATCCATCTGTCACATGAACGTTTGTTCTGGTCATAACTCGAGAACCACTGGTGCTAGACCCATCGTGTTGGTACTCAAACTTCAGGTCTCGGTGAGATCTATCCATCTGTCACGTGAACTTTTGTTTTGGTCATAACTCGAGAACCACTGGTGCTAGACCCATCGTGTCGGTACTCAAACTTCAGGTCTCGGTGAGATCTATCCATCTGTCACATGAACCTTTGTTTTGGTCATAACTCGAGAACCACTGGTGCTAGACCCATCGTGTTGGTACTCAAACTTCAGGTCTAAGCTATGTAGGTGGATTTTTAGTCGCCTCACTAAAATTTATTGGTCAAAGCCGCCACTGGGGTGACCGCTCGACCGTTGGAGGCTGACCGTGGTTCGGATTCCCCATAAAACTGTAGGTACCTTCCCTTCTTACCTTTCTAGGTGGTAGGGTTTATCTCGCCCGGTTTGGTACCACCACACTTAATGAAAGGTCGTTTGAAACGGCTAGCAATGACATGGGACCTAGTTCACCAAGATGTTATGGGCTGACATCACGGAAGTATTAGATGATGTAGTGTCAGTTTACATAAAAAAAACATAAATTTTTCAGTTTCACATACAGAAACACTCTGTAAAGCATTAAAGGTAAGTACCTCCAATTTCCCCTGTATACACATATGACTAGGCCTGTTCCAACGGTATACTGGTTTAACACCGGTTTTCCACCAATAAAATTCGGACTGCCCGGTGTACCGGTGTTATAGCCACAACCGGTTTTTCACCACTACACCGGTTTCGACCACAACACCGGTTCGACACGAACACCAGTTCGACACTGACGCCAGTTCGACACCGACACCTTCATGCAAATCAATTCATATGCCACAAAAACCTCGGCACGCGACGGGCACGGGCGGGCGGGACAGACAGTCAGTTAGTCAGTCAGTCAGTCGTTCGTGCTCTTTCATTAAAGGTCGTCCATCGTGTGAAGTCACCTCTCAACAGCCAACAGGTTCGCCGATTCGTTCGTTCGGGAATGGCTATTGGCTTAGTCTCGGTGTAAACAAAAGAACTCATTAATTAATATAACTACTGCCCAAGTTTTCCGAAATCTATTCAGCGGTTTAAGCTTTAAAAAGTAACAAACAAATCAACAAACTCACTTTCGAACAACCAAACACCGATTAATAAAAACACCGGTGCTAACCAAAACACCGGTGTTGGTGTTGACACCGGTACAACGACTGAAAAACCGGTAGTCGCTAACACCTAAAACCGGTTTCCAAAACTCAACACCGCACAGGCCTACGTATGGCCATTGTATGAGCTACCTATGTACATTTGTCGCTTCCCTGGTGTTGGATTATTTTCTTCCATGAAGGAGTAATTTAAAAAAAAAACTATTAAAAAAATGCACTGAAAAAATTTCTTTAATCTCCTTAAATTAAGTTTATAAATCTAATTCATATCATCATCATCATCATCATCATCATCATCAGCCTGTATCGGTCCACTGCTGGACATAGGCCTCTCCCAAGGCACGCCACCACACGCGGTCTTCCGCTCTTCTCATCCATCCACTCCCGGCTACCTTTTTTAGGTCATCTGTCCACCTAGCCGGTCGATAATTCATATAGCGAACGAGAAAAAAAAACTTCATTATGAATTAATTCAAGCTTGACGCCTTTTTCAAGCTTAAACCGCGGGGCTAATATACTCGTAGGTAGGTACATACATTGTTTGCCATAGCGGAGAATTTTAAAAATTTTAATTTCGTTTCAACCAAATGTATTTTTGCATACCCACCATTAATTTTGGACAAGCATCCTTTGTGAGTAGTTGTTTTGTGCCAACCATCCTTAAATATTTGTTGTCGAAATGCTTGGAGCATATCCTGGCACTTTCATATGGAACCCATGTGTCGGGCATGTTAAGCGCCCTTTTCCATCTTTGCTGTAAAATATCCTGGACAGGATACCTGAAACAAATAATAATATTATCATAATCAACGATAGGCGAAAAATTGGACAAACACGTAAATTTACCAGTACAGAGGACCAAAATAGGGTTGAGGTTAACTTTACGTGCTAAGAGTTTATTAATCCGGCTTCATAAATTTACGAAATATTTGAGTTTGTCAAGAATGCTGGGCAGTGGGAATGCCACGGCGCGGCACTATTTGTACCACTTACCGATGGAAGGATATGTTTTCTGCATTCCTTTCGGTCCTACTTCCACAATTAGGTACCGAGCATCCACCCATTGTTTGGCCTACACTACACGCACCCGATACAAAACATAAATTCAAATCCAATCAAAATCCAATCCAATACAATTATCCACAAAGAGAACGCAAAGCCAAGTATTATATTCTTTGGCTGAGCCAAAGAATATAAATACTTCGAGCCAAATTGGCTCAAAGCAAAAACGAGTGGCTCGGGATCAATTCTGTTGGCTCTCGCTGACAGCTGTGACGTCATAGAGCCGAAAGCGAATCAAGGAAATTCGATATTCGTTTGTTCGTTTAAGTGATTGCGTGGCTCAGGGGTGAGGGTTTAGGACTAGTAGTTTTATGACCATGGGTTCGAATCCGACAAAATCTTTTTGGGTTTTTTTTGCTTTTTTTTTCTACGCAATGTTACGGTGTTTAATTGTTTTAGGGTGTTTAGTTTTTTTTATAACCACATAAGAATTATTTTCGGAAATACAAACTTGTAAGAAAAACGACATGCACCGCCTCAACATAAGGTTAGGTTAAGTTAGGTTATGTAGAAGATGCGTCGCTACGCGACGCCTCTTCTTTATATTAACCCTAGTTATTTATTTTTTAAACCACCAAAACAGTTTGTATATTTCCGAAAATTAAAATTTCTTAGGAGGAGAACTGTCAGTGAGAGACATCAGAATTGATCCCGAGCCACTCGTAAGCAAAAGCACCGGTCCGTCACCTGAAAGACCTGCTCGAACCTGCATCCTACTTCTTTAGCTCCTTTCGGCAAACTTCAGTTCGAAGGAGGAATGTGTGGTATGCGGTATGTTGTGTGGTATGTATTGTTTTTGGTGGTTTAAAAAAAACCAGGGTTAATATAGAGAAGGTGCGTCTTCTAGTCTTCTCTTTAACCCTAACCTAATGTTGAGGCGGCGCACGCCGTTTTTGTTACGTTTGTATTTCCGAAAATAAAACTTTCTTAGGTGGTTAAAAAAAAAATAACCATAACCTAATCTTAACACCCTAACATTGCTTGAAAAAAAAAAACAAAGCAAAACAAATTTTGACAAAAGGAACACGAACCCATGGTCGAGGTCGAAAAAATAATAATCCTACACTCTTATGCCACTGAGCCAACTAATTACCTATACGACCAAACGTTGATTCGCTTTCGAGCCGAGTCAACCCGAGTGTTTCCGAAAAGAGCGTAGGAGGCGCAGGATCAGCCAGAACTGCAGGTGTTAAGCCCATCATCGTCTCTTTCTCTCTTCCTCTCTCAAAAACACAAATAATTACTGATGTATAAACTCTCTCATTTTTTTTAACTCTTTGTTTTTTATTGGCTTGGCAAGTAGTATATATTCTTTGGGCTTGGCTATGGAATGGAGTGGCTGGAGTGCTATTATTTAGGTTAATCCACTGTTATTCGTCCTATGGTCTCGTTTTCGCGTTTTAAAAGTTGTAATTTACATTGTGAGACTGATCTTTAGTTAGAGTGTGAGGTGAGGCGCCGATCCACCACCAGCCGGGGGAGACGGGAGACCAGCAACATGTTATAGCGAACACCGCCACAGGTAAAATTGTGTTGCATTTCGATTCGAAAGACTTACAAAACTTTGAGGTGGCCGTGCGCGAGGTGCGGGGGCGCGAGGCGGCACGCCATCATCACGATCAGTTTGTTTGCCGATGCTGATGTGACTCTCCATGTCATCATAAATTCCCATTCCCACTCGTCCATTATGGCCGCAGCGTGCAATTTTTATTGGCTTTAGCTGTTCTTCAACACAATGGTGAACACTGAACTCATCAGTATTCTGCGCGTTGAATCTCTTCGAGCAATCAGCATCATTCTGGTCACTTTTTTTGTGACATACAAAATGTGTAGTTTACTTTCTCTCTAAGTATGCTCAAACTGTCGATTCTAGACATGGGAGCCCACAAGCTAGACACAGTCTTCATTACTACTGTCAAAGGTTACCGACTGACCAATTAGTAGGTTAAATCTATAACACGGCATAATTTCACTTGACAACATTATTATGTGGGCAGTTGGGACAAAGGCTAGTTGCAGACTATTTTTAATTGATTAATTGGGAGTAGATATAATGCTCAAGTTATTCAAAATCTCAAAAATACCTTATTATTTAATTTTATATGTGTTAGTACTAAGCATATTTTAATATTTATTGTCATCATAAATAAAGATAATCAAACAAACATCGTTGGACGGCCATGCTGATGCGTTGCCGCAGGTATTCTGTTGAGCGTTTTTCACCCGAAGCAGCGCGCAAGGCCGATCTGATGTCCTTTACAAGACACTTATCCTCATCGCACCATGTCCCCATTGTCTACATTATTAGAGTACTTAATATTCTGCTAACATACCAATGTAGACGCAGTCAGTGGAGCACCAAAATTTGGTAGAGTAAGCCCGGGTGGACATCTCTTTGTGTCTACCTGGCGACAGGCTAACAGCCAGCGACCGGCTGGCAAACAAGTGGTGGACTCCACCACTTTAGTGAGGGCATCTGTCCTTGCGCTAGTATAAGTTAAGGCAGAAACAAGACTTAAACCGTGCTATCCGAGCACTGATGACTGAAACACGAACCGTATGAAGATGTAAATAGATGCGAGATTCATTCTACTCGTGCGGTGGCTGATACGTGGCGCCGACGATGACCGTTTGCGCGAAAATCACACTATATAAGGTCTTTCAATAGTAGGTAACGATACGCTAAGGGGTGTATGTGTATCAGATACTGATCACGTTCCCATACATATTTTTTTTACGATATAAAAAACATACTTATTAAGGTGAAATACGTGCACTTCACGTATTAAATTTGACGAGTGAGTAGGTTTTTTGTATCGTAAAAAAAAAATTGGTATGGGAACGTGATCAGTATCTGATACACATACACCCCCGTATTGTTACCTACTATTGAAAGACCTTATATACACGGTGAACAAAAAACCTGTCGAACACCCGAAGACAGGAAGTACAGTTTCAGATACTGAATCGGATAGGCTAGTTTTTTTTTTTAAATCGGACAAAATTTTTCAATTAAAAAATCTAATTAGTATCACGACCTTTTACTTCTATGTAAAATTCTTTACTCTAGGTGGCGGCGGCGGGGCGGCGCGCACGTAACACAAAGCCCGCCGCGCCGGTGTCATAAATTTATCTTGAGGCGGCATTGAAGTGAGGACAGAGAGCGTTTTTTTATGTCTTTAATGAAATTCTTTGTAAAATAATTTGCCGATTTGCATTATTTTTGTCTTCTGTGCTGAAAATGAAGTCGGTAAGTGCTTTGAGGTCAGTTAGTGTGCAACAAACTATTATTTTGTATACCTAATAAGTTTTACAATATTACCTAGGTAGGTACCTAGAAAACTGCTATCACGTGCTTAAGACATATGGTAGTAGGGTTTAACTTCACCTCACTGTTATGATGGCATGCAGACATAATTTAGTTGTTTAAATACATCTTGATACTTTAGGAGTATTGAAAAAGGGCATATTTTCATTAGAATTTTGAAAAAAAAAACTAGTCTATCCGATTCAGTATCTGAAACTGTACTTCCTGCCTTTGGGTGTTCGACAGGTTTTTTGTTCACCGTGTATATCAAATTTCACGTGTTGGAAAGATACAAAAAAATATTTTTTTTGCTACGATTGTAGGGAAAAATATTATCTATATTTCTATTAGGATCTTGTATTGAAACAATAATATGCTTCTCAAGAGAATTTAACTTGAAAGTACAATTTCCGTACTTTTCGTTATTTTTTGGAGATTTATTTAACACCTTTCCAAAGTAGTAAAATTTTTTTTTTTCTATGATTGTTACTTAAAGAACAATACATAACACATATTTTTTACATATTTTCTATCTTTACCAATAGCTCAACAATTTCGTTTAAAGTTGACCTTTTGAGTCTTATTGGCGCATTAATGAGCATCACCAATATAAATGATGACAACTATTTAGTTATGGTCAAAGGTTTAATTTATATGGGAGCCAATCGGACCGTCGATGCAATTTTGCAGAACAAACAGGACTCACTCTACTCAAAACAATATAATCTCAATTATTCAAGCTATTGTGAAACAGTTCTACCTCGGATAATCAATGCCTCAGATAATACGGACTTTATTATACTATAGTCAGATAAAGTCAAATTTTTAGGGTTCCTTATTGCGGTACCCTATTACGCCGTCTGTCTGTTCGTCCGTCTGTCTGTCCGAGGGCTGTATCTCTTGAACCGTAATAGGTAGCCCGTTGACATTTTCACAGAAGTGTTATTATGGCCGATATAACAACAAATAATAAAAATAATAAAAAGTAAAAAAATCACGGGGGTGCCCATAGAAGAAACCAAAAAGTGTATGCACGCCATCTACCGAATAGATTATGAAGCATTTTAACTAATCATGACATTAACTAATATGAAGTATTTCATGACACGCGATCTAGATGGCGTGAGTGGCGCTGACCATGACATGGCGATACGGAACCCTCGGTGCGCGAGTTCGACTCGCACATGGCCGGTTTTTTAATTTATTCACTGAGGATGCACTTATAACTTCTAAGGGTTTAATTTGGTGGAGAGAACTGCATTGTGTGATCTCGCAGATTAGGGTTTATATACATATATATATAGTGTATACATTTGATATAGGATGGGTACATTGTAGTGGCCATTTAGGAATAGAATATACTTTATTGCTTTCCAATAAAAAAATGTACAAAAGGCGGACTTATTACCTAAGGCAATCTCTGCCAGTCAACCTTAATTATAAACACTTATATGGATTTAGGATCTTGAAAGTTTCAGTGACATCTCCATATGTTCTGTTTAAATAAAAAAAAACATAACAAGTTCTCATCAGTGTTTATCCAGGTATAAACATACACTACAAACATAATTTTAATTGGTTTTTTTTTTTTTATTCCCACCTCCACTGATTTCAAAGTATTTGAACTTAGCGGAAGTCAGTTGCCAGTTGCCAGCACCTTTAGAATGGGCAGCGACACCAACAATAAAATAATAAATTATTAGTGGTCTATTGTGTTTTCTATTGTGGTCAGCTTATTCCACAGGAGATAAATAACCAGTAGAAGTGTAGTAAACTACAAGAAGATTTAAAAAGTATTCACCATTGATCCTCCGATTGGCTCATAAAACTAAATGCACAAAGATGCACAGCTCTACATTTAGGGAAGAAAACTCCGAAACTGCCCTACAACCTGGACATGCATGATACAATGACACCAGTTATTTCACAAAAACATCTTTGGATCGATGGGAGTCCCTCCTTAGATCTAAAATGACAACCCCACATCATAGACATAGTGGAAAGAGCTAACTCCTTAACATATCTTTTTTTTTATGGATATTGACACGGTTGGTTACATCACCTACTACATCCGTGATGTCAGCCCATAATACCTTGGTAAAGTAGGTGCCATGTCAGTGCTTCGCGTGTTTGTGCCGGCTGCATTGAACTGGATGGAAAACACGAACTATTTACATAGCCATTTCAACCGACCTTTCATTCAGTGCGGTGGTAGAAACCCGGGCGGGTTAAACTCTGCCACCTAGTAAGGTAACAAGGGAAACAATAGGCTACCAAAGCTGGCCGAATATCTCCTAAAAAAGAGCTTCCTCGTGTTGTCGCCACTTGTAATGCTTAAAATTTATAAGACTTAGTTACGACCACTCTTGGAATATGGATTTGGGAGTATCGATAATACGTACATATACAAAATGTTAAAATATGACAAATTAGAGTGAAGTGTATTGTCTATGGATGATGAATAAAGAATCTTGTTGTATTGTAAATGAGGCACCGTTTACATCCTGTGCGTGTGAAGGTAGCTGTGCGACCAACTCTGCAAGCACCTCCCCTGCTTGACACTCTTGCAGATACTGCTTACGATGGCCTATGTCATTGGTGCCCAAACGGTCGATCGCGATCGACCGGTCGATCACAAGAGGCTTTTAGGTCGATCGCTGAAAATATGTAAAGCAAAAAGTGACTCGTAAAAACATCGAAGAATTCATAATATTTGATGTGACGAACAATTACCGGGTGGTGTTGTCTTCCGCAAGAATCGCAATTTTGGTAACAAATATTAAGGTTAATGAACCTAGCCTAATTCCATTTGAGCAAGATTGGTTTAATATTAAGGGTTAAAATAATAAATTACACCAATGCAGTTTCATTTATAAAATTGTTTTAATCAAAAATAGATAAAATACCTAAACTATTATTATAACCCTTCCAATGTTATAAGCCCCGCGCGGGGATTTTTCAAAGTCAAATCGTTAAATGTTATAAGCCCCGCGCGGGGCTTATAACATTTAACTATTTAATATCTGGTACTTCTAAAAAAGTAAGCACTCTTTTGCTGTTTTTTTTTTACATTGATCCATAGACAATTTCATTGACTTTATGGATCAAAAGAGTTTATTGATCTAGGTTCAGTATTTCACGAAATATTTGAGTTTTTGTCAAGGTCGGCGATCGCGGCCTTGGCGCGCCGGTAACGCGCGAAAATTAGGGAGGGAAGAGCATTTTGATTTGAGGTGATAATGGAAGGGTTAATCTAATAAAAATTACCACAAATTATTGGACAATGAAAACTTTTGGTACAAGTGTTCATCTCACAACCTTTTTTGTAGATAGGTCTTCATAGAAAAAAGTATGAGCACCACTGGCCTATGTTGTAGTCACTGGCGGCTGGTCCTAAAGTGCGCCCGTGCGCCGCACTACCATACCACGAGAAGTCTTCACTTCACTCAAAATAAATAATATCTTACAATACAACATACCTACATTAAAACCATAAAGATCGTACTCCAAATAAATACGAATGTGAATTCGACCTTATTTTATAGATCACAAGGCACGTTTTTGCGAGTAAGCCCGCGCCCCGTGCGGAATCGAAAAACGCACGCGGGTCTCCCATCTGAATGTATGGGGATCGGCAAAACACCGCTGGCGCGTGAGACAAAAGATACTTCATAGAAACAGTATGGGCCGCAATGGAGATCTGCGTGCGGCGCACGAGCGCCAAACAAGGACGCTATAACGTGAATAGCTGCGCGTGCGACACGTCGCGAGCGATTCCTTTTGCATGAGTCCGTCTACCTAGAGTCAGCGCGCTGTCATGTGATGTCACATACCCGTTAGCGCGCGAATATTTAAAATGGGATATGGTTAGGTTTGTGCTTTCTGTCACGTGATACTGTGAATTAAGTGGTGCCGATATTTGCCTAAGAGTTGGTTAAAGGTAAGGCTTTACAATCAAGTGATCCCGGGTTCAATTCCTACTTTTCAAATGTTTTTGTTTTATACATTTTTTAAGTATTTTTGGGACATTTTCTTTTTAAAGCTGCAGCAGTGTTGTGGTCTATGGGTGGGTGTGTTCATAAAGGTACTATAAATGAGTTAAAAAACTTGTTTGGATTTATTTTCTTGTTTTTTGCAAATCATTGAGTGTCTTGAGAATATTCATACTAGGTAGGTACTTACATAATACAACGCAGGCGTTTAAAAAACTCGGAAGTCGCGATCTTAAAATAACATTGGGAATGTGTTGGGAAATTTGGTATTTAAGGAGGTAGGTACTTAGCGCACTACCGGTCACTGAAGTCACCAGCCGCCACTGGTTGTAGTAGGGATTGGCTTAAGCCTGCAAATTTGTCCCTCCTGGTGGGGACCTTCGTGCAAAACCCCTCGATCCCAAGTCACTCCAGCCAGCCTACGTCCTCCATGAAGGCCACGAGACGACTGGAACACGGCTGCAAACAATTTGTTGTTCATTTGGCACCCAGGAGGCACTGGTCACTTGAGGATCTTCAGTTGTTCAACTTCAGTTAGAACAACTTTACCCCCCACCATTGATTTTATAACCCTGTCGGGACAGATAGACCACTCCATATAACAAATTTGGTAACGTTGTAAATCGTAAAACCAACAGAGGGCGTTAATAATTTTTCTTGATGTTGTCGTAAAACAAACAGGTGGCGTTAATGTTTGTTAATACTTCTATACTAAGGGCGCTATCTAGTTGAAATACAACATGTATCTAGGTACCTTTAATTGTCACTAGGCTGTAGAATTACTGCTACTAGACAAAAGATGGCGCTTTCATTTATATTTATAAAGAACATTATTTATGTAAATTCCAAAATTTTTAATTATATTTGAATAATAAAATTATGACAATTTACAATTAAACTAACACTTCTTATTAAATTAAATAAAATAAAAAAATGTTTTGAAAATTATTTGGTATACGGAACAAAATATTATTATGATTGTAATTTCCTGTTTGTGCGCTTTTAATAGATAGATCCACACAGAGCACGGAATACCCCCGCGCGCGCGCGCGCGGTATTCCGTGCTCTGTGGATAGAACGTATTTATTTAGTTGAACAGTTAAACAAATACTCGTCACTCTTCATTCTAATAATGTCAGCATTGTATGTAAAAAAAAAAATATGAAAACTGCCTTAAAAAATTTATGAAATTAAAAAAATCGAACCCTAGAGTTGAAGGCGGTGCTAAAGAAGGCTACACAAATCACAAAGGATATCATCCACGCATGTTTTCTTTCATGTATCATTTTTGCTTGCTTTAGCACCGCCTTCAACTCTAGGGTTCGATTTTTTTTATTTCATACATTTTTGAAGGCGGTTTTTATATATTTTTTTAAATAGTTTTTTATTTCACAGTTTTTTTTGGAATTTTTTGCTATTAATGTACTCGGCGGAATCGCTCGACCTTCGGCCTCGCGATTCCGCCTCGCTTTCCAATCTGATCTCGACCAAATTAAAATGGAACCACGTCATGGTTATCCCCTTTCAAACAAAAAAAAAGAATTTTCAAAATCGGCCCACAATAATTGACGGAGTAATCGCGTAACAAACATCCAAAAAAAGAAAACATACCGTCGAATTGAGAATCTCCTAGGTCTAAAGTAAATTGCTCGTGATGACAAATTCAACGAGCCCAAACACGATGGGTTTATCATGTGTAGTTTAGGAGTTCCTATGGCCACCTTCCGTCTCCATCATCAGACCAGCTCGATGGTACTCGTACTCGTATTATAATATATTAAACGCATCTGGCCGGTCGGAAAAGATTTCAAATTTAGAATATTCATGAAACAAGGGTCCGAATATGAATGACAATATCGATTCATGTATTTCAATACAATGACAGAGAAAATTTCAAAATATTAGGTACCTATTCTACCTATTTAATACTTTTCAGTTCTAGTTTATTTTTTTTAAGTCGGTTTTATATTTTTAAAACAATATTACATAAAAAACAATAATCGAAATCGAATAATCGAAATCGGTTGAAGTGGTACAGAATTATTCGCCATGTGTCAAACTGCAAATTGCTGAAAAAGCCCACATCACAAAAGTTTTGCTGAAGGTAACCACACACCAATAGTATTTTGTTGCTTTTTCATAAACCGCTCAATCAATTTCAATAAAATTTCAATGGGAGCACCTCTGAAGTATGACCTACCAAACAAAAAAAGAATTTTCAAAATCAGCCCACAATTAACACGTTGAACGCCATACGACCCACCGGTGGGCCTAGCGTACTTTTCGGTTCGGGCCAAGCCAAACTCATTATATCCGTAATTTTCATCAACTTGAGATTTTCATCACAAAGTTTATAAAATGCGGTAATTTGTAAGGAAAATAAAAATTTGCGACTTTTACCGTCTAATTTTCGAGATATAGCAGAAGGCTCACGGGTGGATCGTGTGGCCTCCTATGAAGGATTTGTATTTTTCTGTTGGCTGGGGCCGCGGGGTCACGCCGCGGCCCACCCGTTGCGCGCGCGCCGCGGACGCAGCGATCAATCCCGGTCCGGCTGCGTCGACAATTGAGGATGTTTTACGCTTTTCTCGCCAAAAATGATTATTTTGAAGATTTCGAGTTAACACAAGAAGCGCTAACGCAGTTAGAAAACATCGAGATAGATCTTCTGAACCGTAGTTTCGGAATAGATTCTATGAAGACGTAGT
The DNA here is from genome assembly GCA_946902875.1 of Nematopogon swammerdamellus. Classification (NCBI taxonomy): domain Eukaryota; kingdom Metazoa; phylum Arthropoda; class Insecta; order Lepidoptera; family Adelidae; genus Nematopogon; species Nematopogon swammerdamellus. Next base: position 21,454,478 of record OX336349.1, read on the forward strand.
TCAACCAACGAAAAGAAGATGCTGTCGAATTCTTTTGTCGGAGAGTGAGGATAGCGACTATGAAATGCATATAGAAAGACGGAAGAGAATGAAACACACTCTGGAAAGGAAAGAGGGATTGGCCAGAAAAGTGAGAAGAACATGTCACCAATGTTATGCAAAGAACGTACCAATAATGGGTAGCAAACAGGCTAAAACCAAGTCGAAAAAAGTATCCACTTATTGCCAAAGCAGCCCAACTAAACCATTCCTTTGTTTGCCTTGTTTTAACATGACTCACGGATAATTCTTTATTGTTTATGGTTAAACCCTTTGGGGTTAAGATGATTGATTATTTTAAATAATGAAGTGTCATAATGTTGTGATTGTTCAATTTCATAAATATTTTGTTTTGTTCAATTTCATAAATTATTTTCGTAATAAATAATGTCTTCTTATTTGGCAATGAAGAAAATTTTATGTTCATTTTTATTTTGACGAATATTTTCTTATTATTTTCTGGTTTTATTAATTCTATTAATACAAATATTATTTTCTACCTTATCGTTAAGAGCAGCCCTAGCATCGTTACAATTAACTTAATAAAAAACTACAAGTTTCTATTGGATTTGAAAACCACGCCGTCCGCTTCGACTACAAGGCCATGCGGCTCACTTCCATATTGGCTTTGTAGCTGCGCTCTGTGGCTTGTAGGAAGCGTTTACGTAGGCCCTCTCACGCGGCTCACCGGTGACCCCCATGCCCTGAATGGTTCAGTAAGGAAAGGCTCACCGGTGAGCGGTGAGCCCCGTGGCCCAAACGGAAATACTGGATTTTTCATGTGGCGTTGAACGTGTAAGATTGTAATTTCCTGTTTGCGGTTTTACTCCGGTCCAAAGAATTTACAAACTCTTTGGTTGTACTTGGGTTGTACCTAGCTCCGCTTATTTGTTGTTATATCCGCTATAGTAACACATATTCTGTGAAAATTTCAACGGGCTTCCTATTACGGTTCAAGAGATACAGCCCTCGGATAGACAAACGGACGGACGGACAGACAGACTGCGGAGGCTTAGTAATAGGCTTCCGTACAGGGATACGGAAACCTAAAAATAAGGGGTGAAATAGGGGTGAAAGTTTTTGTATGGGGAATCCATGATTTCTCTAGGTAAGGATATGAAAATTTATTATCTAGTCTTTTGGCACAGATTACTCAATAGTTACTGCTTTTGGTAAGAAATAATGAATAATGGTCAGGAAGAGGAAGGGGGAGAGAAAAGAAGGGGGAGTGGGTGGGAGGTACGTTTGTCAGCCTGGGTAGCTCAGTGGTGCAGGCAACCCTGGGCGCGGTCAACACTTGGATGGGTGACCGCTCGACCATTTGAGGCTGACCGTGGTTCGGATTCCACGTAAAACTGTAGCACCCTTCCCTTCTTACCTTACTAGGGTTGGTACCACCGCACTGAATAAAACGTGTGTCGAAACGGCTATGTAAATCAAAGAGATTTGATGTAAATAGTTTTTTCGTTTTTTTTCGTCCAGTTCAGTATAGCCGGCACGACATGTCCGACATCACGGATGTTGTAGGTGATGTATCCAACCATGTCAGTTTCCATAAAAAAAAGAAGAAGAGGAGGAGAGGTATGGAGGGAGGAAGGGTTAGTGAATGAGGGTAGGTGTGGGGGAGGGAGGTAGTAGAGGGAACGAGGAGGAATGGATATCGAGGGAGTGAGAGGTTGAAAGGGGGAAGGGGCGGGGTAAGAGGGGGTTGCGGACAGGATGAGGGGTAGTAGGGGAGGAATGGAATGCGAGGGTGATGGGAAGGAGGGGCGACATGAGGGGAGGAAGGGAAGTAGGGAGAGAGGGAGGGAATGGGCGAAAGGGAAGGTGGCAAAGAGGGGGTCCGTGAAGGGTGAGGGGAAGGAGGGGAGGAAGGCGGGATCGAGGAGAGAAGACCGGGAGAGAGGTGAGTGAGAGATGGGCGAGGAAGGAATCCCTTCCTTCCTCCCGAAAAAGATAGAGAATATAAGAGAAGCGATGGTTTATTATCAATTTTGCATTTAAATCAGATTTACTATTTTTTTATTTTATTCGTTGTCGTGTCGTCGTCGGTAAAATCTACAATTTTACAATTTTATATAAAATATCATTGACTTATATATTCTGTAAAGCTTATCACAAATACATTAAACCCACCCTCTTTTAATCTCTTTGGTATAACACCACCAGCAGCATCGTAGATGGAAAATATAGCCCTGGACTCAACTTTTTTTAATTCGGTGCCTGGACTCCCTACTTCATACTCAAAGACATTTTGTTCATACTTCAACTATTACTAAAACGAGACACCGCGATTATGGTAGTGTGCGTATCGCGTGAATACAGAACCGACCGTCTCAAGAGATCGCATCGATATTGTGTCATCCTTTTTCCACGCGCAGTAACCCGTATCGCTTGCCTGCACGCTCCACGCAAACATTTGCGTGTTCCAAAACAAGCGAACGTCGCGCGTCGATCGATAAATTACCGCAACGGCTAAAAACTATGGAGGTGGCTTTTTTACTTTCGAGCGACTGTAAGGAGAAAGGAAGTATTGTGATCGTCCAAAATGTCGAAGTTGAGAATGCGACTGATTTTTTTTTTTTTATTGAAACTGTCACGGTTGGCTACGTCACCTACAACATCCGTGATGTCAGCCCATAACACCGGGTGAACTTGGTGCCACGTCAGTGCTTCCCTTCGGTCGTGCCGACTACACTGAACTGGACGGAAAACACAAACTATTTACATAGCCGTTTGGACCGACCTTTCATTCAGTGCGGTGGTACCAACCCGGGCGGGTTAAACCCTACCACCTAGTAATATAAGAAGGGGGTCATATCCCTTAGTCGCCTTTTACGACATACACGGGGAGAGATGCAGTGGGGCTATTCTTTTAAAGTACCGGCCCCACACAGTACAGATTTGGGCTATATATCTGTCAACGATCCCAAAAAAGTGGTTTTGAGAAACATGTATGTGTGTGTGTGTGTGTGTGTGTGTCCGTCCAGCGACCTTGTGCCTAAACTGCTCAACCGATTTCGTTCAAAATTCGTATTTAGTAGTTTCAAATGATAATCTAGGGGTACCTTTTTTAGTTTTTTTTAATTAAAAAAAATAAGGGTAGCTGTTATACAAATTATTTCGTTGAGGTCGATTTTCTTATAAATGGCTAACAATTTTTATTATTATTCTTTATTTCACATTTTCAAATTTTTCTATTAATTTTACATATATTATACAAGTATTAAAAATACAAAGTAATAAAAATACACAAAATTAATAAAAAAATTAAAAACGGTAATACCGCCGGCGGCGGGAGACAAGCCTCCAAGCACGCCGGCGGGTGCAGGCCGTGGCTACGGAGTTCTCCGAGACGACGCGAGGCAAGCTACGAGCGATAGGTGGTTTATTATTATTATTATATTTAATCCATCGTGTTTGTTTCCGTTTTCAAAGGTGGTGAGGTAAAAAAATATAATTTTAAAGAAGGTATCTCCACTTTATCCTAACCGCACGCGCGTATTTGAATTGCACGCAGGTTTGGTTGGTGGGTATTTTGGTATTTGGCAACTAAAAATATAATAAGAAATAGGCATGCCATCTATAGACAAATAGGACAACTTAACTTTGGTCTGACATCTATGATGCAGAAGCGGCGAAATTATACATTTTATCCGCCAAGCTCACGGACTGACAAAACATGAAAATATTTATTGGAAAAATTATGAAAACCTTAAAATACACTATTTTGAAATTTCTACTTAATATAAAATAATCTTTAAATTTAACTATGCTGTTCCCACTTAGCATCGTTCTATAATTAGCAGATTTAAAAATATAATAATTATTTAATTCAAATTCGATACTCCTGGCGCCATCTTAGGACATAATTGAAGACTAATTTCATGTTACCTTTAAAACATCGCTGACGGTACATCTGACTCCCCCTATAAAATCAATGCCCCCCACACATTCACTGTGACCTAATTTCACATCAGCAAAATAAAGGCGGCTTCACATGTCCCACACAATCACTCACACGTGCCAACTTCACGTCCATTAATACTACGTAACGATTTTATGTTCGCTTATAACTCGATAACTACTCATTCAATTCACATGGGGTTTTACTGTAGTATTCTAGAACATGCACGGATGGTTGTAGGATGCGTGCCACCGCGAACCGTAGCACAGCGGGAATAGCTAGGGACAATGTGTAGAAGTGAAAGTCAAATATTTTAATTTAAGTAAATTAATTTAAATTTTAGGGACTCGCAATAATATTTTCTAAAAAACATCATTCCTTTCCACACATGAGGATCATTGCAAGCAAGGAGCAAGAAGATTATAATTTTATTACATTATAATTTTTATATATTGCAAGACTTTGTTTTGTTGGACCTACCCTGGTTTTTATATGTAAAAAAGGGTAGGCTGGCGGAAAATGCCATAGGCATTAAGTGCTACCTTCTGTACGACTTTATGTGCAATAAACGTTTTTTGATTTGATTGTATTGTAGCTAACTAATATTGACATATTTCTTTACTCAATTTAGTTTTTTGTTTGAACATGTACTATTATTAAATGTGCATGGTTGCAAGAGTGATTTGTGCTAAATAAATTATTGATAAAACGCGCCCCCCACCTCCGCACAGCGCCGCTTTGTCTTCTCTAATAATCTCTACTCGCTTTTTCTCTAACTAGGTACCCAACTGGTTACGATGGATTTTGCACGCCCGCCCCCCAACATAAGCATGCCGCCGCCGGGCGCCATGGGCCCCCCCATGGGCCCCCCCGGCGGCCACGGACGCGGCGGCCACAACCGTCAGGGCTTCAGACCCTTCGGTTACCAAATGCGCTTTCCCGCCACCGGTCCCATGAATATGACCCAGGATGATTTTGACGGCAAACGCTTACGGAAATCCGTCATGAGAAAAACTGTAGATTATAATGCGGCCATCATCAAAGCTTTGGAATGTCGAGTGTGGCAACGAGACTGGCGAGATCGGCACGGACTGCAGCCGGACGCAATGTACATGCCTGACCTTCTGCCCCCGCCGTCGTATCCCGACAACCCCACCAACGCAGTCACCACTCGCTTCGTCAAGACTGCCACCAACAAAATGCGCTGTCCGATCTTCGCGGTCGCGTGGACGCCCGAGGGCAGACGACTTATCACGGGAGCATCCTCCGGCGAGTTTACACTGTGGAACGGACTCACGTTCAACTTCGAAACCATTCTCCAAGCACACGACTCGCCTGTGAGGTCTATGGTGTGGTCGCACGGGGAGGGCTGGATGGTCACCGGGGACCACTCGGGCTTCGTCAAGTACTGGCAGAGCAACATGAACAACGTCAAGATGTTCCAAGCTCACAAGGAAGCCGTCAGAGGCATCAGCTTCAGCCCGAGCGATTCGAAACTCGTCACGTGCTCCGACGATGGAACGCTTCGCATATTCGACTTCTACCGGTGTCAGGAGGAGAGGATTCTGCGGGGGCACGGCGCTGACGTCAAGTGCGTCCAGTGGCATCCCACTAAGGCGCTCATCGTCTCCGGCAGCAAGGACAACCAGCAGCCGATCAAGCTGTGGGACCCCAAGTCGGGACTCGCACTGTCCACACTGCACGCACACAAGTCCACAGTGATGGACCTCAAGTGGAACGACAACGGAAACTGGCTGATCACGGCCTCGAGAGACCATCTCCTCAAGCTGTTCGACATTCGCAAGATGGGTACCGAGCTACAGATCTTCCGAGGACACAAGAAGGAGGCGTCTAGCGTCGCTTGGCACCCCACGCACGAGGGGCTGTTCTCGTCGGGCGGTTCCGACGGCGCCATCTTGTTTTGGAACGTAGGCACGGACAAGGAGGTGGGATGCATCGAGGGCGCTCACGAGTCCATCGTGTGGACTCTCGCATGGCACCCGCTGGGCCACATCCTCTGCTCGGGCTCAAACGACCACACCTCCAAATTTTGGACGAGAAATCGGCCCGGCGATCAGATGCGAGACAAATACAATCTGAATACGCTTCCGCCCGGCGTACAGGATGACCAGGACCTCGAGGAGGTTTCCATCATCCCCGGCATGGGTCCAGAGGATAAGGTCGAGATATTCGATAAAGATACCGACAAAGCGATACCCGGTCTCGACCTCGACACTAGCATCCTGCCCATGGACACAGAGAAAAAGGTCAAGAAGGTTCCCTACAGCAAGCCGATCCCGCGAAACTTCCAAGTGCAGTGGAACACGGGCACCATCGACGACGGAACGTCGGAAGTGCTCACACAGGCGCTGGTGGAGTCCGTCCCGGGTGTGGTTCCTCTACAGAACATTGCACCGTCAGCGATCATCATTTACGGGAAACTGATTCCCGTCGAGTCTGGCTCGCGACTCGAGGCGGCGATAGCAGAGGGCCCGCAGGCTCTTAAAAAGTACATAGCGTCCGGTGAGATCGAGGAACTGCACGACGTGATGCCGCACATGGAGGAGGACGAGGACGACACGAGCAGCGCGCAGTTCGTCTACCCGACGCCCTCCCGCAACTCCCCCACCAACGAGTCGCCGGACGACTCCTTCGAATCTTACAGCGATCGCAACTTCCGCAACAACTTCAACTCGGGCGGTGATCGCAACTACAACCAGGGCGGCGACCGCAACTTCAATAACGCGCATCCGGCAAACTTCAACAAGCCGCCCTCGCTGTTCGACACGGTGTTCGACCCGAACAACCCCCCCGTGTTGCCGCCACCCGCGGACAACAGCTACTCGGAGGAGCCGGAGCCCTACGACAATGGGCAGGGCGAGGAGTACTACGAGGAGAGAGGAGAGGAGGGCGGAGGCGGGGACGACGGCGGCTACCAGGCTAACCAGAACCAGTCGTGGACGGGCCCCAACCGAGGCTTCCAGCGTGGCGCGGGGCGCGGGCGCAGCATGAACGGACACGGCGGCCGCGACGGACACGGCGGCCGCGACGGACACGGCGGCCGCGGCGGACGCGGCGCCTGGAGGCCGCGGGGTCAGCGGGCCCGGCGTCCCGGCGGCGGCCGGCCCTACTGGCGCGGAGGAAGAAATAATTAGTCGCACTCTCGCGGACTTTTATATTGTGTCAGACGATCGTGCGATGTGGACTTGCGTGTGAATAAGTGAAGCGAATAATGAATCGTGCATATTCGCCTTCGTTACTCTATATGTAATGCAGTTAGCGTTATTATGTAATGCGGCTAGAAACAGAATAAATGGGTACTGTGTAAGTGAATGCAACCGTACACTTATTTGGTAACCGTGTCCTTTTTTATGTTTTTGTTTCATTTGCTGCGGCGGCCGGGCGCAGTTGGTGAGTATTATTCTGTACGCTGTAATTCTTTCAACGATGGGATTTGTGCTAATCTTGTAATATTTTTTCCTTAGATATGTAGAGGTGTGATTGAGCGCAACGTGTGTAGCGCACGTGGCTCGGCAACGTGTGGCCGGTTGTGCGCCACCGGTCTTTACGTCCCCCGCACCCGCCGTCTCACCGCAACCGGAGAAGTCCAGAGATATGTGCGACCGTCGTCCATAATCATCATTGCTGATAGTAAGATCCTGGTCATTTTACTATAAATTGTTGCATTTATAAGCGTTTTATTGTAGAACAAAATTAAATGAAAATGTATTAATAAAGAGAAACCACTCCTTTTAAAATAAAGAATATTTGCAGGCAAATAAATACACCCTGCATAACCCCTTTCTCCTCCACACGGAATATCTGGAAGTCAGCTTTTCATGCATTCATCGGCTTGTTTATGTGATTTATAATAAACCGATTTTAGATAAGCATTTTTCTTTTGTCTTTTGAAAAATAAATGTTTTATTATTGTTATGTGATTGTTGATAATAATTAATAAATAAAGCGCCCTGCATCCTTTACTCTATTTCGCTGCATAATAAAACTATCTGCCACAATGTTCCCTCAGTGCTCAACTCCAGTTTATATCTCATTTTGAGTTGCAACACCACATGGGCACTCATATGATAATATTAATTTTTTTTACCTAATACAGGATGTAAAAATACATACCACCTGAGGAATTCTTGAAGCGACTCTTGAGGTCATTTGGAGTCAAACCACTAAATAACTTTTCCTTCAAAAGAACCTATTCATCGAGATATGAATTAACGAAGTCTTCGCGCGCGCACAACTTTCAAGTTGTGTTTCTAACGTTTCCAAGCGATAGATCACCCTCTTTGCTCCACCCGGGTCGCATATAAGGAAACTTTACTATGGGAACATTTCGCGCGCTTACTCGCTTTGATTTCATTGGCGAACGGCTGCGGCATATCGTGCCGTCTGATTGGTTGTGATTAAACTGATGGTGAAATTCGCATTATCAAACGTAAGGTTTCATGGCTCAATGATATATGTTTTGCTTTTCAATCCAGTGACGTGGGTTCGAATCTCACTTTATGAATTCTTTTTCTTTTGTTTTTTGTTATTTATTATGTATTATTAGCACATTAAAAATAGGTTTGGGTTCTTTTTATAGCCACATAAAAACTAAATTTTCGATAGTACTTTTTTGTTAAGTTAGGGCAAAAAAAAATTGGTTTAGGTTTATTTTTTATAAACCACACGAAAACTTTATTTTTTTAAGTACTTCCACACAAAAACTTAATTTTCGGGAATACTTCAGTGTAAGTAAACCCAGCCGACGTTCGCGTACGCCAATGAAATCAAACAAAGAGCGCAAATAGTTCCCATAGCAAAGTTTCCTAATATGCGCCCGGGCCAGCGCGACTTCTTCCATCACCTTTCCCTCCTCAATGCTCATACATGCTTCTGGTTCACTGTCGCTTGGCTGTCGGTCATTCGCAAGGAGCTGTTTTGTTTTGTGTATGTATGAAAACATTTCATGATCGTGAGAAATTTTTTTTTTTGTTCCAAATTACCTCAGGAATCACTAAGTAAAATCCCTCAGATATTTTTACACCACCTATGTATTTGTATTCTCTAACAATTAGTTTTTGCGTTTAATAGTTAAAATTTATGTTTTTAATTGATGAAATTTGTGCTTTTAAAGCAATTATAACATAATACCATCATTGTGTTTACATTTTGTTAAATGTCTATAAACAAAATGGAAAATTTTCCCTGTTTTTATAGCTTTGCAATATGTGACAATGTAAGTTTATCTTTATGTAGTCACATACTGTAAATAAATCTTTATTTGGATGAAGCTAGAAAATTATTTTTACTTCATCCATAATATAAGGTGCTTCGTTAGTCATGTCAAAAATTTCGAGAGGGTTACATACACACTCAAATAAACACTTTACGTAAAAAAAACATATGTTTATAGGAGCATTTTTTCTCCTAACAAAAAAATAAAATGATATAAGTAGCTGTAAAAACCAATCATAGTGACCTTGTGATTTACTTACAACAAACAGCTGTTCTGCGTTTGAACATAGTACGGTCATTGAACACGTATAATGCAAGTTACCTACTGTTACACACAGGTTAATGTTTAGGTAGCAAACATGTTTTGTTAAATTTATCGAAAAGTAATGCTAAAAACATATAATTTTTTTTTTCGTAACGTGTTTATTTGAGTGTGTATGTAACCCTCCCAAAATTTTTGACACGACTAACGAAGCACCTTATATATTTGATCAGCAAACTTTAGAAGTCTTACTCTCCCCATGTATATGCTGAATGGCCCCAAGCCACATTTAGTGCAAAGCTGACTCCCGACCCCACCCGGCTGTCGCTCCTCACAGTTACTCCTGTTGTACATTTTGTCTAAAATAAATAAAGAGACAAACAATAGGTTAAGATTATTATTTCATCAAAAACATTGTCTTCAGTCAATTTTGTGTGATTTTAATGAATAAACGATTGGACAAGACAATAGAGATTTTCATTTAATCTTGCCCTCGAACCTAAAATAAAGATCAGTAAAAAGCAACAATGTAGTTTCAATTTTTTCGTCTTAGTCCAGTGTTGAGTGGTCGCGAGCCGTTGTGTAATTGTGCCGTCTGTTGTCTGCAGGATGCCTCCGCTGTGGCTGCTTGTGTTGGCGGCGCGTTGCGCGGCCGTCATCGCGAGCCAGCACGCCGGCGCCGACGAGAACTCGCTCGCGGAGCGGACAAACAACACCGAGGTCAGGCTGGAACTCATCCGCGGCACGCCCAACTACAGGCTCATCAAGCAGGAGAAGGGAGCGCAGTGGTTCCCCGAGCGCGAGAACAAATTTGATAGCTGCGTACGCAAAGCCAGCTGCGAAACCCTCAACCGGACGACTTGCCTCGGCGCAAAGCTGCCTTACGACCGCACCAGCGTTCACCTCACGTACTACCGCAGCCAGGCGGACATTCAGCGACGGCTGGAGCTCTATAAGGAATTGATCAACATACCGAAATGTTGGGCGGTCGTTCAGCCGTTTCTGTGCGCGACTTTCATGCCGAAATGCGAGACCATTTTGAAAGACGACGTCGTCCATCTGCCGTCGTACGAAATGTGCAAGATCACAATGGAGCCGTGCGCGATACTATACAACACATCGTACTTCCCGTCGTTCCTGAAGTGCAACGAGACCCTGTTCCCGACCAAGTGCGACAACCTCGCGCGCGAGATGCGCTTCAACACGACGGGCAGGTGTCCGCCGCCGCTCATACCTACGGAGAAGTCGCAGCATTTTTATGAAGGTGCGTAAAAAACATCCGGCATCCATTTAGGTTAATACGAGTAATTCCGTAATGTTTTGTTGGATTTTTTTTTATGTGATCCGATATGGGTGGCTGAATCAGAGGCGCCAAAGCACATGCTCCGACCAGTCAATATCACTTTAAATATTAATTATTCTTCATCTCTATCACTCTCTCTCTCCAGTAGTGCTCGCTACAACATTCTAAATTTGCAGGACCTCCGGAGATAATTTTCTGTATTTTCTGTTCGGTAGTTCTCGGAGGCTCCATATGTTTTTTTTTTTTCATTTTTTTTATGTAATCCAGTATGGGTGGCAGAGTCGGAGGGGCCAAAGTATATGCTCCGACCAGCCAATATCACCTTCGAGAAGGTAGGTGCCATACCGGAGACTTCCCTGGATTGCTGGCTATACTGGACCAGAGGAGAACACAACCGAGGCTGCTATACGGCCATCTTACATGCAGTACGGTGGTACCAACCCGGTCGGCTACAATTTGAGCCTACCACCTAGTAAGAGGCAAGGGAAGGGACCTACAGTTTTCCACCGGTTCCGAACGGTGAAGCAGCTGGTGTATGTATGCACCATTGATTTTATAACCCTGTCGGGACAGATAGACCACTCCATATAAAAAATTTGGTAACGTTGTAAATCGTAAAACCAACAGAGGGCGTTAATAATTTTTCTTGATGTTGTCGTAAAACAAACAGGTGGCGTTAATGTTTGTTAATACTTCTATACTAAGGGCGCTATCTAGTTGAAATACAACAGTATCTAGGTACCTTTAATTGCCACTAGGCTGTAGAATTACTGCTACTAGACAAAAGATGGCGCTTTCATTTATATTTATAAAGAACATTATTTATGTAAATTCCAAAATTTTTAATTATATTTGAATAATAAAATTATGACAATTTACAATTAAACTAACACTTCTTATCAAATTAAATAAAATAAAAAAATGTTTTGAAAATAATTTGGTATACGGAACAAAATATTATTATGATTGTAATTTCCTGTTTGTGCGCTTTTAATAGATAGATCCACAGAGCACGGAATACCCCCGCGCGCGCGCGCGCGGTATTCCGTGCTCTGTGGATAGAACGTATTTATTTAGTTGAACAGTTAAACAAATACTCGTCACTCTTCATTCTAATAATGTCAGCATTGTATGTAAAAAAAAAAATATGAAAACTGCCTTAAAAAATTTATGAAATTAAAAAAATCGAACCCTAGAGTTGAAGGCGGTGCTAAAGAAGGCTACACAAAACACAAATCACAAAGGATATCATCCGCGCATGTTTTCTTTCATGTATCATTTTTGCTTGCTTTAGCACCGCCTTCAACTCTAGGGTTCGATTTTTTTTATTTCATACATTTTTGAAGGCGGTTTTTATATATTTTTTTAAATAGTTTTTTATTTCACAGTTTTTTTTTTGGAATTTTTTGCTATTAATGTACTCGGCGGAATCGCTCGACCTTCGGCCTATCGATTCCGCCTCGCTTTCCAATCTGATCTCGACCAAATTAAAATGGAACAACCTCATGGTTATCCCCTTTCAAAAAAAAAAAAAAGAATTTTCAAAATCGGCCCACAAAGGGTGGGTTTAATGTCTTTGGCCCACAATAATTGACGGAGTAATCGCGTAACAAACATCCAAAAAAAGAAAACATACTGTCGAATTGAGAATCTCCTAGGTCTAAAGTAAATTGCTCGTGAAGACAAATTCAACGAGCCCAAACACGATGGGTTTATCATGTGTAGTTTAGGAGTTCCTATGGCCACCTTCCGTCTCCGTCATCAGACCAGCTCGATGGTACTCGTACTCGTATTATAATATATTAAGCGCATCTGGCCGGTCGGAAAAGATTTCAAATTTAGAATATTCATGAAACAAGGGTCCGAATATGAATGACAATATCGATTCATGTATTTCAATACAATGACAGAGAAAATTTCAAAATATTAGGTACCTATTTAATACTTTTTAGTTCTAGTTAATTTTTTTTTAAGTCGGTTTTATATTTTTAAAACAATATTACATAAAAAACAATAATCGAAATCGAATAATCGAAATCGGTTGAAGTGGTACAGAATTATTCGCCATGTGTCAAACTGCAAATTGCTGAAAAAGTCCACATCACAAAAGTTTTGCTGAAGGTAACCACACACCAATAGTATTTTGTTGCTTTTTCATAAACCGCTCAATCAATTTCAATAAAATTTCAATGGGAGCACCTCTGAAGTATACCTACCAAACAAAAAAAGAATTTTCAAAATCAGCCCACAATTAACACGTTGAACGCCATACGACCCACCGGTGGGCCTAGCGTACTTTTCCGTTCGGGCCAAGCCAAACTCATTATATCCGTAATTTTCATCAACTTGAGATTTTCATCACAAAGTTTATAAAATGCGGTAATTTGTAAGGAAAATAAAAATTTGCGACTTTTACCGTCTAATTTTCGAGATATAGCAAAAGGCTCACGGGTGGATCGTGTGGCCTCCTATGAAGGATTTGTATTTTTCTGTTGGCTGGGGCCGCGAGGTCACGCCGCGGCCCACCCGTTGCGCGCGCGCCGCGGACGCAGCGATCAATCCCGGTCCGGCTGCGTCGACAACTGAGGATGTTTTACGCTTTTCTCGCCAAAAATGGATTATTTTGAAGATTTCGAGTTAACACAAGAAGCGCTAACGCAGTTAGAAAACATCGAGATAGATCTTCTGAACCGTAGTTTCGGAATAGATTCTATGAAGACGTAGTTCAACCAACGAAAAGATGATGCTGTCGAATTCTTTTGTCGGAGAGTGAGGATAGCGACGATGAAATGCGTATAGAAAGACGGAAGAGAATGAAACACACTCTGGAAAGGAAAGGGATTGGCCAGAAAAGTGAGAAGTACATGTCACCAATGTTATGCAAAGAACGTACCAATAATGGGTAGCAAACAGGCTAAAACCAAGTCGAAAAAAGTATCCACTTATTGCCAAAGCAGCCCAACTAAACCATTCCTTTGTTTGCCTTGTTTTAACAAGACTCACGGATAATTCTTTATTGTTTATGGTTAAGAGCCAAAGGGTTAAGATGATTGATTATTTTAAATACTGAAGTGTCATAATGTTGTGATTGTTCAATTTCATAAATATTTTCTTTTGTTCAATTTCATAAATTATTTTCGTAATAAATAATGTCTTCTTATTTGGTAATGAAGAAAATATTATGTTCATTTTTATTTTGACGAATATTTTCTTATTATTTTCTGGTTTTATTAATTCTATTAATAAAAATATTATTTTCTACCTTATCGTTAAGAGCAGCCCTAGCATCGTTACAATTAACTTAATAAAAAACTACAAGTTTCTATTGGATTTGAAAACCACGCCGTCCGCTTCGACTACAAGGCCATGCGGCTCACTTCCATATTGGCTTTGTAGCTGCGCTCTGTGGCTTGTAGGAAGCGTTTACGTAGGACCTCTCACGCGGCTCACCGGTGACCCCCATGACCTGAATAGTTCAGGAAGGAAAGGCTCACCGGTGAGCGGTGAGCCCCGTGGCCCAAACGGAAATACTGGATTTTTCATGTGGGGTTGAACGTGTAAGATTGTAATTTCCTGTTTGCGGTTTTACTCCGGTCCAAAGAGTTTACAAACTCTTTGGTTGTACCTAGCTCCGCTTATTTGTTGTTATATCCGCTATAGTAACACATATTCTGTGAAAATTTCAACGGGCTTCCTATTACGGTTCAAGAGATACAGCCCTCGGACAGACAGACGGACGGACGGACAGACAGACTGCGGAGGCTTAGTAATAGGCTTCCGTACAGGGATACGGAAACCTAAAAATAAGGGGTGAAATAGGGGTGAAAGTTTTTGTATGGGGAATCCATGATTTCTCTAGGTAAGGATATGAAAATTTATTATCTAGGCTTTTGGCACAGATTACTCAATAGTTACTGCTTTTGGTAAGAAATCATGAATAATGGTCAGGAAGAGGAAGGGGGAGAGAAAAGAAGGGGGAGTGGGTGGGAGGTACGTTTGTCAGCCTCGGTAGCTCAGTGGTGCAGGCAACCCTGGGCGCGGTCAACACTTGGATGGGTGACCGCTCGACCATTGGAGGCTGACCGTGGTTCGGATTCCACGTAAAACTGTAGCACCCTTCCCTTCTTACCTTACTAGGGTTGGTACCACCGCACTGAATAAAACGTATGTCGAAACGGCTATGTAAATCAAAGAGATTTGATCTAAATAGTAATTTTTTTATAGCCGGCACGACATGTCCGACATCACGGATGTTGTAGGTGATGTATCCAACCATGTCAGTTTCCATAAAAAAAAGAAGAAGAGGAGGAGAGGTATGGAGGGAGGAAGGGTTAGTGAATGAGGGTAGGTGTGGGGGAGGGAGGTAGTAGAGGGAACGAGGAGGAATGGATATCGAGGGAGTGAGAGGTTGGAAGGGGGAAGGGGCGGGGTAAGAGGGGGTTGCGGACAGGATGAGGAGTAGGGGAGGAATGGAATGCGAGGGTGATGGAAAGGAGGGGCGGCATGAGGGGAGGAAGGGAAGTAGGGAGAGAGGGAGGGAATGGGCGAAAGGGAAGGTGGCAAAGAGGGGGTCCGTGAAGGGTGAGGGGAAGGAGGGGAGGAAGGCGGGATCGAGGAGAGAAGACAGGGAGAGAGGTGAGTGAGAGATGGGCGAGGAAGGAATCCCTTCCTTCCTCCCGAAAAAGATAGAGAATATAAGAGAAGCGATGGTTTATTCAATGACGTATGGTTTATTATCAATTTTGCATTTAAATCAGATTTACTATTTTTTTATTTTATTCGTCGTCGTGTCGTCGTCGGTAAAATCTACAATTTTATTGATAAAATAAAGATAAAATATCATTGACTTATATATTCTGTAAAGTTTATCACAAATACTTTAAACCCACCCTCTTTTAATCTCTTTGGTATAACACCACCAGCAGCATCGTAGATGGAAAAAATAGCCCTGGACTCAACCTGGACTCAACTTTTTTTAATTCGGTGCCTGGACTCCGTACTTCATACTCAAAGACATTTTGTTCATACTTCAACTATTACTAAAACGAGACACCCTCTTTTAATCTCTTTGGTATAACACCACCAGCAGCATCGTAGATGGAAAAAATAGCCCTGGACTCAACCTGGACTCAACTTTTTTTAATTCGGTGCCTGGACTCCGTACTTCATACTCAAAGACATTTTGTTCATACTTCAACTATTACTAAAACGAGACACCGCGATTATGGTAGTGTGCGTATCGCGTGAATATAGAACCGACCGTCTCAAGAGATCGCATCGATATTGTGTCATCCTTTTTCCACGCGAAGTAACCCGTATCGCTTGCCTGCACGCTCCACGCAAACATTTGCGTGTTCCAAAACAAGCGAACGTCGCGCGTCGATCGATAAATTGCCGCAACGGCTAAAAACTATGGAGGTGGCTTTTTACTTTCGAGCGACTGTAAGGAGAAAGGAAGTATTGTGATCGTCCAAAATGTCGAAGTTGAGAATGCGACTGATTTTTTTTTTTATTGAAACTGGCACGGTTGGCTACATCACCTACAACATCCGTGATGCCCATAACACCGGGTGAACTCGGTGCCACGTCAGTGCTTCCCTTCGGTCGTGCCGGCTACACTGAACTGGACGGAAAACACGAACTATTTACATAGCCGTTTGGACCGACCTTTCATTCAGTGCGGTGGTACCAACCCGGGCGGGTTAAACCCTACCACCTAGTAATATAAGAAGGGGGTCATATCCCTTAGTCGCCTTTTACGACATACACGGGGAGAGATTCAGTGGGGCCATTCTTTTAAAGTACCGGCCCCACACAGTACAGATTTGGGCTATATATCTGTCAACGATCCCAAAAAAGTGGTGTTGAGAAACATGTATGTGTGTGTGTATGTGTGTGTGTGTATGTGTGTGTGTGTGTGTGTGTGTGTGTGTGTCCAGCGACCTTGTGCCTAAACTGCTCAACCGATTTCGTTCAAAATTCGTATTTAGTAGTTTGAAATGATAATCTAGGGGTAAATTTTTTTACTTTTTCAAAATTCGAAAAAATAAGGGTAGCCGTCATAAAAATTTGTCTATGGCAATGTGTCCAGCGACGTTGCGCCTCAACCGCTCAACCGATTTCGTTGAAAATTCATATTTAGTAGTTTGAAACGATTATCTAGGGGTACCTTTTTTAGTTTTTTTTTATTTTAAAAAATAAGGGTAGCTGTCATACAAATTATTTCGATGAGGTCGATTTTCTTATAAATGGCTAACGATTTTTATTATTATTATTATATTTAATCCATCGTGTTTGTTTCCGTTTTCAAAGGTGGTGAGGTAAAAAAATATAATTTTAAAGAAGGTATCTCCACTTTATCCTAACCGCACGCGCGTATTTGAATTGCACGCAGGTTTGGTTGGTGGGTATTTGGCAACTAAAAATATAATAAGAAATAGGCATGCCATCTATAGACAAATAGGACAACTTAACTTTGGTCTGACATCTATGATGCAGAAGCGGCGAAATTATACATTTTATCCGCCAAGCTCACGGACTGACAAAACATGAAAATATTTATTGGAAAAATTATGAAAACCTTAAAATACACTATTTTGAAATTTTTACTTAATATAAAATAATCTTTAAATTTAACTATGCTGTTCCCACTTAGCATCGTTCTATAATTAGCAGATTTAAAAATATAATAAATTATTTAATTCAAATTCGATACTCCTGGCGCCATCTTAGGACATAATTGAAGACTAATTTCATGTTACCTTTAAAACATCGCTGACGGTACATCTGACTCCCCCTATAAAATCAATGGTATGCACGTAAATTTTTTTGTAAAAAAAAACTCATTGGACCAGATTCGAACCTTGGACGTCTCGAATGAGAAGCCGTCGCCCAAACCACTTGGCCACCCGCCGCTTGAAGTTGATAATTCCGTACTGTCTTGTTGCATTTATTCAAATGCTCTCTGTGGCATCGTTTGCACCTTGGTCATAGTGTTCATGTCTCTCGAACTCGCCAAAAATCAACTATGTGTATCTGTAACCATACAAGTACAAGTGAGAAACTTGTAAATTTTTGCAATTTTCATCTCAGGGCTAAATAATAATAATAATAATAATAATAATAATTTCAGCACGGACATTGGAATGGAGTTCGGGATAGACAAGTGTGCGAGCATCCATATAAAACGAGGGAGGGTCACGGCCTCCGATGGGATTCAACTCTCGGAGTCGGTGAACATTCGAGCCCTCTCTGACGAAGAAACCTACAAATATTTGGGTATGCAGGAGTGTCTTGGTATCAAGGATGCGGTCATGAAACAACACGCAAAGGCTAAATTCTATCACCGTCTCACAATAGTACTGAAAAGTCTATTGTCGGGCAGTAATAAAATCAGAGCTTACAATGGTTGGGTCATGCCCGTTCTTATATACACCTTTGGCATACTCAAATGGTCTCAGACTGAGCTGGACGCCCTGGACAGAAAGGTCAGAACGCTGATGACGACGTCCCGGATGCATCACCCACGATCATCGGTCATGAGATTGTATATCCCGCGGAAGTGTGGGGGTAGAGGTATGCTAAATGCCAAGAACCTACACAACCGCGAGGTATGCAATCTCCGTCAGTATTTTATGGAAAAGACTGATGTTTGTGAGATGCACCGCGATGTCGTCGTCAGCGATAAAGGCCTTACCCCGCTGGACATGGGAAAAGAGGACTGGCGGAAACCGGTTGTACTGAGCACCGAGGACCGCATGGAAGTATGGAAAGGCAAGGCGCTGCACGGTAGGTACTTCCGGTCTCTCACGGGACCGGATGTAGATCAACTCGCCTCCGTGCACTGGCTACGCTTCGGGGACCTCTTTGGGGAAACTGAGGGTTTTGTCTGTGCAATACAAGACGAAGTTGTCAAGACCAACAATTACAGGAGATTCATTATGAAGGATGGCACCATTGACATCTGCCGCGCCTGCCACAAACCTGGCGAATCCCTCAGACATGTAATCTCGGGTTGTTCGCAACTTGCCAACTCCGAGTATTTGCACAGGCACAACCTAGTAGCCAGGATCATCCATCAGCAACTTGCTTTGAAGTTCAACCTTGTCGGCTCGGAGGTGCCTTACTACAAGTATAACCCACAGCCAGTTCTCGAAAATGCTCACATCACGCTCTACTGGGACCGGTCGATTATCACTGATAGGACTATTATGGCTAATAGACCTGACATAGTGATAATCGACCGGGAGGCGCGGCGCGCAGCGCTCGTCGACATCACGGTGCCGCATGACGAGAACCTTGTGAAGGCAGAAAAAGACAAGATGTTAAAATACATCGATCTGTCTCACGAGGTTACCGACATGTGGCCCGTGGACTCGACGATCGTTGTGCCCATAGTCGTGTCTGCGCATGGGCTGATAGCCAAGAGCCTCGACCATCATCTCAAGAGGCTCTCGCTAGAGCCACTTGCTTGGATCAAGGGTCAGATGCAGAAGGCGGTCTTGCTCGACACCGCTCGAATTGTCCGGAGGTTTCTCTCTCTCGGGTCCGACCATCGGTAGCCTGGGTTCGCCCCGCCGCCGGTGGTGGAAATTCCATTTTGTTATTTTGTATTAATTTTAGATTTAGGTTTTATTTGTAAAATTAATATAAAAAAAGAAAAAATGTGTAAATAAACGAATGAATAATAATAATAGTTCTTTATTTCTTAAAATGTAAGTAGGCAGAATATTAACAATAACACAATGTAGGTACAAACATCTTAAGAAAACGGTCTAGGCGCAGCGTCTGACAGCCAGCTTGCGCCAGTTGTCGCTGAATTTAAGCCTAGCCGGTTGACATAGTGATTCATTCAGTTCACAAGTGGAAAAACTGAGAACACTGAGAACACAAAACCAAATCAATACAATGATACAACAACCAAAATATACAACTAATACAAAATAAACTAGCACAATTTCAACTTCAATAAACTTAAACTTAAGAGCTACAGAGCTACTACTACAGAACACTAATAATAAAGGTGAGGGTAGTTTGCATTACCGAGAATTAGTACTATATAGTAATGGGATAGAACAAATTGTGACAAGTCCGAGTGCAGTCTAACTGCCATAAGAATGCTGAATAAATAATAAACAACAATAAAAAGTAGCACTTCTGTTAGAAGTTAGTTGTCAGCCTCGATAGCTCAGTGGTGCAGACAGTCTACTGTCGCTATTGATTGTTAAGCAACGTTGGGCCGGTCAGGTCTTGGATGGGTCACCGCTCGACCATTGGAGGATGACCGTGGTTCGGATTCCACGTAAAAACTGTAGGTCCCTTCCCTTGTTACCTTACTAGGTGGTAGGTTCAACCTGTCCGTGTTGATACCACCGCACTGAATGAAAGTCGGTCGAAACGGCTATGTAAATAGTTTGTGTCTTTTCGTCCAGTTCAGTGTAGCCGGCACGACCGAAGGGAAGCACTGACATGGCACCTAGTTCACCCGGTGTTATGGGCTAACATCACGGATGTTGTAGGTGATGTAACCAACCGTGTCAGTTTCCATGAAAATAAAAAAAGATATATATAAGGTCTTTCATTAGTAGGTAACGATACGCTAAGGGGTGTATGTGTATCAGATACTGATCACGTTCCCATACCAATTTTTTTTACGATATAAAAAACCTGATCACTCCTCAAATTATGTTAAGTACGTTTTATATATCGTAAAAAAAAATATTGGTACGGGAACGTGATCAGTATCTGATACACATACACTCCTTAGCGTATCGTTACCTACTATTGAAAGACCTTATATTATATAACATAATGTTGATGTCCGCAGGCATATCGGGGTGTGGTCTGCCGTGCGAGGACCCGCTGTACACTGCGGACGAGCACCAGCAGATCCACCGGCTGGTGGGGTGGGGCGCGGGGGTGTGCCTCCTCCTCAACCTGCTCACGGTGGCGACCTTCCTCATAGACTGGCGCGCAGCCAACAAGTACCCAGCCGCCGTCATATTCTACATCAACGTCTGCCAGGCCGTCGCGTCCATGGGGTCAGACTTTCATTTTTAATTTTTGTTTTTAAGATTTTAGCCAACATCATCTACCTACACGTGCTGCTTATTTGGAACCCTTTAGATCCCTAGGAAAACTTTAGTTCCCTCCCCTAGCCCATTAACTCTTGGATTTTAGCCCTTTAACCCTTGGATTTCCCACTTATTGAATATGCTTACACCCCATGGCTTCCATGTCATTTTCGCCGCGCGAAAATTCACAAAATTTCCCAATGGTAAATTTCGTAAAAACTCTTAATATTTCGTAAAATAATGAAGTCAGATCAATATGCTATATTTACACTTATTATCAATGAAACTATGTAACAGAAGTGATGATTCGCTTATTTTACAGTACAGACGAAATTTTTGAACTAAAGGAAAAACAAAGCACACCCCAAATTATTTTTTTTTAATCTCAACCTGACAACATTGGAGCAACGTAGAGAGAGGGGTGACCTCA
Organism: Nematopogon swammerdamellus; assembly: GCA_946902875.1. NCBI lineage: Eukaryota > Metazoa > Arthropoda > Insecta > Lepidoptera > Adelidae > Nematopogon > Nematopogon swammerdamellus. The sequence goes on from OX336349.1 coordinate 21,475,727, forward strand.
TAGAAACATACAAGATTCTCAATCAGCATTATGATTGTCCAGAACTGGAGAACCTCTTTACTAGAAATACAAATAGTCATCTCCGAGGCCATAGCTTGAAGCTGAATGTCACTTGTCAGCTCAACAAATCCGAGACGAAACTTCCTGTCAAATAGAGCGGTGGAAATGTGGAACAAACTGCCCGAAGTTGTCGTACAAGCACCCACCACCTTTTACTTTTACCATACTAAGTTTTTTTGTAAAGTCGCAGGCGTTGAATCGTGCTGAAGTACAATAAAAATCAATATAGTTACTATGGGGCTGGCATAGCCAGGAATGGCTAAAGCCCTAAACAAAATAAAGATTAAAAAAAAAAAAAAAAAAAAAAAACCACCTTTAAAAACAGGCTCGACAAACACCTAAAAAAACACCAAACTAAACTAACATCAAAATAACAAAGCACCAGTGAACTTAGACATGAACACATCAGCTTAGGCTGTTCGTTCATCAAATAAATAAATAAATAAATAAATATTTTTTCTGTCTTAACATTGACAATTCCAACACACAAATTATATATCACCGTGAAGGAGAACGCACAAAGAAAAGAAACGAGTGTGAAGTGTTAAGCTCAAACTGTCATCTAGCGTATCTAAGGTATCAGCCCTCTGGGTTGATACCACCGTAATGGACTAAAGATGACCGCACTGCAGCCTCGACGTGTTCTCTAGTAGTGTAGCCAGCAATCCAAAGGCAAGTCTCCGTTATGGCACCTCCTCGAAGCTGATATTGTCTTGTCTGAACATGTCAGGTACCTTACAAAAATGATAGCTGAACTTCATACATAATTTGGTTAATTTGCTTTTGGGCGTCGTCGGCTCAACAATCCATGCTGACGGCGCCAAGTGTCTCGCGTATCAATAAAAAAAAAAAAAAAAAAAATTTAATTTGCAGATGGCTGGTGCAGTTTGGTGTGGGCTCGCGTGAGGACATTGTGTGCTCCAAGGACGGCACGCGGCGACAGGGGGAGCCCTCCGCCGAAGAGAACCTCTCCTGTGTTGTCGTCTTTGTGCTGGTACGATGCTACGCTAACTGTTACCTTCACACTCACAGCTTATGTTTTACCTTCACACTAACACTCGCATCTTATATTGACATATACAAACAGTTTATGCGCGGGATGCCCCAAAGGTATTAGTGGAAAATCCCGTTCTGAGGTAATACCGTTTGAAGTTCTAACTTCTTCAGTACCTGCACTAAGGGTGGACGGACAACCATACGCCATTAAAATGGGCATGGTGTCATCTGTTATCGCCCAATCAAAACGAAACTCACAGAGATGATTATTGCTGAAACTGAGCAGCCAATGCGAGCAAATTTGTCAGCCTCGGTAGCTCAGTGGTGCGGTCGGCCGACTGTTGTTAAGCACACCTGGGCGCGGTCAGTACTTGAATGGGTGACCGCTCGACCGTCGGGTGCTGATCGTGGTTCGAATTCCACATAAAACTGTAGGTCCCTTCCCTTCTTACCTTACTAGGTGGTATGGTTTATCCCGCCCGGGTTATGTAATAGTTTGGGTTTTCCATCCACTTCAGTGTAGCCGACATGAAATGAAGGGAAGCACTGATATGGCCCCTAGTTCGCCCTGTGTAATGGGTTGACATCACGGGTGTTGTAGGTGATGTAGCCAACCGTGTCAGTTTCCATAAAAAATATATACGTAAAAACACCTGTATTGTCCAATTTCTTTTGTTTTTTCTAAATGTAAAATATTTTGTGCCACAGGTTTACTATTTCATGATGGCGGCGTGCGCGTGGTTCGTTATCTTCACGTACGCCTGGCATATGAGCTTCAAAGCTATCGGTGAGCTCACTCGTGTCCCTTGTCTAACTATCTGACCTCTTCCGGAGTGCCCCGGGGGACGCTTGCATATTCCCGGCCAGTTTGTTCCATGTGTTCACAACTATATGTTGCAAGATGTATTGTTCCTTTATTTTTTATTTTTGGTGATCATGAAATCTGTAAAATCCTGAATAATCTGAATTTACAATCACAAAGAAGACTAACTTACAGATTTGTCATGTCGGAAGAATTGATGAGAGGAGGAATAACGATAGAGTTTTATGGAGCGCATGCGAGCGGAAGAGTCGGGAAGGGTCGCCCTAGACGCACGTACCTGGACAAATAATCACCTATGAGGTCACAGCTTGAAGCTCAATGTAACAAGCTTCTCAACCTAAGCAAGAAACAATAACAGAATCATTAACAGCTGGAATAAACTGCCCGAGGAAGTTGTTGAAGCACCCACAATAAACACATTCAAAAATAAGCTCCACAAGTATTTCAAAATTGAAGAAAGCTAACTAATAGCAACAGCAGTGATCTTCATAGACGTGAACACATCAACATATTAAGCTGCTAGTTCATCATTCAATATACTTATAAGAATAAATAAATCTTTAAGGGATGGTCATGGAGTAAGTTACTTTATTTTATGAGATACTGCGTTTGTAGACTCTATGTATGATACTAAAACTAAATTGACGATTTTTAGAAATATTTTCTGTGTGTATGTTGTATTGTATTGTATTGTTTATTGATCATTCATATGGTAGTTAGACTGCTCTCGAACTTGTCACAATTTGTTCTATCCGGTTCGATTACACCCACGAAAAAGAACCGACAAGAAACTTCGCAGGGTATTTTTTAAACATATTTTTACAAGAATTTAGTGACTAGCCACATAATAACACCGCCCATAGTCTATCTAAAACACAGCTTGAGAGCAAGATTAACAATTTTGCTGAGAGTTCTGACTACAAAGACTTATCAATTAAGTGAATCAGGTGTAATGTATATGTATGTTCCTCCATAACTCTTAAACCGATCATGCGAATTTGATGAAACTTAGGACAATCACATATAAATATATGAGACAGAGGATAGGCTAAATAAAATTTGGTTCCGGTTACGCTAAGATGTGGCTCTCATACAAACCGAATTGTTCCGCGCGTCGAAATAAAGGTACGTTAGCGGGCTTACTTGCTTTCTTCTTTTTACATATGAATTTCACGCGAGCGAAGCCACCGGAAAAAGCTAGTTAACAAATAATTAAGCAGAGAAGATGTTAAAGTATCTGGATCTGCAGCACGAGGTTACCAAAATGTGGCCCGTCGATTCGACGATCGTTGTGTAGTCGTTTCGGCGCATGGGCTGATAGCGAAGAACCTCGACGACCACCTTGAGAGGCTCTCGCTGAGTGGTCGGGTTAAGGGCCAGATCCAGAAGGCAGCCCTGCTCGACACTGCATGCATCGTCCAGAGGTTTCTCTCTTTGGGACCCGACCATCGGTAGCCTGGGTTCGCCCCGCCGCCGGTGGTGGAAGCACCATTTATATTTTTTGTATTAATTTTAGGTATATTATTTGTATTTTTATACTTTGTATATGTAAAATTAATGTAAATATTGTAAATGTGTAAATAGAGATATAATAATAATAAAAATGGTTTGCTCAGGTAAGATTCAGGAGCGCATAGACAAGAAGGCTGCGTACTTCCACCTGGTGGCGTGGTCGCTGCCGCTGGTGCTCACCATCACGACGATGGCGCTGGGCGAGATCGACGGCAGCAGCATCACCGGCATCTGCTTCGTGGGCTACCTCAACCATCCCATGCGGGGCGCGCTGCTCCTCGCGCCGCTGCTGGCCGTCCTCGTGCTCGGCGGATACTTCCTGGGTAGAGGTACGTATGTAGCCTGGTACTACTACATCACGACGATGGCGCTGGGCGAGATCGACGGCAGCAGCAAGCATCACCGGCATCTGCTTCGTGGGCTACCTCAACCATCCCATGCGGGGCGCGCTGCTCCTCGCGCCGCTGCTGGCCGTCCTCGTGCTCGGCGGATACTTCCTGGGTAGAGGTACGTACTTCCACCTGGTGGCGTGGTCGCTGCCGCTGGGGCTCACCATCACGACGATGGCGCTGGGCGAGATCGACGGCAGCAGTATCACCGGCATCTGCTTCGTAGGCTACCTCAACCATCTCATGCGGGGCGCGCTGCTCCTCGCGCCGCTGCTGGCCGTCCTCGTGCTCGGCTGATACTTCCTGGGTAGAGGTACGTACGTAGCCTGGTACTACTACATCACGACGATGGCGCTGGGCGAGATCGACGGCAGCAGCATCACCGGCATCTGCTTCGTGGGCTACCTCAACCATCCCATGCGGGGCGCGCTGCTCCTCGCGCCGCTGCTGGCCGTCCTCGTGCTCGGCGGATACTTCCTGGGTAGAGGTACGCACGTAGCCTGCTACTACTCCTGCCAATTAATTCCTCAGGTGTCGGAGCCGGCGCGCCGCTAATCTCCGTAAAATTTCGCAAATATTCGCAGTCGTGGTTCTGCAAGGAGACAAAAAGATTTTTTTTTTTTTCGGAAAAATTATCATCAATCACTGCATCTCTTCCCGTGCATGTCGTAAAGGGCGACTAAGGGATAAAAACAAGATGCCGTACTAAAGGGCGATAGGCTCGCCACCTCTCACCTTGGCACGGTACTTCCACCGAGTCATGCAGCAGGTGGGTCTTCGTGCCTTACTTGCTGCTTGATTGATTGAATCTTGTTCGAATACTTTGCGAAACGTGGTGGTCGGTGTTTTGCTGTAATTTACCAGAGTACTTGCAGCACAACACCGACTACTCTGCTTGCCCAGATTGTCGGGATACGGCGTGTATGTATATCGTTTGGTTCATCCACATATAGCGAGGCAGAGAGATTGAATAGTTGTTGTGTGGTGTGCAGGAGTGCTGGCGCTGGTGGCAGTGAGGATCGCAAGCCGCGACGTGATGTCGCCGCGCGCCGCCGACAAGATCCGGCAGACCATCACGCGCTGCTGCTTCACCGCTGCCCTCGTCGCCATCTTCATCTGCGTCACCTTCGCCTGCCACCTCTACGAGTTCCGCACCGCCCGTCTGTGGGCCGACTCATTCAGGGCCAACATCGTGTGAGTGATACGGTTGCGTTTTTTAGGGTTCCGTGTCCGGTACGGGACCCTATTACTAAGCCTACGCCGTCTGTCTGTCTGGCCGTCCGTCCGTCTGTCTGCCCGAGGGCTGTATCTCTTGAACCGTAATAGGTAGCCCGTTGACATTTTCACAGAATATGTGTTATAAAAATAAGAAAAAGTAAAAAATTTATGGGGGTTTCCAAAGAAGAAACCAAAAAGGGTATTAGCGGTAGATCCATCCATCTACATCAATAGAGTATGAAGCATTTTAACTAATCATGAATTTTAACTAATATGAAGCATTTCATAACACGCCATAGATGGCGTGAGTGGCGCTAACCATGACATGGCGATACGGAACCCTCGGTGCGCGAGTTTGACTCGCACTTGGCCGGTTTTTTTTGTTTTTTTATGTAAACTGACACGGTTGACTACATCACCTACAACATCCGTGATGTCAGCCCATAACACCGGGTGAACTAGGTGCCATGTCAGTGCTTCCCTTCATTTCATGTCCTGTTAAAATTTTATAATGTCAGTTAGTCAGTCAGTCAGTACGGAACTGTACGGAACCACTGCTTTCCGCCGACGCACTTGATGTCGTCGTCCCACCTGGTCTGGTGGTCTTCCCACACTCCGTTTTCCTGCCCACGGCCGCCAGTGTAGGACACGGTTACTCCAACGGTCGTCGTCTCTTCGGCTGACGTGCCCAGCCCATTGCCACTTGAGCTTAGCCACCCGGTACCCAATATCGCATATACATAGCTGGTGAACACAAAAGCTGCGGCTAGAACATAACGCTGAGGCCCTGGGCACAGGCTGTGGTTGGATAGGGAGCGGACCCCAGTGGCTTGTGAAGGCTTCACCCCCGGCTCTCGACTTCGGTCGGGGGTTCCTTCGGGTGGACGGGTGGTGGCTCGGATCGGCTGGGGAAAGGTCACAGTCTGTGTATTTCCCATGGGATTATTTAGAAACGGTACAGCTATGCGGCCTCGATCTGGCATACATGATCACTGTACTCGCAAGAGTGCAGGTTTTGCAGACGTCTGGATTTTGTAACCGGAAGGTTGGTATCTCTGGACGTCTATAAACAAAACGTAAATCAATAAATGATAGTAAGAAGTTATCCAATATCGACTACTTTGGTGCGTCGGCGGATTGCCTATGAGAGTATGACATGTTAGTTTGGTTGCCGCAGATGTCGGCTGGAGTCGGCGATGCGGAGCGTGTCGTGCGGGGGCGGCGTGCGGCCGTCCGTGTCGGTGCTACAGCTGCGGCTGCTCTGCTGCTTCAGCGGCGGCGCGCTCATGGCCTCGTGGACCTGGACCTCGGCCGCCGCAGCCTCCTGGAGGCGCTACCTAGCCAGGTACACGCTCGCCGCACATCTCTCTTGCTACACTGCCGCCGGTCTGGGGGAATCACCCCACCAGGCGGGACGACAACGTCCAGTGCCACAAGCAAGGGTTGCGTTGTGTACCAGTGAAGTTGCGCAACGCAACGCAACGGAGTATTGGCGAATCATTGTATTGTGAATTTTTATTTATTTGTTTATTTTATTTTAGGCAGGCAGCCTGGGCTGATATTGTTTTTTTTTTTTAATGGAAACTGACACTTTTGGCTACATCACTTACAACGTCCGTGATGTCAGCCCATAACACCGGGTGAACTAGGCGCCATGTCAGTGTTTCACTTCATTTCATGATGTATCTAAATCAAGTTCATGGTTAATTGGTGTAGATATACAGGGTATTAAAACGGCGAGTACATTAATTTCGCCAGCGCAATCCTCATGTTTTTCCTTGACAAAAAAGCAACTAAAGTTTTCTCTAAAGTGTCTAGTTTTCGAGATATGAATTTTTGAAATGTATGTTTTCGTCTAGTGTAATTTAACGCGTTGTTGCCGCTCTGCACCCTCCGCCTGCCGAACCCCAGTCCTCCACTCGCAAAGCTAGCCCATCCCCCCCCCCCCCCCCCCCCTCCCGCCAACACCACCGTCCAAGGCGCTAACGTCTCACCCGCTCTTCTCCCCTCCGCGCCGCCCTGTTGTCATTAGATCATTTTTACACTAAAATAATCAATTACTTTGTATGAAAACTGTAACTTTTTATTTAAAGGGAATTCAGAAAAAAGTTATTTGACTTTTTTGTTACTCTTGATCCCAATAATCTTTTCTTAAATTTAATGTACTCGCCGTTCTTACACCCTGTATAATATAGGATGTCCCAGAAACCGACGATAATCCATTAACAGGAGATAGGGCTGCTAATTACCTCTCAGAATATCTAATTTTAGGTTTAGTAAAAATGGCTTAGTTTTTGAGATATTGTCATTTTTGTAAAAATCCAAAATTTTCTCCCTCAGCTCATTTTTTTAAATACCACAAGTACAAATGTAAGATTTTCTTAAATCTATTTTTTGTCAAATATTCCTGAAAAGTAAGGCTTTCACACGGTATAATTTATTTTTTCACGTTTAATCCTGTTTAGCTGAAAAACGACTTAAGAGCCACATGTTGAAATTTTTTTAGCCTCATCCCTTGAGTTTGGCCCTTCGCGGTGAAAAAAAATAGTACTACACTAAAGTGGCATTATGCAACAAAAATACGCCCATCTAATGTAGTTTTTAAAATGGTACATCACTTACCGATTTGCCCAATAATTTATGAGCTATTCTTTTTTAACTGCAAAAAGACCTCGGAATTTGATAATTGTTCTACCAACTACGAATTGGAATAAAATAATCACTTGAAGTAATTGGTCTTTATTAACCTGTTAATGTAGATGTTCAAATTGTTTACAACCTGCACAAATGCTACCTCGACATCGTCTCACAAATGCCCGGTTGATGCGTCGAGCAAGTACTCGATGCAAGTGCAGATACGTCCACCTATGCTATGTAAATAGTTTGTGTTTTCCGTCCAGTTGACTATAGTCGGCACGACCGAAGGGAAGCACTGACGTGGCACCAAGTTCACCCGGTGTTATGGGCTGACATCACGGATGTTGTAGGTGATGTAGCCAACCATGTCAGTTTACATAAAAAAAACCTGAGCTACTGCCGTAATTTATTCTTTGAGCTCTATCAAGTTTTCCACCGGTTTCCCGTAAACTTTTTCTTTTAAATAGCCCCAATAATAAAAATCTAACGGATTTAAATCCGGTGACCTAGACGTCCGATCCATCTGTGGGGATATGCTTGGTCTAAAAAATTACGCACTTCCCTAGCGTGATGGGCTGGGCAGCCATCATTTTACAACCACCCCCGTATGGCCAATGGTACATCTTCTAAAAGGCTCTGAAGCTCCTGTTGCAGAAACTCAAGATAATTCGCCCGTTTAAAGTCTCTACAATTCAACGGACGTCTTCTGGCCTCCTAGCCACTTGCATCCCCACAGATAGACGATGCTCGACGCATCAACCGGGCATTTGTGAGAAGATGTCGAGCTAGCATTTGTGCAGGTGGTAAACAATTTGAACATCTACATTAACAGGTTAATAAAGACCAATTTACTTCAATAGTGTTTATTTTATTCCAATTCGTACTTTGTAGAACAGTTATCAAATTCAGAGGTCCTACATACATACATACATATCGCACACGCTGAATCCCGAAAATCGGGGTAAGCAGAGTAATCGGTGTTGTGCTGCAAGAACTCTGGTAAATTACAGCACAACACCGACCACCACGTTTCGCAAAGTATTCGAACAAGATTCAATCGATCAAGCAGCAAGTAAGGCACGAAGACCCACCTGCTGCATGACTCGGTGGAAGTACCGTGCCAAGGTGAGAGGTGGCGAGCCTGTCGCCCTTTAGCACGGCATCTTGTCCTTATCCCTTAGTCGCCTTTTACGACATGCATGGGGAGAGATGCAGTGGAGCTATTCTTTTTAAGTACCGGCCCCACACGGTTCAGAGGTCCTTTTGCAGTTAAATAACAATATCCCATAAATTATTGGGCAAATCGGTAAGTGATGTACCATTTTAAAAACTACATTAGATGGGCGTATTTTTGTTGCATAATGCCACTTTAGTGTAGTAATTTTTTTTTTCACCGCGAAGGGCCAAACTGAAGGGATGAAGCTGAAAATTTTTTAACATGTGGCTCTTAAGTCGTTTTTCAGCTAAACAGGATTAAAAATGAAAAAATAAATTATACCGTGTGAAAGCCTTACTTTTCAGGAATATTCGACCAAAACTAGATTTAAGAAAATCTTACATTTGTACTTGTGGTATTTAAAAAAATGAGCCGAGGGAGAAAATTTTGGATTTTTAGAAAAATGACAATATCTCAAAAACTAAGCCATTTTTACTAAACCTAAAATTTGATATTCTAAGAGGTAATTAGCAGCCCTATCTCCTGTTAAAGAATTATCGTCGGTTTCTGGGACACCCTGTATACAGGGTTATTTTGTAAAGATAGTGCAAACTCACAGGGGTGACTCAGTATGTGATACAGAAGGTGATTATGTTATTAGTTTAATAAAAAAAAAAATTAATAATATACAAATTTTAACCCACAATTTTAAAAAGTATGCGTACACTACACGCACGCCACGCCACGCCGCCGCGGCCGCCGCTCTCGGCTCCGCATCCGACCGACCGAGCCGCCACCCAAAGTTCCAACACCCCCTCGCCCCACTCTGCCGCTGCGCTGCGAGCGAGCGAGCGGCCGGTCGGCGGCGGCGGCGGCGCTCGATTCGTTCCCCGGCCCCGCTCCCCGCCTTCAGTTGCGTGCTAGCATCTGGCCGAGCGATACCTCGCTCGTTACTCGTTAACAGGTGATCCCGAATCGCATAATTTCTTGAAAAATGCATAGTGCCTAACCTATCTAAATGTTGCGTAGTGAAAATGGATTACACGAACAATGAGAACACGGATATGGTAGGTATTTACGCCCTAGCGAACTGTCGCGGGTATTGTAACAATACCCGCGAAGTTGCAAGGTTATACGCCCAAATGTTTCCTGGGAGGAGGGTCCCCGATGCACGCACGTTTTTGCAAGTAACGCAAAATCTACGTGATTATGGACAATTTGCCAAACCAGCAGGTGCACGTGGCCAAGGCAATCAGCAGTTACCTGTAGAACTACTAACGCCGCGCCGCGGCGGTTCTTTACGCACTTTAGCGCCGCGCGGCGCGGTACGTCCATTAATACAATTAGGATTACCATGAAAACATATTTTTTTGGGAAAAATTGTAATCGTCATAATTCGGTCAAACAATTATTAATTCAAAATGTGACAACGCTAATAGATTCACTGTGACACATGGATTCACCCCTGTGAGTTTGCTCTAACTTTACAAAATAACCCTGTATATTTTTCACTTATTTGCTTTTAGTTCACTTAATTACTTTTTATCTTATTCAGATGAGTGTCCAAACGGTTTTTAAATTGGTTTACGTTGTTAGCACTGATAATGTCTTCAGGAAGTTGGTTCCAATATCTTGGACAACTCTTTTCCGTAGAATATTTTTCAATGTAATGTATGGCTAATGTTACCAGGAAGTGCGGTTGCTCTGTGGAGGCGGAGCCGACGGCGCGGCGCGCGCGCAAGCACGAGCTGATCGCGCGCGCGTACCGGCGGCGCGGAGAGTTCGCCGCGCGCGGCCGCCTCTCCATCTCGCTGGGCGGCTCCCGGCAGGACCCCGTCGGCCTCTGTCTCGACGCCGCGCCGCAGGACAACGCGGACGATGCCGCCGCCGAGAGGTTTTTTTTTTATTGACAGCGCGACATATGACGCCTAGCCACCCATAAGGTGTCTAACGACGCCCATGGACATTCGGTCGTATGCGGGGATTGCGAATGCCATGCCGGCCTGACAGGTGCCCATTCACGCCCCTCTTGAAGGACCCGAGACTGTACTTGGGGGGAAATATATGTGCAGGGAGAGCGTTCCAGAGTTTACCGGTTCTGTAGAGGAATGATCTGCAGAATCGATTGGTACGCATCCGCGGTAAGTCCAGCGTGTAGGGATGCAGTCCCTGCCAGCCCTCAGGTCAACTATTTTTATACACACATACATAGCGTCACGCCTGTTTCCCGGTGGGGTAGGCAGAGACAAGGATCTCCGCGTGCCACGATCCGGACACACCTCTGGCGCCTCTTCCACTTTTGTTTTTTTGTTTTTTTTTATGGAAATTGACACGTTTGGCTACTTCACCTACAACATCCGTGATGTCAGCCCATAACAGCGGTTATTTCGGCTATAATTTCAGCGTACCACTTAGTATATTGTTTATTGAGCTAAGGTAGTTTGTGGTTTTATTACTCTCGAACTTGTCACAATTTTTTTTATATCCTTCGATTACACCCATCAAGAAGGGCCGGCAAGAAACTTTGCTGGGTCAGTAAGGGACAAGGGAAGGGACTTATAGTTGTGATGTCTTCTTGTGGTTTATTGTTTTATATGCCTTGCCCCTTACTAGGTGACAGGTTCAAATTACAGCAGATTGGGTTTGTACCACCGTACTGGATGTAAGATGCCCGCATAGCAGCATCGGCTGTGTTCTCCTCTAGTCCAGTATAGTCAGCTATGCAAAGAGAAGTCTCCAGTATGACACCTACCTTCTCGGAGATGATATTGGCTGGTCGGAGCATGCGCTCTGACCCCTCATAACTCAGCAACTCATACCAGATTACTTAAAAAAAAAAATTCAGTATACTTAAATGCTGTTTATCAATACCGTTAGTATCACACATTTTGATGGGATCCAGTGTGACTGTATGTATGTGTAACACTTTAGGCTAGCCTAGTGAAGCTAGCTATAGACTGTGTCCGAGTCTGTAGGATATGTAGTGTTCGGTATGGAATAAGGCACCAGTGAAGTTATGTAAGTTGTTTATTGAGAGAGCAGAGGAAAACACGTGTAGCGCGCGCAGACGCTATGAAATGACTGAAGTAAGGTTAGGCGCGAAGCGAGATGCCGGGCGGCGCGCGGGAGAACGCGCGCGCCCTGGTGGCAGCGCGTGGCAGTACAAAGTCCACGTAATGCGCAAAGTGCTGATCCGGCACATCTGTAATTAAGTGTCGGTCCGCACAGCTGCGAGCTGTCGTCGTCGTGGGCGGCGAACCTGCCCCGGTTCGTGCGGCGCCGCGACGCGCTCGTGCTGCCAGCCACCACGCACACGCACCACTCGCTCTCCTCCACGCCGGATCGACGCAACTCACAGGTACGTCATCACCGAGGAGATAGTCGAAACAGTTGGTTTTTTTTTTTTTTTTTTATGGAAACTGACATGGTTGGCTACATCACCTACAACATCCGTGATGTCAGTCCATAACACCGGGTGAGCTTGGTGCCACGTCGGTGCTTCCCTTTGGTTTTGCCGGCTACACTGAACTGGACGGAAAATACAAACTATTTACATAGCCCTTTCGAACGACCTTTCATTCAGTGCAGTTGTACCAACCCGGAAATTACCGTGGTTGTTAGACATTATTTTAAATCAAACAGCTTTACTCACGGTTCCACTCCGAGCTATGTGGCTCGACGTTTCGGGCCAAGCGTATGACCCATCTTCATGAGCACTCTGCCTTCTGCGACGTTTGACAGAGAACTGCCAAATCTCCGTCCGTCGTTGACGAAGATTGTAGCGGTGGCCAGTGCGGGTAGTTTCCGTTCTGTCAATCGTCGCACAAGGCAGAGTGCTCATGAAGATGGGCCATACGCTTGGCCCGAAACGTCGAGCCACATAGCTCGGAGTGGACAGAGACAGCATAGGCTTCCGTACGGATACTGAACCCTAAAACAACTGCGAGCAAATAGCTGAGTTGTAAGTGGTAACGTACCGCTGAAGGCCGGGAGGGCTGGAGGAAGATTGGAGAGGTATGTGTCCAGCAGTAGACGCATACAGGCTGACTGATACATACACGCAGACGGTTATTGACCGTGTCTGATTGTCCGACAGACTCGGAGGCACAGTGCCAGTTTTCCAATAAATATTGTGTGCGCAGGACTCGCAGATCAGCTTCAGCCTTCGCCACGTGTCGGTGGAGTCGCGCCGCAACTCCCTCGACAGCCAATACTCCGTGAAGATAGCCGAGATGAAGACCAAGGTGGGGCGGCGCCGCACCAAGCACGGCAAGGTACTCGCCTCCACTCTTGTCTATGGGAAGGTGTTGAACTCAGCTTGCGATGGCTTCACCGGACGTATCCGGGCCCATTGGCAGTAGAGGAGGGTGTCAATCGAGGTCGGGACTAGCGAGCGGCCACTCTGTGTAGTTCTCCAGCATGCGTTACGTTTCAGCTCGCGACAAGCTCTCTTCAGCTAGTCTGCGATGGCTAGGACGCGGAGAACCACCAGTCCCACTCTCTACCTATCCATATTCTGTAGGATGCCTCCAGTGACGATTTCTAAGCTCGCTCCATATTTATGAGCTTAGCGTCGATCTTGGCAGGCCTAGATTCTTGAAGAGACTGTAGTTTTTAATTGTTAACTTTTTTTTCATTTGATTTGGCACTACCCGTCTAACTTACCCGCAATCCCTTTATGAGAATGCCTCCAGGCTTTAAGTCTGCCTTTTGTTACTTTTGTGCAATAAAGCAGTGCTACTCAAATAGTGGTCCGCGGACCGGCGCCTGCAAGCTGCCGGTCCGCGGCGAGGCCCGAGGGAAAGAAGAAGATAGATATTTTTTGTTCAGAGAGCAAGAGTCCATAAAACAGCCTCGTGCTAAGTTAAGATGTGTATGTTTATATTTAATTTTAATAAAACTTAAAACACTTAAAATATAACTTTTTAATACCCCATAAGTACTAAAGCTGGCCCCTAGTTAAGTAACAATAGAAAAATATTGCCCGTCCATCACCCAAAAAAGTTTAATATTGCCGGTCCGTCACACGAAAAGTTTGATATTGCCGGTCCGCCACACGAAATGTTTGATATTGCCGGTCCGTAACACGAAACAGTTTGATATTGCCGCTCCGCCACATGAAAAAGTTTGATATTGCCGCTCCGCCACACGAAAAATTTTGATATTGCCGGTTCACCACACGAAAAAGTTTGATATTGCCGGTCAGTTAAATGAAAAAGTTTGATATTGCCGCTCCGCCACACGAAAAATTTTGATATTGCCGGTTCACCACACGAAAAAGTTTGATATTGCCGGTCAGTTAAATGAAAAAGTTTGATATTGCCGCTCCGCCACACGAAAAATTTTGATATTGCCGGTTCACCACACGAAAAAGTTTGATATTGCCGGTCAGTGAAATGAAAAAGTTTGATATTGCCGCTCCGCCACACAAAAAATTTTGATATTGCCGGTTCACCACACGATAAAGTTTGATATTGCCGGTCCGTCTCACGAAAAAAGTTTGATATTGCCAGTCCACCACACGAAAAAGTTTGAGTAGCACTGCAATAAACTGTATTTTAATTTAATAATTTAATTTCAACTGAGTGAGTGAAATGTGTGAACAGGGCAAACGCAAGGCGCACCGGTCGGCGACGCAGCTCCGCAAGGACAGCACGCCCTCCATCGAGAGCCAGATCGGCCGCTACGTGCTGCAGGCCTTCGCGACCAACACCGACAGCCACCAGCACCACGCGCGCGAGGAGCTCAAGTTCAGCTTCGACTCGCTACACGACTGACCCGCAAGCTCTCTCCCTTGACCCGTACGCGTAATCGGTGTTGTGCTGCAAGAACTCGGCTGATCGCACACAGCACCGACCACCGCGATTAGCAAAGTATTAGGACAGGATAACTGCCGAGCAGCAAGTACAGATGTTTTATCTCACGAGCGCCGGTGAGCCACGCTTGTGTGTGTAAATGTGTAAATATACATGCACACTGTCTTTGTCTGCGTAAGCTCGGGAGCGCTACCTGCGCTAACGCTACGCACACAGGAGTGCGTGTCTATACGCATTACAACTACAAGTATGGCTCACCCGCACTCGTGAGATAAAACATCTGTAACGTACGAAGACTGCGTGACTCGGCGGAAGGACAGTGCCAAGGTGAGAGGTGGCTAGCCTGGCGTCTTGACCTTGTCCCTTAGTAGCCTTTGCGATGTGCACGGGGAGAGATACAGTGGGACAATTAACTTTAAGTGCCGGACGCCACACGGTGACCGTCATGACAAACCGTCTAAACGGCCCGTGTGTTTAATGTCCGAGATCAGTTTTTACTTCTTTTTATTAGGATTGTTTCGATATTACCGACAGAGGCAAGGCGGGTAGCTATACCGTGGCTATCTACATGTACTGTTTGTTAATTTTTCTCGGCCTCGGTAGCTTAGTCGGCCGTTGGAGGCTGACCGTAGTTCGGATTCCACGTAAAACTATAGCTCCCTACCCTTCTTACCTTACTAGGTGGTAGGGTTTAATTAAACCGCCCGGGTTGCTAGTACAGCACTGAGGTGGTAGGGTTTAATTAAACCGCCCGGTTTGCTAGTACAGCACTGAGGTGGTAGGGTTTAATTAAACCGCCCGGGTTGCTAGTACAGCACTGAGGTGGTAGGGTTTAATTAAACCGCCCGGGTTGCTAGTACAGCACTGAGGTGGTAGGGTTTAATTAAACCGCCCAGGTTGCTAGTACAGCACTGAGGTGGTAGGGTTTAATTAAACCGCCCGGTTTGCTAGTACAGCACTGAGGTGGTAGGGTTTAATTAAACCGCCTGGGTTCCTAGTACAGCACTGAGGTGGTAGGGTTTAATTAAACTGCCCGGGTTGCTAGTACAGCACTGAATGAAGGTCGGTCGAATCGGCTATGTAAATAGTTCGTATTTTCCGTCCAGTTCAGTGTAACCGTCACGACCGGAGGGAAGTACTGACGTGGCAGCTAGTCCGCCAAGGTCTGACATCGCGACTGTTGTAGGTGAAACTGACACGGTTGGCTACACCCGACCGTGTCAGTTTCAATAAAAAATAAATAAATTTAGAATCTCATTCATTGTGTGATCTGATTTGATATAGTTGTGTGTAGATTAAGCATAGGTTAGTATCACGGAAAATTAGGTAGAGAGGCATC
Source organism: Nematopogon swammerdamellus (assembly GCA_946902875.1). Classification (NCBI taxonomy): domain Eukaryota; kingdom Metazoa; phylum Arthropoda; class Insecta; order Lepidoptera; family Adelidae; genus Nematopogon; species Nematopogon swammerdamellus. The sequence goes on from OX336349.1 coordinate 21,491,673, forward strand.
GTGGCTACCTCTATTTATAGTAAAACATGTGTCGCCAGTTCGGGGGAAGGTGCGCCTTTGCAGTTTAAGCGGCGGGTGGCCGAGTGGTTTGGGCATCGGCCTCTATGCGAGAGGTCCGAGGTTCGAATCCGGTCGGCGTGTACCAATGAGTTTTTTCTGACGAAAGAAATTACGTGCAACCTACACCGGCTGCTTCACCGTTCGGAACCGGTGTAAAACTGTAGGTCCCTTCCCTTGTCCCTTACTAGGTGGAAGGCTCAAATTGTAGCCGACTGGGTTGTTGGTACCACCGTACTGGATGTAAGATGGCCGCATAGCAACCTCGGTTGTGTTCTCCTCTAGTCCAGTATAGCCAGCAACCCAGGGAAGTCTCCTGTATAGCACCTACCTTCTCGGAGGTGATATTGGCTGGTCGGAGCATGTGCTTTGGCCCCTCCGACTCAGCCACCCATACCGGATTACATAAAAAAAAAGTCCACCAATCACATACCTTTTAACTTCACGTGCGCTCTGTGGCCGCAAAACCGCGCGCACTTGGATGGTGTACGCCCCCAGTCGGTGAGCACGCACCCAGTTTGCTTATAGCAACTCCTCTATACCTATTTTCTCCGTGGTTAATATCAGTCAATGCAACTGCCGTAGGTACCAGTGAGTAGGTACATCAGTACTTTATTATAAGAGTATATATTATATTGTATAAGTACCACAGTGTTAATTACTTGTTAGAAGTCATGACAGGTGCATTTACTTTTGATATAAATATTATCAAAATTTTTACAATTTTTATAAATTTTTACTCAAAAACTTTACACTAAAATTTTTTATTGTCCCTGAATGAGCTGAAAATGATTTTTTTATCATACTGACTGATGAATAAATAATAACATACTATATTGATCTTCCATTAATTAATTGTGTATAAAAAACTGTATCGAGTGCCATTTATTCAGGGACATAGATCAATAATATTGTTTGTATTAATTATAATGTTACATTATGTAACTTTGGGGACAGTATGAAATATACCAAAGTGAAAGATAAACAATATCTTTGTAGCAGCTAGCGTATGAGGTCTAGTTAGATAGGAAATAGCTTGTTTTCACTGTCATTTGGGCACCGCGAAGCAGTTAAAACCATTTTAACCTCTTGGCTTCCCAAATATTTAATATCGCCAGTATGGTTTTGAGTAGTGCCATTTTAATGTGCCAGAGATGACGTAGGAAACAAATATTGACAGGACAGCTTTTTAGATTAATTCGTCTCCTCCCGAAACAGGCAAAACTCATTAGAGTATACAGCCAATTCTGTTGTAGCTTTTAACGTCTGTAGTATAAGTTCTCGCACCGCGAGAACCACAAAAATATATATTTTTAATTACAACGACGACGCGACAAACTTCCGCCGTCCACCATCACCATAGAGTTGACAGGACAGCTTCCAAAATAATTTTTTTTTTTTTGGTAATGTAGTCCCTTTTCGTGATAGGTAAAGGTAATTTATCTATCATCCATACAGCCTCATCTGTTGTAATTTTTTTCGTCTGTTGTAATTCTTCTCGTAATCGCGAGTAACACAAAAATAATGTTGATTAGCGGCGCGCCAAACACAAGCCCTCGGCCGCCATCTATAGAAAAGCCAAATTCTCAAGACCTGGGAATATTTTTAAAGTTTGTTGTAACGGCCACTACATTAAATTTAGGAAATGATTATTGGGATCAATAGTAACAAAAACGTCAAATAACTTTTTTCTGAATTGCCTTTAAATTAAATGTTACAGTTTTCATACAAAATAATTGATTAATTTTTCGACCCCGGCCGTTCCCGCGCCAGCACCCTTCCCCCGCGCGTGTCAAATTACACTTGACGAAAACATAAATTTCAAGAATTGATATCACCAAAACTAGACTTAGACAAGTTTTAGAGAAAAACTTTGTTTACTTTTTCGTCTCGGAAAAACATGAGGATTGCGCTGGCGAAATTAATGTACTGGCCGTTACAACAACCTGTATAGGAAAGGCAAAGATTTTTATCCGTACAGTCCGGCATTCTGACTTGTTCTAATAAGAAAAATTCATAGAAAAACGCTATTTGCGATATTTTTCCTCATGTACTTTTTTGCCCGACGGCCCCTCCTGAAGTCAATGGATGTAAGCGGTTTGGGGGCCGGCCGGCCCTTCCGGAAGCCAAGAGTTTAAGTTGAGTCCACAGATTAAGGCATAACAGGTGATTGGCGATGCAGCGTCTGACGTGTCACTGCACTATGTAGAAATTTACATGGTTGCAATAGTTCCACATAATTGGTTCAATATTTGAAATTGTCAAGAACTGCCATAAGCCATCGTCGTGCTAAAGTTCCTAACTACCTTCACAGTGCAATAGTTTTATTGTCGTATGATACGATACCTACAGGGCTATTTTGTAAAGATCGCGAAGATTAACACCTCGGTCGTCGTCGGTGTTGTGCTGTAATTTGCCAGAGTATTCGCAGCACAACACCGATTACTCTGCTTCCCCCAATTGTCGGCATACAGCGTGCGGTGTGTGTATGTCGGTGGCACTGACGTCCCTCCCGAAAGCTTAGTTCATGCACTAGGCCTCTTTAGAGTAAAGTTAGTTTCAGGTTCAGATATTTGCGTCGCCATAAAGAGCAACAACAACGCTAACCAATATTTGACTCTAACGTTCCAAGTCACGCGCGGATGACTTATCTCTTACACCCTTTGATTTCCAAGTCGTACGCGCGGACGATCTATCTCTTACACACTTTGACTTCCAAGTCGTACGCGCGGACGATCTATCTCTTACACACTTGGACTTCAAAGTCGTACGCGCGGACGATCTATCTCTTACACACTTTGACTTCCAAGTCGTACGCGCGGACGATCTATCTCTTACACCTTTTGACTTTCAAGTCGTACGCGCGGACGATCTATCTCTTACACACTTTGACTTCCAAGTCGTACGCGCGGACGATCTATCTCTTACACACTTTGACTTCCAAGTCGTACGCGCGGACGATCTATCTCTTACACACTTTGACTTCCAAGTCGTACGCGCGGACGATCTATCTCTTACACCCTTTGATTTCCAAGTCGTACGCGCGGACGATCTATCTCTTACACACTTTGACTTCCAAGTCGTACGCGCGGACGATCTATCTCTTACACACTTGGACTTCAAAGTCGTACGCGCGGACGATCTATCTCTTACACACTTTGACTTCCAAGTCGTACGCGCGGACGATCTATCTCTTACACCCTTTGACTTTCAAGTCGTACGCGCGGACGATCTATCTCTTACACACTTTGACTTCCAAGTCGTACGCGCGGACGATCTATCTCTTACACACTTTGACTTCCAAGTCGTACGCGCGGACGATCTATCTCTTACACCCTTTGACTTTCAAGTCGTACGCGCGGACGATCTATCTCTTACACACTTTGACTTCCAAGTCGTACGCGCGGACGATCTATCTCTTACACACTTTGACTTCCAAGTCGTACGCGCGGACGACCTCCGCTGAAGATCGAAAATGACCGAGTGAGAATGGCAGGGGTGTAAAAAATAAGGTATTCAACTAAATTACGGATTTGGCTGCTGCATCACACACTGAGTTACCTGTGTCAATCTTAGAAATCTTTACAAAATATCTCTGTCCCTGTATACAATAAGTTTGTGGCGTAATTTTTATTATATGAATGTTATGTCAAAACTGAATCCATCCATTACTCGGAATCTCATAGTTGTGAATTAAATTAATATTGAAGTATCGGACTGAGACGTGTGTGTGTGTGTACCCTACAAATGAGTATTGTTCTGTAATGTAAAATGAGGTACAAAGAAGGAGTATTTATAATGTTTATACACTATTGTAGCGGATAGTTTTGTATTTTTGTACTGATTTCGTGAATAAAACTGTAGTTCTGACTTTATCTTTCATTTCATATAATTCTCAGAAAGGTAGCCCATATGCTTGTGGGGTATCGTTGGATAGGTCTTAAAAATTTTGGCTACAAAAAAATGCTCTCAAATCACATTCTTGACGTTTCCTTTTAATTTGACCAGAAAGAACAAGACATACGTATCTACTCTATTACAATTAATAATGAAACGTACCGAGCAAAATCATCGCTTTTAGACCTGCTAAGGCTACCAGCTCCCTTTTTGTGTTTTAGAGGATTTCATGAGATAGTGGTGAAGAGTACCAATGGTGAAAATTAAGGATATACAGGGTGTTTCAGGATAGGCTTGAGAAACTTCAGGAATAGAAAGTACTCATTATTAGAAGAAATCGAAATTGATCACTCAAATCGAAATTGCGTATTATTTTTTTCATACAAAAATTTTAAATTGTTATAAAAACTCGATGGACAGTGAGATTTGGCAACAGTGCTGCTATAGGTCTAGTAGGGAGTGCAATGCAATGACCTAGTCCAGTCCCCTTTTTCTTTTGATGTCATTCAAATTTAAGCGTTTGGAATTTACCTTCATGTAGTTCAATTCTACTAGTTAAGTATGTAAGTTAGTCATTTTATTCTTATTTAATAAAGGCGGGCGTTAACCGTCCACCAAATCTCGATGAAACGATTTTCATCAAAAGGTACTATAAAATGACCGAATATGGGAAAAAGTTGCAGAGCTTTTCGTCTTCAAATATGGACCCCTTTCGAACCCTGAAGTTACGAAACCCTATCCTGAAACACCCTGTATACCATGTTCTTTTCAATAAAATTCTGTGTTGCATCAGTAACGTAATTTATTAATAACAATAACAATTTGAATACGCATGTCAGTCAGTCAGTCAGCGTGTAAGCGTCCACTGCTGGACATACAGAGCACAGAGACGCTGACAAATATACAGTGGACCCACTTAGTGCATACTTGACCAGTCTCCTCTATTTCCTAATTGTGCTCATAAACGTTCAAGTGTGTGTCAGTCAGTCAGTCAGTCAGCGTGTAAGAGTCCACTGCTGGACATACGCCTCTCCAATTTTCCTCCAGTCCTCCCGACTTTCAGCGGTACGGAACCACGGCTTTCCGCCGACGCACTTGATGTCGTCGTCCCACCTGGCGGGTGGTCTTCCTACACTCCGTTTTCCTATCCACGGCCGCCAGTGTAGGACACGGTTACTCCAACGGTCGTCATCCCTTCGGCTGACGTGTCCAGCCCACTGTCACTTGAGCTTAGCCACCCGATATCCAATATCGACTACTTTGGTGCGTCGGCGGATTGCCTCATTACGCACCATATAACGTAGGTAGCCATATTCCCAGCATGGCTCGCTCCATTGCTCGCTGGGCAACTTTCAACCTTTGTTATTGAAATTGATAGATAGTGAATGATGAATACATTAGAAAAACTAGGACAATTAAAATAAAAACAAATTATTTATTTTTGACACTATGCTTACATTTAGCTGAATTGAGAGCTTTTTTCTTTAATGAAGTTATAAAATTATTTACAACGTCTGTATAGTCGCTTTAACATTGTCAATATCTAACTTATTGCGGTTTTTTGGTTCACATATTTATGCACAAAGAAAAAAATATTTCTGCCTGGGCGTTAGACACTGGGACCGAAAAGACATCTAGTAATTAGATTTTTCTCTTTCACACTCCTTTTCTATACACGATGTTGCAACCCCAACCGTAAAACCCGAAAGGGGATGATTCTGTACGTGAAATAGAACAACTTCTGTTCTACGACTTTTTAATTTGAAGAAAAAAAATATTTTTTCTCCATACATTTTGAGAATAGGTACCTATTTCAAATATGTATGGAAAAAATAATTTTGTTTTGTTTAAAAAAAAAAAATTTCGCCACAGATGTTGTTTAGTTTGACATATAGAATAACCCCCCTAAGTCAGTTAAAAATATTACGAGGGCAACTGCAAAACCGTGTATATCTTAAAACACGAACCTAGTCAACCTCCAAGTAGACAACACACTCAACCAATCACTGGCTAGTATGAATGAGGAGTTGCATAAAGAGTAACACACACACAAACCCTCACACACTACACACCACCTACGCAACAACTCACCACAAAACACCACACCCCACAAACCTAAGTTTATTCCCTGCGCAAACATAAAAAAAAAACTAATCAGGAATACATGTTATTGGCCATACTTTAGACATAAAAAATTAGTGTATCTAAATTGTGAATGAATCCAATTGATGTTTTCTAATATAAATAAATAAAAAAATTTTTTTTTCCAAAATAAGGGACAATGTATTTTCCTCTATTCCTGCTTTCAAATTATGGGACAAGATCCCTTTTTGAGGCTGGAAATGGGGACGTCCTCTAAAATAGAGAACGTCTGCCAACCCTACACTAACTGCTCATATAGAATTGAAAGTAAGTGCATTGTCGTGTTCATGAGTACACAGGACGTATTGGGTTCCTGCCAGTTTCTGCGGCGCGTCTCTCTCTCTTCTCGATAGAGAGCTGGTGTCCGTGCACCGGGAACAGGATGATTTCGATCTTAAGCCGAGTGACATCATTCGCTGTGATCTTGAAGTTCCTCACCACGCTGGCTATTATGCTCTTCATCACCAGCATGCCGAACAGCCGACCTGAAAAATAAATTATAAGTTAACATTTCGTTATAATTAGCAGTAATAATCGAAGCTCAGTTAAAGAAACTGCTATGAAAAACTTTGTCTTTTCCGCCAGTAGCTGTCGTGGCGCAACCAAAGTCACTGCCATGGCAACTGACCTAGTTCCACCAAGGTCGGTGAACTGGCATCGCGCGGGTGTTCCATAAAAAAACCGGCCAAGTGCGAGTCGGACTCGCGGACCGAGGTTTCCGCACCACAAAAAAATCTTAATTTTTAACTTTTTATATTTTGTATTATTTATTATTTAGGCGGCGGGTGGCCGAGTGGTTTGGGCATTGGCTTCTCATGCGAGAGCGCCGAGGCAGGCCTCACGCACTCTATGTACTTGCGCGCGCTAACTACCTACCGCCCGACGGGCCGCCGGCGGTCTTTTTCAGTAGAAATTCATCTGCCGCGCCAAGTATACATAGACGCTCGCCCACGCAAGTGCGCGCAGCTGCAAAGCAATAACCACTTTACACTCGATCGTTAAGGTACATTTTCGCACGCAGCGATTGGCGTTGTGAAAGAGTAGGCTATTAAAGCCCGAAGGTAGGAACATTTTCTATGGAGTGATTTATCTGTTACGAAGTAACTATTAGGTAATCTGTGGCCGAGGTTCGAATCCGGTCGACATGTACCAATGAGTTTTTTCTGATGAAAAAATTTACGTGCATACCTACACCTGCTGCTTCACCGTTCGGAACCGGTGTGAAACTGTAGCCTTTACCCTTGCCCTTTACTAGGTGTTGGTCAAATTGTAGCCGACTGGATTGATACCACCGTACTGGATGTAAGATGGTCGCATAGTAGCCTCGGTTGTTTTCTCCTCTAGTCCAGTATAGCTAGCAATCCAGGGAAGTCTTCGGTATGGCACCTACCTTCTCGGAGGTGATATTGACTGGTCGGAGCATGTGCTTTCGCCCCTCCGACGAAGCCACCCATACCGGATTACAAAAAAATATATTTATTGTTATATCCGGCATACCTAATAGCACATATTCAGTTACCGATGCAGTTCCTAGCGCCGTGACTGAAGGGTATGAAGGCGCAGGGGTGTCTCTTGGCGCTCTCCTCTGGCAGGAAGCGGTCGGGACGGAAGCTGTCGGCGTCCTCCCCCCACACCTCCTTGTTGCGGTGCATGCTGCACGCGGAGATGACGCAACCAGCGCCCGCTGGCAGCGTGCACGTCGCTGCAAGTAAACATATAAGGTGCTTCGTTATTCATGTCAATAACTTCGGGAGGGTTACATACGAACTCAAACAAACACTTTTCGCAAAAAAAAAAAACTTATGTTTATAGGAGTTTTTTTTCTCCTAACAAAAAAATCAAATCAAATAAGGTAGCTGTAAAAAAAAACCAATCATAGTGACCTTGTGACTTACTTACAACAAACAGCTGTTCTGCGTTTGAACATAGTACGGTCATTGACCCCGTACAATGCAAGTTACCTACTGTTACACACAGGTTAATGTTTAGGTAGCAAACATGTTTTGTTAAATTTCTCGAAAAGTAATGCTAAAAACATTTAATTTTTTTGCGTAACGTGGGGTGTATGTAACCCTCCTGAAAGATTTGACATGAATAACGAAGCACCTTATACACGGTGTTGCAACCCCAACCGTAAAACCCGAAATGGGGTGATTCTGTACGTGAAATAGAACACCTTTTGTTCTACGACTTTTTAATTTGAAGAAAAAAAAATTTTTTTTCTTCATACATTTTGAGAATAGGTACCTACTTATTTAAAATTTGTATGGAAAAAAAATATTATTTTTTTGGTTAAAAAAAAATTTTTCGCCACAGAAGTTATTTAGTTTCACATATAGAATAACCCCCTTATGTCAGTTAAAAATATTACGGGGGCAACTGCAACACCGTGTATATCGTTGCGGTGAGATCGTGCCAGAGGTGGTAGTAACCGTGCTGATATTCAACACGAAATACGACACGGACAAGCCGTTTTGGACTCTCTAGGCGACCGTGTTACCGGGTTGACACGGAGCACGGGCCGACACGGAAAGTCCGCTTTGTGTCCGCCGACAGAGGGGCGTATTTATGCAAGCAGGTAGGTAGGTACAACAAATAAAATTCAATTGACGAAATAAATGAAAACAGGATTAGTGACATAATAACATCCTAGCGTCTACGCCTAGCGGACCCCGCCGGGCACGCAACATAACACGAACACGGAGTAGGTAGGTCCGGAGACACGGCCAGCACGGAGCGGGTCCGGTTTGGTGGGGGGCACGCGCCTCGACCGATTACATAACTTTCCGTGTTAATGCTGAGCGCCGTGTTATGTTCCGTGTTCACCTCTGGATCGTGCATAGCTGCTATCACTACTAAAATGGCTAGCAAGAAACGCCATCAACGCGGGCAAGGCATCTGCCGCCGTTTGCCTACTCAGGGGTGGGCAAAGGTTTCCAGTGAGGGGCTAATTGAAATTTTGAAATTTTGCAGCGGGCCAACATGAAACAATTTGTGCGCAAATCTCGTATATTAGCAACAATTTAAAGAAAATAATCTTTTGACTATATTTTCGTATAGTTAGGTATTCGTTCGTATATCAAATTCCTTCATCTATCTATACATATAATAAAATCGTAGAGGTAAGAAAGTCTGTACATTGAATGTATTCGGAAAAAAACTAACCAGGGTGGCTTAAAATGAGACAATGAACATGTTAGAACAGTTTTTAAAATTTTTGTTTGTTTGTTTGTTTGTTTGTTTGTTTGTCTGTACGCGCATCACGCAAAAACCACTGAACGGAATTAGACGAAACTTTGTATAGTGGCAGTTTATATGCCGGGTTAACATAATACGTAAAAAAAAATAACAAAAATTAAAAAAAATTAACAATTATAAACATTATTGCGCGTTTAAAATCACGTAGTCCAAAGTACCTAATTATATCTTGAGAACTGGCAGCAAATACAATTTGAATAAAATATTCATTCGAAATTTAAAAATAAGTAGATACAACGAAAATGACAGTTCTTCTTTTTTATAACTTGAACACAATAGTCTATACATATCTATTCTTTCTATACATATCATAAAAACGTAAATGCAAAAATGTCTATTTGTACGCGCATCTCGCAAAAACCACTGAACGGAATTTGACGAAACTTTTTATAGTGACAGTGTATATCCCGGATGAACATAATAATTAAAAAATATAATAAAAATGACGTAATCCAAAGTAAAGGTACAGACCGACCAAGTTATCTGTGAACTGAGTGGTGCGCTGCCATCGTTTCATTGTTGCCAGTGTTGTGGATGTCCCCGTTTTATTTGATGTTTCATTATCGAACAGTTCAGTTCGTATGTTGCTTTGTGCAAACAATATTGATACTGATTTATTGATATTCTTAATAAAGGAATGGTTCTAGAGTGTAACATCAAATAAAACGGCGGTATTCACGATTGCACCGGAACTTTACTACTACTACGGTGTTGTCACGGTGGCGCGGTGGCGGCGGCGCCGTGTTGATATGGCCTGGTCCTAAGTCAAGATATTTTACGTAATATCTGGTTGACTATTTAGAATAGCTATTTTACTACAATTATCAGCCACAAGACGTCCACTGCTGAACATAGCCCCCCATAGATTTTATTACTTGATATCTAAACTACGCATGTGAGTATATTTTGCGAAAAATAACTAAAAACCAAATATTGGTATAAGCAAAAAATTTTATTCGTAAATAGTGAAATAGAGGATGCAATTTCAATGTGAAAAATGAGTATGTACTCAAAAATCATTTTTTTTATTCAAATCCTGGTTTACAATATAAGTATGATCACTTGATTTCGCTGTGATTTCAGTTGTAGGTACACGTATTATGATTAGTCGTGATCAATAGGCCACACCCCAGGCATATTGTTTTGGATGTTTTTTTTTCTTTTTTTCTTGCGAATAACTGGCTCTTCAAGCTGTTATTTCGTGTTTTTCCTTATTTTTTCAGTACCAGAAGCCTTTCGTAGTTCGGTATTTCTTTTCTCACCGAATAAAATTTATGAACTTTTCTTCAAATGACCCCACGGTCCAATGAAACAACATGAAAAAAACCATTTTTCTTTGTCTTATTTTACCAGCTGTTGCGACTTTTGTACGTGTTTCTTCTGCAGCGTTCTTTTCCTTAACAATTTTGGATATTAGCCCTTTACTTACACCTGAAAATTCAATTAATCACAAAACATCAAATTAAAATGTATCTGTTATGTGGGAAAAATTTGGTTTACAAGTGGCAACACTATCCTGTAGCAATTTATATTCTTTTGTAAATCGGATGAAATGGAATTATCGGCGCTTGCTGTAGAGGATCCTCTTCAAAAACTATTTTACTTTTAGTATTATATTCCGGGCATCGCTGTGAATAGCTTTCGGCATGATAAAATGATTTAAAGAGACAGAAAACTCGAACTGAAAACGATTTGACAAATATGACAGCCGAATGACACTTCTGTTAATTCCTGCTCTGCCACTTCACAGATAACTTGGTAGGTCTGTAAAAAACAATTTTAAATGTCATGTTGACAACGGAGAACTGTAATATCGACGTGAGCTGGCCGGTGACAAATTGTTTGATAAATAAAAATAATAATTGAAAGTCGAAGTTATGTCGCTGTCATTGGTGCAATAAAATTTATATATCTGTTGCCCGCGGCTTTGCTGGCGTGAAATTCGTATTTAAAAAAAGGAAAGTAAGTAACTAAAGGCGGGCCCGAAGGCTGATCTGCGCTCACGTAAACGATATTCTTTCTCGATGAAAGTAACTAAGGGCGAGGCGGAAGGCGGAGCTGCGTTCAGGAAGAAGAAAAACATTCTTGAAGAAACTAAGTAACTAAGGGCGAGGCCGAAGGCCGAGCTCTATTCTGGAAGACCATAAACCTTCTCGAAGAAAGTAAGTAACTATGGGCGAGGCCGCAGGCCGAGCTGCGTTCAGGAAGAAGCTAAACCACCTTGAAGAAAGTAAGTAACTAAGGTGAGACCGAAGGCCGAGCTACGTTCGGATAATTGAAAAACCATCTCGAAGAAAGCAAGTAACTAAGGGCGAGGCCGAAGGCCGAGCTGCGTTCAGGAAGAAGCTAAACCATCTTGAAGAAAGTAAGTAACTAAGGCGAGGCCGGAGGCCGAGCTACGTTCTGACAAATGATAAACCATCTCGAAGAAAGCAAGTAACTAAGGGCGAGGCCGAAGGCCGAGCTGCGTTCAGGAAGAAGCTAAACCATCTCGAATAAAGTTAATTAATATTAAGATTGAGTTAATTTAATTTAAATTTTATTATAAAGTCCACGCTTCTAACGGCAAATATACCGTGCATCCTAGAACCTCGCGGTTAATCCCGGCTGGATGGCAAGAGGCCCGATGCTATCACTTTAGTGCCATGGACTAAGGGTAGTTCTTTGATGTGGGACGCCACTTTTGTTCTCACATTGGCTCCAAGTCACGTTAGGACATCTTCAAGAGCGGCTGGCGCGGCCGAGGCTGGGGCGGAGAGCCTCAAACGCAGCAAATATAGAAATATAATTCAAGATTTCGAATTTGTTGCGTTTGCGGTTGAAACCCTCGGTCCGTGGAGCAGTGAAGCCAAAAGAGGCTTGAGCTGGTTGACGCAACTGGTGTCCCGCCATCAAGGGCTTATGTACTTCATTCAAAGGGTAAGCCTTGCCATCCAGCGGGGTAATGCCGCAAGTGCTCTAAGAACATTTGAAAATGCCCGTTTTGATAGTTATTTTAATGTTTGTTAGGTAGGTTTAATTCTTTAGTTATTAATATTACTTTTTTATTTTTATGAAATAAATAGATTGAGTAAACGATATTATATTCTATCGAAGAAAGGAAGTCTTTAAGGGCGAGGCCCGAAGGCGAAAGAGGGTTTTTGGTTTACCTGAACGCAGCTCGGCCTTCGGCCTCGCACTTAGTTCCTTCCTTTCTTCCAGAAGGTTTATCGTCTTACTGAACGCAGCTCGGCCTTCGGCCTCGCCCTTACTTACTTCCTTTATTTGAGAAAGGTTTATCGTTTACCTGAAAGCAGCTCGGCCTTCGGCCTCGCCCTTAGTTAGTTACTTTCTTTAAGTAGGTTTTTCGATTACCTGAACGCAGCTCGGCCTTCGGCCTCGCCCTTAGTTACTTACATTCTTCTTTGGAATACGAATTTCACGCGAGCGGAGCCGCGGGCTCAGCTAGTATATAATATAGGGGCGTTACAAATAAGAACTCACAAAGTTTGATTTCTTTCTCTGCAGTTCTCGCTATGATGGGGACCACAGTGTACAGCCGCATGGCTTCTTTGATCACTCTCTCCGTGTAATGCATTTTCATCATGTCTTCCTTCAGCGGAGTTCGCTGTGAGTCTCCGAATATCTCCTCCAGTCTGAAAATAAGTCACGCTCTACGCTCAACATAAAAATACGTTACAGTAATTAAATCTGTTATGTATGACAGGATATAAAGAGAGAGATTAGAGTGTTTGTAACAGATGCGAGAGAGAAACATGATCAGCACCAGAGCGGCGTGGAGGCGATGACGACACGACGTCACGTGGTGTCGATGCCGACGATGGTGATGCTGTCGACGCGTTCCTGTCTACGGACTCGGACAGAGAGCGAAATGACTTACTCGGCGAAAACCTTCTCCTGCACGTGTGGATGCGCGCCGAGCAGCACCAGCGTGTAGGCGATCACGAGCGCCGTGGTGTCGTTGCCGGCGATGGTGATGCTGTCGATGTGTTCCCGCAGCTGATCGTCCGTGAACTTTATGTCGCGCTCGAAGAGAAGGTTTAGTATTGCTGTGGGGGAATCTGAAAGTATCGTTTATACTGAAGTCCAACCGACGAACTCAAAATAATACCGACAAAGAAGAAGGACTAAGTTTTTACCATCATCTTTTTGTTCATTCTTTTCATACTCCTTCCTCTTTCGTTTGATGACCTGAAAATCAAAATTACGTTTTAGGATTATAAGTTGTGTGGTCTTACATAGGAGGCGTATCGAGTTCCTACCAGCTTTGTGCAAACGTCACTATTCGAGTTAGTAAATACTGTATATTCAAACATACCTCATCAGCGAACTCGCGCGTAATTTCGATGCTCTCCTTCTGCTGCTTAGCGTAAGAGGTGAGTTTGAAGAGGAAGTCTGGCTGCAGCCACACCTTGAACATGCGCATGTTGATGATGGACATGACGGTGTTGCGCGCGCGCAGGTACGGCGTCTCCGGAGACCGCTGCACGTCCATCCGCTCGCCCATCGCCGTCTCTGGGAGAGGAACAATAGCCCGAGTGCATTTAGGAATTTATCCATTAGTCTATCTGTTACAATCTACTCAAGTGTACCTACAGTGTACCTAAAATGAAATGAATAAATACAATACCTATCGATGAAATCAATATAAAATCTATAAGGGATGGTCATGGAGTCAGTTACTTTGTTTTATGAGACACTGCGTTTGTAGACTCTACGCGATACTAAAACTAAATTGACGATTTTTGGAAATCTTTTCTGTATGTATGTATGTTCCTCCATAAATTTTAAACCGATCATTCGAATTCGATGAAACTTAGTACAAGCACATTTAACTATACGTGACACAGGAAGGCTAAATACAATCCAGTTCCGGTTACGCTAAGATGTGGCTCTCAAAGGTAACGGGAACGCAGCTCGGCCTTCTTTCTTACTTACTTTCTTCTTTTTAAATATGAATTTCACGCGAATGCAGCCGCGGGCATAAGCTAGTCCTAAATAAAGCTAAGTTTCTACGGAAGACCGGCGACCGGCCGGCGACGAACGACCGACGAAGTAACTATTACTTAATCTGTGCCACGGCGCCGAGCTACAAATAGCTCCTCCGAGCATTCCCCATGGAATGAAGTTGCAGTGGTTATAGATTTCGGGACACGTCGGGGTCACCCACTAGTCGCAGTCGCACGGCTAGACGTTGCATCGAGTCCAGAGGCGCAAGCTGGTATTTGGCTGAGCCATCCCACAAGTGCGAACAGTACTCCAAGCAGGACCTGATCTGCGATTTATACAAAAGCAGCCTTTGGCCCGGCGCGAAGTACCGTCGCACCTTATTGAGTACGCCTAGCTTTTTAGAAGCCAGCTTAGCATTGCCCTCGATATGGCGACGGAAGTTTAGGCATTGCGACAGTTCGACTCCGAGGACCCCTAGGTGGTCGCTTAGATTAAGCGTGACGTCTAGTTGAAAGCTGATGTGAACGAACTGAACGCGCAAACTCGTGTTTTGGGACCCCGTGAATTTTTACTTTTTTTTATTTTATTCCTTTATTAACACATATTCTTAAAACTAATTTTGTACATATTCAAAACCTAACATAAAAAACATATACAAAATTAACCTTAAAAAAATGGAGTTTCCACCACCGGCGGCGGTTTATTATTAGTTGTTATATCGGCCATAATAACACATATTCCGTGAAAATCTCAACGGGCTACCTATTACGGTTCAAGAGATACAGCCCTCGGACATACGGACAGACAGACAGACAGGCAAACAGACTCCGAGGACCCCTAGGTGGTCGCTTAGATTAAGCGTGACGTCTAGTTGAAAGCTGGTGTGAACGAACTGAACGCGCAAACTCGTGTTTTGGGACCCCGTGAATTTTTACTTTTTCTTATTTTTATTATTAGTTGTTATATCGGCCATAATAACACATATTCTGTGAAAATCTCAACGGGCTACCTATTACGGTTCAAGAGATACAGCCCTCGGACATACGGACAGACAGACAGACAGGCAAACAGACTCCGAGGACCCCTAGGTGGTCGCTTAGATTAAGCGTGACGTCTAGTTGAAAGCTGGTGTGAACGAACTGAACGCGCAAACTCGTGTTTTGGGACCCCGTGAATTTTTACTTTTTCTTATTTTTATTATTAGTTGTTATATCGGCCATAATAACACATATTCTGTGAAAATCTCAACGGGCTACCTATTACGGCTCAAGAGATACAGCCCTCGGACATACGGACAGACAGACAGACAGGCAAACAGACGGCGTAGGCTTAGTAATAGGGTCCCGTAGATGGAACCCTAAAAAAATACTTACGAAAGACGATATCGAGCGTGCACGAGGTGATGAGCCGGAAGACGTCGAAGTCGCCGCGGCCACACTGGGCGGCGAGTCTCTCGACCAGCACTTGGCCTTGCTCGCCGAACGTCGAGACATAATCCTCCACGTAGCGGCTGTGGAACACCGGCAGCAGAGTGCGTCGGTGCGCCTTCCACAGCTCGTCTGCAATTATACCCGGACAACTTGAGTCATTAATTTATTTGATAGAAAACAGACAGACTAATAACAAGCAGATAAAACCAATAAAACATAAGTTATACGCCATGGTTATGGCCATATTTGTTTTCCCTGTTTAGACCTTTAGGGATCAAACATGTGTGTGTGTAGTGTAGTGTAGTGTAGTGTAGTGTAGCGTAGCGTAGCGTAGCGTAGCGTAGCGTAGCGTAGCGTAGTGTAGTGTAGTGTGATGCAGTAGTCATTCGTAATCTCTCTAATTAATAGTACATACATACATACATAGCGTCACGCCTGTTTCCCGGTGGGGTAGGCAGAGACAACGAATCTCCGCGTGCCACGATCCTGACGTGTGGTGCTCGTCGTAGACGGAAAAAATATGACCGAGGTGCTCGTCGGTCGTCGGTTACTGATCTTTCCTTGTTTCCTTAATTTTTTTAGCAGTCGGGTTTTATAAATGTTTTATTTACCTAATGTTTTTAAGTCACCTTTTCGAGCTCTTGACAATGATACCCCACTCGATGGGATTCACGGTTACATCCTCTTTATTGGGTTTTGAAGAAAAACTATTTTCCATAGAAAGTTTGACAAGATGGCCCCTGACGGCCGCCATTTCAAATTTTTTTTTTATTCGGCCAATGTGTTGTTCTAGCTTACGTATAAAGTAATGAGTGCTTACACGGAGCGACGAAGAGTCCGTCGCCGAGCCAGTCCCTTAAGAAGCGATACACCACGTCCTTCTGCAGGCAGTTCTCCAACACCACCTGCGCGTCCTCCGGCTTCGTTATCACTGCAACACCACGCACTACATCACACCGTCATCGGATAGTAA
The DNA here is from genome assembly GCA_946902875.1 of Nematopogon swammerdamellus. Classification (NCBI taxonomy): domain Eukaryota; kingdom Metazoa; phylum Arthropoda; class Insecta; order Lepidoptera; family Adelidae; genus Nematopogon; species Nematopogon swammerdamellus. Next base: position 21,508,380 of record OX336349.1, read on the forward strand.
AACTGTAGTTACCTACACACCGAAACCCGCCGACGCCGCCGACACAGCCTGGCGGGCGCGGCGGGTTGGTGTCGGCGGCATTACTTTTAGAGAATCATGTCGGCGCGGCTACTAGCGCCCGCGCGTGCTACCCGGCGGCATATTTCTCAAAGTCTAGTAGGCGAGTTGCTCTGATTGGTCGTTCTCAGTTTGGCGGGAAATTTAAATTTCGGAAGTATTTACGAGAATAATTTTTTTTTAGGTGGTTTTAAAAAAATAACCATAACCTAATTTTAACACCCTAGCATTGCTTAAAAAAAAACAAAACAAAACAAGTTTTGAAAAAAGGGACACGAACCCATGGTCGAGATCGAAAAAATAAAAACCCTACACTCTTACCACTGAGCCACCAAAATACATAAACGACCAAACGAATATCGGATTCAGTTGGTTCGCTGGGAGTGCCGGAGGCAGAGCCAGACAAAATTTAAATTTCCCGCCAAACTGGCATCGACCAATCAGAGCAACTCGCCTACTAGACTTTGGATATATGCTACCCGGCGACTTGTGGCGGCATATCCGTGACTTGCGTACGCGCTCGGTTGGCCGGCGACACTCGAGGTATAGTGACGACCCGGACCAAGTATCACCGAACACTCACATTGAAATATAACTGGCGGAATTTTCGACGTATCCAAAGGTAGTTTACCTACCCTATGGATACAATTATAAAATATACTCAATAAACATTAGTCAACTATATTTTTCTCTCTCACTGATGTAGAGTTTGGGTAATTAGATATAATTATCTCACTTATGTAGAGTTTAGGTAATAAGATATTTCTCGCTTACCTACGTAGAGTTTGGGTAATTAGATATAATTATCTCACTTATGTAGAGTTTAGGTAATAAGATATTTCTCGCTTACCTACGTAGAGTTTGGGTAATTAGATATAATTATCTCACTTATGTAGAGTTTAGGGAATTAGATATTTCTCGCTCACCTACGTAGAGTTTGGGTAATTAGATATAATTATCTCACTTATGTAGAGTTTAGGGAATTAGATATTTCTCGCTCACCAACGTAGAGTTTGGGTAATTAGATATAATTATCTCACTTATGTAGAGTTTAGGGAATTAGATATTTCTCGCTCACAAACGTTGAGTTTGGGTAATTAGATATAATTATCTCATTTATGTAGAGTTTAGGGAATTAGATATTTCTCGCTCACCTACGTAGAGTTTGGGTAATTAGATATAATTATCTCACTTATGTAGAGTTTAGGGAATTAGATATTTCTCGCTCACCAACGTAGAGTTTGGGTAATTAGATATAATTATCTCACTTATGTAGAGTTTAGGGAATTAGATATTTCTCGCTCACCTACGTAGAGTTTGGGTAATTAGATATAATTATCTCACTTATGTAGAGTTTAGGGAATTAGATATTTCTCGCTCACCTACGTAGAGTTTAGGTCCGAGCCAGACCTTCGCCACTCCGCCTTTCTTGATCGCGTCATCGGACAGCCGGATGATATTGCGGAGAATTCCTGCAACCAGAGTTCCCTTTTATTCGCATACATACTCGTACATACCATAACACACTGTTATCCCGACAATCCGGGTGAGCAGAGTAATCTGTGTGTTGCTGCAATAACTCGATTAAATTACAGCACAACACCGACCACCACGCTTACATCAGCGAATAAGGCACGCGGACAGTTATGTCCCGATTGTATGGTAATGATAGAACCGTGCCAAGATTAAATTGTTTGTTTGTACGATTTGGTAAAATACGAATATACGTGACTAACGAATACGTTAAAATTTAAAATTTTAACGTATTCGTTCAATAAAGTATTTTTTTTTATTGAATACGCGACATGTGGCGCCGAGTCAACCATAAGGTGTCTAACGACGCCCATGGACATTCGGTCATATGCGAGGGTTGCGTATGCCATACCCGCCTGATTTTTCGAGTGTGTCTATTTCTATGGCAAGCGCTGTGGTCGGCTTGACGGATTTTAATATATGAGGTGTCGTTAGATTCGTATTAATTGTGGCTATAAAAAATGTGAAAATTAAAAATGGCGGCCGTCAGGCGCTCTCACCCTTCGAGTGGGATAATAATGGTCAACAGCTCGAAAAGGCGATTAAAAAAAATAAATATAAAATGTGTAAAACCCAACTCCTAAAAAATTAAGGAAACAAGGAAAGATCAGTAAAAAATGCTGTAGTCGGGCGTGTAGTTGGATTCGAATATACAGATAGCCCGACATTTCCTAATAACCTTTCCTTGTTTCCTTATTTTTTAGCAGTCGGGTTTTATAAATTTTATATTTTATTTTTTAATTCTGATATGTCACTCTCAAGGCCGAAGGGACTGCAGAGAAATTGGAGAGGCGTACGTCCAGCAATGGATGCATACACACTTGACTGACTGACTGACTCTCAACTCTCAAGACAGGGGATTAGTAGAAGACAGCGTGGCTCACGCTCCGGCCCTCCCAGGAAGTGATGAGTGCTGCCTATGAGCGGGAGAGACTCCAGTTCCGGTAGTTGGGCGGCCAGCTCGTACAGCCTGCGCCGAGTCCGCCGGAAGTGCAGGTAGTACAGCAGCGCGGCCAGTAGGATGCCTACTCCAAGCAGCATGACGCCTGTTACACACATAGATATCTGTAGTATAACACTCTACATGCCAGTGTTTACACACAGAGCGGTTTATTTATTTTAATTTAGTTCTTATTTAATTATTTCTTGACAGTTATTTATAGATAAAGAAATATTATATATAATTTTCCCGAGGCTTCGCTTGCGGTAAACTAACGATAAATAAACGCAAAAATCGCATCCCTTTCTCTCTCTCTCTCTCTCTCTCTCTCTCTCTCTCTCTCTCTCTCTCTCTCTCTCTCCTCCTCCTCCGTCCTCTCTTTCCCCTTTTCCTATCCCTCTCTACCTCCTCCTTCTTCCTAACTCCCCTCGCTCCCCCTCTTTCACCCGCCCCTACTCCCGCCCCCCTGTCTCCCTTTCTCTTCTCCTCCCACCTCCTCCCTACCTCCCACCCCTCTCCCTCCTCCCTCTCTTCCCTCCCTCCTCCCTCGACTCCTCGCTCCTCCCTTCCTCTCTCCTCCAATCCACCCCATCCCTTTTCTCCCCCTCGCTCCTCCTCCCTCCTTCGGCCCTCGTTCAACCATATCTCCCCCGCCGCCTTCTCCTCACCTCCTCACCCCCCCTTCCCAACCATCTTACACCTCTCCTCCGCCTACTCAACCTCCCCCAACCATAAATCCCTCCCACCTCCTCCATCTCCCAACCTCACGCACCTCCCTTCCCGCCCCTCCCACCGTCCTCCCTATGGTACAAACCGACTCAAAATCTATTAAGTGATTCCGGAGTTTACCTAAAATATACATACAGACGTTCCCTTTTATAAGAAGTAGAAGAGATAGAGATATGGGATGGGATTACTCCGGGATATACACTACCACTACTTATATGAAGTTTCGTCAAAATCCGTCCAGCCGTCCAGGCGTAAAAGAGGAACAAACAAACAAACAAACAAATATACTTTCGCATTTATGATATTTCAGTGAGATGAGGTGCATACATGCATACATACAGACGTTTCTACGGGCGACAGACAGTGTTACGTACGTATATGAATATCCTTATAACTCGAGAACCACTTTATCCATTTACATACGGTGTTCACTGTTACATGTCCTATTTCTCAGAATGTTTTTAAGCTATCAATCACAACGCTGCGTTATCGGCGGCCTGAGCTGTGAGCAAAAAGTTACTCGAAAAATTAAAATTTTAAATTTGTTGTTCATAGATTTAACTTTATCTCCATTTGGAGCAAAATCAATAGTTTTGTGCACAACTACATAAGATTACCTATGCTTTTTATTGTTTTCGTTCGGCGACAAAACCGCAGTTTTTTGTCAACTTTAAACGAAATATTTGTTAAAGCAAACTTATTGATTAAAGCAAAGTTATATATTTTTTTAATTGCCTTAACCTATAGAATGACATGACATTTGATTTATTAATAAAAAACAATTTCGTTCACATTTTGGGGTACCCGTACTTTCAATAGGACTATTAGACAAACTTATCTATAATCTATCTAGAGGCAAAAGTTGTACGTAATTTGGCGTTAGTTTAATCTAAATCGGTTCAGTAGGTCCGGAGATATCTGCGTGTGCCCAACAGACAGACACACAAGAGCGATCCTATAAGGGTCCCTTTTTCGCATTTTGCGACGGGACCCTAATTATGACGAACCATACTGAATATACATCTGCATCTCAATCTGAATCTAAGCCTTGAAACAGTAAAATGTCTGAAATAAGAGACTAGTTTCAGGACTACAGTGATATGCAATGATAAGTCAATGCAGGACTAGTGGTAAAATAATAATTTCATACAATAAATACCTGTATACTTATATAATCCAAAGAATCCGGTTTAGAGAGGAGTCAGCACTTATTTTATTTTATGCCCAACTGCGAGGAGACCAAAATGAAGGGTTTTTATTTATTTAATTTATAGGTACTAGTGTTTTGGTTGTCAGGTAAACTTAGGTGTCCACATGAGACAGAGGCTTTATTCGGTGAGAGAGGCGAAAAACACCGTCCCCTTGTAAGTCGCGATTGTTTCTGCGTAAACTCTACCATCGTTAACTCGAGATATGCATTTCCTTGAAGTGAAATACACGCTACACACTGAACTCTATTACACTAGTACGCTGGACCGGAATGGTTTTCGACAGGCACTAGCAAAACATTGTGACTTGCGAAGTTCGTTTGTCAGTTCTTCATCGCATTGAATTTAGAACTGGCGCAATTCTCGACATGTCCAAGCATAGGTTACATACCTATGGATGAAATTATACAATAAACAATAGACATGCATTTTTTGGGTCGATTTCATTCTCGCCATCTTGGCGCTGACGGCAGAAGTGAGCGTCCACTAAACTAATATAATGTAAGTTAGAGTTGTTTTCCAATACATAGTAGTCACAAATTCATTTATTTGTGGAAGTTTCATCAATACACTTTCGGAAACACGCATTTAAAAAAAAATCATTAGCCCTTTTAAACCACACGAAACATAAGTAGTAAACAACGATTTAAACAATAAATCGCTGACATATCAATACACAAATATGTACAAGCGATGAGAACTTCAAAATAGCCAAAGACTATGATATACTAGATGTCAAGTTTAGTTCCCGGAACGCTCACTACACTGAATCAGCGCCGAAATGGCGAGAATATAATCGGTACAAAAATCATCGTCGTTTTTTAGCCTATTCCATTCATAGTTACGTCATGCACTTAACAGAATGGCGAGCGGGGACAGGGGCGCCTAGAACAAAACGAATGCGAATAGCGCGCAAATCGTTTTTATTTTAATAAGTGTGAAAATTTTGAGCTTTGTGAATTTTTCAAATCGTGCTTCACTAAAGAATACAAAATTGTATTTGAAGAACAATTATTATTATAAAAAATATACATTAATTCTTTATATTTTTACAATAGAAATTGCCGCAAAACAGAGGAATGTTTAGGGTTTTTTTTGTATCGAGCGAAGTTAAAAAATTTGCTGTTTCAACGTACAGGTTCACTAAAGAATCCTGTAGATTAAAAACCTAGAACATTCCCTATAATTATCTTTAACTTTTCATATGTCTGCATTAATCCTACGGTACAGATGACCCGAGTGGTAGAGGCTTAAGGTATATTCATTCCTGCGTACTAGAACAATAGAGTTCAGTGGGCTACCCCCACATCGCGCTCACTGAAGGATATTCATTGTACTGAAAGTGTCACATGACGTGCTACAGTATAATTTCACGCCTGTTCCCCACTGTGGTAGGCAGCGAAAACCGATCTCGACTTGCCAGGATCCTCTGATCTTCATACATCTTCGAGGATTGCGGATACATCCTTCCTTACCTTTAATAAAATCCAACGTCTGCTTTCTGTATGTATGTATGCATGTCTGTCTGTCCGCTTATAACTCGAGAACCACTGAACCGATTTTAATAAAAAAAATTCTACGGATACCTAGCTTGATTCTTCCCATCAACTATAGGCTACTTACTATCACGTTAAATGGCTTATAAGGTTAGCACAGAAGTCAAATATGAGAGCGGGCGGAGCCGCGGGCACAGCTTGTACACTAGTTATATCATACAACGCACTTGAACGTTTTTGAGCACAATTAGGAAATAGAGGAGACTGGTCAAGTATGCACTAAGTGGGTCCACTGTATATTTGTCAGCGTCTCTGTGCGGTGCATCGGTTTTTGATCTTCGAAAGTACACAGGGGGCGGCGCGGTCGGACTTTTGCATAGATTACCGTCGAGGATGGCCATGGTTCGGATCCCAGGTAAGATTGTAGGCCCTTTCTTTACCTTATAGTGATACGGTTTAACAAGTCTCTCTGTCTGTTGGTCTGTCCGTCTGTTTACTGAAAATGTATATATATATATATATATTTTATCAGCTTTGCCAATCATGCGATATGTTTAGTTTTAAATTTTAATGTACTTGCTTTGTTACAACTGATATTAATCTCTGCAAGCGAATGTGTATACATTATTTGAGACAATAAAGATTCTTAAAATCGAACACACTAAATGGTGGACTGGACGGTCCAAACGGCTATGTTGTTTTTTCCGTCCAGTACAGTGTAGCCGTCACCTTCAAAGTGAAGCACTGGGTGCAGTAGGCGATGTGGCCAAACATGTTAGGTTCGATAAAAGAAATACATTCCTAAAGTGCGTCGACTCTAACCCCTTTTTCTTGATAAATGTTCACTAACGTCACATATAAGTACAAACACCCCGGGTAGGTGCCTACGTGGTACAAACACGTGGTAGGTAGGTACGGTGGAAACGTGACGCGCTTCTAGTACTTTTAGCATGACAAATATTAGGTTGCTCTCGCGCAAGGTACGAGAATTGTGGACACAGTGCGACCTCGAGAGAGCGGCTCGGCTCACGAGCGGACCCAGAGAAACAGATCCTCTGTGGAAACTGCAGCATACAGAATACATTTCACGTTTATAGCTTGTTTAGAGCTCTGAAACCTTTCTGAAACACAAACGGACGGACTCAACAGCGAGGCTCATAGGATTTTATTACGGAACCCTAAATGGCTCCCATCAAATATAAAGCTTAAGAGGAATGGGGAAAACTTAAAGAAAACTTGGGGAAAAACCTCGACGATAACAATAAGTCGTGTTTTCCGGTCCGCGTTCTATCTCGGCAGGACCGAGGGAAGCGCCGACATGGTAGGTAGTTCTATGTGGCTGGCAGGACCGAGGGAAGCGCCGACATGGTAGGTAGTTCTATGTGGCTGGCAGGACCGAGGGAAGCGCCGACATGGTAGGTAGTTCTATGTGGCTGGCAGGACCGAGGGAAGCGCCGACGCGGTAGGTAGTTCTATGTGGCTGGCAGGACCGAGGGAAGCGCCGACATGGTATGTAGTTCTATGTGGCTGGCAGGACCGAGGGAAGCGCCGACGCGGTAGGTAGTTCTATGTGGCTGGCAGGACCGAGGGAAGCGCCGACATGGTAGGTAGTTCTGTGTGGCTGGCAGGACCGAGGGAAGCGCCGACATGGTAGGTAGTTCTATGTGGCTGGCAGGACCGAGGGAAGCGCCGACGCGGTAGGTAGTTCTATGTGGCTGGCAGGACCGAGGGAAGCGCCGACATGGTAGGTAGTTCTGTGTGGCTGGCAGGACCGAGGGAAGCGCCGACATGGTAGGTAGTTCTATGTGGCTGCCAGGACCGAGGGAAGCGCCGACATGGTAGGTAGTTCTATGTGGCTGGCAGGACCGAGGGAAGCGCCGACATGGTAGGTAGTTCTATGTGGCTATCAGGTATGTATAGTGGATCTCGTGGCGTTCTGACCCATTCTCAGGACCCACTGTAAAAAAAAATATATTCTTTCGACCCAATTACATTTAATTTTGAGGGGCGTTCTGACCCACTTACCAGAAAACACAGATACCTACAGTAAGTGAACTTCCTTTGTAGCAATAAGTGTACAGAAACTTGAATGTATTTTAATTTAACAAATATTTAAATACAAAGAGTCACGTACAGCAATAAGTAGCGTTCATTTATATAAAGCATATTGTCAAATAGTTTATTGTCTTTCATTATTTGTTTTATTTATCGAATACAACTAATAATTTTAAATTAACAAAACATAGAAGTATTTTTAACTTTTTTATTCACATCAATAAAATGAAAAATAAAGGAAACAAACGGAATGTTTTAAATGGAATAATTGACTAGAATTTCTAAGGTTTTAAAAATATAGTATAAAAATGATATAATATATAAAATAAAATATGACCAAATTGTTCAGAAAAAAATGTGACATGAAGTTATTTTTCTTAATATCGAATAGAAAGTGGCCAGTTACCAGTTACCTATCTGTAGCTATGAGATAATAAAACTTAAACTTTATTAAAAAAATATTTAGTTTATTATGAACTATGTATCTAAATAGAAGTATTATAATACTGGTGTTGTATGCTTACTGTGCTGAATTTTTAGCACAGTAAACATACAACACCAGTATAGAATACTTCTATTTGGATACATCGTTCAAATAAACCGTTCCTTCCACTCTGCACTACCAAGCTGCACTACCAGTAGTGCTGTTTGGATTTTTTTCCCATCTGCACTACTGTACTACCAGCTGCGAAACCGGTAGTGTCGTTTGGAATTATTTCTTCCCGTTTGCACTACTGAGTAGTAGCGCACAATGGAATTTTAAAGAGCCTTACTTTTTCATCCCCAACTGCACTACCAAAAGATTGTATATACGAATCTTTGGTGCTATGTTTTTTTTCGGGAGTGTATATCAGTTTAAACAACACAACAACAAAAAACAACATAAAATTCAAATACTTAATTTTCAGAAAAACATAAATATAATATAAGTAATTAATAAATGTATTTAGTTGTATGTCATTATTATTGTTTGTTTTATTGTTTATTTTTATACTATTTAAAAGAAGAAATTCTCTCATTTAATTTCCCGCACTACCCACCTACACTACTCACAATCTCAGGCATGACTGGCAGATATACCTTTAGGCTTTAAATCCGCCTTTTGTTATTTTTTGTGCAATAAAGTATTCAAATGGTCAGAATACAGTCACCGTAATTAAAGTGGAAACCCGAAGACTACTTGGTAAGCTGGGAATGGGAATGGCTATAAAGTACCAGGGCAGCAGAAATGATAGGAGGTTTGCAAATTGCCACAAAGGCAGTTCACTTACTGTATCTGTGTTTTCTGGTAAGTGGGTCAGAACGCCCCTCAAAATTAAATGTAATTGGGTCGAAAGAGATTTTATGTATAGAGTGAGCACTACGAAGAAAGAATACAGAGAAATGACGGCCAATAGCTGAGGTATGAGGTAAGGTAGCGGGGTTGGCGGAGCGCAGAGCCGCGCGGGGCGGGAAGCGAGCGGGAGAGGGGCTAGCTAGCGCTAGCTAGCGACTAGCGGCCCGGCGCGGCCGGCCGGTCAGTCAACACGTGCATTGGAATACGTAGGGTTGTCACTTAGTCTACCAAAAATATATTTTTCGATTTATTATTTTACGAGTAGGTATTATGGTTAATTGCGCCCGTAGTCTAGTGACAACGCTTCTCAATGCAGAAGTTGCGGGTTCAAATCCCGGGCACTAACTAATGTATTTATTTCCTTGATAAGGATTGATATACGTGCATTTCATAACGAATAGGTACGATCGCTCCGGTGAAGAAAAATAAAGTTAGGTAACTAGTGCACACTGGTCTATGAAAGGTATTTTTGTGTAAACTGCTTCTGATTTCCACTGGTCACCATGGAAGTGTACGAGTAATCGAACCGGATATAACAAATTGTGACAAGTTCGAGTGCAATATGACTGCCATAAGAATACTCAATAAACAATAAAACAACAACAATAAAAACAATACCTCCTATGTCAGTGGGCAGAGTCCGTGCCTAGCAGTGGGACGTTTTAAAGGATTATAGAAGAAAACAGATAGTAAATTTCATCGAAAAAAACGTTTTTATGTATTTATTAAACTTAGAATACAGAACTATAATAACTTGAAATACATACCTAAACTTATATTGGTTTTTAAATTACCGTGGTTGTTTGACATTTTAAGAATAAACAACGGCTTTACTCACTATCGAAATACGAGCTGTGTGGCTCGACATTTCGGCCAGAGTGCTCATGATGATGGGCCATACGTTTGACCCGAAACCTCGAGCCACACAGCTCGTATTTCGACCGCGAGTAAAGCCGTTTTTTATTCTTATAATACCTACACTTAATAACTAGAATAATATCTAAAAAACTAAACTTAATAATAAAGAATTAATAACTGCGGTCTTGGCCTTGGACTAAACTTAAAATCTCCGAACTAAACATACATAAAATAAAGAGTGCAGCATTTATTAAAAAAATTAATAAAAAAAATATAACTAAAAAAACCATTAGGTATACTTTGGACTACACACACAAACACAACTAAAATAACTCTTCCTCCGTCCTTAAACAAAATAATTTAAATTTCACTTTACACAAATTTAAATTTTCACTTTCCCTTAAACAATGTATCATCTTCAACTATTTTTATCCATCTTTCTCGTATTGATCCCTTAGTAGGATGTGGAAACCTTGTAAAAAAAATATTTTCTTGAAAATTTCTCAATTACTTACTAATTAAAAAAAAATTAAAGAAATTTAGCGGTCACTAATTAGCTAATTAGCGGTCAATTCACTCTCATATTTTAACGTGGTTTAATACATATTTATTTACTTTCATACATGATATCCCAGAACTCTATTTCTAATCATTCATATGTGGCAGCCCTAATGAGCGCGTTCAATTTATTTGTTTAATTAAATAATGCTTATGTTATTGCAATGCGAGGTCAATACATAAAATGTACAAAATTTTCAAATTGAAGTAGCGTTGTGACAACCCTAATTGGCCAGTTGAACCAAATATTTCTAAGCACATGGAAAACAAGATATTATATATAAGGAATTTCAAAATTAGTTAATAGTACGCTAAGGGGGGGTTCTGTATCGTAAATAAATCACTTTTGAGGAATAAATATTTTTTTTTACAAAAAAAAATTTTTATAATAATGTAAAATGTAAAAAAAACATTCTTTTCTTAATCAGTTTCAGTTTCATGCCAGGAACAAAAAAGTCTTCCAACACATAGATCTCTTTCTTTCAGAAACTGTGAAAAACCACAATTTTAGTTTTATTAGTATGGAATAGAAAGAATTTGATTTTTTTTACCAACTTACACGTGTTACATTAAAATGGTAATGAAGACTTTTTTGTTACTGTTATGAAACTGAATCGATTAGGCTATAAAAATCAACCACCTATTTTTTTATTTAAATACATAAAAACATTTTACGTAAAAAAAGCCTAAGGTCCAAAAAAATTTATATAGGTTTTACTCCCTATATGATGCGTACTATTAACTAATTTTGAAAGACCTTATATATTAAGATCACAATGAAGTGATACTTACCTATGTAATGAGATGCCATCAGTTTTTCCAATATTTTTGGTATGATTTTTGCAATATCGCAACACACAACCGGGCATAATGACTGGCGCGATGCGAGCCGCAGACGGACGGCAGCGAGCGCGCGGGCGGCGCGTCCGCCGCGTTCGGCCGCTCGCGAGCTACTAGTCTCAAGAGGGTCCCTCCGCGTAATGGTTACTCCACCGCGGTGGAGCGAAGGCTGTTGCCCGGGTAAGAGGTCTAGTAGAATACATGATACGTCATTGATTGGGTCGAAAGAATTTTTTTTTTTTGACAGTGGGTCCATAGAATGGGTCAGAACGCCCCGAGATCGTAGATTCACTCAACATCTGAGGATTTTTTTGGAATGTTTAAAATTTTCGGTTACGCGAATTACGAGTCGTCTTTATCTTGCGGTGTGAGTAGTTAAAATGGTTTCCGTGTATGCATATACTTGAAAATTAAGAATTTGAATTTTTTTATTTAACTTATTTTTATTTTTGACAATTTTTGTAAATTTTTCAAAATTGACATATTATATTTTATGCCCTAAAAGTCATTTTTAACCGACTTCCAAAAAAGGAGGAGGTTCTCAATTCGGCTGTATGTTTTTTTTTTTATTTTTTTTTTTTGTATGTTTGTTACGCGATTTCTCCGTCAATTGAGGGCTGATTTAGAAAATTCCTTTTTTGTTTGGTAGGTCATACTTCAGAGGTGGTCCCATTTCAATTTTATCGAAATTGATTGAGCGGTTTATGAAAAATCAACATAATACTATGGTGTGTGGTTACCTTCAGCAAAACTTGTCATGTGGTCGTTTTCAGAAATTTTCAGTTTGATAAAATTAAATTACTATGGTGTGTCGTTACCTTCAGCAAAACTTTTGTGATGTGCACTTATTCAGCAATTTGCAGTCTGACACATATGGCGAATAATTCTGTACCACTTCAATCGATTTCGATTATTCGATTTCGATTATTCTTTTTTATGTAATATGACTAAAAAGAATTTAATAAAAACTGTTTTAAAAAATATAAAACCGACTTCCAAAAAAAAAAAACTAGAACTAAAAAGTATGAAATAAGTACCTAATATTTTGAAATTTTCTCTGTCCTATTGAAGTACATGAATCGATATACTAGTGATACATATTCGGACCCTTGTTTCATGAATATTCTTTTGAAATTTTTCTTTTCCGACCGGCCAGATAATATCCGACCGGCCGGCTTAATATATTATGGTACGAGTACCATCGAGCTGGTCTGATGATGGAGACGGAAGGTGGCGATAGGAACTCCTAAACTACACATGATAAACCCATCTTGTTTGGGCTCGTTGCATTTTTCTTCGCGAGCAATTTACTTTAGACCTAAGATATTCTCCGGGGGCCGATTTTGAAAATTCTTTTTTTTTTTTTGTTCGAAAGGGGATAACCCTGTGGTTTTTTTTTTATGGAAACTGACACGGTTGGCTACATCACCTACAACGTCCGTGATGTCAGCCCATAACACCGGGTGAACTAAGTGCCATGTCAGTGCTTCCCCCTTTGATCGTGCTGACTACACTGAACTGGTCGGAAAACACAAACTATTTACATAGCCGTTTCGACCGACGACGTTTCATTCAGTATATTTTTGAAGGCGGTTTTTATATTTTTATTTTAAATAGTTTTTTTTCAATGTATCCGAAGGTATGGATGTAATGCAATGCATGAGATTTGTGAATTTTTTAGAATAATTCTATTTGATAAATAATGTATAATATACTCTTCTCTATCCACTGTATCGCTTAAGGCCCTGTCAACCCGTGTTCACCCGTACTCCTCTTTCAAGTCGCCGCTTTCGCTGGTTGGAGTAGAATGCAACACAATCAATCAATCAAAAATTAGGTTTTCATTTTTTTATTCCAAAACTACAGATCGAAACAAAAAAGTAAAAAGCTACGTATTTAGATATACATTCAACAAAATAAAACATATTTTTTCCTTGGTTTGGTCACGTTGCCTTAAATAACTAAATTCAGAGGCATGTTCATGATTTTTGACGTGATAACGTCTTATAAATTGATGAACACCGGCTGCACGCACGAAAAAGTGTCACATTCCATCTGAGCCTGTGTGTGCAAGCGAGAGCGCGTAACAAGCGATAGAGAGGCACAATCGGTCCAAGCATCGGCTTGTACACATTTATCTCTCTGGTTCTAAAGTACCAGGGCAGCACAAATTGAAAGGAGGTTACTCTTACCATAATATATTAAGCGCATCTGGCCGGTCGGAAAAGATTTCAAATTGACATTATCACGTAAAACTATCGTCTGTAAACCGACTTTACAGACAACCATTTTTTTTCTATCAAGCGAAGTTGATCAAATCGTGTTTTCAAAAAGCTATCGATCATTGCTGATAGATGAAGTTTTACATAATATATTAAAACTGAATCTGTCAGGTAAGTAATATTGGCGGTACACTTCTTGAAATTCGAGTCAGACGCAGTCTCACATCACCTTATTGCTTCTCGATGGCTTCTCGTATTTCCGCTTACTTTAACCTCCGATATGCAACTCTTGGCGACTTTTGTTTCGTATAACTTGATGAATATAGGCACTTACGGTGTTTTAATCACTATGAAGAACACGCATTTCACGCACCTTTAACTTGACGTCATAGAAAACAAAATTGCTAAAAGGTTCGATAGATTAAATAAATAATTACCTATGTCATAGGTGTTAATTTCTCGGACAACAAAAAGGGATTTTTTCACATTCAGTTGTTAATTTATCCTAAGAGAACATAATGTCAACAGTGATCAAACTATTCCATTCTGTTACCAGATGTTCGATCAATCGAACTGGAAAAAAAAATTCTGAATCGATAAATTATATTATTCTTTCCATTTCGTGCTACAGAAAAATACAGTCACCGAAAATATTGAAAGTATAATAACTTATATAAGTAATAACTTTATGAACATTTGATTTGCAAATACTTAACAGGTATGTGCTTTTTAAATTACCGAGGTTGTTAAAAATTATTAGAAAATTTAAAGGCTTTACTCGCGGTCGTCTGCGAGCTGTGTGACTCGACGTTCGGGCCAAACGTATGGGCCATCATCATGAGCACACTGCGCCGGCGCGGCGCGAAGGACGACTCACAGAGAACTGTCAGTTCTCCGTCCGTCGCCGTTGACGATGACGAAGATTGTAGCGGTGGCCAGTGCGGTGCTAGCTCTCGCGGAAATCACAATTGTACGGAACCCTCTCCACGCGAGTCCACTCGCACTTGACCGCTTTTTAGGGTTCCGTATCCGTACACTACTATTCCGTACACTATTACAGAGTATGTCTGTCTGTCTGCCCGTCTGCCCGAGGGCTGTATCTCTTGAACCGTAATAGGTAGCACGTTGAAATTTTCACAGAATATGTGTTATTGTGGCCGATATAACAACAAGTAATAGAAATAAGAAAAAGTAAAAAATTCACGGGGGTTCCCATAGAAGAAACTGAAAAGTGTATATGCGCCATCTACCGAAAAGAGTATGAAGCATTTTAACTAATACATAGATGGCGTGAGTGGCGCTGACCATGACGTGGCGATACGGAACCATCGGTGCGCGATTTCGACTCGCACTTAGCCGGTTTTTAACATCCCATTTAGCGAAAATAGGCCCAGCTAGATCCGCCATTGCGCGGCCGTCGCGCGCGCATTGAAGCTGTCACAAAGTCGCATTAGTCAATATTACAGTTTCATGATCTATGTAATAATGAGTTAGGTGCACTCGCTGCGCTGGCGCATGTGCAATGTTTTCACACTACCTACATGACATGAGGCACTCAGTACTCGCACATAGCTGCGAATTTCTTCGCGGAAATATCTGCACACACATATTAATGTATTTATGTAGTATTCGTATTTACGTCGTTTCAGCAAATAGGCCTAGCCATTCAAAGGGGCAACGCAGCCAGCGTATTGGGTACTGTGGCGGAGTCGGAGGAATTGGACGAAGTTTTTTACTTACAGTAATCTTATTAGGTTAATTATATCAATGTTATACATTTGTAAGTTAGGTTTTAATTATTTTGTTATTAGTATCTTTAGTGTTTGTAATGTTTTTCTCGCGATTCGTATGTAGTTTCTTTCTTTACTGTCTAACTAGGCTTGCCAGATCTGATGTTAGCCTTCCCGGGACATATCTACTATCTGCACTCCTTCACAAAAAAGATGGAAAAATATTTATACAGTATTTTCGCCAATCAGTCAGCCTCGATAGCTCAGTGGTGCAGACAGTCAAATGTCGCTATTGAATGTTAAGCAACGCTGGGTGCGGCCAGTACTTGGATGGGTGACCGCTGACCGTTGGAGGCCGACCGAGGTTCGGATTCCTCGTAAAACTATAGGTCCCTTCCCTCCTAATCTTACTTGGTGGTAGGGTTTAACCCGCCCGGGTTGATACCACCGCACTGAATGAAACGTCGGTCTAAACGGCTATGTATATAGTTTGTGTTTTCCGACCAGTTCAGTGTAGCCGGCACGATCAAAGGGGGAAGCACTGACATGGCACCTAGTTCACCCGGTGTTATGGGCTAACATCACGGACGTTGTAGGTGATGTAGCCAACCGTGTCAGTTTCCATAAAAAAAAAATTCTGTTATAATTTTTACGGCGTACTTTTAGAGTGTTTTTTTTTTATAGTATACAACTTTAGTAAGCAACACTACACTAAAATGAAAGTAGAATCTTCCTTTACATTAATTATTCATATTTCTTGTGAGTTGCTAATTTGAGTAATTTATCAGCATCTGGACTTCTGTTCGCCGGCTTATTTGCGCGACGTCAAGTCGTGTGTACAAACATATTTTTCTTCCCGGGACAAATTGCACTCTCCGGGACAAAATGATCCTTCGCCCGGGACACGGGACATGCAACCCTAAGTCTAACACATTGCCACAAACTATTCTTGTTCGCCTGCATGTACTTCTCCTACATCCCAGAGGTTAGTTAGAATAGAATGCCTCGAGGCATTAAGCTCGCCTGTTGTACCTAATTTTTATAAATAGGTGTTCAATAAAGAATATATACATACATACACAATTTGTTTAGGCTTTCGTACGGGACCCTATTACGAAGCCTTCGAAGTCTGTCTCTCCGTCTGTCCCACCTTTAAAGGGCTCTCATGAATTCTCATGAACCCTAATAGTTAGCTGATTTAAATTTTCACAAAATAAATAGGTATGTGTTATTATGGCGAATGTCCTTACAAATAATAAAAAAAAAAAATAAAAAAATTTAGTGGCGTCGCCATACAAGAAACGTGTTTCGTTTTTATGGAAACTGACTCGGTTGGCTACATCACGTACAACATCCGTGATGTCAGCCCATAACACATTGGTGAACTAGGTACCATGTCAGTGCTTCCCTTCGGTCGGGCCGGCTACTCTGAACTGGACGGAAAACACGAACTATTTACATAGCCGTGTCGACCGACTTTTCATTCAGAGGGACTTTTCACCACCGCGAGCGGGTTAAACCCTACCACCTAGTACGGTAAGAAGGGAAGGGAGCTACAGTTTTTCGTGAAATGCGAACCACGGGGCTGCCCGTCGCTGCCTACGCCAACGGTTGAGCGATTTCTTTATTTGGTCGAGCGATAAAAACTTTGGTAATAACAACGGTCGAGTGATGATATCAAAGTGTTTTTTGTTCTGTCGTAAAAACGGTAATACATACAAGCGTCAAACTTGGTGTGATTATAGTGCAAACTCTAAAGGAAAACAACAAATAATAAAAACCGACAAAATGTGATTCGGGTTCGCGCTCAGGATCCCGAAGTGAATCAAAGAAAAAATGTTTTTTTAAATACCTAACACAAATAAAAGCGTGGTGGAACGGAACCCTATTCCGACTCGCACTTGGCCTGTTTTTATGGAACCTGACACGGTTGGCTACTTTATACGGAGTACTCTTTTCTATTCTGTGACTTTACACAACACTACATTACACAACACTACACTGCATTGACACTCACTACGTACACACACACACACGTTGATCCCACTAACTAAACTATAGCCTAATCAGGGAAACAAAAAATGGCCAGACGTCAATGTATGTACAATTTATGCTTTATCTGTTTGTCATTAGGCTGTCTGTTTTCTATTATATAAATAAATAAATAAATAAATTTACCTAGTGTCTGTACGGACCCCTAAAAATGTAAAAATAAACAATAATTGCCAGCAGCTAATATGTGAATGACATATTAAGCCAAAAGTCAACTACAGACTACGTCAAATCATTTAAATGTTTAAAAAAGGAACAAGCTACACAGCAACTAGAATCACAAATACTTGCAATCCATGACCGGGCTGTGAAAACAAAACAATTTGAAAGAGATATAATGAAGCAACGTGTAGATGGAAAATGCAGACTATGCAAAGAAAAAGACGAAAAGGTTGCACGTTTTGAACCGTGTGGGGCCGGTACTTTAAAAGAATAGCCCCACTGCATCTCTCCCCGTGCATGTCGTAAAAGGCGACTAAGGGATGTGACTCCCTTCTTATATAACTAGGTGGTAGGGTTTAACCCGCCCCGGTTGGTACCACCGCACTGAATGAAAGGTCGGTCGAAACGGCTATGTAAATAGTTTGTGTTTTCCGTCCAGTTCAGTGTAGCCGGCACGACCGAAGGGAAGCACTGACGTGGCACCAAGTTCAACCCGGTGTTATGGGCTGACATCACGGATGTTGTAGGTGATGTAGCCAACCGTGTCAGTTTCAATAAAAATAAAAAAAAAAAAATAAAAAACGTGTAATTTCTAGTTGCTAAACTTTGTTCAACACTTTATTTAAAAAGACAATCATTTATGAAGTTATAGTTAAATATGTTAAGACACAAATTCTAAAATTAACTCACAAAGAGCAAATATCGTAGAAAATTATTTAGTAATTAGGTATTAACAGTAATCGCCGACTACCTAATAGACCTGATAAAATCAACACCAAAACATACCGCATTGATGTCAGCGTTAATTTCGACAACAATATTACAAAAGAAGAAACTGAAAAATGTATATGCTCTTATGGATCGAAATTCAAAGTTAGAACGGCATTAATTATAGCAAAAACTTACTTGTAAGTATATATATAACATTGTCTGGAAAGCAAGAAAAATACAAGTTTAACAACTGTTCATAGGTCGCTGGTTCCATCCGGCTCGAAGGACCAAAGAAATGTTCGAAAATTGGAAATGGACTGTATTATAAATGTGATATTTGGTACAAATAAGCAAACAGGAAAGGGCTACCTTGCTGTGGAGTCGGAGGTGCTTACTGGCGCCCTGGGACGCCGTTACCTGGGTCCTTACGCCGGTTAGGGGCCCCGCCGTGGAGATCGCCAGGCTAGACCAGTGAAGGAAGACTTTGCGCAGAAAGAATTTTTATGAATAAGATTATCGAGAAGCTTGTGCACGCGCGGTATTATAACGAGAAGCGACAGAATGAAGGTAAATCACAATGACGGTGCGAAAAAGTAAAAACTAAAAATAATTTAATTTGAATATTGACCTGTGGAGATTATTTTCATTCTACCCACAGGGTACACTGGATAGTTTTAAGTCTACACATACGAAAACTGAACAGTAACAAAAGTGATTAATGAACATTTAGAGGAACTCAACCTTCGTGAAACTGTTGATGGAACAATGAATTAAGAAGAGACATACATATCTACAACATCCATCACACATCTATCCCAAGGAGGATAATCTATCCCTTCTCCCGACATGCACTTGGGCGGGGATTGATGTAATTTCAGTGCAAGATGCTCAGTGTCTCGACCAGACGAAGAATTTATGTCAGTACCATATAAAACCATACGTATCAATACTAATAATAAATCTGTCAGGGATGGTCATGGAGTAAGTTACTTTGTTTTGTGAGATACTGAGTTTTTAGACTCTATGTGTGATACTAAAACTAAATTGACCATGTATGTATGTATGTATGTATGTTTCTCCTTAAACCGATCATCCGAATTCGGTGAAACTTAGTACAAGCACATTTAACTATACGTGACACAGGATAGGCTTAACAAAAGTTCCGGTTTCGCCAAGATGTGGTTCTCATACAAACCGAATTGTGCCGCGCGCCGAAATAAAGGTACGGTAGCGGGCTTACTTACTTCCTTTTTTTAAATACGAATTTCACGCGAGCGAAGCCGCGGGCAAAAGCTAGTATACAAATATATATATTTTTTTTCTAGTTCATTGTTTTAAATGTACCGTGTGGGGCCGGTACTTAAAAAGAATACCCCCACTGCATCTCTCCCCGTGCATGTCGTAATAGGCGACTAGGACAAGATGCCGTGCTAAAGGGCACGATACTTCCACCGAGACATGCAGCAGGTGGGTCTTCGTGCCTTACTTGCTGCTTGATCGATTGAATCTTGTACGAATGCTTTGCGAAACGTGGTGGTCGGTGTTGTGCTGTAATTTACCAGTGTTCTTATTATTTTTGAATTATTGTCCCCTCATCATATCATAACCTTATCCAGGGGGGGGGGGGGGGGGGGGAGCGGATAGGCAACGCTCAGGGGCAGCGTCACAGGGGCAGAGTTTGGCGGCCTCCCATGGACGACATCCCAGGGCGGCGTTTCATGGGGCATCTCGCGTAATCTCTCCAGTGACTATAATACTAAGACCTACGACCCGGGAGTACGATTCCCTGCAAATTCTGCCTCCATCTTCCCAGAGGGCTTATCGTGTCGGCGGCTCCGCCCCGTCGTGACCGCGTCATCTTTTTACTCTCAGTTCCGCAAACACAACCTTGTGACGCAACCGTCACCGCTCGCCCGGCCGACTAGCGTGTGCTCTGGTTCAATATTTGACATAATATTGAGCAGATGCGAGCGAAGAAGCGGGTTGGCAAGTAATTGAGGAAGCCGGACCAGTCCGGACCCGCACTTGACTTGTCGAGGAGGTGTTGCTTGCAGATTACGCTGAGATTTACGTGAGTGACACTTCTATCTATGTATTTATTAGATTCAGATTCAGATTCAGATATTTATTTCGCCATAAAGAACACACAACAATAACAATATTATTTCATTGAGACATATGCATATTCAGTATGGTTCGTCATAATTATTTTTTTTGTCATGTCCCGTTCAGCAGTGCAATCTATAAGGAAGAACCGGATAAGAACCTTACAGAGCTTTTTTTAAATATAACTTACATACTAAGTTTTCATTATGTTAAATTGAATATAACATACAATATCTAAGCATATTAATATTCTATTTTCTTCTGTGGTGGTCGGTGTTGTGCTGCAATTTCCCAGAATCCTTGCAGCACAACACCGCTTACCCCGATTGTCGGGGTACAGCGTGTGTGGTATGTATGTATGTATACACTTCCATCCTAAGGTAACCGATAGAATGCCTCACGGCATTAAGCTCGCCTATTGTGAAAGCTTTGTACATTGAACGTGGTACATACCTGGATCAATGCATTCAGGTTTAAGCCCTTCAGGTGGTTTTTGGAAAATGCTGTATCTGGTCACTTGTAAACATAACTTTATATGTGGGTAGGTACGAAATGCGAATGAGTGGACTAGACAAGAACTTTTGAAGTCAAAATCTAAAGGGTTTTATAACAAAAACATTTAATATTTCGAAAAATTACTTAAAAAAACATTGAAAGGTGTTTATTGCACACATTGGTGGCATCAGTCGTGCATAATGCTTGTAAAGCGGCGGGTGGCCGAGTAGTTTGGGCATCGGCTTCTCATGCGAGAGGTCCGCGGTTCGAATCCGGTCGGTGTGTACCAATGAGTTTTATCTGAAGAAAAAATTTGCGTGCACAACTACACCGGCTGCTTCACCGTTCGGAACCGGTGTAAAACTGTAGGTACCCTTCCCTTGCCCCTTACTAGGTGGTCAAATTGTAGCCGACTGGGTTGGTACCACCGTACTTTATGTAAGATGGCCGTATAGCAGCCTCGGTTGTGTTCTCCTCTAGTCCTGTATAGACAGCAATCCAGGGAAGTCTCCGGTACTAGTCTACCTTCTCGGAGGTGATATTGACTGGACACCCATACCGGATTACATAAAAAAAAATCTATATTCACTCAAAGAATGCAGGATGGTTCCTTTTGGATTGCTGGCTATCCTGCACTCTAGTCGAATAAGACCGAACCTTTAATCCAGTGCGGTGCTATAAACAGCTACTAGAACTACAACTTGAGCCTGCCGCCCTAGTAAGGGACGAGGACACACCAAGTTTTACACCGGTTCCGAAAGGTGAAGCAGCAGGTAAGCATTTCGATCAGTAAACTCTGGAACGCTCTCCCTGCCCACATATTTCCCCCAAAGTATAGTCTCGGGTCCTTCAAGAGAGGCGTGAATGGGCACCTGTCAGGCCGACATAGCATTCGTAGCCCCCGCATGCGAGCGAATGTCCATGGGCGTCGCTAGACACCTTATAGGTGGCTCGGCGCCACAGGTCGCGCTTACTATAAAAAAAAAAGTAAAACTCATGGGCGCACTTAGGCCGGATTCGAATCACGGAGCTCGAGAGAAAGGGTCCGACTTGACAACCTATAATGTTGCGCAGGAGTGTACGGACAATGATCCTGGTGTGGGCGCTGCTGCTGGTGGTGGCGGGGTACTGCGCGCGCGCGGCGCTGCGCCGGCGCCGCGCGGACGTGGCCACCGCCAGCATCCCCGCGCTCCGGCCCTGCTGGCCACTGCTCGGCAACGCTCACGTATTCCTCGGCAACTCCGAGAGTGAGTATACTTCTCGCCGTCTAAACTCAACGAAAAACAATAAAATAACTCAATATTGACGATTTCATACATACATACATAGATATCACGCACGCTGTATCCCGACAATCGGGGTAAGCAGAGTAATCGGTGTTGTGCTGCAAGAACTCTGGTAAATTACAGCACAACACCGACCACCACGTTTCGTAAAGTATTCGAACAGGATTCAATCGATCAAGCAGCAAGCAAACAAACCCACCTGTTGCATGACTCGGTGGAACTACCATGCCAAGGTGAGAGGTGGCGAGCCTGTCGCCCTTTAGCACGGCATCTTGTCCTTATTCCTTTAGTCGCCTTTTACGATATGCGTGGGGAGAGATGCAGTGGGGATATTCTTTTTAAGTACCGGCCCCACACAGTACTATTGACGATTTCAAACACAACATTATTTGATAGATAATTGTCCCTATAAAGGCGACTAAGGGATAAGGACAAGATGCCGCGCTAAAGGGCGACAGGCTCGCTAACTCTCACCTTGGCACGGTACTTCCACCGAGTCGTGCAGGAGGTGGGACTTCGTGCCTTATTAGCTACTTGATCTATTGAATCTTGTTCGAATTCTTTGCGAAACGGGGTGTTCGGTATTGTGCTGTAATTTACCAGAGTTCTTGCAGCACAACACCGATTACTCTGCTTATCCCGATTATCGGGATTCAGCGTGTGTGATATGTATATGAAAATATCACACTTCAAATGAACAATACCAAACAGTAAAACAACGAATGCACGAAATAGTGCTAGCTGTAAGAATTCGTTCTGGCCATATTCCATTGAATAAATTTAATTTTTTGTTGAAAAAGAGAGATTCCCCAAATTGTGATCGGTGTAACAAGGAGGGATGTATCATTTGCTGATGGAGTGTGGTCAGACCGAGGAGTTACGGAGGGAATTTCAGTCGTCACTTATTACGGTGAACAGACTCAATTTGTTTTTTTTAGTATACATAAACAGTTGGCGAGCCCAAGTGAGAGGGATTTAGTAATTGTGTTGGATTTCGTGGAGCATTCTCTATACCTTAGGGACTCTAGGCCCTGAGGGATGGAGAAGATGGATGCTTGGAGCTTTAACAATTTATTGTTAAAAGCCCTAAAAAAAGAATAAAACAATACTGTTATATTCATATTGATTTTAATTGTTTTCCAGCAAATGCTTGAATGCACACAATGTTCACACAATGCACACGAAGATACGAAGAAAATACGGGAGTAGTAGTGACTAGGTACACAATAGACACAACTTACAGTTTTAACAGATACAGTTTGAGAACTAGAATAACTATAATTTAAGCTTGATAATTCTGACCACATAAAATCCAAAGTTAAAGTTATAGTATAAATGAAATCAAGTGTATAGAGCCTTTGTCAGAAATCATAACGAACCAACAGAAACGTATTATTTGAATTTGGAACCAAAGAGTTTGTATTACGACCGCAGCGACGTAATACAAACTCTTTGTCTGGAACGAGTCGTCTTCAACTGCCTACTCTAGCTCAAAAACATCCTTGACCTGAACCTTAAAGTATTCTCACCAAAGAGTAAACAAAATATATTGACGTAAGTACATTTCATGTACTCACCTAAAGGTTTTCTGTATACTTGCTTACTCATGTGTTTAAACAGTTGTTGTTAATAATTTCATCATTGATCTGTTGCCACTGTTGGACTTTCGAAACCACTGATGACCGACTGCTTGAGGCCGCCTCACCACCTGGCGAACACCATAGTACTTCGGATCAGTTAATAAAACATGTTATTTGTACTCGTTGGTTATCACCAGCAGTTGTGTGCGTTGTGTGTGCAGAGATGTTGGAGAAGATAGAGTACGTGGCGGACAAGGCGCTGCTGGAGCGCGGCATCATCAAGTTCTGACTCGGCATCAGACTCTATATCTGTGTGTTTAGTATAGTTGTGTGCGTTGTGTGTGCAGAGATGTTGGAGAAGATAGAGTACGAGGCGGACAAGGCGCTGCTGGAGCGCGGCATCATCAAGTTCTGGCTCGGCATCAGACTCTATATCTGTGTATTTAGTATAGTTGTGTGCGTTGTGTGTGCAGAGATGTTGGAGAAGATAGAGTACGTGGCGGACAAGGCTCTGCTGGAGCGCGGCATCATCAAGTTCTGGCTCGGCACCAGACTCTATGTTGGTGCGTTTACAATTTTAATTATAATTTTTTTTTATCTAAATCAATCTCACAGGTTATTCCTAATACATTAAAGTCAAAAGAAAGGGCTATATGTTTTGTCCTATGTAATATAGTAGACGCGCGCGTTCGTGTCGATCGAGGATTGAGGAAGAAATGAGTAGGAGTGGGGTCCGTATATTCCCCTCTGCCGCTTCCGCGCTCGCGTGTACCCCTACATTTACCTACACATTCTCACACACACTCATGCACTTTCTTGCATTACTAACGATCGTCACGAACGCGCGCGCCTACTGTGCGTACTTACTAATACTCAAGTGTGTTTTACGATTTTAAAAGGCACAAGATGCCGTGCATAAGGTTGATAGGCTAGCCACCTCTCACCTTGGCACCGTCCTTCCACCGAGTCGTGTAGAAGGTGGGTCTTTCGTCTTCGCGGGTCTTCGTGCCTTACTTGTGCTTGATACTTGTCTTGTCCTAATACTTTGCTAAATGTTGCGGTCGGTGTTGTGCTATAATTTCTAAGAGTACTTGCAGCACAACACCGTTTACTCTGCTTACGCCAATTGTCGGAACAGCGTGTTGTATGTAGATTTTAATAATTTTCAATTTGATTTATCTCTCTAATAGATATAAATTCTATTTGAACATGAGATTTTCTTTCGAAATTTTGTTGTTACCTATATTGTATAATTTGAAAACCAAAACGGTTTTTTAAACCCCAGCGGAGAACCAGTATCATTGTTTTCTGTTCTATCATCTCCATTGTTGCTATTGATTGTTAAGCAAACGCTGGGCGCGGTCAGTACTTGGATGGATGACCGCTCGACCGTTGGAGGCTGACCGTGGTTCGGATTCCACGTAAAACTGTAGGTCCATTCCCTTCCTACCATACTCGGTGGTAGGGTTCAACCCGGGCGGGTTGGTACAATACAACCGCTCTGAATGAAACGTCGGTCGAAAAGGCTATGTAAATAGTTTGTGTTTTCCGTCCAGTTCAGTGTAGCCGGCACGATCAAAGGGAAGCACTGACATGGCACCTAGTTCACCCGGTGTTATGGGCTGACATCACGGATGTTGTAGGTGATGTAGTCAACGCTGTCAATTTCCATAAAAAAAAAATTTAAAAAAATTGTCAAATTGTACCGACGGATTGTTAAACATGATGCATGTTGAAGAGTTATCTATCAGACGCGTGTGTCAATCGAGATTGGTTCTGCCTGCCTACCCCACTGAGAAGTAGGGTGTGTATACGGTGTATATGTCAAGTAGGGGTTGTGCTCGCAGCGGTGGCGAACCCCGAGGACGCGCAGGTGGTTCTGGAGACGTGCCTGGAGAAGGACGTGGTCTACCGCTTCATGCACCCCTGGCTCGGCAACGGACTCTTCGTCGCTCCAGGTCAGTCGGTACACATCTTGTACTTTTTTCAACCGACTTCCAATAAAAGGAGGAAGTTCTCAATTCGTCTGTATATATTTTTTTGTGGGTATGTTACTCGATTTCTCCGCCCACAACAACAACCGATTTCAATTTTTTTTTTTTCAGGAATAGTGCATATCTCAGGGTTGGTCCTTTCATAAATTTTATAAAAGAATACCACCCCTACGGGTGGGAAAGGGGGAACACTTTCATACTAAAGAATTTTTAACCGACTTCACAAAAGGAGGAGGTTATCAATTCGAGTGTATGTTTTTTTTTTATGTTTGTTACGCGATTACTCCGTTAATTGTGGACTGATTTTGAAAATTCTATTTTTGTTTGTTACGTCATACTTCCGAGGTGGTTCCATTAAAATTTTATCGAAATTGGTTTAGCTGTTTTTGAGAAATCAACAAAATACTACGGCGTGTAGTTACCTTTTACGTTTTACGTGGAAATCCGAATTACGGCCAGCCTGAACGGTCGGCCGATCATCCATCTATTGTCTCCCAGCCCCGATTATTCATAGCACCAGCAAAGTGCCGAGGCGACGAAAACAATGCTATCGGTACTAATAATAAATCTGTAAGGGATGGTCACGGAGTAACTTTTTTTTTTTATGAAATACTGAGTTTGTAGACGCTATGTGTGATACTAAAGCTAAATTGACGATTTTTAGAATTCTTTTCTCTGTGTATGTATCTCAAAATCAAATCAAATTAAAATATGTTTATTGCCTTTAAAAATTTTGCAAAAGGCTTTCTCCTCCAGTCAACCTTTGGGCTATCATGAATGACTGTGGAGTGGCAGAGAATAAATAAGAATGATGTAGACAATTTCAACAACTTATACAAAATAAATATAAATAAATAGATAAAATATATAAATACAGCAAACGCGAGACGCGAAACTGTTACTCGGGTTGACCAGGTTCTCGAAAAAGTATCCTCTTGGGGGAAGAAGAACTTGGTCAACTTCAACGTAACCAAGACGCAAGCTTGTGCCTTCTCTACTAAGGCTGATCCGTTTCCTCTCCAAGCCACTTTTCAGGGCAGCCAAGTCCCCAACGATGGTAGTCTGGGCGTCCTGGGTATGGAGGTGTCCAGGGACGTTGGGTTTCGATCGTTCATAGAGTCCAAGGCGAAACTAGCGTCTCGAAAATTAGGGGTCCTTTACCGCTGTCGGCGATTTTTCACGCCGGTCCAACTGCTTACACTCTACAAAGCACAAGTAAGAGCGGTGATGGAATATTGCAGTCATCTTTGGGAGGGTTCCCCTGAGTACCTTCTTTCAGCCTTGGATTCTATTCAGCGACGAGCCATTCGCCTCATTGGTGACTCCGTACTCACAAAGGACCTTCAACCTCTAAAGCACAGACGTATCGTTGGGTCATTGAGCCTGTTTTATCGGTACTACTATGGCCGCTGCTCTGACGAACTTGCTTCCCTTATCGCTCCCCCTCCTGTTCGCCTTCGCCAAACCCGCCATACTCTCGCGGAACACCCGTTTGTAGTCGACAGAAGAGTTCTTCGAACTGCATGATTCTCTAAATCGTTCTTGTGCCGCACTGCAAAGGTATGGAACGGGCTCCCAGGGAATATCTTCCCCCACTCCTACAATCCACAGATCTTCAAATCGCGGGTTAATAGCCTTTCCCCAGCAACATTAGTCCACCTCCAAGCCGGACTGGCACCTCCTCGGGGGTGAAATTGGCTGCGCCTGAGGTTGCGACCTCGGACAGAGCCACCCAGTTCGGTAGCAATAAAAAAAAAAAAAAAAATACATACAAATATATACATGAATAAAATATACAGATAAAACTAACATTAGACTCTAATCCATAAATAGGGAGTAATATTATGGTTTCAGAAAGTGATACAGTATACGCTTGACGAGTCAGTATACGCCGACAGTATACGTATCTATGTTACTCCATAACTCTTAAAGCGATCATCCGAATCCGATGAATCTTACCACGAGTACAAACAAGATTTGGCTCTCATACTTCCGCACGAATTTACGGCGACATACGAAAGAGCTCAACGCGGGAGGTAAAGAAACCTTCCCACACATTGCATAACCCTGATCAACATCTCGCGCTCGGATCTTAAGGTAGCCACAAACGGCGACGCGACTCCACGTGATTCCAACGCTTGACTCCAAAAACGCTAGAAAAGTCACCGTGTGTGTGAAATCTCACTTGGATTGCGTGGAGTCACGGAATAATTCGGATTTCCAACTATTCCAAAATCCATGACGCCGCGACTCCATTAGACGTAATCCAACTCATCGTGTGTGGAGAATACGCGACGCGGATTCCGGCGACTCCGGACGCCAGCGTCCGTGTGTGGCTGTTCGCGCTTCCATTTTTCGCTCAGTCTGGCTGGCTGGCTGGGCGCGCAGCCGTCGCGTCGTCCCTGTCGTATGTTGCATCGATGATTGCGATATTACAGTTCTAAATTTATTATTACAGTACATAACTCATTCTCGAAGCTAGGGATCCTCGGTTAGGTGGTCTGTGTAGGAAGCGAAGAGTAGCACACAGTCCTCGTGTGGAGTTATAGATGTCTCATATTTGTATCTTGTTTTTTAAGACGAGACGGAAGTTAGATTTCTCCATACAGAATCGTCTTTATACATTTATTTTTTCTAACCCCCTAGATCTTATCCGATTTTTTATTTTTTTTTTTCTTGGACGTTCCTGCCATTGTCATTGTGTTTAGATGAAATATACAACGGATGAGAAAGTTAACTTCCGTCTATTAATCGGATTGTGACTATTCTTGTTTTATTGACTTACATTTATTTCAACTGAACAGTGCAAGTTTTTATTAAAATAGGTTCATTAGTTTTCAAGATATGGGCTGTTAAGTTAAGTGTGTCAAATAGGCGAATAATTCTATAACACGCCAACCGATTTCTGTGAAACTTTTTTATGTGATGTTACTAAAAAGAGTGAAATAAAAAACTGTTAAAAAAAAACAAACAACTACTTCGAAATAAAAATGATTAAATATTTGAGTTGAAGGCGGTACGAAAGCACACCAGAATTTTTTTAGATGAAGGCCTTTTGTCCTTTCTACCGCCGTCAACTCAATAATTTAATCATTTTTATTTCTAAGTAGTTGTTTTTTTAAGTCGGTTCAAGGTTTTTTTTAAACAGTTTTTTTATTTATCACCATGCATGCAAGCAGCCATCAAGCAGCTGCTGCAAAACGTAGTTAATTCCGCTTCCGATTCTTTGACTTCCACAGCGAAGAGCATTTGAGTCATAGGACAGAAGTCGAGCCGCACACTGATAGAAAATGGAATCTCGTAGCGCGGCGGCGTGGAGTCGGAGTCTCCGTGTGTGTGGCTCAGAAATGGACGGCATCCGAGCGAACGCGCCGGTCGCGGCGTTTTGGAAATGGAGTCTCCGTGTGTGGCGGGCTTAAGAATGTATCTACATAACAATTCGCGCGTGCAAAATTTATATTGACATTAAACTGTGAATTCGGCAAACTTGAATTTGTTTTCTGTCATCATTACAAATTTGTGCGAATTCGTTAAAACGTTTTGTCAAGTTCTTGCCATTAACTTTCCTTAAACCGTGTGGGGCTGGTATTTCAAAATGATAGCCCCACTGCATCTCTTTCCGTGCATGTCGTAAAATGCGACTAAGGGATAAAGACAATATGACGCGCTAAATGGCGACAGGCCAGCCACCGCTGACCCAGGCACGGTCCATCCACCGAGTGATGCAGCAGGTGGGTCTTCACACCTTACTTGCTGCTTGATAGTTATTTTGTCCGAATACCTTACCTCGGTTGGCGGGATTCAGCGTGTGGTATGTATATTCTCTTCATTATTTGTATGTCGAATGTGTTTCACTAGCTAGGTGTACCTATTTAGCGTAGCAAGGTTCCATCAGTGTATCATACATAACGTTTGTAAGCATCTGTACCCTTCTTCCGTTGGTACCACCGCATTGAATGAAAGGTCGGTGGAAATGCCTTTGTAAATAGTTCGTGTTTTCCGTCCAACTCAGTGTAGCTAGCACGACCGAAGAGAAGCACTTACATGACTTCTAGTTCACCAAGGTCTATTGTGTCAGCTCAAGGATGTAGCGGTTGATATAGCCAACCCGTGTAGCCAACCGTGTCAGTTTCCATAAAAAAAAACCTTCGATTGTCAGCCTGTTGGTAGCTCGGTGGTGCTATGCATCGGCTTTTGATCTTCGAAGTTATAGGCACACCGGACGCGGTCGGATTTTGAATGGGTACTAGTCCGATCGTTGAGACTAGCCGTGGTTCTGTTGTAAAGGGTGGATAACCTTCTCTTACTTTACTGTACCGTAAATATGTTTAACCTATCGGAATTGGCGACATGACTATGAAAATGGCTATGAAAATAGTCCGTTTACTTCAGTGTAGCCCGCACAATCAATGGGAAGCACTGACATGTCACCTAATTGACCAAGGTGTGATGGGCTGACGTCACCGGTGATGGAGCCAACTAGGTTCGATAGAGAAAAAAATTTGTTTAAATAAAATAAAAAAACAGAGTCAAGTGCGAGCCGGACTCGCGCGCCCAGTTTCCGTAGCGGCCGTCACAATAGCATATTATGAGCATGTAGGTAGAGCGATTTGTTTGTTTTTGTGTGATGCAAATTTTTCATACATTTTTAAAACATCTTCTAGAGCAGTGGTTCCCAAAGTTGTCTGGATCGCAACCCATCTAAAAACAATTCTAAATTCGGAACCCACACCTTACCTAACATGAAACAAAAAAAAAACAGCGTTATATTTCTGCTGCAGTATTTTTTCGTTATACATATGTCAAGGAATGTTCTATTAAGAAAAAAATAAAAACATCCAGTTGTTATTGAAATTTTTTAATTTACTAAATATGTATAAGATTTGCCCTAACTGGTTCGGCTGCGAACGACAGGTCCCGGCCGACAACGTGTTGCGTCCTATCAGTTTCAGGGCCCATCCAATATCCGCTCGCGACCCACCGGTGGGTCGCGAGCCATACTTTAGGAAAGGCTTTTCTAGAGTTTATGCAAAATAATATTTTCTTATTTTCTTACCGAATTTCGACTTGTTATAATTAACCGTTTACAAATTTTGACCCTGCGGCAGACAGACGAAAGGACGCATTCGAGTCAGACGAGTCGTTTTCATACCTCTTGGTTGGAGGTACTACGGAATCTAAAAAAAACATTACCCTCCTTTTTGCTTCGAAGCAGTCGGGTAAAAAGACCCCTCGCCCGCGCGCTCGCTTGAAAAATCGATGACCGCAGATGACACGGAATTGTCCAACAAAGAAAATATATTATCAATACTACTAATAATAAATCTGTAAGGGATGGTCTTGGAGTAAGTTACTTTGCTTTATGAGATATTGCGTTTGTAGACTATATGTCTTATACTAAAACTAAATTGACGATTTTTAGAAATCTTCTCTGTATGTATGTTCTTCCATAACTCTTAAACCGTTCATCCGAATTCGATGAAACTTAGTACAAGCACATTTTACTATAGGGGACACAGGATAGGCTAAATAAGATTTGGCTCTCATACAAACTGAATTGTTCCGCGCGCCGAAATAAAGGTGCAGTAGCGGGCTTATGTACTTTCTTCTTTTTAAATACGAATTTCACGCGAGCGAAGCTGCGGGCAAAAGATAGAAATTTAAATAAATGTGTGTGGAGTTCATTTCCACAGCTTTATGGTGATTGGAATTGTCGGTGCAACCACAAAGGTAATATATAAATGATATACCAACTGTATGGATATTGGACGTTCGAGTATTTACTTATGCTTGTTGTTACTTGCACGAGAGTAAAATATAGGTATGATTTGATAATTTAAAAGTGTGAGAGTTAGATTAATGTGAAATTCTCCACCTATTTGGGCAAATTCCTACATTCTCAAAACCGTGCTAGCACGAAAGGCATACTGGTCGTCTGTTCCAAGTTTGCGCCCGCTGACCGTTATGACGTAACAGCTATCGGTACCGTATACAAAAAAGTCCGATAGGCGAATGTTAAACTGAACTGTCGTTACTAAATATGTAGTACCATGTAATAATAATTCCACGTAATTAAGTGGCATGGATGAGAAGAACGGAAGACCGCGTGTGTGGTGTGCCTTTGGAGAGGCCTATGTCCAGCAGTGGACCGATACAGGCTGATGATGATGAAGTGACATGACTAGTATACGCAAGAATTTTAATTTTTTACTCATACTGGCATTTGAACACAAAAAGTGTTAGTAATAAATTTAACAAATAACACAAAACAGAACAAAGTTCGTACACGC
Source organism: Nematopogon swammerdamellus (assembly GCA_946902875.1). NCBI lineage: Eukaryota > Metazoa > Arthropoda > Insecta > Lepidoptera > Adelidae > Nematopogon > Nematopogon swammerdamellus. The sequence continues at coordinate 21,540,618 of OX336349.1, forward strand.
GCGAGGGGTAGGTAGCTCAATTACACATTAAATACGAACGTGGCTACGCGGCAGCGATGCTAACGGTACTGAGCTTGGCGTCAGCGGGTGTGGCGTGCGTGAGGCGCGGTGTGCGGAAGCGCGGGCTGAGGTAAAGGCAAACTCGGAACAGATATGTAAGTAATACTTATTTGTCAAACAACCGATTACTACCAATTGGCATATCTGTTTTTGCAGAGTAAGTATATGTGTACGTGTGTGTGAGCTGCGAAGTCAGTGCGTAGAAGCAGGCCGGCCGCGGCCGAGGTGCCAACTCGTTAGCACTTAAGCGTTAAGCCGATCGTGTATAAGAATGAAACTATACCGCGGAATTGCACACAAATAGGTTTGCATTGTACGGAATACATTCCGCCAAGGACTTCTCTTAAGTGCACCTAAGTTTATTAACTAAATACTAGAAGAGGCGACGCGCGATTAAGTATGTTACCTGTCGGCAAACGTAATTCGAGGTGCTGTTTAACGTGATACCACCGTCCCCTTTCCACCCGCGCACAACGCACACTGGCTGGAACAGGTTTTGCATCCCGATACGCTGGACTTAGCACAGATGCGTACCAACCGGTTCTGCAGATCATTCCTCCACAGAACTGATAAACTCTGGAACAATCTACCTACCCACATATTTTCGCCCAAGTATAGTCTCGGGTCCTTCAAGGGAGGCGTAAATAGTCAACCGTTAGGCCGGCATGGCGTTCGCAACCCCCGCGTACGACAGAATGTCCATGGGCGTCGGTAACACCTTATGGGAGGCCCGGCGCTATATGTCGCGCTTTCTATAAAAAAAAAGTATACATGCATTCACTGAGTATCCTCACTGTATACATTCACTGAGTATCCTCACTGTATACATTCACTGAGTATCCTCACTGTATACATTCACTGAGTACCCTCACTGTGTACATTCACTGAGTACCCTCACTGTATACATTCACTGATTATCCTCACTGTATACATTCACTGATTATCCTCACTGTATACATTCACTGATTATCCTCACTGTATGCATTCACTGAGTATGCTCACTGTATACATTCACTGAGTATCCTCACTGTATACATTCACTGAGTATCCTCACTGTGTACATTCACTGAGTACCCTCACTGTGTACATTCACTGAGTACCCTCACTGTATACATTCACTGATTATCCTCACTGTATACATTCACTGATTATCCTCACTGTATACATTCACTGATTATCCTCACTGTATGCATTCACTGAGTATCCTCACTGTATACATTCACTGAGTAGCCTCACTGTATACATTCACTGAGTATCCTCACTGTATACATTCACTGAGTATCCTCACTGTATACATTCACTGAGTACCCTCACTGTATACATTCACTGAGTACCCTCACTATATACATTCACTGAATATCCTCACTGTATACATTCACTGATTATCCTCACTGTATACATTCACTGATTATCCTCACTGTATGCATTCACTGAGTATCCTCACTGTATACATTCACTGAGTATCCACACTGTATATATTCACTGAGTAGCCTCACTGTATACATTCACTGAGTATCCTCACTGTAGTACACATGCACTGATTATCCTCACTGTGTACATTCACTGAGTATACTCACTGTATACAATCACTGAGTATCCTCACTGTATACATTCATAGGATTGAAATAAAAACCATCTCACGCTATGAATGCGCTTACGCTCCTCATTCGCGTATTTGCTGACACAAGACGATAAGATGAGCCACACAATACAAGCAACACAGTCATTGTGAACTGAGCAAGCTGATTTGGCCGGTGACATGTTTTTTCGAGAGTGATGTATGACAAAGGCTCATCTAGTACGTTTTAATTTCTTTATTTATTTCCGTGTTTATTTAAACGACAATTGATGCTTGGTTCAATATTAACTCAGGGGTGCGGTCGGTCGACTGTCGTCGGTCGGATCATAACCACACCTGGGCGTAGTCAGTGGATGGATGGGTGACCGCTCGACCGTTGGAGGCTGACCGTGATCCGGATTTAACGTAAAACCTACAATTTTACGTGAAATCCCATCCCTTTCTTACCTTACTAGGTGGTAGGGTATATATTATATTTTTTTAGTAATTCGCGTACAAACGAACAAACAAACCGACAAACTGAAAAACATAAACATTTCAATAATAGTTTTTTTTACGTTCTATTACATATTCCTCCCGTCTCCCAGATTTTTTTTTTTTTTTTGCAAAAATCGTTCATGTACAGACACGGTAAGTCTACGATTTTATTATATGTATAAAAGATAGATGTACTAACCAAGAACGTTAGAAGAGGTTGGACGTCGGACTGTCCAATGGTTGTATGAGAACCAGCGTCGCCGAGCTCCGCGGGTAGCGGAGGGAACGGCGCGCGCTCTGGTTGGGTGGTATCGGGTGCTATCGCGCTCTGATTGGGTGGTAACGAATTTTATTGTTACGTTTTTACTAATATCGTGCTACGCTGGCGCGGGGAAGGTCCGAGGTTTTTTTTATGGAAACACGGTTGGCTACATTACTCACCTACAACATCCGTGATGTCAGCCCATAACACCGGGCTAACTAGGTGCCATGTCAGTGCTTCCCTTCGATCGTGCCGGCTACACTGAACTGGACTGAAAACACAAACTATTTACATAGCCGTTTCGACCGCCGTTTCATTCAGTGCGGTGGTACCAACCCGGGCGGGTTGAACCCTACCACCTAATAAGATAGTAAGGGAGGGGACACAGTTTTACGTGGAATCTGAACCACGGTCAGACTCCAACGGTCGAGCGGTCACCCATCCAAGTACTGACCGCGCCCAGCGTTGCTTAACAACAGTCGACTGTCTGCACCACTGAGCTATCGAGGCTGACGTCCCGTACTAACAATATGTGACGTGCATTTTGTGCAGTGGGGCTGTGGAAGTGTCACCGCAAGGTGCTGCTGCCCGTGTTCAGCAAGCGCGTGGTGGAGCAGTACGTGGGCGCGGTGGGCGAGCAGGCGGCGCTGCTGACTGCGCGGCTCGCCGAGCGGCTCGGCACAGCGGAACACTTCGACGTCCTCAAGTACATCACCGCTTGCACTCTCGATATAGTCTTCGGTCAGTATTCCTACCGCCTCGCATGTCCAAGGCTAACGTAGCCAGCAATCTACGGTAGGTATTGCCTTCCCTCGTCCCACTAGCCCCATGCACAACCGTAACGATCGCCGGTACGCTTGGAACATTAAGAAACTTACAGATGGTCTCTGAGTCACAGACGATTTGTGGGCTCGCTTAGTCTGTTTTACAGATACTCTGCGGAACTAGCATCCCTTATTCCCTGCCACCCGTCCTATCTCCGCATGACTCGTCGCAGAGAGACTCAGCACCCTTTTGTTGTTGACATTGGGCTTTTGAGAACCCATCGGTTCTCTAAATCGTTTCTTTGTCGCGCCGCTAGAGTGTGGAACTGTCTTCCGGCGAGTGTATTTCCTGAATCCTTTAACCTGGGTGTCTTCGACGTATTAACGGGCTAGACAGCCTAGCAACAGTCCGCAAATCTGTTGGCATGGCACCTAACTGTGCGTGGTTTCGCGAGGAGAGGTGATTTTGGCTCTGTCGACTGCACCATTGGTCTCTCGGCACAGCCACCCATGCTGGTTTACATAAAAAAACATACATATGTCGTATGTATCTTCTTAGGACACTCCTTTGGGAAGAGGCACTCCTGGAAGAACTGGTCGCCTATCACGAGTCCGAAGGTATAACTGATCTTGCTTTCAAAATCTGTCTAAAACTTTCCGCAGAAAAATCGAATAACTTTTTGTTGTTCAAAATATTTCTTCTATCGCACCGCTGCTAGAGTTCGAAATTGTAGGAGTCTTCAAACGTCGTATTAACAGGCTGAATAGTCCACAAACCGTGGTTTCCCTTGATGTGGTGAATTTGGCTGTTACGTGCACCTTTGATTCAGCCACACATACTGGTTTTTATTGAACAAAACACAATCTCTCTCCCAGAGACGGCGATGGGCGAGCGGATGGACGTGCAGCGGTCTCCGGAGACGCCGTATCTGCGCGCGCGCAACACCGTCATGACTATACTGAACATGCGGTTGTTCAAGGTGTGGCTGCAGCCGGACTTCCTCTTCAACCTCACCTCCTACGCCAAGCAGCAGAAGGAGAGCATCGACCTGACCCACAAATTCACTGATGAGGTAGGTACTGTTGAACCCTTTTTACTATTATTTATCATGCCTCACCATGAAACCTTATAATATCGGCCGAGCACCGGTGGGAACAGGGGGAAATATTATTTTATAGATAGAGAACCGGCATAGGTTGATTTGCCCAATGATCAGTCGAATGAAGTCAGTCAATCTCAGCCAATAACATCTCTCCTCGCCAAACTACTCGCAGTGAGGTACCATTCCAACTGTATGAGTCGGACAAAAAGGCAGACAATTTGCTCTTAGCGTGTATGCGCACTTCTCTGTGAGCTCTTGACAGGGCGGATATTTGCTGTGGTCGTATGCCCTGCCTGGAGAACCCCGAGCTCTCTATGCTTTGGGTTCATGTGAACTTGGGGACGGTGTCGTGCGTGTGTGTGCACCTGTCTTAACAGGTCGCGAATTGGCGACGCGGGGGCATCTCGATTATTCGAGCACTTGAGTAGAGGGGCAGATTAGGTTTAAGTATTGGCGTACTGGAGGAATGCGTCGAATTTGGCACTACGCGTCGGCAGATTGGGATGGGATACGCGCATACCTCGCATCCTATCCTTGGATCAGATCTATGCTTCAGTTCGGATGATCCGTCGGAATGCGCCAATGCCTTTCGCCGAGGTGGTTCTGGAGGGAATGGAGTTGTTCATTCCCAGTGCCCCAGTCCACTTTAGTGGTAGAAGCCAGCCACGACTGTGCTGTGGCAGCTAATGGCGCAGATTATCGCGAATGATCGCGCGCTCGTGCCAGACAATATTTAAATATCCCCGAACTTAATAACGAATTAAGAAACATCTTCAGATGCTGCAAAAGGCCTGGGCCAAATTCAAACATATTGGCAGAGTTGACGATAGGCTGAACCAGCGCCTATATCTGGGAGCCGGAGTCTCACGCAAACAGTCTATCTCCAGATGGGGCCGTAGAAATTTGGTCGAGTTCAACGCTTCCAAGAAACAAGTTTGCGCGTTCAGCGCAAAGAGAGCAGCGATCACACAAGATTCTTCCTTCCAAGGCACATCGCTTAAATTAAACGAACACCTTTATTAGGTCCTCGGAGTCGAACTGTCGCATGACCTAAACTCCAGGCATCATATCGATTGGCAAGGCTAAGCTGGCTTTTAGAAAGCTGGGCGTACGCAATATTATTGTAAGGTTAATGGCGATCAATTAATATTTGCAGGTTGTGAAAAGGCGACGTAAGGAACACGCGGAGAGAAAGAAGAGTCCAGAAACCGATGTAGCAACAAGTGAGTTGGGAAGTTGTGATGCTGCTTATTGTAGATCATATTCGAATTCAAATATTACGCTTGGCAAAACTAGGCGTTAGGTCAGTGTCGTCTGTTATTGCAATGTGAGTTTCTTTCATATTTCAACAATGTCCGTCGTATGGTGTACAGATAAATTCCGGGTGGTACTGGACCTACTTTTTGAGAGGGAGATCGAGTTCACTGACGAGCAGCTGCGGGAACACATCGACAGCATCACCATCGCCGGCAACGACACCACGGCGCTCGTGATCGCCTACACGCTGGTGCTGCTCGGCGCGCACCCACGCGTGCAGGAGAACGTGTTCGCCGAGTAAGTCCTTCCGCTGTCTGTGCGTATCCGTAGGAATACATCGACAGCATCCTAGTGTAAATTTATTATCGATTGTTCACAGACTGAAGGATATATTTGGTGACTCGGACCGGCAGGCCGACAAGGACGACTTGTCCAAAATGCAGTACCTAGAGCGAGTTCTGAAGGAAAGCATGCGGCTGTACACAGTCGTACCGATAGTAGCTCGCACCGCCGACAAGGATATTCAACTCGGTGAGTTGATAGGAAATACATTTAACACTTTGATTAAATTTTACACAGGAACACATAAAATATGGACAAAAGGTAACGTAATGTCTAAGGAATTTTCTTCCAGTATAACTTAGGGGTACCTACAATAACTTACAGGTGAGAAAGAAATATACTTACCTGGTATGAGATAGTTAGGTACTGTGATCACCAGTGGATGCCAAATATAAAATAAAATAAACTTAGGAGGAATTGCATCTATAATAGGATGTTGAAGATGACACAGGCGAGCTGCACGTATCTATCGTGAATGAGTTGGAATATGGTATAGTGGAATGGAAAGGAAAATTCAACAACAAGCTATGGATTGACCTAACCTAATGTAACGATGATAGCCACGATAACTATAGACATGTGACGCATGAACTACTGTTTGAGGAACTTTTCGTTGGTTGAAAGTAAATAACTAAATGAGAAATCCTAAGTTTCATATAAGTACATAACGCAGCACAAATTGTATGAAGCACTGACGCTTTCGTCATCTATCAGTGGTATACCTGTAGCGATCCCTAGTCTAAATCTGTATACTTACTTACCATATTAGTTCCTCGGTTTCTCTCAAGTTTCTTTAAGCAACACCGAACTGTAGGTATAATGTAAAATGTTTAATCGAATCCAACAGAATATTAATGGATTTCGTCAGCCCACAGGTGGAACGATTCCACAAGCCGTGCTTCCTATAAACTAGTTTGAAGTTGTCTACCCGTGGACTTGTAGGAACGATCACTTTTATTAGATTATCGTGGTTTGTTGTCGCGCTCTTCTCGCTGTGCAACCGCGCGAACCCAACCTCATCCAGACACTGCGGTCGCCAGTCCGAACCGTCGGCCAAAAAGACCGCTATAACAAATAAATAACAAACCAGGGTAAGCTCAGATATAGTAAGCCAAGTAGACTAAAATGTGATCAGGCGCTCACTCGCAGACAACTTCTATCTATAGAATAAGGAAGAACATTCAGCTCTAGTAGGTGAAACGTATTGATCTTTCCGATTCCTGCAGTCCGGTGTTGCAACTCGAGACAGTAAAGAGAGTGATTGTACGAATGTGCTGCAGCGGGGTGCACGGTGCCGGCGGGCACTGGCCTGGTGGTGGGGGTGTGGGCTCTGCACCGCTCCCAGGCGGTGTGGGGGCCGGAGCCGAGGAGTTTCGACCCCGACCGCTTCCTGCCCGAGCGCTCCGCCGCGCGCCATCCTGCCTCCTTCATACCCTTCAGCTACGGCACCAGGAACTGCATCGGTGACCAAATATTCCTACTAAGTACCTAATCTTTGTCTCTGTCAGCCTCGGTAGCTCAGTGGTGCGGCCTGAGCGCGGTCAGTACTTGGATGGGTGACCGCTCGACCGTTGGAGGCTGACCGTGGTTCGGATTCCACGTTAAACTCTAGGCCCCTTCCCTTCTTACCTTACTAGGTGGTAGGGTTTATCCCGGCTGGATTGATACCACCGCATTGAACGAAACGTCGGTCGAAACGGCTATGTAAATAGTTCGTATTTTCCGCCCAGTTCAGTGTAGCCGACATGAAATGAAGGGAAGCACTGGCATGGCACCTAGTTCACCCGGTCTTATGGGCTGACATTACGGATGTTGTAGGTGATGTAGCCAACCGTGTCAGTTTCCATAAAAAAAAGCTCTTAATCCTTCTAAAACTTGCATAGATACCTAGAAATTCACGGGCTTGCCCAGTATTTTAGTTCGGGGGGGGGGGGGGGGGGGGGGGGGGTTCAGATTTGATCAAAAGAAATTCCAATGTTGGAACGAGGAGCCGAGGAAATGTTCCAGGTGGTCGCAACATTTCATGCCTACTTTAGTATGCAAAAAATTTATAATGAATATTGTAGTTCAAAAAGAAATTAAACTTACCAAGAAAGTTCTTGGTTTCGAGGGCGGGATTGGTTGAACCCTTCCACTCTCCTCGGCACAACTATACCTAGAATTCTTTCAATTTCTTTCTTTCTTTCTTTCTTTGAATGTGCGCACTCTAAATCTACCGGTGTGGAATAGCGCTGCGCGCTCTCATTCCGACCCTGCTGGTTGAGACCACCCATAAAGTTAGCATGATCTCATTTTACACCTGTTGCTTCACTGTTCTGATTTAGAACCGGTGTTAAACTGTAGGTCCCTTTCCTTTCCCCTTACTAGATGGTAGGCTCAAATCGTAAGTTGGCCACTTAGCAGCCTCGCTGTGTTCTCCTTTAGTGACTAGTCCAATATAGGTCAATTCAAAGGGTCGGTAGGTAGTCTCCGGTATGGCACCTTGCTGGAGGTGATATTGGATTATCGGAGCATGCGCTCTGACTCAGCTAACCATACTGAATTACGTAAATGAAAAATGGATGCCATCATCCCTGATCCACTCCCGTGTGTGAAAGTTGAAGCTTCTGGCGACTTGGCGCAAGTAATAAATGATATTATGATGTTGTGAACAGGTCGCAGCTTCGGAATGATGATCATGAAGAGCATAGTGTCGAGCGTGGTGCGATCGTACACACTACACGCTTCAGAGCACATCGGCCCACTCAAGATTGAGATGCTGCTGTTCCCCATCCGCGGACACCTCCTACGCATCGAGAGGAGACACCAGTAATCACCGGGCCGCATATTTCCAAAATCTAGTAGGCGAGTTGGTCTGATTGGTCGTTCTCAGTTTGGCGGGAAATTTAAATTTCGGAAGTATTTTCCAAAATAATGTTTTTTTAGGTGGTTATAAAAAAATAACCATAACCTAATTTCAACACCCTAACATTGCTTAACAAAAAAAAGTAAGAAATATAAATTTCGGAAGTATTTTCGAAAAAAAAAATCGAAAATAAAGTTTTTTATGTGGTTATAAAAAAATAACCATAACCTAATTTTAACACCCTAACATTGCTTAACAAAAAAAAGTAAACGAAAACAAATTTTGGCAAAAGGGACACGAAACCATGTTCGAGATCAAAAAAATAAAAACCTACACTCTACAACTGAGTCACCAAATTACATAAACGACCAAACGAATATCGGATTCAGTAGGTTCGCTGGGAGTGCCGGAGGCGGAGCCAGACGAAATTTAAAGTTCCCGCCAAACTGGCATCGACCAATCAGAGCAATTCGCCTACTAGACTTGAGTTGGAATGGGATATATGCCACCGGGCCGATCCAGTGCGCTCGAGGACACTGCAGTACCAAACTGCCTCATTAAATTTTTAGGATTCCGTATGGGACCCTAATTACTACGCCTATGCTGTCTGTCTTACCTTTAAAAGGTTGTATCTTTTAAACCGTAATTGGTAGCCTGTTGAAATTATAAGAATATGTATATATATGTGGTGTATATCTTAACAAAAATAAAAAAAGTAAAAAATTAATAGTCAAAGTCAAAAGTATTTTATTTCAGCGAGCAATAAATGTGGTATATCCATCGTGCTATAGAAATCGTCAATAGGCATTCATTAGGTACTTACACCAAATTCTGAGCAACATTTGAATACAAATTCTATCATTACTTTAGTAAGACAAGAATAAAGAAGACTAAGAATGTGGGAATTCCTGCGGAGACGGATTGGGTTGGGAGCCATTTGAGACGTCTGCTGCGATATTCTGAAACATGGAGATGAAGAGTATAATAAAATTGCACATCAGAAAACGGGCATTTACTTGTTTTTGAAATAATGAAATAAAATGAAGGCTGTGGAAACTATAAATGCACTAGATACCTATCCAGTTATTGAGGACACCAACATATGTATAACTCATCTTAATTACTGTATTGTTCGTGTCTTCGATGGTCACTTATTATAATGGATGGATATTCACTTACGTTACACGGCCGCAGAAACGACACTTTATTAGGATACACAGAGAAACTAAAGATACTTGCAGTGCGGCACATGAACGATTTAGAGAATCGTGCCGTTCGAAGTACTCGTCTTACCACTACAAAGGGGTGTTCCGCGAGAGTATGGCGGGTTTGGTGAAGGCGAACAGGAGGAGGAGGGATAAGGGAAGCAATTTCGTCAGAGCAGCGGCCAGAGTAGTACCGATAAAACAGGCTCAATGACCCAACGATACGTCTGTGCTTTAGAGGTTGAAGGTTCTTTGTGAGTACAGAGTCGCCAATGAGGCGAATGGCTCGTCGTTGGATAGAATCCAAGGCTGAAAGAAGGTACTTAGGGGAACCCTCCAAAAGATGACTGCAATCCCTAATTTTCGAGATGCTAGTTTCGCCTTAGATTCTTTGAACGATCGAAATCCAACGTCCCTGGACACCTCCATACCCAGGACGCCCAGACTACCATCATTGGGGACTTGGCTGCCCTGGAAAGATGCTTGGAGTGGAAACGGATCAGCCTTAGTAGAGAAGGCATAAGCTTGCGTCTTAGCTACGTTGAAGTTGACCAAGTTCTCCTTCCCCCATGAGGATACTTTATCGAGAACCAGGTCAACCCGAGCAACAGTTTCGCGTCTCGCGTTTGCTGCTGACGCTTCGCTCTACCCTTCCAGTCTTTGATGAGCCCTTCGTGCACCGTGCTGTCGTCCGCGTAGCAATGTATTTCGCCGAGCGAGAGCATGTCGTTAATAAATCATAGAAACAGCGTAGGCGACAGCACGGATCCTTGTGGAACACCAGCATTGATTGAGTAATCGGCCGAGCATGCACCATCAAGGGTGACAAAGATCGACCGATCGCTCACAAAGCTGGAGATCCAAGTGCACAGTTTTGTAGGGACACCGTAGGCTGGAAGCTTGCTTAGGAGTCCCCGGTGCCAGACGCGATCGAATGCTTTGGATATATCCAAAGCGACCGCCAGCGATTCCCCAAAACCATCGAGTCTTTCAGCCCACAAATGCGTGACGTACGCTAGAAGATCTCCAGTCGACCTTTGCTTGCGGAAACCGTATTGCTTATCGTCTAGGAGTTTATAGTCTTCTAGGTACCTACGTCAGGAGCGCTGAGTTGACGCGGCTACCCGAAGGGCTACGCGCAAGTTTCGCGCCAATTCCACGGTCGTGCCTGAACTTGGCCAAGTTTTACGTTCGTTTGCAGGACCTAGCAGCGACGTTGAGCTCTCGCCTGTTCTCGACATACCTATTCTGCAGCCATTTCCTATAAGCCTGGTTCTTTTTGTCAATAGCCAGCCTGCATTGACGATCAAACCAAGGCTTATGGTGGCCGCCGATGGGAACGGCGGAGGTAGGGATGAAGAAATTCATACCCTGTGCGATCACATCGACGACCGATTGGGCACACAGGGATGGGTCTGGAGAAGAGAAGCAAACGTCGTGCCAAGGGTATGCTCCCAAGAAGGAACGGAAGTCATCCCATTGTGCTGACCGGTAGTGCCAAACTGTTCGCGTACTACATTCACGTGCTTCCGCGAGGTGTACAGTTGGCACAGTTGAGCGTACAAGGCAATGGTCGGAGTAACCGAGGGGAGCTTCAACCCTCACCTTGTAACCATTTGGCTCGCTAGTCAGCACAAGGTCCAACAAACTAGGTCGATGAGCAGGGTTATCAGGTATCCGAGTGGTTCCGGATACCAACTGCGTCAACCCGTGTGCAATGGCCAAGTTGTAAGTCTCCCTGCCGGCATGGTCAGTGATGGGGGAGCCCAACCAGTCTTGGTGTTTAGCATTGAAATCACCCAGCATCACTAACTCCGCCGTAGGGAATTCGCAAAGCAATTTGTCTGCCGTACTGCTGAGATGCTCGCAAAATGCCTCTGTTCTTGACGCATTGAGGTTAGAGGATCTGTATGCACCCGCGTAAATCCTCACCACATGGGGAAGATTCACGCGGATCCATAACACAGGGAAAGCAGGATCCTCAAATCGGGTGAGCCGGGTATAGGAGACACCAGATCCAACGTACAAGCAGACACCACCCTTCGCCATGAAACGTTCCTGAAGATCCAGGAACGTCCAGGTAGGATGTGTCCGCAGGACGCCCGATCTGGGTATCCGTAAGAAAGAGGAGGTGATAAAGATATAGATATTGATAAAGATATTCAAATAAAGAAAAGAAAACAAGTGAGAGCCACAAAGTTTTTATTAAAAAAAACATACACAGAGCGTGATATTTGAGAACGTTAGATTTTTAGACGTTTTTACACTTTTCCCCATTTTCCAGAAGGGAAATGGGGACGTTTTAATGAATTCATAAAATGAATTATTTAAAACGTCGGCTGTCAAAAGGTTCTCAAACAATAATATCGTCTCATTTTAATTTGACCAGATAGAGCAAGACATATCTACTACTCTACTAAATTAGTCAAACCTCAAACCTAGCTAGCTGCTGCGTTGCGACTATAGTTGCAAAACTTACGAATTATTCGGAATAAATAAGGAATACTTCGAAAATCATGGAATCTTTCCAGGATTTATAGAAGTTTATTCAGTATGGAGAGGAATGCGTAATACCTATTTTGTTAATTTTAGACCGAGCCGGATTTAATTAGTTTTTATTTTATGCATATTCGTAGATACATTATATGGAATGCCCCAAGATAATTATTATTTCAAAATGACAATACCTACTTATTTAAAAATGATCGAAAATCGCGCGAACGAACGAACGAATCCATGCAAGCGGCCTACCTACACTCGCACGCAGTCGACTGGCGGCGGAGCGGCGGCGGTGCGCGGCGCGGAGGGGTGCAGCGAGACGGGCGGGCGGCGCGCGACGCGGTAGGTAGGTACCTGCTATGCCCTGTGTGGTTGTTATGCGTATAGTTTCGCGTGACGTAGGCAGGGAATACTTCCCAAAAGATCGCAAGCTTTCGTCATCTTTCGTTGAATAGATACGGAACGAACTGATACTGTCTGGCGGCGGTGCTGCGCGCGCGATGCGTGATGCGAGTTGAGGAATATATATGAACTATATTGTGGTTGTTTATTGTTTGTGTGGTAATTATATTACATAATGGTGGTTGAGGTTTGAATTGTAGATGTTTTTAAACATTGTAATAACAATAAAATAATGTTCCAGTTACAAAATAGTTTTGAGCGATTTTTTTTTTCTGACGATGTAAATGTTTTTATTTTGTTTAATTTTGTAAAATTACATAGATACTTTTTATTGTTTATTGTATACCAACTTAAATCGCTCCGTCCACTTGGCTCCCTTGGTAGGATCCATCAATGGATCGAAGTGGACTTTCTAGTGCACTTGAATCCCTTGTGGAAGGATTCTGCGATAATGGATTATAAAACACTAACTAGTCCACTTGGATCCCTTAAGTAAGTTAGGGGTATGTATGGTACAAAACGCTTAAATATAAACATAATATTCAGACACAATTTTTTAAAATAATTTAATAAATATAATATACTAATTTTGTAACTGGGCTGATTGCTTTGAAAACTCGATATGTGAGGGTCCATGTGGTCTCTGAATAAGAATTCATGATAAAAATGAAAAAAAGTGGCCGCCATTTTGAACTTTTTAGTTACTGGACCGATTGCTTCCGGTCAAGAACCTGTGGTCAAAATAAAAAAAAATTGCCGCATTTTGAACTTTTTACCACGCGGACTTAGATATCGATTAAGAAAGTAATCAAAAGTTCAAAATGGCGGCCACTTTTTTTCATTTTTATCATGAATTCTTATTCAGAGACCACGTCAAAACATCCAAACAAAACGTGAAAACATCACAGTTGGATAAAACTACAGTTAATTCGAAAGATTCCGAAGCTTTCGGAAGTTTTAGAATGATTCCGAATGATTCCCTTTGGAAGTATTCGGAAACATTCCTTCTCGCATCTATAGTTGCGACACAGCCAATATTGACTGTCCTTCCCAAAGCAAAGAATATGTATGTCCATCCCATGAACCTACTACCTAAAGGGAACGGTCAAAGCGAGAGGCACCAACTATAGTCCTTTGTCCCTTTCTAGTGTTGACATTATTGATTCACCAGTTCTAAACTTATGTTCTCCTGGTACCTACCTACCGCGCACTGCTGTGAGAGCGAGAGACACCATCTGTCCTTTGTCTCTTTCTAGTGTTGACATCATTACTGATTCGCCAGTTGTAAACTTATGTTCTCCTGGTACCGTGGTAGGGTTCAACGCCGGGTTGTTGGTACCACCGCACTGAATGAAACGTCGGTCCGTAAATAGTTTGTGTTTTCAGTGTACCCGGCACGACCGAAGGGAAACACTGACATGGCACCTAGTTCACCCGGTGCTATGGGCTGACATCACGGATGTTGTAGGTCATGTATCCAACCGTGTCAGTTTCCATAAAAAATTGTTTTTGCCATCGATCACTTCAACTAGAAGCTTGTATGTATGTATGTATGGTCACCCTTTTCATTTCAGATACGATTTTTAATGTTTTTTTTTTATATATTTCATTTTTTTATGCCTAAAGTATGGCCAATTACATGTTTTCCCGATTAGTTTTTTTTATGTTTGCGCAGGGCATAAACTTAAATAAACTATCTATTTAAGTAGGTAGGTACCAGGAGAACATAAGTTTACAACTGCTGAATCGTCATCAAATGTCAACACTAGAAAGGGACAAAGGACTATAGAAGGTGCCTCTCGCTTTGACCGTTTCTTCTCACAGCAGTGCGCGGTCCCTTTGGGTAGTAGGTTCATGGTCCATCCAAAGCAAAATAAAAATATTTTATTTCCATTCTGTCACTGTCAGTGTCATAAGTCATACATAACTCATGTCATTTTCATTCATCACATCATACATACATATATACATGCATCATGCATGTTTGTTTGTTCGGAATAATGGCAAGAGGAAACTCCGCAACCTTGCAATCTGTTTTATTTTGATGATGATATTATCATTTGCAAGTTAGTTTGCGACCGTTATCTCCGTTTCCTGCGCCCACTTGCGAGCAGCAGTTCCGTGCCGGCGCTATGTGTTTGGCTGCTTTGGCTGTCTAGTGGCGCGTTGTGTTGGCGTCGTGGAGGATATCGATAGAGAAACAGCACGAGATGCTGCTGACCGAGGAGTCGGTGAGGGTGCTGCAGAGGCTGTTGGTGGCGCTGCTGGCCCTCTCGGCTCGCGTGGCGCGCTCGCAGGACGCGTTTGGCGAGGACTCGGACGAGCGGTGTCCGCGACTCTATCCCAAGAAGTTCGTCGGATACACGCCGATAGGTCAGTCTTCTGTGGGGTTACACGACAATGAACAATTCATGGTCCCAGTGCGGCAGTGCATCGTCAGCTGCTGCGTGTCGGAGACGTGCAACGTGGTGTTCAAGTAGTGTTGTGCGCAGGGAACCTGACGGCTGGTAACTACACGGAGCAGCCGAAGCTGTCGGTGCTGCGGCAGTGCATCGTCAGCTGCTGCGTGTCGGAGACGTGCAACGTGGTGTTCAAGGTGGACGACAAGTGCTACCACCTCGAGTGCTTCTCTGACGAGCTCTGCATGCCGCTGCTGCGTACAGAAAGCCCCAAGCTACGCACACACGCCTCCATGATACTAGTCAAACCTGTACTGCCTAACGGTAAGTGATATCCAGCTTTTAAAAAATACTTCAACACCAACTTAACTTGCTAGCTCCCAACGAGGAGCAGGTATTTCTTACGTCCGCTGGCTTCCATGTGTTCGCTCGGCTTTTCGTCTAGTACTATTTCAGTGAATTTTTATTATTAGAATAAGAGAGCACTTTAGATAGATGATTATAAAATATTTCCATTGCCATCAAACACACGCACATACAAACAATAAATGGTAACTAAGGTTTAAAAGTTTAAAAATTGCCTTCGTCTGATTGCGTTGCCCACGTCCAACAGCAAAGCGCATGGAGAGGCGGAAATGGGCTCAATCGCTCAAACTGCTTCCTACCTAATCCATCTTCAAAATGTGTAAGGCTTCCTAGAGAGCGTCGTAACGCTGAGGTGGCGGGCGCCACACCATTGTCCGATGTTTCACTTGATTAAAGTTATAGATTGATGCTGCTATCCCAAATTTTTTTAGGTAACTGTTTGTTTGTTTGCTGCCCAGGCTGGGCAAACCATGGTGGGACATTCTCCGCAATAAGACCTTAAGGAGGTCCGTTGTACTTTGTCGCCCAGGTGGTGTCATTCCAACCATCCGAGCTCTTTCATGAAGTGGAGCACCCTTCTCGGTCGCTTCCACACTTCATGGGCAGTTCCCACATTTCCAAGAAACTGCAGTTGTTCTTCCTCCACCATTGGTCACTCCAGGAGCACTTGGGCGGCTGTTTCGTCCTCTGCCATGCAACCCCTCTGCATAGGGGGCTGTCAGCAGGCCTCAGACACTCCTTCATACCTACCGCGATAATCACCTACAGCGCGCGATATTCGGAGAATACAAAACAGTCCGGGCAGCCCCGCGCTTGCGAGCGCACGCATACAGTCGATCGCCTGGAGTATTCTGTGCCTATTCTTCGATATAATAATAATGGAGCAATTGGAGCATCGTAATACTAATAATGACTAATTTTGATTAATTTTAGGTATATTTGTATTATTATACTTTGTATATGTGAAATTAATGTAAATATTGTAAATGTGTTAATAAAGAATTAATAATGACTACTAATACTAATAATACTATCTCGGTAATGAACGAATGATGATAATAATAATATGATAATTTTGTGTATTTTTATAAGTTTTTGTATAATATAAAATATGTAAAATTAATATAAATACTTAGTAAAAATGTGAAAATAAAGAAATGATAATAATAATATGTCAAATCAAATAATTTATTTATTTCATTATTTCATGTACGCATTTACAAAGAGAGGCTCTGCAATAGAAGAATCTGTCTCGCAGAGGCAGTTCCTGATTCATAGGCATTTTGCGCTTATCTAATATACAACAATTAAAATAAGAAACTAATTAAATAAATGAATCAATAAAATTAGCATGTCATCATCATTATACTTCCGAGAAGCCACAGAGTTTTGTCAAAAAAAAAACTGCTAAGTAATTATTAACAGTAATTTATTCGTCACACAAGACGACAACCCCAACACGATACGAATCGCGCCAAAAGAGATAGAGTTATGCGATAGAAAGAGAAGCGTGATGTAGGTTATTATTCGAGTTAGGCATGCAGCGCTTTGCGAGCTGAATTGCACTTTATTGCGTCTCAGCAAGAGTAGCTATTCCTTTATGTGGCCTTGTGGAGTGTCGCTTCTGGTACTCTTTTCTATTCTGTGCTGTCGGTGACACCTAATAATAAACAAGTGTCTGTTGAGTGGGCAGTGTAGGACCTACAGTCTCTGTGGAACTGCGAGAATGCGGAATGCGAGCTCTGAGGAATCGATGACTGTGGAACTGAATTTATTATAGAAGTTTTATAGAAATTTTATATAGATTCACATTTTGTGATGATTATACTATACTTAGGGGAGTTATGTTAAACTAATTTATAATGAAAAAATTCTGTAATAAATTAATTTTCACAGCCACCGATTCCTCAGAGCTTGTGCGCGAACTATATGTAACTCATCATTATTGTGTTCAATGCAATCACCATCTGAGCGGAATTTGATAATATGCTACATGAAGTAGAACGGCTACCAAATATCCAATATCCAACAGTACATTCATTATCAAAATATTGCAGGTCCTTGCATTATCAGGTCACCCACAACTACACATGAATATCGATTGGTGTGAATACACACACAACAACCTGCATACACCATTCTGCTTATCTTTGTTTATTATAGTTTTTAGGTGTCAGTCCCGTAGGGAAGCCTATTACTAAGCCCACGCCGTCCTTCTGTCCGTATGTTTGTTCTACCTTTAAAAGGATGTATCTTTTGAACCGTAATGGGTAGCCAGTTCAAATTTCCATAGAATATGTTTTTTATAATGGCGGATAGGTATACTAACAAATACCTAATAAAAAAAGTAAAAAATTAAGTGTTTCCCCGTACAAGACACATGTTTTTTTTTCAATGTTTTTGTTTTGTTTTGCATTTTTGCTGTAGGATCTTGGCCGTGCAACCCAAGTTTTCAGTTGACCTCTTTTACATTTTATCTGAAACAATAAATGCCATGGAACCAGACAAATAAAATTTAACATAAACAATAACACTAATACAAAACAATGAATAATAAATTGGGGCTTGTCTCCTGCCGTCGACATAACTTTACCGTTTTCAATATTTTTTTTTTGTCTCTTTGTATTAATTTTATATATATTTTTAAAATTGTATAGAATTAATATAAATATGTACACTATTATTAATAAGAAAACGTGAAAATAAATACATGAAATAATAATAATAACTAGACAACAAAGAGTGTGATCGATCACAAAAGAAAACTGAAGAAAAAAAACACAAAACAACAACCAAAAAACAAGTCCATACCACTATTAACAAACTTATTCCCTCATGTGCTAGCGGCCCGATGCTGTCACAACCCATTGTGTGCTACGCCATTTTGGGCAAAATCCATTTTTCCCAAAATGGGGTGCGCTCTGCGTTTTTGGCGATATTTCTAGACTTTTTTCTTTTAAACGTATATGAAAAGATTTTATTTTCCAAATGTACATTAAATTTTCTATAATTTCATTGGTAATGTGTTTAATACTATCATTATTAAACTGGTTTAAAAAATTCAAGAATTTTCGGAACGGTTTTTGCCTAGAGGGTTACAAAAATGACGATACTTTACGAATAAATCTTTCCTCAGCGCCGAGAAACTATTGTAAATGAAGATCACTTACCCTTCCATCGTTTTTCACAAAGAAAACACCAAAAATTCCACAAAAAACCACTAAAAACACGAGGCGCACACGTCACCGTCCGCGAACGCAAAGAGACCGACTGAAGATCGCTTGACAATAATTATTTGACAGGACAAGCACATAGAAGTGTGTATTTTTAGGTAGCCTACTCTTTCATCAATTACTAGACATTCGTTAGAAGAGTTAAGAAGGATGTTGCACGTTACAATAAATTATTTGTATGAAGTCATGCGGGCCGCCCTAATGGGGCCGCCAGCACATCCGTCACAGCAAATGTCACCGCCCCATTCGGGCCGGTAGCACATGAGGGGGCGACATATAAACATTTACAATAGAAAATTAACCATAATAATAAGAACAAGCACCCTGTCTCCAGAGAACTGGGAGGATATCCTGTCGAACTACCGCGACCAGCGGATCTCGTCGAGCCTCGCCAAGGAGGAGCTGGACTACTCGCGGCGGCGGTCGGAGCTGCTCCCGGAGGAGGAGGACCCCGAGGGGGCGCTGGCGCGGTACATCAACATCCCGGACCTAAGCGACCCCATCACTCGCACGCGACTCATGCGCCCCAACCAGTATCTCGACCAGGACATGCTCCTACCGACCTATGTGGGCAAGGTACACTTATTTTGTGATGTTTCATTTATAATACATATTCGATTTCAGCTTATATGAACTGTGTGGTGCCGGTATTTAAAAACTCAGCACCCTTTTGTTGTTGATATTGGGCTTTTGAGAACCCATCGGTTCTCTAAATTGTTTCTTTGTCGCACCGCTAGAGTGTGGAACTGTCTTTCGGCGAGTGTATTTCCTGAAACCTTTAACCTGGGTGCCTTCAGGTGTCGTATTAACGGGCTAGAAAGCCTAGCAACAGTCCGCAAATCTGCTGGCATGGCACCTAACTGAGCATGGTTTCGCGAGGAGAGGTGATTTTGGCTCTGTCGACTGCACCATTGGTCTCTCGGCACAGCCACCCATGCTGGTTTACATTAAAAAAAAGGAAAGCCCCACTGCGTCTCGCCGTGCATGTCATAAAAGGCTACTAAGGGATAAGGATAAGGTGGTGTGGTAAAGGGCACACACGTGATCTGGTGAAATGAGTGTACTCGACTGACATCGTGATGTGTTCTCATGCATGTGAATGAATGTAATTTGAAGGTATGCGAGCTTGGCGCGGGGGACTGCCCTCTGAACTCGCAGTGCAAGGTGCTCAGGCTGATGTCTCGCAAGGGGACGTGCGAGTGCAAGAGTGGCTACAAGGTATCGTCTCATACATGTCTTAACATAATATAAAAATTTGCAACTTTGTCGGCACTTTTGTATGAAGAAAATTTAAAAATAGTAATTCTCAAAATAAAAAGTGGCAGAACAAAAGCTGTTGTTCAGTATCAAGCACAAAATCAGCCCCGTCCGGGTACTACCACCCTAATGGGTTACCGCTAGACCGTTGGAGGCTGACCGTGGCTCGGATTCCACATTAAACTGTAGGTCCCTTCCCTTCTTACCTTAATAGGTGGTAGGGTTTATCCCGGCCGGGTTGGCACCACCGCACTGAGCGAAACGTCGGTCGAAACGGCTATGTAAATAGTTCGTGTTTTCCGTCCAGTTCAGTGTAGCCGGCGCGAAATGAAGGGAAGCACTGACATGGCACCTAGTTCACCCGGTGTTATGGGCTGACATCACGGATGTTGTAGGTGATGTAGCCAACCATGTCAGTTTCCATAAAAAAAAAATCTGTTAATTTTTTTTTTCCATCTCATTCTCACTTTTATTTGGATGCCCCTCGCGTGTGCCAGGAGGGTGCCAGCGGGGAGTGCGTGCCGATGTTCTCCAAGGACTCGGCTGAGACCGGCAGCGAGGAGGCCGAGTCAATGAGGCAGGAGGTGAAGCTGGACGCCTCCGCCGAGAAGACCGTGCAGAAGCTGACCGTCTCCGTCGCGTCTAAGGAGGTGAGAAGCGCTTGACTGCACCACGTGGGGTCTGGTGCAAGAATATGTCCCACTCCGTACATGAAAAAAATTACTTAAGGCCTGTTTACACGATCTTAGTCATTAGGTGAGTGCGTTAGGACAGCACATTAGTACAAACTTGTAAGCGGTATATTTTAGTGATCGGGATCGTACCAGAGTTCTTGCAGCACAGCACCGATTACTCCGATTAACCCTATAGTCGGAATGCAGCTTGTGCGGGTGCGGTATGTATATACATGTGCACACATATTTATTTAATGTAATTTTATTTTATTTTATTGCCAATCTATTGTTTGTCTCTTGTTAAAATTTTCTCACTGTTATTCTTTTGGTGAAAGTTTATTTCTCTTTTTTGATATATTTCTATATGTTATGTTTCCTAACCAGTAATTAATGTAATCCCTTATGGAAATCTTTAATAAGCCATCGTAAGTGTTCATTCTAAATGTATAATTAGTATAACTTGTGCTGTTGATTTCCTGAAAAATAAAGAAAAAAAAACCTATTGCAGATAGAGCTGCCGGAGAACAAGGTGACGCTGTCTGCGTTCACGATCCCGGACGAGCAGGCGGCCGGCGCTCACTACAACTACGCGTGGACCCTCGTCGACCAGCCCAAGGAGGGCTTCACCGGTAGTATTGCTTTGTCTACCTTATTGCCGTTATCTGATTACGACTTCAGTCAGCCTCGGTAGCTCAGTGATGCGGTCGTTCGACTGTTGTTAAGCACAGTACTTGGATGATTGACCGCTCGACCGTTGGAGGCTGGTCGTGGTTCGGATTGCACATTAAACTGTAGGTCCCTTCCCTTCTTGCCTTACTAGGTGGTAGGGTTTATCCCGCCCGGGTTGGTATCACTGAATGAAACGTCGTTCGAAATGGTTATGTAAATAGTTCCATATTTTCTGTGCAGTTCAGTGTAGCCGACATGAAATGAAGGGAAGCACTGACATGGCACCTAGTTCACCCGGTGTTATGGGCTGACATCACAGATGTTGTAGGTGATGTAGCCAACGGTGTCAGTTTCCATAAAAAAAACTGACGAAAAAGACTGGGTCATGCGAATGTTTGGTTCTTTGATGATTTGCGACTTATTAAAAGATTACTTTTGATTTAACCCTTTGCGTTACGGAACGGCCGATCGGCCGTAGAACATTTCGCTACCGTCGACTTCTGAAAAGGCAGATCGGAAAAATATCGCTAATAGCTACTTCAATTATGTTACTTAGTAATATGCGCTAGAATCGCAAATTTATGGACTTTTTTTAATCACTAATTTAGCCCCTTAAATGAGTTGTGCTCTAAATAGATTTGGAACCCCTGAGCTAGTGTATACAGAATAAATAATAATAATAAATTATTGTAATAATTGTTATCAGGTAATATGAACCAGAACGGTGGCACGGTGACGCTGACGGACCTCACGGAGGGGCAGTACCGATTCAAGGTTCACTTCACTATATTTATTGATCACATACATATGTACAGGTAGGTACACTAGGAGACATGTTATACAGATGCATCTTGCGGCCTCACCAATACTAGGTATTATTTACTATGACGAAGTGAAATGAAAAAAAAAATTATATACTTACACTATGTTAATTTTTATAATAACTAATCATCACTGAATAAATTATTTTGATTTTTGATGCAAAAAATTATAGATTTTAACTCGTTCTGCGTAAAGTACATTCTATGTTGCTATGGATTAGAAGTTTCGTGTCTATGTCGTACGGGCATATTCAGGTTTGACGTCTGCTGCTGGACATACGCCTCCAATTTTCCTCCAGTCCTCTAGGCCTTAAGCGGTACGGAACCACTACTTTCCGCCGACGTCCCACCTGGCGGGTAGTCTCCCCCACACTCCGTTTTCCAGTCCACGGCCGCCAGTGCTTCTATGAAATAATATGTTAGGCTTGGGCAAATATAAAAACTATTTTATTTTATTTTAAAGTAAAGACAATTCGCCTGCAGTAAAAATTGTTTTTAGACTTTCAGTATGTCACATACCTACATAATATATACCATACCATACTATACATAATATTTATTAAATGAAACTAATATAACTATTCAAATAATCAATACTAAAGGTCCCAAGAAGGCCTTTCATCTAGATACGCACATCGTCTTCCTTCATCAACATGTGACCTGGCCTTCTCAGGAACAGCTTTCGCGTTTATTTGGACAAAGCTACATTACCTGTGTAAATAAGTCGGAGGTGCAGCGAATTGTCGCTGATGACTCTATTGAATGGATATTGTCGCAGGTGACAGTGAACGGGTCGAGCTGGTACGGCGAGGGGTTCGCGAACGTGACGGTGTTGCCGGCGAAGCGCATCAACCGGCCGCCGCAGGTGGTCATCACGCCCACCGCGCAGACTGTCAAGCTGCCCAACTCGGGCGCAGTACTCGACGGCGGCGCCAGCAAGGTCTGCGCCTATTGTTCTTTTTTTAGGTTTCCGTATCCGTACGGAAGCCTATTACTAAGCCTACTCGGTCTGTGCGTCTGTTCGAGGGCTGTATCTCTTGAACCGTAATAGGTAGCCCGTTGAAATTTTCACAGAATATGTGTCATTATGGCGGATATAACAACAAATAATAAAAAAAATTAAATGTTAAAGATTAAGGGGGGCTCCCATACAACAAACGTCCGAAAAATCGATTAGTCACGCTACTGAATAATAGATGCCGCCACAGGCTTTTATACATTGCATTGTTAGTTAGCCGCTCAATTGCCAACGACCTCATTGAGGTGCTGTCATTTTCCCACCGTCAATTGCGATCGACCTCATTGAGGCTTCTCTCCGATCGTCCTACATATCTTCGATATTAAAATTCGAAGACCATGCCACCTGAGCGGATAGGCGGATATTATTGATAGCGGATAGATACGGAAACCTCCGTGCGCGAGTAAAACTCGCACTTGACAGATTTTTCTTTTTTGTTTATGTAAACTGACACGGTTGGCTACGTCACCAGGCCTCACGCACTCTATGTACTTGCGCGCGCTAACTACCTACCGCCCGGTGCACCGCCGGCGGTCTAATTCAGTAGAAATTCGTCAGCCGCGCGAAACGTAACTACACGCTCGCCCACGCAACTGCGCACAGCTGCAAAGCAATAATGCACTTGACACTCGATCGTTTAGGTACATTTTCGCACGCAGCGAATGGCGACGTGAAACATTAGGCTATTAAAGGCGAAGGTATGGAACTTTTTCTATGGAGTGATTTATCTGTTACGAAGTAATAAATATATATTTATCGCTAGTCCCGGCCTCGATTAATACCCTCCTCTACTGCCGATGGGCCCGGATATGTTCGGTGAAGCCATCGCAAGCTTAGATCCACACCTTCATTACCATTAAGTAATCTGTGACGTCACCTACAACATCCGTGATGTCAGCCCATAACACCGGGTGAACTAGGTTCCATATCAGTGCTTCCCTTCATTTCATGTCAGCTACACTGAACTGAATGGAAAACACGAACTATCTGCATAGACGTTTCGATGACATTTCATTCAGAGCGGTGGTATCAATGCGGGCGGGATAAAGCCTACCACCTATTAAGGTAAGGGAAGGGACTTACAGTTTTACGTGGAAACAAGATGCAGTGCTAAAGACCGACAAACTAGCCACCTGTCACATTGGCACGGTCCTTCCATCAAACCCTGCAGTAGGTAACAGTATTTGTGTCCTACTTGCCGCTTGCCCTATCCCCAACTTTGCTAAATGGTGGTGGTTGGTGTTTGGATACAGCGCGCGCGGTATTTTTTTTTTTATGGAAACTGACGTTTGGCTACATCACCTACAACATCCGTGATGTCAGCCCATAACACCGGGTGAACGTCGGTCGTGCCGGCTACACTGAATTGGACGGAAAAGACAAACTATTTACATAGCCAACCCGGACGGGTTAAACCCTACCACCTAGTAATATAAGTAGGGAGTCATACCCCTCAGTCGCCTTTTACGGCATACACGGGGAGAGATGCAGTGGGGCTATTCTTTTAAAGTACCGGCCCCGCACGGTACGCATGAGAACGAACAATGTTCGCAGGACGACGATGCGATAATATCGTGGCGGTGGGAGGTGGCGTCGGGACCCATTGGCTACCAGCCGCCGCTGCCGGAGGGCTCCACGCTGGTGCTGCACGACCTCACCCAGCCCGGCAACTACACCTTCAAGCTGACAGTCGAGGACTCTGACCATGTGAAGAACTCAACCACCGCCAACATCACCGTGCTCAACCATACAGACTATCCGCCCGAGGCTAACGCAGGTTGACACATTGTTTTATATTTTTAGGGTTCCGTATAGGTACGGGACCCTATTACTAAGCCTACGCCGTCTGTCTGTCTGTCTGTCCGTCCGTCCGTCTGTCCGAGGGCTGTATCTCTTGAACCGTAATAGGTAGCCTGTTGAAATTTTCACAAAAAATGTGTTGTTATGGCCGATATAACAACAAATAATAAAAATGAGAAAAAGTAAAAAATTCACGGGGGTTCCCATAGAAGAAACCAAAAAGTGTATCTCGCGCCATCTACCAAATAGATTATAAAGCATGAGATTAACTAATATGAAGCATTTCATAACACGCCATCTAGATGGCGTGAGTAGCGCTAGCCGTGACATGGCGATACGGGACCCTCGGTGCGCGAGTTCGACTCGCACATGGCTAGTTTTTTATGGAAACTGACACGGCTGTCTACATTACCCACAACATCCGTGATGTGAGCCCATAACACCGGGTGAACACGGTGCCATGTCAGTGCTTCCCTTCGGTCGTGCCGGCTACACTGAACTGGACGAAAAATACAAACTATTTACATAGCCGTTTCGACCGACGTTTCATTCAGTGCGGTAGTACCAACCCGAGCGGATTGAGTAAGGTAAGAAGGGAAGGGACCTAAAGTTTTACGTGGAATCCGAACCACGGTCAGCCTCCAACGGCCGAGCGGTCACCCATGCAAGTACTGACCGCGCCCAGCGTTGCTTAACAATCAACTTAGTTGCTTAGCAACAGTCGACTGTCTGCACCACTGAGCTATCGAGGCTGACAGATTATTGTTTTATTCTAACGTACAACCCGCCCCGCGCCCTCCTACACACTCCGACTGCACTCTAGACATTTGGAATGCTTTTATTTTTATTTATCTTAAACAGGCGTTAGTCTAGGTGATGTTTCTATTATTTAATCCTGATTTAACAAATTTTTTAGGGTTCCGTATGCATAGGAGTACCTATTACTAACCCTTGCCGTCTGTCTTTTTTTTTTTATGGAAATTGACACGGTTTGCTACATCACCTACAACATCTGTGACGTCAGCCCATAACACCTTGGTGAATTAGGTGACATGTCAGTGCTTCCCTTCATTGGGAATGGAATTCTTCTTGCCGGTTCTTCTTCGTGGGTGTAATCGAACCGGATAGAACAAATTGTGACAAGTTCGAGCGCAGTCTAACTGCCATATGAATGATCAATAAACAATACAATACAATAACAGAGTGGTCCTGCGCTGGACTCGTGCTCGATAGAAATCGTCCACTTGCAATGCACGCGGATATTTAAACTGACAGACTTTGTGGATTGGACGCAGGACAAGACGTGATCGTCTACCTGCCAAACAACAACCTGACGCTAAACGGGAGCCTGTCGAGCGACGACCGCGAGATCACCTCCTGGGAGTGGACCAAGGCCGCGGAGGACGAGAACAAGGCCGTCGACATGCAGAACACACACTCACCTTACCTGCAGGTACTGGCTCTGTTTACTTGTAGGTACACTTTCCAATTTTCGAATCCTTTGATCAGCAGGTCTATTCTTGTAAATTCTGACAGCGGACTCAGCGCCACATCAGCGCTGAGTCCGCTGTCAGAATTTACAAGAATAGACCTGCTGGGGGCGTCTACAAAGATATCGTATTAACAGGCTAGACAGCCCAACATCAGTCCAGAAATCTGCTGGCATGGCGTCTCACTGAGCGTGTTTTCGCGAGCAGAGGTGAATTTGGCTCTGTCGACTGCTCCAGTGGTCCCTTCGGCTTCGAGTGAAGTGCTCATTCACAGTAGAAGCCGTATTCTTGATGGTTATATTTTTAACCCATGTCAAATACAGGCACTCAACCCCAAGAATATAACTTGGTTCATAGCGGAAATCGGATTTGAGGGTGAGCTATAAACTTTTGAGAGATCACAATAGATTTTTTTTTATCGATAGCGCGACAATACTTCACATCTAGGTCGCAGTGACTGAGAGTTAGGGTTAGTTAAGCCACTTTAAATCATAATCATATATGAAGTTGTATTAACGTGCCTAAGAGACTCGGGCGGTGGCTGTGCGGAAAATAAATTAAATGAAAACTTGTGGAGACACTTCCACGATCAGTTATCGAATGTTTGCCTGTCTTGAAATGTAAGTAATGAATGACACTATCTCAAGGTCCTTTTGGCTGACCTTTTGAAAGCACAAGTCTGAAATGTTGGCAAAAACATTGTTGTGTAAAACATTGATCGCTCTTTACAGCTGTCAAACCTTTCGGAGGGTGTTTACACTTTCGTACTGAAAGTGACAGACTCGAGCGGGCAGTCGTCCACGGCGGACGTGCATGTGTTTGTGAAGCCCCCCACCAACACGCCGCCGGTCGCCGTCGCCGGGGAGGACCAGGTCGGCCCTCCATACCATCTTATTCAAAATCGACTGACACAAACAAGTAAATGACGTGGCACCGAGCTCCCACAGGAATAGTAACCTTCGTGTGGCACGCGATGGCGGTCTACCTCGCACATTTTCATACAAAAACAATATTTGGCCTTTAAATTTATTTGGAATCGCAGGCTCCGCCCGCTGTAGTGTAGTTCCGCCTAGTGTGGTCAGACCTTAACCTCTAGGCTTCGGAAGGGCCGTTCGGCCCAAAAACAAATTGCAAATAGCTATTTATTGTTATTAGAACGAGTGCGAATTATAGGCTGTATGGATAAAAACCTTTGGCTTTCCTATAAAACACAGGGACGTGTTTTGGTTTTCCTGGAGTTGAAAAAATCTATCTTCTAAAATAAGTGAATCCTATTACCTATACATTGTATTGTGGGAAACTTCATTAGCTGTGAAGAGCCTATGTAGAGGCTAATGCTATGACTTCATTACTTTATGAAATACCAGAGATTACTCCCTACATACAAACAAACATATTTTACATCTTTATAATATTAGTATAGATGAGTTTATGCGCACCAAATTTCGCCAATTTTCGCGCGGAATTTCGAAAATGGCTTGGAAGGCAAGAGGTTAAGTTTGTTTCATTCTTCACTGTTTTGTTGCTACCCTTATATTATATTATTATATCTATAAAAGAGTCAGGCAGACTGGCTTTCCTTAGGTAATAAGTCCGCCTTTGTAAAATTAATATTGGAAAACAATTCTGTTCTTTCTATTATGTTCTACCCAACACTAACAGTGGCATGGCATCTAACTGAGTGTTCTGTGACTTAATTCTTTAACCTTTGTATGTATGTTAATATGGACCGTGTGACTAACCATTGTTACTATATGCAGTGTTAAAAGTAAAACGGCCACACTCACCGTGTTGTTGAAAGAACAACACACATTTATCCCGAGACGCCGAGCCGGCCCGTGTTTACGTCCATTTCACTGTGGTCGGTGCAACCCAAGTGAAGCGCTGGCATGACACCCAGTTCACCAAGACGTTGAAGGACCGGTATCAGGGATGTAGTAATTGATGTTTGCTACCGCGTCCGGTTCTATAAAAAAACATTCACAAAAGCCGTTTTACTTTTAACACTGACTAGAATGACTAGAAGGAAGGTGTCGAACTGAGCTCGCGATGGCTTCACCGAACATATCCGGGACCATTGGCAGTAGAGGAGGGTGTCGATCCAGGTCGGGACTAGCGAGCGGCCACTCTTGGTAGTTCTCCACCATGTGTTACACTTCAGCTCGCGTCAAGCTCTCTTCAGCTAGTCTGAGATGACTAGGACGCGGAGAACCGCCAGTCCCGCTCTCGACCTCCCTCTCTACCATTCATATTCTGTAGCTTGCCTCCAGTGAAGCTTTCGAAGCTCGCTCCATATATGAGCACAGCGTCGATCTTGGCAGGCCTCGGTTCTTGAACAGGCTGTAGAGCATAGGTTCCCAACCAGTGGGGCACGCCCCACTTGGCGGGGGGGTGTAGAGTGTTCCAAGGGGTTCTACGCGACGGGCGGCTCCACATTCAAACTGTGTGTAGGTATTTATTAAAATTTATACTATCTGAAGTACTCGTATCAGAAAAAACCTACATAACTTAACAGACAAGGGGGGCGTAGTATTTTAGCAGAAATTGGGGTGAGGCGCAAGGGTAAACAGGATGGGAATCCCTGCTGCAGAGTGACTTCACGCTGGTAGTCCTCTTGCTCCGACCTCCACAGCGAAGAGTCTTACATTCCGTTTCTCTGTCCGGTCTACTCAGGCGCGTAGCCAGGATTTGTATTTGGGGGGGGATGAACTGTGTCAGGCCAGACAGAGGCTAGTTGGCTAGTAGAACATCCGCGTTTTGAATTGTGGTAAAACGGTTGCGACATTTCGCGACACACATACTAACGGCGGCGGCGGCAAGGTTCGAACGCGCAGAAAAATACTTCGGAATTCTTGAAATTCCAAAGGTTTCGGGGGGAGATACGGCACCCATATCCCCCCCTCCCCTGTCTACGCGTCTGGGTCTACTAGGTTGTAGTACTTGTTTCCTTTGAAGTTATGACCCTTCGGTGTGTTACTTTCCCATGGTAAGTTCAACAAGTACTACACGCTTTTGGATGGTAACGGTTTGCAGTACGTAACCCTCCCGCAAACGTGGGCGCCGCTGAACGGTACGGGCTCGCACGACGACCACCGCATCGTGGCGTACACTTGGTCGATGCTCACCGGCCCGACTAACTCTAACATCGTGGGGTTCAATGAGTCCCGCGCGAACGCCACCGCTCTCACTAAGGGCGTCTACGTCTTCAGGCTGACCGTGCTGGACGACAACGGCAACTCCGCCGCCGACAGTGTCACTGTTAATGTCGTTCAGAGTAAGTTCATATGGTTTATAAACTCGGTGACTTTATTTTTGAGAATATGTTTTCAGTTCTTCTTTTTTGATGTAACAAAATTTAAAAAAAAAACGGCCAAATGTGATTCGGATTCGCGCACCGAGGTTTCCCCACCACAAAAAAAGTAAAAAAGAACACCTTTCTTGTATCTTGCCCTCCTTAATTTTTTCTATTTATTATTTTTTGTTATTTTTATTATAAAACATATTCTGTGAAAATTTCAACCGGCTAGCTATTACGGTTTCAAAGAGACAGACAGACAGACTGCGTAGGCTTATATTACTAAGTCCACACAGTCTGTCTGTCTGTCCTTCCGTACGGGATACGGAAATCTAAAAAAGGACCACCGTTTATGTAAATGCATAGTGTAATTAACTTGACTTGACTTGCATGGTATTAACTATTAATAATATTACTTGTGACTAACATTATATAGTGTGTGTGTGTGTGTGTATACCAAAGTTCCACAACTTTAAACTCTCGTCAGTCGGAGATGAGTTTTTCTCTCTATTTTCGGCTTTGAGTGTCTAGTGGGCAGATCGCTGCGCAGAGATTGCATCCGCATAACACAGACTTACCATTGGTGCGTAGCAATCGTATCAGCAGGCTCCCAAGTACAGTCTCGGCTCATTCGAGAGGGCTGTAAACAGGCATCTCACAGACAGGCGTGGCTGGTGCCACTGTCACACTTTAAGAGTTAATAGTACAAGTAAGGAACTCAACACGGCTTCGCTGTACACACGCTGGGGGAAGTGTCTATTCGTAGGTATACCTGCACGCAGGTATACCTACGAATAGCCCTGTCCGATCGGGAATGTCTATTCGTAGGTATATCTACGAATAGCGCTGTCCGATCGGGAATGTCTGTTCGTAGGTAAACCTGCATGCAGGTATGCAAACTGCACTATGGGAGTTTTCAACGAAACGTAATAAAAACGACATGCGCCACCTCAACATTAGGTTAGTTTTTTTTAAACCAACTCGCATAGTGCACTTCGTACCTACGAATACCTCATACCTGCGAATAGCACTGTCCCGCCTGGTAGGTCTATTCGTAGGAAATCAAATAGGACACTCCCAGTTCTTAGTTAATAATCTCTGTTTGGCATTACTACGATTTCTTAGTTAATAATCTCTGTTTGGCATACCTACGATTTCTTAGTTAATCATCTCTGTTTGGCGTACCTACGAATAGCCCTGCCCCACGCTGGGCCCACTGGCCGCAAGCTTGCGGCTTCTCTACTGAGGCTGATCCGTTTCCTCTCCAAGCTACTTTCTAACGATAATAGTCTGGGCGTCCTGGGTAGGAGTGTCTTGGGATTAAAGCCTGCTTTATCAGCTCATCCGTCCTCGTCCTGTTCGACTTCGCCAAATCCGCCATACTCTCGCGGCACAACCGTTTGTAGTCGACAGAAGAGTTTCTCTGAATTGTTCTTTTGTCGTACTGCAAAGTTGTGGAATGTGCTTCCGGGGGATATCGGGCAGCTTAGTGGCTCCAGGCTTCACAGTGTGTACTTTCTGGAGTCCCCTACTGGTTAGTCCCTTCAGTGCGTGCTGTCGATTTTTTTTTTCTTAATTTTTCAGGAAATCAACAGCACAAGTTATACAAATTATACACATAGAATGAACACTTACGATGGCCTATTAAAGATTTCCATAAAGGATTACATTAATTACACGGGTTAGGAAATATGACATATGGAAATATAAGAAAAAAGAAAAATTTACTTTAACCAAAAGTATAACAATGAGAAAATTTTACCAACAGACAAACAATAGATCGGCAATAAAATAAAATTACATCAAACCTAAATGGTATTGATAATGATGATCAATATACAATTTATTGATTATGTGTTAATGTGGTTATGAATGGTGCTTAGGGTACTGTGTGGGGTCGGTACTTAATAAGAATAGTCCCACTGCATCTCTCCCCGTGCATGTCGTAAAAGGCGACTAAGGGATAAGCGGCCTGCAGACACCCCGGTCGACTTGTGGCTTTCATGGAAGACATAGGCTGGCTGGGGTAGCTGGAGACTGCGGGGTTTTGCACGAAGGTCCCCAACCAAGCGGGATTAGTTTGCAAGCCTAGAGCCAACCCCAAACCAAAACAACAACAACAACATGTGGTTATGAATGCACGGTGTGAGTGATACTTATTCGCTCATCAATGTCTTTATAATTTCATTTGTAAATTGCGATCTAGATAGGTGAAAGATTTAGGCCGTTTTTAGAAATGCGCTGGTGGCCGCCGGTCGCACGCGCGCTTGTTGCCAAACTTCAATTTTGTAGGTACATTTTAGAGTGAACCGTGTACCAGCGCGCTGGTAAGCGCGCGCGGCGCGTAACAAGATCGCACGCTCGAGCCCTCGCGCCTCGCCGCCGCCGGCGCGCGCGAGCGCTACACAAGCCAATGCGTGCTGTACTGTTGCGCTGGTGAAACGCGTCGCGGGTACATTAATGATGTCTCTAGTTTGCATGTAGTTCATAGAACGATGCCACGGACATCCTAAAGTAATTGAAGAATTTTGCATCATCGTCTCTCAACACTGAGAACGTCATTCATTCATTGAGTAATCTGGTTGCCACTAAATGGTTGCATTGATGCATTCTTTTACTTTCACTCTCTTTAATAAAAAGTAGCACAGGAGAATCGTTAGCAATTTATTTCGCCTTATTGTATCAACGCAAGCGCGTCAACATTCAGCGTCACACTAAAAACAACCAGCGACCGGCGCCAGGAGGCTGGCGCACGCGCCGTAATCAGCGCGCGTGCGACCGGCGGCTACCACCACCAGCGCAACACTAAAAACGGCCTTACATTGTGCGATGTGCTCTCTGATGGTTGTGTGTGTAACGCGGGGTAGCGGAGAACAAGCCGCCGCGCGCGGACGGCGGCGGTGACCTGGTGCTGACGATGCCGGTGCCGGTGCTCGTGCTGAACGGCTCGCGCTCCGCCGACGACTTCCGCATCGTGTCGTGGCGCTGGCGGCGCGCCGGGCCCGGCATGGCGGCCGGCACCGTCGCCCTCGCCTCCGACACTACGCCCGTACTCATGGTAACAACTCTCTCTAACTGTTATATTAAACTGTTTTATTATTATTATTATTTGTTAATGCTAGCAGCTTAATATGCTGATGTTTTCATGTCCATGATGATCACTGCTGTTGCTATTTGTAATATTTCTTGGTTTTTTCAAATACTTGTCAAGTCTATTTTTGAATGTGTTTATTGAGGTTGCTTCAATAACTTCCTCGGCAGTTTTTTTTTTTTATGGAAACTGACACGGTTGGCTACATCACCTACAACATCCGTGATGTCAGCCCATAACACATACTGCTCTGTTAGTTGAAAGAAGCCAATTTCTTGTACCTAATTTGAATTGCTTTATATTGACAACTTGTTTAAGCGTTTGTGGTATTTTATTATAAAGGTGGGCGGCCAGATAAATGATGAGTTTGTTTGGTGAGAGTATCCTGTCGTTGTAATCGCGTCTCGTATTTGTGCGTAATAGGTATGTGGAGATGGGTAAGGGTGTGGAAGTAGGACTCGAGTCTCAGCATATTCCTCCACCAAATAGCTCCACGTATTCTACGCAAATAGCTGCGTACTGACTGAGCGCGGCTGCCGCGCGAGGCAGCCTCGGCTCGCATGCCTCGGTCAGTCAGGACGCGCCTCGCCCGGGGCAAGCGCACACGCGGCCTCGGGCGAGCGTTAGCTCGGCCGATCCGCCCGCTGTCGGTTTTTTGTCACGCTCAAAGGACCCTCAGTCCATTTGCCGCGCGCACTCAAGACGGACGTTATGCGCCTCGCTGGCCTCGCTCGTTCGCGACATGGATAAGGAGCTGTGCTTAAAACTTATTTTAATTATGGCTCGGCCTTTCCTCGCGAGGCAGCCTCGCGACAATTGGTTTTGTAGAAAGGCAGCCTCGCGCGCCAAATCATAGCGCGGCATAAGGCCGAGGCAGCCTCGCCGTATGCCGCGCTCAGTCAGTACGCGGCTATTGACTAATTCAAATTGTATGATTGTATTGTATTTCTACCCAATGTTCTTGTATCAACAGCTAACGGACATAGTGCCCGGGCGGTACGTGTTCGAGCTGACGGTGACCGACGACCAGGACAGCTCGGACACGGATACGGTAAGCGTGCAGGTGAAGCCGAACCCCCTCGAGCGGCACCTGCTGGAGATGACACTCAACGAGCCGGTGGGGTCCTTCACTCAGACGCAGCTCGACTCGCTCGCGCAGAAACTCACGCTGCTGCTCAAGGACGGCGTCGGCATCAACGTCACCCAAGTGAGGCGGGAGCTCGACACGGACAACACGCAGATATTGTTCTACTTGCACGAGCAGGTACGTCCCGATGAGCTAATACTCAAGCTTATAATAAAATAGCTTCTATATCTTAGAATAGAATAGAAACTCTTTATTGCAGTGAAGAACAGTACACAACAAGTGCTGTGTGGGGTCGGTACTTAATAAGAATAGTCCCACTGCATCTCTCCCCGTGCATGTCGTAAAATGCGACTAAGGGATAAGCGGCCTGCAGACACCCCGGTCGACTTGTGGCTTTCATGGAAGACATAGGCTGGCTGGGGTAGCTGGAGACTGCGGGGTTTTTGCACGAAGGTCCCCAACCAAGCGGGATTAGTTTGCAGGCCTAGAGCCAACCCCAAACCAAAACAACAACAACAGTACACAACAAGAGACAAGAAATACAGGAGTGCGCAAAGGCGGACTTATCACTACAAGTGATTTCTTCCAGTCAACCTTTTGGTGATGAAGTCAGTCAGCGTGTATGCGTCCACTGCTGGACATACGCCTCTCCAATTCCCCTCCAGTCCTCCCGGCCTTCAGCGGTACGGAACCACTGCTTTCCGCCGACGTACTTGATGTCGTCGTCCCACCTGGCGGGTGGTCTTCCCGCACTCTGTTTTCCTGTCCACGGCCGCCAGTTTAGGACACGGTTACTCCAACGGTCGTCGTCTCTTCGGCTAACGTGCCCAGCCCACTGCCACTTGAGCTTATAGCCACCCGGTATCCAATATCGATTACTTTGGTGCGTCGGCGGATTGCCTCGTTACGCACCATATCACGTAGCGATACTCCCAGCATCGCTCGGAGGAGGTGATGTAGTATGTTATAGTTAACATATTACTTGTCTATTGCTGGTTTGCCGCTACCTCAGCCCGCGCTTCCGCACATCGCGCCTCACGCCACACCCGCTGACGCCTAGCTCAGTAGAGCGTTAGTATCTCTGTCGCGTAGCCAAAGAATATAACACCGCGTAGCCACGTCCGTATTATGTGTAATTGAGCTACCTACCCCTCGCGCGTGTACGAATTTTGTTTTTTTTTTTGTTATTTGTTTTATTACTAACATTTGTTGTGTTCAAATGCCAATACGAGTAAAAAAAGGAATAGTAATTTGACTATGACGTGTGCGCTAGCTTCACTAGTCATGTCACTTAATTACGTAGAATTATTATTACATGATAGTACATATTAATTCTATGCCTGAAATACGAAGTAACGACAGTTCAGTTTAACACCTGGTGGCGGGAGCATTCGTCTATCCGACTTTTTTGTCGACGGTACCGATAGCTGTTACGTCATAACCGTCAGCGGTGGCATACTGGAACCAGACGACTAATGATTAAAAATTAGCATGTAAGTTATATTTCAAGCATTTTTTAAAAAAAAGCTCTGTAAGGTTTCTTGCCCGATTCTTCCTTATAGATTGCATTGCTGAACGGGACAAAACAAAAACTATGACGAACCATACTGAATATGCATATGTCTCAATGAAATATTGTTATTGTTGTGTGTTCTTTATGGCGAAATAAATATCTGAATCTGAATCTGATGTTGCAGGGTGCGGCGGTGGAGGGCGAGCGCGCGCTGGGGCTGGTGCGGGGCGCGGGGTGGGGCGCGGCGGGGGGCGCGGGTGTGGCGCGCCTGCGCTCCGTGCGCTGCCTCAGCGCCTGCTCGGGCCGCGGCGTCTGCGACCAGAGCACGCGCGCCTGCCGCTGCGACGCGTTCTGGATGCAGAACATCTTCACACAGTTCGACCCGGACGCGCCGCCCAACTGCGGTGAGCGATTGACTCCTTTCGTTTCTGTGTAGGCGGCAGACTCTGAGAGGCCAGAGTGCAAGCTCTGGCTCAAGCTCTGTTGAGAGCTCAAGCTCTCTAGAACCGCTGCAACTTCGTAGGGATGTCGGCGCCCTAAGCGTGTTCTATCGCTTATTCCACGGGGAGTGCTCGGAGGAGCTGTTTAAGGCGATTCCGGCGTCCCCTTTCCACCTCCGTACAACGCGCACTGGGCAGGGATTACATGCCTATACGCTGGACTTACCGCGGATGCGTACAAATCGGTTCTGCAGATCCTTTCTCCACAGAACCGGCAAACTCTGGAACGCTCTACCTGCCCACATATTTCCCCCCAAGTATAGTCTCGGGTCCTTCAATAGAGACGTGAATGGGCACCTGTCAGGACGGCATGGCATTCGCAGCCCCCGCCTGCGTCCGAATGTCCATGGGCGTCGCTAGACACCTTATGGGTGACTCGGCGCCACATGTCGCGCTTAGTGTAAAAAAAAAAAAAAAAGGCTCCGACCGGCCAATATCATCTCCGAGAAGATGCCATATCGGAGACTTCACTTTGGATAGCTAGTTGGATTGTCAGCCTCGATAGCTCAGTGGTGCGGTCGGTTGGATCATAAGCACACCTGGGCGCGGTCATTGGATGGATGCTTGACCGCTCGACCGTTGGAGGTTGACCGTGGTTCGGATTCCACGTAAATCTGTAGGTCACATCCCTTCTTACCTTACACTAGGTGGTAGGGTTTAACCCGCCCGCGTTGGTACCACCGCACTGAATGAAAGATCGGTTGAAACGGCTATTTAAATAGTTCATGTTTTCCATCCAGTTCAGTGTAGCCGGTACGACCGAAGGTGCACTGACACGGCACCTAGTTCACCAAGGTGTTATGGGCTAACATCACGGAAGTAGTAGGTGATGTAGCCAACAGTGGCAGTTTACATAAAAAAAAGCTGTACTGGACTAGAGAACACAACCGAGGCTGCTGTGCGGCCATCTTTCGTTCGTGCCTTAATAGGCATCAATACCCGTGCATTGTAAGACTTACAACCAATCATCTAGTAATGTAGATTTATTCAATTCAAATATATTTAACTTCAAATTACTTTGTGTAAAATCGTTTGTTAGCTCAGTTAAGTAAATTTTTATATTGTCTTTGCATATTTGTTTAATTGTACTTTTTTTTATATACTTCATTCAGTTTCTTTATTTCTAATTTATTTATATTTATTCTTTTTATTTATTTTTTTTATGTAATCCGGTATGGGTGGCTGAGTCGGAGGGGCCAAAGCACATGCTCTAACCATCCAATATCACCTCCGAGAAGGTAGGTGCCATACCGGAGACCTCCCTGGATTGCTGGCTATACTGGACTAGAGGAGAACACAACCGAGGTTGCTTGCGGCCATCTTACATCCAGTACGGTGGTACCAAACCAGTCGACTACAATTTGAGCCTACCACCTAGTAAAGGGCAAGGGAAGGGACCTACAGTTTTACACCGGTTCCGAACAGTGAAGCAGCGGGTGTAGGTATGCACGTAAATTTTTTCGTCAGAAAAAACTCATTGGTACACGCCGACCGGATTCGAACCTCGGACCTCCCGCATGAGAAGCCGATGCCCAAACCACTCGGCCACCCGCCGCTTATTCTAACTTTACCTAATTCTAACTTATTATTCTAACTTATTCTAACTTAACCGTATTCTAACTTTATTTCATTATGTAGTCTTAGTTGATAAGTTATGTATAGGTATGTGTAAATGTGGAAACTTTACCCGTCTAGGCCTTTAGGTTAAGTATACTATATCGTACATTATTTAGGAATATATTGCACTGGCAGTTAGCCAGCGCGAGATTCTATGCTTTGCCATAGAGCCAATTTAGAGTTTAGTTTTCAAATTCAAGATATAATAATATGTTTGTTTTCGAATGTAATCATATTTTATCTTGTCGATTTTTGTTTGTAAACTATAGCAGTTCGGACCTAGACGCCTAAATTTAAACATGTTCTTGAAAATATCTAACTTTGATTAAAAGATTTCACAACGCATCGTCCTCAAGTGTTATTATTTCAAGCTAGAGAACAAGAATATTCACTGGTGAAAGTAAACACCAGTTCAAGATGTAGAACTGCATGTTTTCCAAAAATTTGAAATGAAAATAGAATAAATTGTGCATTGCGCAGAGTGGTCGGTGGTGTACGCGAGCCTGGGCGGCGTGGGTGCGCTGGCGGCGCTGGCGGCGGCGTGCTGGGGCGCGGTGCGCGGCGCGCGCCGGCTGTGCGCGGCCGCGCGCCGCCCCGCGCAGCCTCGCACCAAGTACAGACTCCTGCCGGCCAACAACCACGAGGACATACCCTGTGAGAGCTCATCACTGCATACAACGTGTCCCAAAACTCAACATCAAGCGGGAACCAGGGAGTAGGCCAGTTTATGACGACCCAGGGAAAAAAAAAATAAAAAATCGGAGTCATTTGTTTTTTCAGAAAAAAATTTCACGGAATATTTTTGTGGTAAAACTACAGACATTCTGGTTTTATTTGGGATAGTTATCAATAGCAGAGTTATTTAGGCTTCCAATATAAAAATTAGAACAATTATATTATATTGCAAATTTGTAGTCGTAGTACCTAAAAATGTTGTCCAAAAAATGCTCATATCATAAAAAACAAATGACTCCGATTTTTTTTTCTTATTTTTCCCTGGGTCGTCATAAACTGGCCTACTCCCTGGTTCCCGCTTGACGTTGAGTTTTGGAACACCCTGTATATTATCTTTGTCAGCCTCGGTAGCTTGATGGTGCTATGCATAGATGTTCGATCGTCCAAGTTATAGCACACCAGGTGCAGTCAGACTTTGGATGGGTGACCTTCTGCCCTTTGAGTCTGACGTTCTGACCTTGATTCGGATTCCACGCAAAAATGTGGGCAATTTCCCTTACCTCACTAGGTGGTAGGATTAAACTCATCCAGATTGATACAGATATTATATCTCATCGAAGTCCGTTTGGCTATGAATGTTGTGAGGCGTGCATGTGCACATTGTTTTAGTGTGCGTAACCTCGAGAGCGCTCAGTCACGATCGCGACGCGGTCCGCACACACAACACACACAAGAGTGTAATCAGTACACGTCACTACTACAACCAGAGCCAAACGGACTTCGTGAGATACAACATCTGTACTCGATAGTTCAGTGGTGCAGACAGTCAACTGTCGCTATTGAATGTTAAGCAACGCTGGGCGCGGTCAGTACTTGGATGGGTGACCGCTGACCGTTGGAGGCTGACCGAGGTTCGGATTCCTCATAAAACTGTAGGTCCCTTCCCTTCTAATCTTACTTGCTGGTAGGGTTTAACCCGCCCGGGTTGGTACCACCGCACTGAATGAAACGTCGGTCGAAAACGGCTATGTAAATAGTTTGTGTTTTCCGACCAGTTCAGTGTAGCCGGCACGATCAAATGGGGAAGCACTGACATGGCACCTAGTTCACCCGGTGTTATGGGCTGACATCACGGACGTTGTAGGTGATGTAGCCAACCGTGTCAGTTTGCATAAAAAAAAAAAAAATCAAATTTAATAAAGCTCTATCTAAATGGCTATGAAAAATACTCGCATGTTTTCCAGTCAGTTCAGTGTAGCTGACGACTGGTAAGGGCCGTGGTGTGATGTGCTCACATCGCGGGTGTAGCAGAAGCTGTGGCCAGTCATGTCATGTTTCACAACAACAACTTGCTGCTCTTAACTTAAAAGTTGAGCAAACTAAGTTCAAAACTGTGTCACCATTATTTCTGCTCTTGTTACCCGGATTTTTTCAAATATTTAACTGTCTGTAACAGGTGAAATTTGGGTTAAAGAATTCAAAGTCAAAGAGTTTTTTATTTTCAAATTGTTGATCTTACGTACAACAAAAATTATTAAACAATATCATCATGTTACATAATATTACATATCGAGTATAAATAAAACAATCATACAAATCCTCAATGTCACTAAAATTCTATAGATTGATTCAAGAATTATTGATACAATTTACGTATCAAAGTTTGACAAAGGCTCTTTACACCTGATACACTTAACTAATAAAGTCTTTGTAGTCAGAACTCTCAGCAAAATTGCTAATCTTGTTCTCAAGCTGTGGTTTCGATAGACTGTAAGCGATGTTATTATGTGGCCAATCACTAAAATACTTGTAATAATAGGTATGAAAAAAGAAATAGGTACCCCGCGAAGTTTCTTGCCGGTTCTTCTTCACGGGTGTAATCGAACCGGATAGAACAAATTGTGACAAGTTCGAGTGCAGCCTTACTACCATATAAATGATGATAAATAAACAATCATTGATTACCCTCTACCGTGTGGGGCCGGTACTTTAAAAGAATAGCCCAACTGCATCTCTCCCCGTGTATGTCGTAAAAGGCGACTAAGGGATATGACTCCCTTCTTATATTACTAGGTGGTAGGGTTTAACCCGCCCCGCTTGGCACCACCGCACTGAAGGAAAGGTCGGTCGAAATGGCTATGTAAATAGTTTGTCTTTCCGTCCAGTTCAGTGTAGCCGGCACGACCGAAGGGAAGCACTGACATGGCACCAAGTTCACCCGGTGTTATGGGCTGACATCACGGATGTTGTAGGTGATGTAGCCAACCGTGTCAGTATCCATAAAAAAAAAAGTTCGAATGCAG
This sequence comes from Nematopogon swammerdamellus, assembly GCA_946902875.1. Lineage (NCBI taxonomy): Eukaryota > Metazoa > Arthropoda > Insecta > Lepidoptera > Adelidae > Nematopogon > Nematopogon swammerdamellus. Next base: position 21,581,221 of record OX336349.1, read on the forward strand.
CCTTACTGCCATATGAATGATCAATAAACAATCATTGATTACAGTCTACCGACATAACATGACACAAACACATTGCAGTCACGTCGAACAACATCTCAGACACGGAGACAGACTCGGACGTGCTGTTCGAGTCGAAGGGCGGCCGGGAGTCGTCCTTCTCCAACCGGCTGCTGAACGGCGAGGCGTCCCAGCCCCACGCCTCCGTCAAGAACAACGGACACTTCAAGCCCTCGAGGAAGGTCAAAGCGTAATCGATAGCCAACTAGGATATACTATTATTAATTGCGGCCATTGGCTGATGGGCTTATTAGTACTCTGTGGGGTGGGCGTTTTGGGAGACTTCTTTCATCGGCACACGCACATTGTTGATATTGAAAGACAGACTAGCTGACGAGGGCTCGATGCGAGCCGAAACGTCTAGTGCGCTGTAAGAGTGCCCAATCGCTGGTCACATACGTGTAGGGAATGCAATCTCGCGAGATCTCGACATCTTCGAGATCTCGAGTACTTTTCGAAAAAAGACTATAGTTTTTATTCTGAAGACTTAAAAAACTTTAAATTAAATTACGCTAACAAACGAAAATAATTGCACAACTAAAACAATTGTAAACAAACAAGCGCCTGCACGCGCTCAGATATTACACCCTCGCTCACTCCACTCGGGATCAAATCTTCCTTCCCGCCCGCCGTCCGTCGCCAATATTCGGAAATAGTCGGAATCGCCCGCGCACCGAGTGCACGCGGAATGCGTCGCTGACTGCTGCCGCTCAATCTCGTCAAACTCGCGAGATGTCGCCCAATTAATCCCGAAGATTGATCTCTTAAATTAGGTCGAGATCTCACAAGATCTAGATCGGGATTGCATTCCCTACATGTGTGGATGTGTTCGGTGAAGCTATTTAGTGCTGACCAATCACCAGCTGGCATTATTATCTTGCTGTCAGAATTGGTAACCCACCGTACGTACAGTGTTCCTATTGGATTAGACATCTGTCAATTCCTATACTCTGACCACTTTGGGAATATTGAGACAGGATTCAGCCCTCAGCTCCTGTTCGCCTAACGTCTTCGCAGTGTGCAGGACACAAAATGATCCAGTTACTTAATAAACCAAAATATAATTTTAGTTACCTACTAGAATGCATACGACCGAATGTGCATGGGCGTCGTTAGACACCGTACCGGGTGGCTGGACGCCACATGTTGCGCTTTCAATTAAAAAAAAAAAAGAAGCTACAAACCTTGAACTGACTGCAACTCCAGTATTAACTGCGCCATTGAAAAATGGCATAAAATTTTCTAAAATTGTTAAATTATTGCTCTTTAGTTATTTGTCAAGGTTTAGTTTAGTTCCCGGCGGCAGCGGCCCGCAACTGCGACAGTAGATTTTTTTATAAATAACTTTTTTATATGAATTGACGAAAAACGACCTTTCGACGACGATAAACTGTAGTTGGATTGGTGTGACCTTGATGTGCGGTCATTGGGTGAGACACATACAGGGTAGAAAAAGTGTTGAATTTTTTTATACATTCCACTATGGTTGGTTCGGTACTGTGTGGGGTCGGTACTTAATAAGAATAGTCCCACTGCATCTCTCACCGTGCATGTCGTAAAAGGCGACTAAGGGATAAGCGGCCTGCAGACACCGCGGTCGACTTGTGGCTTCCATGGAAGACATAGGCTGGCTGGGGTAGCTGGAGACTGCGGGGTTTTGTACGAAGGTCCCCAACCAAGCGGGATTAGTTTGCAGGCCTAGAGCCAACCCCAAACCAAAACAACAACAACAACAACAACAACAACAACATGGTTGGCTAAGTCAGAGGGGCCAGAGCCAACCAATTTCACCTCCGTCAAGGTGCCATACTGGAGAATTCTCTTTGGCTGCTTTGACTTGCATATTGCGATTAACTAGGAAATATTTGGCTAAGGCAGCCAATTACGATTTTCGGATTTAGCGTACACCCCTTAGGCCCACTTGCACCAACACGAATTTAAGATATAAACCAGTTTAACTCGTTAAGCTAGCACCCGTTGACTGTGGGAACCGCGTTTAAATCCATAACTCGCTACTTAACTCTAAACTCGTGTTGGTGCAAGTGGGCCTTAGTGCATAATTTACTGTTATTTACAAAACAGTTTTAGTTCTATCTCTCTTTAATTGCTCAGTTGGAGTGAGGCGGATGGATCTAAAATGTTTGCCAAATATTTGCATACCTACCCCTGCAGTGCCAACCCTGTGCACGTGCTGCCTTTATACACAGTGTGTTTATAATTTTTTCATCCATTTATGCATAATATTCTACCAAACAAATTCATTAGATTAAAATACATTTGAAATTTATATACTCTTGCTCTATGTTAGATTTATATTTTTTATCATTGAATCTGTATGACATGAAAATGTGAAGTGAAAATATTTCACTACCTTCCAATAATTATAATTTTTTGTTACTTTTTCCTATTTATTGAAAAAAAATATGAAATCAATTCAACTGAAAATTCATAGAGCAATTAACATTCCTAAAATATTCCTGTAAAAAGAAAGTATTCCCCTGAAGACTTGTGCCAACACAGTTGGCATATTTTGCGACGCGTGAGTCGTGTCGTGTTACGCGCATACATTGCGCTACACAAACATTTTTACTCTACACAAATTATGTGGCGGAAAATACGCTCAGTGATTATTCCACTGTAAGACAAGCGCTAGTCTTACAGTGGAATAATCACATACCTTATATATAATATTTTATGTTTATATGTTAGTACTAAGCACGTACTCGCTTTATATATATTTTTATTAGAAAGATGCAAAGCGAAAATCATTGGAAAAAATACATCCCGGCCAGGATTCGAACCTGGGTCTTTGGCTTGAGCCGCCAACGGGATAACCAACAACGCCACCGGACCGTTACGTATTATCTCCAAATTTTCGCTGTCTTGCACCTTCATGATGACGTCGCATAATTTTTGCGAACAGTCAACTTGCACGGTTCAATGTTGAACTGTTGACTGTTCGCAAAAATTATGCGACGTCATCATGAAGGTGCAAGACAGCGAAAATTTGGAGATAATACGTAACGGTCCAGTGGCGTAGTTGGTTATCGCGTTGGCGGCTCAAGCCAAAGACCCAGGTTCGAATCCTGGCCGGGATGTATTTTTTCCAATGATTTTCGCTTTGCATTTTTCTAATAAAAATATACCTTATATATAATTTATAATTGAGTCACAAAATTTCATTTTAGACAATATTATCTTTTGTGAGTAAGTATTCATAATGATGTAGAGTTCCTATGCGGCTATGTGCAAATATTGATTCGCATTTAAGCTTGTTTGTTATATAATAGCTGCGGTCCGATATATTTATGTCCAGTCATTCCCGTGTATCGCTTTTAGTGTTAATATTATTTTAAAATTGTGAATAATCTATTAGATTAGCGTGTTATATACAGGCTGTAAAAATTACGTGCGCGAGGGATTTTATCCGGTGATACCTGCCTGACCATATGACCTCGAGAATTTCTAGTTCAAATCTCTTGAGTGAGTGTTTACAGCCTGTATTTGTGTGGCGACACAGTGTACATAGGATTATTGTTGCAGGCAGCGTGCGCTAGTTGAATGTTTTTGTACTTAGTGGTAGGAGTCTAGTCACCGCTGCGTAGCGGATATGTCAAATAAATGTATATAATACGCCTTTCGAGGACACACAAGTACAATCGTGCGCGACGAGGAGCCACAAACACTTTTTTAGCTGAATATCTCTCAGCAGGCGGAAATTGTGATATTTCTTAAATGTACAGCAAAAAACGACATTCTGTACTTATGCCAAAACCCTGTGTACTTATATCTATATAAGGTCTAAGATATGAGGCTATTTGTCTTTATTATATTTATACTAATCGCAAGAATAAATCTAGAAAACTAAGAGGTAACCTTGTAATTAAAGTCAGCTCGGAGATCAAAAAGCGTCCGCGCGTTGTGATTGGCTCTTTCCAAATTACTAAACCCCCCCTCTCCGCTCCTGTTTTATTTTTGAGATTAGTATAGTCCATTTGTATTTGCCGACATCTTGATCAAGATGACATAATACGGGAAAGATTCTTCCGCGAAGGCACACGAATTTGCTGTCACACAATTTAAAATGTTATGAAGTTACCTTACTCTACACAATTGTGCTACACTCCAACTGGGCAGTCAGCACTCCATGTGCGTTGGGGTGGTTCGCGATTGACTCGAGTTCAGTCGAGCTGAGCCGATCGGCGCGCGGCGACTCAAAGGAGTTCAAACAAGTTCACCAACCTGCATGAACCGGAACTAGCCCTCTACACGTGAGAGGGCGCGCGGCCGGTATGGGAAACAGTGGCGAAAGAAAATAGTATAGGTGCGTTTATAACATATAGAAAAAATCGGCCAAGTGCGTGTCGGACCACGCACAGTGACGGGTTCCGTAGTTGGGATGAACATTCACTGAGTAACGGAAAATATCCCATATCTCAAAAACTACTCGATGTATCTTATTCAAACCAATTTTCGTTGAAAGTGTTTTATAAGTTCTACCAACTTAAATTTTTTTCGGAAATTTCCACTTTCTAGTTGAAAAGTTATCTTTGGGGGACGGACGGATATTCCGGTTCCTTCGAAATTTTATCTATGTAAGTACTGCCAATAATAAAATGGTTGCGGCAACAGGACGGTCGGACAGACAGATGGATAGGACCGAAATTATAAGACTTCCTCTTTTGTCATATGGCTACGGAACTCTAAAAACAGATCTTGTAAGGTCCTATAATGCATGTAATGACGTCGAGTCAGCGGACATAAACCTGCGAGAACAATGCGACATGAAACGACACAATACACCACTAACTTCCTTGCGACTGCTGCTAAGGTAGACTATCGTTATATTTTTGCTGGCACGACTGCCATGCGTGGGGTTGTGCCTGCACGACTAAACGTGGGACGGGAAGCCAAGCAGTGACGAGCTGGCCTAGGTTCGGACGAACATTTGGAGTTGGACCGACAGCAGTGTCTGTCGTGCCAGCATTATGTTGTGGATGCATCTGTCATGTTGACAGTTCACAATGTATGTACAGTAGGTATAAGTGTTGTTTTTTAAATGTAATCAAACAGTATCCCGATACATGAATTGTAGGTCATTGATAGTGGTGTTGCGCTGGGAAAAACCCAAACGCCACGTGCCTTCCCAGTGCTATAGGACCCTACACATTTCTGCAAATATGGAAGTAATGAAATAATTTATTGATGTCCCAAGGTACAGTTAAGGTTGAAATTATTTTTAAAAAATTCCACTAGTCGCAAGTCAAATGAGATTGTGAACATAATTAGTAGATTTTCAGCAGAAATTTGTCATTAATTTTCAAATTATGGAGATACAATATATTTCCAAAATAGATAGGCAACTATATTTTAAGGAGGAATGTAGTACGGAGCTAGCTAGCACAAATTAAATTATATTTGCTTAATTGATGTGTTAACTTTAGACATTCCTTTATTTGTGGCCTATGAAGGACCAAGATTTACATTACCTATCTCTGTGCTTTTATTTTGATATAATATCTTTGTGTGCAATATTATTATGAATAAGTATCAAATACTTATCATATTTATCCCCATTTGTTTTATTTTGATCTGAGAATTGTTTATGTATCCACAACAAGAAATAAATAGACCAAGTTTGGAAATTGAAAGTCTTTTTGTTACAATAACCAACCTCCAACCTAACCTAAGGGACCGTATACCACGTTGACACTTTTTGGGCACTTTCTTTTTGACACCAACCCTGTGGCCATTTCCAAGCGTGGACATTCCCGTCCACGTGGAAAATGTTTTTTTCCTGTAACTATGTGACGCACTTTAGAGTAAAAAAATTCGACCTTTTTGAAGAAAGATTGACTTCTAGAAGAGGCACGCAATGAATGGATGAGAAAGTAGTACTTGCAATTTTAGTAATTTAAATTAAAATGTCAATAAAATCCTATCGGTATCAGTGCCATCCATTATGATGTCATAATTTTACGATACTTTATTTCTGTTTCTCTAATCTCGGAGTGTGCACCCTATTGCTACTTCATATAACCATAAACCTAAGGCTTGTTCTATGTCAAAGCGTAGATCAAAGGGAAAAAGTAGTGTCTTCAATGAAACAAAATATTCAATCAATTAATGTTTATTATTGCAATCATAATCACAGGTAGCAGCTTACTTCACCAGTTGCTGCTCACCGGGACCTCGACGCCCGTAAGTAGCGTGCACCCTTACTTAACACTTCCCATGATTCTTGCTCAATATAAATACACATACAATCTAGTAAACACTATTTTATCGCCTATGGAATGAACAGTTATTATAAAAAATTTGGTAAATACATACAACTGGGCTTTGTGATATTAAAATAACAATAATTTAAGTATAAAAATTAATTTTATATCTTAATTAAAACATAAAAGCAAAACATACAAAGTGCACTTAAAACGCCAACTTTATTTTCGAACTTTGACGTGGCCAGTCAAAATGTACTATTGGTCGCTTTGGGTGCATTACAAGTCCATAGTTTCAAAATTTGGCCAACATTTGAGAAACCAAGTTATAATGATTATTTTGTATCGCCACATGGGCCGGACCCTTGCGCTTATAATCTATAGAAACTTGAGAACCACGGCTGAACAATTCATGAGTAGGACGGGAAGTGCCGGCGCGGTCACCAGTGACCGCCACCACAGCAACACGCGCGCAGTCGTCGAGGTTCAACGTTCTCCACCATCTGAATTGTGCCATCTTTACAATTCTTCATTAAAATGGTAAAATTTCAGTCTTAGAATGAAATTTTATTTGGTAATACATATTTGTGATTCATTGTGTACGTATATTTGTGATCATTTACTAATTTAATCTAACTATACCGAATAGATCTCTGCTAAGAGTTCATAAAGGCTAGAACTAGGCTTTCGGAGTATTGACTTAACGTTCCCCATTTCTACTGAGACTACAATCTAGCCAAACTACTATTCCAATTTCAACTTTAAACCCGCAATTGACACCAGAGTGTTCTTATTACACATTTGATTGGTCGATTAGCCTAATTCACATTCCACACACACACACACACACACACCCTCACACACACACACACTGCCACATAGAGAAGACAGAAAGACAGGCTTTGGGCACCTACAAATGCGTAATACGTGAATCAGGATCGGCTGGATGCGGCTGCCTAATAGAGAACGCAGAATTAAACGCGTCACTTTTCTGCATTGACTCATTTGTATGCGACGATGATGATGATGACGTTTTTTCTGAGCTTACTCCCCATTTCAGAACATATTTTCTTATAATATTTTGTCATACTTATATTTTCTTCTTTACGCGCAAGAAGTATAACTTCAGAAAGTAAACGGAGGCACAATTAGGTTATCAAATTTGTCGCACGAAAATTATACCAGTTGTTACACTCAATACGTGGAATTAAAACATTCTCTACAGAACCGGTAAACTCTGGAATGCTCTCCCTGCCCATATATTTCCCCCCAAGTACAGTCTCGGGTCCTTCAAGAGGGGCGTGAATGGGCACCTGTCAGGCCGGCATGGCATTCGCAACCCCCGCATACGACCGAATGTCCATGGGCGTCGTTAGACACCTTATGGGTGATTCGGCGCCATATGTCGCGCTATCAATAAAAAAAATAATTCCGTGTATCAGAATTTGTGAATTACTATTTTGTATGGGACCGTACCTCTACATATTTCTTTTTTTCTCAAAGACAATGAGTCAATTTACTAGGTAGAGTTTGGCTTGACTAAGTGTAAGTCCAGGAATTTACTCCCATTCAAAATACAGACAGGCAAAGTTGAACAGCAGTAAGCCGTCACCGTGACTTACGCCAAAGTCTCATTTGTAACTACCCCATTATGAGATTTATGTACACTTGCCTCTGCCACAATCTATGCTCAAGTAGAAAATAACTATTTGGGAAAGTGAGCTCATCTCACTTTCCGTGAACCAACATCAAACACCTTAATAATATACACAGCGGACACCCAACAATCTAAAACGCAAAAGGCATTATTGAAAATTATCATTGCAATGTAAACTAGGCAGCGAGTCAACATCGTAACTGTTGTCCGCGTGACAACCGTGTGGACCGCGACGCGCGGCCGGCTCGACGCGGGAGCGACCACAGGACATACAGAACGAATAGAAGTCGTAAGTAGACGGTGACCACAAGTGAACGTAGTTCTGTCCACATCGGTCACTTTTCATAACTGTCGCGGATACAATGTCGTTACAAAAATTAAAAAAAAATTGTATTGCGCTACATCGCAGAGCAAAACTATAGCCAGACAAAGAATGTATCTAAAGGTAGTAATTAATGTATCCTTACCTTTAATAAAATCCAACATCTGCTTTCTGTATGTATGTATGTATGTCTGTCTGTCCGCTTATAACTGGAGAACCACTGAACCAATTTTAATAAAAAAAATTCTATGGATAGCCTGATTCTTCCCATCAACTATAGGCTACTTACTATCACGCTAAATGGCTTATGAGGTTAGCAGAGAAGTAAAATATGAGAGCGGACGGAGCCGCGGGCACAGCTAGTCCTTACCTATAATAAAATCCAACGTCTGCTTTCTGTCTGAGTGTCTGAGTGTCTGTCTGTCCGCTTATAACTCGAGAACCACTGAACCGATTTTAATAAAACAAAATTCTACGGATAGCTTGATTCTTCCCATCAACTATAGGCTACTTAATATCACGCTAAATAGCTTCTGAGGTTAGCAGTGAAGTGAAATATGAGAGCGGGCGGAGCCGCGGGCACAGCTTGTATAGTATAAATTGGAGGTATCACTACTCACAAATGTTGAGTGAGTTTTGTCACACACGTAACGAATTAGTAAGTAATCATGCCACTTCTATTGCTCTGTATGCTCTGTGGGCGTGACAACGAAATAACGAATTCATCAATGCGCCTTTTTTTTACCCGATCGCACGATCTGCGCCACCTGCTTGGGCCACATGACCGCGTTGAGCTTCTCACCGAGCACGTACAGAGCCAGCACTACGGCCAAGCTGACCAGGTAGAAGACGATCCTCAGCGGCCAGCCGAGGATCTCCAGCACGGGGTACACCCACTGGCCCGACTTGAAGTACACAACGTGGATCCACACCACGTACGCCAGCATGAACACGGAGAGAACGCTGAGTCCGAACCTCCTGCTCGGGTACATCCTGAAGGTGGCGAGGAGCTCGATGAGTATGAACACAACGATGTTTGTGTGCATCAGATGGTTGAGCCACACGGGGAAGAACTCGTCCAGCACTTTGGGGAACACGAGCTCGCGGTCGACGGCGTAGAGCGCCCAGAACGAGACGCCCACGAACGTGGCCAGCGGGAACGCGAGCGAGCAGAAGAACGCGTCCTTCACCTTGCGCACGAGCGGCTTGCGCGACGGCGAGTAGTCGTTGGTGCCCACGAAGTCGTTCAGGAGTGCCAACGTGAAATAAAGCGTCTGCAGCATCTGCAAGTGAAGAAAACAAATATTAATTATTATGGCTACAATTAAATCCACTGGAACCCGAGAACACAACATAACATAAGTACTGTGTGGGGTTGGTACTTAAACCCCTTGGCTCCCACAACACCCGGCCGGGTTTTACGCGGCGCGTAGTAGTGGACTCCCACAACACCCGGCCGGGTGTCGGCGCGGCGCGGCTCCCTATTTAATTCATAACTAATTCTACCAATTTTTCTTAGTAGAACTGAATACTGGTATACATTCTTGGTTAAATTTACTAGTAACTATTATCAAACATGACTGGGCAACACATCACCTTCACACAGAAAATAATTTTTGAAAATGTAAAAAAAAAGGGCTCCCATGACAACTGACATTTCCACAGACACTGGAATACACAGATCTTGTACCGTATTTCGGGTACCCGTATTCTAGAGTACGTTTCAATGCCTATATTTTGTGGGAGGAAATTATACAGTTTTGGTAAGAAAAAACCAAAAAAAAAATTTCGAGTGTGTTTTGTTTTGCCTGGAGTTCAAAAAATCCGTCTGTGCTTCTAAATAAGTGCATCCTGAAGTGTTCGGTATGACTGAATGCGCAATTTGAGTACAAATCAGACTGAATACAGATCATTGATGGATCGATCAATTGATGCGGGATATTCAAATTTGTGTGGGAGCGCGGGCGCCAAAATTTTGCACGCGGCGAAAAGGGCTGGGAGTTTACCGGCGTAAGCATTGTAAATAGTTGAAAACTGCGGGAGCTAAAGGGTTAATAAGAATAGTCCCACTGCATCTCTCCCCGTGCATGTCGTAAAAGGCGACTAAGGGATAAGCGGCCTGCAGACAGCCCGGTCGACTTGTGGCTTCCATGGAAGACATAGGCTGGCTGGGGTATCTGGAGACTGCAGGGTTTTGCACGAAGGTCCCCAACCAACTGGGATTAGTTTGCAGGCCTAGAGCCAACCCCAAACCAAAACAACAACAACAACCCGAGAACATATTGATTGAGAAAATAACATCCTACAGGTTGAATGCTTGCTCATGGAACAAAGCTTTGTCCGCACGACTAGGATAAATAAGCTAAGATTTAAGTGATTCTAACATTTAGTCTTAGAATCAGAGGATTCCACCAGGCCAGCTTTTTAGGCTTCTCGTACATTCCGTCTAAAAAGGACTAGATTACATATCTTGAACAAACCCAAAAAAACATTAAATCGATCGCAACGAGGGGCTCATAAGTGCGATAAGCAAGTATCAAATAGCAATGAAATCAGTAAACATGGTACCGCATTCAGGAACGTGAGATATTTGAATCTTCCTCCGAAAGACTTGCCGCCGCGCATCCGATCCACCGCCACCGACACGTACGTAAAGTCATAGTAGCATCCGTAGAAGAACACGAGCGCGCCCGCCAAGTGGAAAATGCGGACCCACATTTTTAACTATCTACCGCGGACCACGTCTTCGTTATTTTAGAAAACAGAGTTCAACAGGATCGGTCGAGGTCACGCAAGCAACGTTATAAAGTAGATTAGATTAGAATGGCCGTATCTCATGTAGATTTTTATTTTTAGGCTTGTTTACAAAATCATAAATGAAAGAAACCGGACGCGAAATCTCCACTTCACTTTCCAAAAAAATTGATTTACTGACTGAGTGAGTACTGACTGAGTGAGTACTGACTGACTGCACTGCTTGCTTGCCACTGACAGATTACGATTTATTGTCCCGCCTGCTGGCCGAAACAACACCCGAAAGACATTGGCGACTCCTTTCGTGAACACTCGGCTCGAAACGAACGAAACGAAACGTTAGTTAGGGTTAGAAGATGCGTCGCGTAGTGGCGACGTATCTTCTATCCATGATATTTTTTTATAAACCACCAAAACATTCACTCATACATTATCATACCACTTTCCTTCGAGCCGAAGTCGCCGAAGTGTTCACGAAAGGAGCCGGAATGTCTTTTAGGTGTCTTTTCGGCGGAAAGGCCTTTTTTTACGAGCGTCTCGGGGCAAATCGGGGCAATATGCATCATTGGCGTTCACTGCCACGGCTCGAAAAGAAACGCAACAAAAACGACATGCGCCACCTCAACATTAGGTTAGGGTTCATTTTATATTTACTACAATAGAGTTCAATAGGGTTCTATATAGACTACAATAGAGGGCAGCACTTGGCAGCAGTCAGTGGCATAAAAGGTAACTTTTTTTTTTATTCTATGTCCCTATAAATACACCACACACCGGTCCGACACATGAAAGACTTAGTCAATCCCGCGAATCCTTAACCCTGCAATCCTTCGTTTGGTTCTTCGGCAAGTGATAAATAAGCATTAAATAAGTGATGTTTTGGTGGTTTTAAAAAAAAAATAACCAGGGTTAATATATAGAAGCGTGTAGGGTTTGTACGTTTTGACCATGGGTTCGAGACCCACAAAAAAATTTTTTTTTAAGCAATGTTAGGTGTTAAAATTTTTTTAGGGTGTTTAGTTTTTTTTATAGCCACCTAAAAGCTTTATTTTCGGAAATACAAACGTAACAAAAACGACATGCACCGCCTCAACATTAGGTTAGGGTTAATTTAAAGAAGATGCGTCGCGTAGCTTATTTTATTTTTCTTTCCAGCCCGCTTATGCTTTAAATTAGGGCGACGGAACCAATGAATCGACACTGCTTCAATTTATCGGCACCCCACATATAGAGATACTTATGTGAAAACAGCCATTTTAGGCTTGCATAGAGAAACAGGGAGAGAGAGTGAAAAACTACTATGTAGGTCCAAAGACACAAATTTATAACAAAAGAAAAATATCTAGGTAGGTACCTACCTACCCTTAACAAGATATCTATCGTCAATCATTCATTTCATTATACTTATACATACTGGTACACCATCCTCCATCCATCAACCGTTGTAAATCGAGAAGGTGCTGTAACAGTTCGCATTTATCACTCGTTCTGCCTTTGTCTATCGTTATAAGATGTAAGCATTCATGCTTGCATTCAATGATATTATATATAAGTTAAAAGGAGGTAGATAGGTTATCTGAGCTCCCAAGCGGCACATTAAATACAAGACCACAGTCCTGTCTGAAGTTAGTCGCCCACCAACTACGCACGTGTTCGGACCGCTAACCACGAGCCGCTAATGCCGTCGTATGTAATGAGATTCTGCACTAATTCTAATAATTGGAATAAGACTATTCGAGTCGGTGCATCACTTTATAGTTCCTCCTCTCAACTTTTCAAGGACGTGCCATGTGTGAGCACTGAATGTCATATAGATAACCTATCTTTCCTAAAATATCATTGCTTGCATTACATGTCATTGATAAATGGCCCCACATATTGGAAAAAACATGTTTTTTTTGTGTGTGTTTTTTTTGTTTATGGAAACATCATTACAGAAAACATCCATGTGGTATGGCTGCATTTTGAAAAATTGATTAGGTAAAACATGCAGAAAATATTCAAATGGGTTATCATCAATCATCAATCATCAATACTAATAATAAATCTGTAAGGGGTGGTCATGGAGTAAGTTACTTTGTTTTAGGAAATATTCAGTTTGTAGCCTCTATGTATGATACTAAAGCTAAATTGACGATTTTTAGAAATCTTTTCAGTATGTATGTATGTATGTATGTTCCGCCATAACTCTTAAACCGATCATCCGAATTCGATGAAACTTTGTACAAGCACATTTAACTATACGGGACACAGGATAGGCTACATAAAATTCAGTTCCGGTTACGCTAAGATGTGGCTCCCATACAAATCGAATCGAAATAAAGTCGGCGCCGCGCGGCGGCGGTTGGTGGATGGCGGCTAGCTAGCGGAGGCTTGCGGCGGAGGCGGCTGAGGCGCGCGGCGCGGCGCGGGGTGCGGTCTGGCGGAGCGCGGTGTGTGTATGCATTGTCTCAAGCAGTGTTTTTTATTTAATTCGATTCATAATGGTTTACTTCGTTAGGTATAAATTTGATTAATTTTAGGTGCAAACCTATGTAAAAGTGTTGTTGCAAATCGATATTAGCGGATATTTACTTAACTGGAGTTCCTATTTGATTTAAGTTATTTGATCGTATGTTTATTTATTGTACGTAGTGTAGTATGCGCGCCATATTAGCGAAAAGATTCTTATTTTTACCCGACTACGGCGAAGCGAAAAGGAGAGTTATGTGTTTGACCGGTATGTATGTATGTATGTATGTATGTATGTATGTATGTATGTATGTATGTATGTATGTATGTATGTATGTATGTATGTATGTATGTATGTATGTATGTATGTATGTATGCATGCATGCATGCATGCATGTATGTATGTATGTATGTATGTATGTATGACTTATCATAATTTGACAAAAAATGAGGTATGGTTGGATGCGTCTTGACGCTGGTTATAGGCTATGTGACGTCCCATAAAATTGGATATGGCGCCCTCTAAAGGACACAAAGTCATGACCTAAAAAAATTTTTTTCATGATGCCGTGTTGGGTATCAAAGGAAAGGGCTTAATTAACACATTTCAAAAATTTATATTTTGTTAGCTGTTGCTTTCGGATTTGCTTGCATGCATCCGATAATTGGGAATAATTTCTAAAATCAGGCCTCACTTCAAACCTACCCAAAATACATCCTACTAATATTATAAACGCGAAAGTTTGTGAGTGAGTTGCGTTCAGGAAGACGATAAACCTACTCAAAGAAAGTAAGTAACTAATGGCGAGGCCGAAGGCCGAGCTGCGTTCGGGAAGACTATAAACCTTCTCGAAGAAAGCAAGCAACAAAGGGTGAGGCCGAAGGCCGAGCTGCGTTCAGGAAGAGGATAAACCTTCTCGAAGACAGTAAGTGACTATGGGCGAGGCTGAAGGCCGAGATGTGTTCAGGAAGAGGATAAACCTTTTCGAAGAAAGTAAGTAACAAAGAAGTTACTTTATTCGAGAAGATTTACGGTCTTCCTGAACGCAGCTCGGCCTTCGGACTCGCCCTCTGTTACTTACATTCTTCGAAAATGTTATCCTCTTCCTGAACGCAGCTCGGTCTTCGGCCTCGCTCGCCCTATGTTACTTACTTTCTTAAAGATGGTTTATCGTCTTCCTGAACGCAGCTCGGCCTTTGGCCTCGCCCATAGTTTCTTACTGTCTTCGAAAAGGTTTATCGTCTTCCTGAACGGAGCTCGGCCTTCGGCCTCACCTTTCGTTACTTACTTTCTTAGAGAAGGTTTATGGTCTTCCTGAACGCAGCTCGGCCTTCGGCCTCGCCCTCTGTTACTTACTTTCTTCGAAAAGGTTACCCTCATCCTGAACGCAGCTCGGCCTCCGGCCTCGCCCATAGTTACTTACTGTCTTCAAAAAGGTTTATCGTTTTCCTGAACGCAGCCCGGCCTTCGGCCTCGCCCTCTGTTACTTACTTTCTTCGAAAAGGTTACCCTCATCTTGAACGCAGCTCGGCCTTCGGCCTGGCCCATAGTTACTTACTGTCTTCGAGAAGGTATATCGTCTTCCTGAACGCAGCTCGGCCTTCGGCCTCGCCCTCTGTTACTTACTTTCTTCGAAAAAGTTATCCTCTTCCTGAACGCAGCTCGGCCTTCGGCTTCGACTATAGTTACTTACTGTCTTCGAGAAGGTTTATCGTCTTCCTGAACGCAACTCCGCCTTCAGCCTCAAAAAGTTACTCACTTTCTTCGAGACGTTTTATTGTTTACCTGAACCCAGCTCGCGCATGTTACTAGCCTGAACCCAGCTCGCCCTTAGTTCTTCCTTTGAAATACGAATTTCACGCGAGCGAAGCCGCGGGCAAAAGCTAGTTTATTATATAGGATATTAGTTATAGGTACGCAGGGATCTGTCTGTGCTAGCTAACTTGCTAAGGGCATTGACTTAAAGGTACACTACATTATTGCACAGTTCATTTAGCGTGTGGGAGTGTTCAATTGACGGGAATAAATAAAATAAATTACAATCTGTCAGAGCACACATAAAGCACACATTTATTTACTAGGTAGAAAGGTAACATTTCTATAAATTTTTTCTATCTACATTGCAATATTTTGTTTTAAGCTAAATCCATGGCTAAATCAATGACTACAGGTAACTGACTAATGTTATGACTCGTCTTGAAATATGATATTGCTATCCGTATGTATAATATGATATCCGTTGGCTTTATAATGAATTAAAAATAAGAGTAAGTAAAACATACAATATAATCAGCCATTATCATTGTGGTTGGCGTTGCATTGCAACCCAACGCAGTCGGCCTGTTACTAACCTACGCTACGAGTTGCAAGCGTGTCTGTCAGCCGGGTCAAGGTCACACACAGCAATCAGTCAGGTGGGTACAAATTGGGTACCTACATAATCATTGTGTACTTTTTCGTTGAATTATCCTGTGTTAGCAAAAATCGCAATTCTACCGCAGTTGTTCAAGAATAATTAAATTGTAGATACCTAAGTATTTCTTGGTATGCGAAGATCGGTGTTCTTTTACACGAAATCCCCGTTGAATCACGTAGTAAACATTCTACAATGTTAGAAAACTGTATTTCGCAAATCCTAGCTCACCTAATAATGTACATAAGTACATCCAACTTTAGAAAGGGCTCGTCGTCGGGAGCAGCGGACAGATACGCACGGGATGTAATATCTTGCCTCCCTGATTGGCCGTTGTCCGAGACGCGGGAGATACACGGGTCGTCGTCGGCTAACCGGTTGATGGATATAAAGTTTTTACCAACGACGGGTAGGTGAAACGAAAATAAATGGTCGGGAGGACAGGTGGGTAGGTAGGAAAAAGCGTTACTATCCGCAAGATTTGAAATGCACTGTCTCTGTATGAACCAGTATATGTTGTAGCAAACTCTCGGTGAGTCCTCCAGCCACTCCCAATTCAGTGCCTCCAGCATTCTCGCATTCCTACCGCGCACCACGAACATATTATGATAATATTATTATGTTCGTGACATGAACCTGTGTGTAGATACAGACCAGACTATTATTGTATTTAGGTACTTTTTCTTAATGGGTAAATAAATCTATGTACTTACTTTCGTATTAACGTACTTACATTGTTCTTCAATCTTCAAGTGAAGTAAAAAAGACGAACATAAGAAATACTGCACAATGGCAAGCAAAACCCGAAAATAGAATTATAATGTAAATGAGGTAGTAATTGAATGCAAGCTACTAACCGTTGTAGTTAGACAGAATGACATCGTTTGACTGAATATAATGATAACAAGCAAAATAATCAATAAATTAGTGAGCCTTTCTCTTTTTCGTCTTTATAACCTTTGTTACCTGTTTTGGCCACATTATAGCGTTCAGCTTCTCGCCGAGAACGTACAGACCGAACACTAGAGGCATACTCGAAAGGAAGAAAATAAACCTTAGCGGCCAGGCGAGAACTTCGAAAATGCCATACACCCACTGACCGGTCTTGTAGTACGCCACGTGCACCCACACCATATACGCCAACATGAACACGCTCAGAATGCTAACGCCGAGCTTTCTAGTCGGGTAAGTTCTGAAGGTAACTAGCAGTTCGATAAGTATGAACACGACAATATTAGTATGCATAATGTGGTTAAGCCACACGGGCAGTGTCGCGTCTAGGACTCTAGGATAGATGAGCTCGCGGTCCACGGCGTAGAGTGCCCAGAAGGAGATGCCGACGAACATGGCGACGGGGAAGGCGAGCGAGCTGAAGATGGCGTCCTTGAGTTTGCGCACGAAGGGCTTGCGGGCCGGAGAGGGCTCATTGGTGCCGATGAAGTCATTCAACAGAGCCACCGTGAAGTAAAGTGCTTGCAGCGTCTAAAATCGAAAATAAGTAGGAATTACTTAGACACACTACATTAGTATTTTAGTCGAGGTCATAAATACGATTTTGCCGATTGGAATATACAGAACTTATGACGATACGAACTGTGTAGTGAACGTCGATGTATAGTGGTAATTGTTTTTGGATCCCCCAAAGTGCGCCGATTGATTCTCCGATTTTTTGTATTCTGCCACGACCAAAAGAATATTTTAACAGAGTTGTCAAACTATTCGTATTCATCAATACTTGTTACATGCCAACATATAATATAATTGCATGCCAAATATCTTTTATCGCAACAAATAGGGAATTCTTTGTACGTCAGTTATGCGCAAAATTGCAACCCGAAAGGAGATATTAGCATTATCATGTATGTTTGATGTTATATTTGGAATCAAACCCCAAAACGTCCTCATCTTACAAAGCGATGCAAAGCTGATTGAAAATTACCTTTTTCTATGAACTTGAGTACATGTTATCAGAAATTCGGTTCAATATCTCTTTTGTTTTTTTTTTCTTATTTGATTTCGGGTCATGAATTCTTTCTTGTCTGGACAAATTCAGCTATTTTCGTCGTCTTCATAAAACTGAATATCGCTTTTAGTTCGTTTTGACCAGACTCACTGTTTACATATCCCCCGTTCTGTTTCATTCACCACCTAAATTTTTTAATTATAGAAGCAATGGTGATTGGGTTTTTTTTTCTGTAGGCCTCAATCTCGTGTTTTATTTGGGATAATTGTTTTCTAAGTGTAATGATCATTTTAGATGTTTGGTATTGGTATTTTTTTAACGTTTTGTTGTATGGACCCATAGGTGCTGAGTACAGAAGAAGCAGAAAAACTGGTGAGTCCGGGGCTGCTGTGTGCGAAGCTTGCACACGGTGACGACAGAACTGAAGTGGAATCTCAATAAATTGACGTACTTGTAGTAGTTGTTTACTTTTTTCTACTTTGGAATAGGGAGATGACTGTATACCTACTGACGATGATACATCGGCCCTCTTCTAATACAATACCCTTTTATTAAAAAAAAAATCTAATAAAATTGTGAATACAGTCTCCCATCGTTAGACGTAACATAACCTGTAATATGTACACAAAATATGCTAATAAGATAACTTTTACACTTACCTCCCTACCAAAATGAGCCAATGTGTCGATCAAAATGTCAAAGCCATACATGTCACACAACGCAGCACATAATGTCACACACAATGCAGCACACAATGGGGCACACCAACCAAACACCACGAATACTTATAATTATAAAATCTACCTACAAGTAAAACGTAACAGCTGATAACTGGTAACTGAACATTCAAAAAACTCATTCCTAAAAGTCTTGATTTTGTTTATTTGTTTTCTCTGTGTACTTTAAACTTTCTTTTCTTCTACATCAGCTGACCAGATCTCAGCCCCACCAGTTCCTGCCCGAACTAGGTGCCGTTATATATAATACTTCCCTCCGTCACGTCGTCTGGTGGAAAAATTAATCTGTGACAGTAAGTTCGGTGGATGACCCGTGTCACCCGACAAACTATCTAATCTAACTAATATTTAGTATTTCTGACTACAGTAAAATGATGATAAGAGTTCAATCAGTTACACTTAGAGCGTGCATCTACAATTTTTTTGGTAGAGTAGTCGTTCACACACCAAAGTGAACGGTAGAGTAGAGTAGAGTAGTGTGAAATTGAATCGCCACAATGAGCACGCGACCACTAATCTATTAGTCCTAGACGAGCATTTCTCATATGTCCGACCAAATGAGCGTACAAGCTGAGTTCACAATGACTGATGCGTGAATTATATGACTCCCCTTATCGATATATATATATGAGATGGCGTTTAATGCGATTTTTTGGTTGTCAATTGTGAAGACAATTGCATGTGAAGGCACGCACACTTGTTTACTGATAGATAAGTAACATGTTTCATCACAATTTGCATCGTCTAGAGTATTTAGTTGGGTGCACTGCACGCCACTATTATTTAACTCAAGCGTGTCTCTTGTCTACCTACACGTTGGTTGGGGTAACATCACAGCTCAGTGGGTAAGATCACAGAAATCCTAAGTAATAGCTATTACTTCTCTGATCTGTGGGTAAGATAGTGCTAGTGCTACTCTACCAAATACGATGACGAGAAGGACGCCTCTCTACAACCGGATTGTCTCTTTCTAAAGCTCGACACGCATTATTTAGTTACCATTATTACTGGCCCTAATCTCTACAAATGTAAACTACATCGATTGTAAACTAGGCTTTAGAGATAGAGACAGTAGTAGGTAGGTATAAATAATGTGACGATCCGGTTTGATATAGATAAGTCAAGGTCACCCGCTTGCTGACGGATACACTAGCCTCCACCGCGGCGCGGGTAGGTAGGAGTTAGGACACACAGCGAGGTGCCATAACCCGCCAACACAAGAGGCCATAGAGTTAATTGGTGTCATTTTATCTGACATCCGGTGGCGGAACGGCGGCGGCGGTGTGGTGTGAGGGTTAACATTCCGTAGGTGCCTACCTACTCTAGAAATTAATTTATGTAAGGACATGCCAGGACATGTCCTCACGAAAGTGGTCGAAAAAATTATGCTTATAAAATTGAGGAGTGAGGGAACGTAAGGTCACATGTCCTGACTTTAAAAATTTTCTGCAATTGCAAAAAATTTGACAGAAATTTGGACGTGTGGCCCTTTTGTTCCCTCACTCCTCAATTATTCATTCAAACTAATCGCAAACTAACTTTCCAAATAAAAATAATCGAAATGTAATGTAATATACCTATACGCGATATTCAGTTTCCAAATTGTTTTGTGGTAATTTTAGGCGTTCTTACTAAGCCGGGTCCACCGCTATAGTGAGGACATTTATCGAGTCTATATTATGGGCCCATACTTACACTACCTTGTTAGTTTTCTACGCACTCATTCAAATACAATCCTTATCCTAATAAAGCGAAGTTTCTACGGGCGACCAGCGATGATGGCTGCCGTGTAAGGTAGATAATGGGTAGATACGTCAATAAATACGAATATCTTTATAAATCGAGAACCACTTCATCGATTAACATACCTTTTTCACTGTTACATTCTGCCGCTTCTCAAGATGTGTGCGTGTGTGTGGGTGGCTTAAGCTGGGAGCAAAAAGTCAACCGAAACGAAGCCGCGGGCAAAAGCCAGCAAGTTATATATAAGTTAGGTAGGTAGACACCTACCGAACTATGAACACTCAATCACGTTTGAGTTTTTGCGATTCTTCTTGCCTATCTCACACTCTCGCACATACAAAGCAATGTCGGTCAAGGGGATCACGGTTAGAAAAAGTTTTGCTAAGTTTTGAACATAGACGCAACCAAAGTCGCTCAACTATGACCGGTTGAGCGACCAACGACATCGAACGAAATAACACTGACACACTATTTATTTAAACCCCTATGGATTTATTCACTTACCAAATTCCAGATAGTCAAATACATGACCCTTCCTCGCAACGGCAACGCCTTGGCCTCTGGCTTGAGGAACGGTAACTCCACGTAGTTTTGATCGTACCACAGACCGAACAAGTTGATCGCCATCACCGACAGATGCAACAACTTCAACATTATTACGGACGGAGCGAGGACTAGGGAACGAAAGAAAAATGTCACTACCGCCTCCTACGCTGCCTGGCCGAAAACTGATGAATGTACTCTGTGTGTGTGATTGATGAACCAAAGATTATTTAATGAACTGAGATTGAGTGAGGTGAGGGGGTGAGGGAGTAGGTGTGGTCTGACGGAGGTGTAGGAGCACAGTGTAGGAGGGAGCGGTCGGCCTCGGCCACCACCGTTTGGTTGGTTGGAGAGTAGGTATATGCCGCATACATAGTAGGTACATCTTGATTCTCTTTCGCTATCGTATCGTAACGCGCTAATCGTTAGCGATAACTCGTATTACTACCTGACGTGCCTCGTTCGCTCGACAAATAATAATTAATCCCCCTTGTCAATATCAGCGACAAAATTATTTATTTGTTTACTAGTTTTTGCCAGCGGCTTCGCTCGCGTGAAATTCGTATATGATAAAAAGAAGAAAGTAAGTAGCCCGCTACCGTACCTTTATTTTGGCGCGTGGAACAATTCGATTTGTATCGGAGCGGAGCCACATCTTAGCGTAACCGTAACTGAATTTTATTTAGCCTATCCTGTATCCCATATAATTAAATATATGTGCTTGTACAAAGTTTCATCGAATTCGTATGATCGGTTTAAGAGTTATGATATGAAGGAACATACCTACATACATGCATACAGAACATATAGTCTACAAACGCATTATTTCATAAAACAAAGTAACTTACTCCATGTCCATCCCTTACAGATTTATTGTTACGAGTAGTATTACGAGTAGTCTCTGTAAGGGATAAGTCCGCCATTGCACCTTATGTAAATGTTCTAATGTATTTGTTACTGTTTAATGTTTACTGGAGCAATAAAGAATTTTCTATCTATCTATATCTAGTATTGATATTGATTGATTTAATCTGACAGTGCAGTAGCGTACGGGACCGGTAAAAGGAATGGCCCATTGCATCTCTCCCCGGGCATGTCGTAAAAGCCGACTAAAGTACCTATAAGGACAAGATGCCGTGCTAAAGGGCGACAGGTAGCCACCTCTCACAGTGCCACGGTCTTCCACCGAGCCATGCAGCACGTGAGTCTTCGTGGCTTACTGCTGCTTGATAGTTATCTTGTCCTGTTACTTTGCGAAACGTGGTGGTCGGTGTTGTGCTGTAATTTACCAGAGCTCTTGCAGCACAACACCGATTACTCTGCTTACCCCGATTGTCGGGATACAGCGTGTGGTATGTATGTTTCTTTGTCTGCTGTGACTTTTCTCAAACATTTGACAGGAGATATCTGGCAGCCACATTGTAGCCAGGAGATGGCGAAAACGGCCTATAGTTGGTTACATCACCTTCTACACCTGTGATGTCAGCCCACCACGTCACACCTTCGTCAACTAGGTGGCATGTCAGTGCTTGGCTTTGGTCGAGCCGGCTATAACCGGTCCTTCATAATATATAATGAAGGACGGAAAACACCAACTACTCGTATTTTCATAGCCGCTTTGATACTAGGTATACCAAGAGGTAAGGTTTACGTGGAATCTGAACCACGGCCGGCCTCAATATAATTGACCAGTATTATTGTGATGATTTAGATAAATAATAACTTAACACTATGGTATTGTAAATAAAATTGTTGTTTTATTTTCTTTCAATAGGTTCATCGCAGACAGATAGCCCGGGAAACGATAATATTGTGAACGCAAAGAGGTAGAAACCGAGTTGAGCTGATGTACAGATGACTTTGAACTTATTAGTCGTCTGGTTCCAGTATGCCTCCGCTGACGGTTATGTTATGTATGACGTAACAGCTATCGGTACCGTCGACAAAAAAGTCGGACAGACGAATGCTCCCGCCACCAGGTGTTAAACTGAACTGTCATTATTTCGTATTTCAGGCATAGAAATAATATGTACTACCATGTAATAACAATTCTACGTAATTAAGTGACATGACTAGTGAAGCTAGCGCACACGTCATAGTCATATTACTATTCCTTTTTTTACTCGTATTGGCTTTTGAACACAACAAATGTTAGTAATAAAACAAATAACACAAAAAAAAAAAAACAAAATTCGTACACGCGCGAGGGGTAGGTAGCTCAATTACACATATTACGGACGTGGCTACGCGGTGTTATATTCTTTGGCTACGCGACAGAGATACTAACGCTACTGAGCTAGGCGTCAGCGGGTGTTGCGTGATGTGCGGAAGCGCGGGCTGAGGTAGCGGCAAACCAGCAATAGACAAATAATACAAATAAATATGTAGGTTAGATACATACATATATTATCTACGTTGAAGCGATTACAAACCGGAACAAGAATTCAATAATACCTACCCAGTAAAACACTGTTTAGCATTGTATAAATAATTTTATTATTTTATACTTAAATAATTGAAGTGTGTGTTCTTGTGAGCACATTAATAAATAAATAGTATCTTGTCTTCTTTACTATGATAATACGCGACGTCAATCTGTCTGTATGTAACGGGTAACTTGAAAGCGGCTGAAGCTATTCCGATTCGGTTTTCACTAATGAAATGTGGCTATCCCGGGATAAGTTGTGAATCACTGAATTGGGATTTTCTCCAAGGGCCTGAACGACCGGGCCACCTAGATCAACGTACGCGGAGTAGTCTCAGATATGAAAAGTACATATGAAAAAACTGTAGCATTTACTTCGTTCTAAAAAGTTTCAGATAGCATATAATAACTCCCCACCTATGCCTATGAGGTACGATGCCGCCGCCGTTAGCGCGGCCGCTAGGAAGCCACACTGTCCTCGGTGAAGCTGACGAACGACAGAGGCAACAACTGACTGAGCGAGGTGCGAACCACTCTGTCCATGGTGGGCTTGCTGAGGTAGATCTCGATGT
This sequence comes from Nematopogon swammerdamellus, assembly GCA_946902875.1. NCBI lineage: Eukaryota > Metazoa > Arthropoda > Insecta > Lepidoptera > Adelidae > Nematopogon > Nematopogon swammerdamellus. The sequence continues at coordinate 21,605,080 of OX336349.1, forward strand.
CTCCGCTGGAGCCGCGGAACTCGTTTAGAGTCTGCCGGCACACGCCGCAAGGCGCAGTGAAGCTTTTCTCCTGGTAAGCGACCACCGCCACCATCTTTAATTTGCGGGAGCCATCGAAAATGGCTTTGGGCAAGGCGGAGCGCTCCGCGCATATTGACGGACTGAAGGCCGCGTTCTCTATGTTAGCACCGGTGTACACTTTAGAGTGCTCCTCGGTTAAAATCGCAGCACCGACAGCGAAGTTTGAGTAGGGACAGTAAGCTTGTCCCCGCGCGCTGGCAGCGTCGCGGATGAGGCTTTGAGCTGCATCACCTGAAAGCGATGAAATAATTGAATCAACACGTGAGTTCATCAGACATAATTTTTAAGTGTTCGGCCAAATGTTTACACTACATAAAAATCTACATACTGTATGGGTGATTCTACGTTAAGACTTCCTAGCGACGGCCACAACAAAAAACCCAACATTTTTCGAAAAATTTCTTTAAAATACAGCGTCTACTTTTATGGCAGTTAATTTCATCATTTCAATTTGCTTAGTTTGACTACAATCGCAAATTAACCTCGAAAAATATCTCTCCCCTGGTCTGTCCCTCAACAGTATTTTCAGTAAATCAGTAACTTTTAAGTACTTCTCAAATGATAAAATAGGTTAATATTATTAATTTTATAAACTAGAATAACTGATTAATGTTGTATATTAGTAAAACTACAAAAACATTACCTTTTTCATTAAAAAAATTCAAGACTAAACTTGTCCCCTGCATTTTGTGTCTCCTCCCCTGACATTTTTAATACCTTCAACATTGGGTAAAATAATTTCGTAGTTGCGAACCCAAAGCTGTCAACACTCAGTGTTTCACGTGAAGTTAGCAGCAAACATCACGAAAGCCATCCGCACGTTTTCATTGGCGGCCACTCTGGACACGCCTGTCGTGTTGTGAGGATGTGAACAGTGAACACGGTCTCTCCACTGGAGAGCATTAAAGTGTAATTATTTATGTAAATAGATGATTTTATACGTTAATTAACTGTAATGTATGCACAGATTATCATGTTTGTTTGTGGTTTCTTAATGATAAATACTTTAAAGGTAATTTGCGTTTTATCGCAAAAATTTCTCTCCCCTGCCATATTTCCCCTGCCTCGAAAGACGCCAGGGTAGAGACAAAGCGTCCAGGGGAGATATTATACAGGGTGTAAAAACGGCGAGTACATTAAATTTAGGAAATGATTATTGGGATCAAGAGTAACAAAAAAGTCAAATAACTTTTTTCTGAATTCCCTCTAAATAAAAAGTTACAGTTTTCATACAAACTAATTGAATATTTTAGTGTAAAAATGATCTAATGACAACAGGGCGGCGCGGAGGGGGGAAGAGCGGGTGAGACGTGAGCTCCTCGGACGGAGGTGTTGGCGGGAGGGGTGGGCGTTAGCTTTGTGAGTGGAGGACTGGAGGTCGGCAGGCGGAGGGTGCGGAGCGGCAACAACGCGTTAAACTACACTAGACGAAAACATACATTTCAAAAATTCATATCTCGAAAACTAGACACTTTAGAGAAAAACTTTACTTGCTTTTTTGTCTAAGAAAAACACAAAGATTGCGCTGGCGAAATTAATGTACTCGCCGTTTTAACACCCTGTATATGTGAGCTCAGTAATATGTAGTAGGTATCAACATGTACTAGAACCGTTATGAGACAGTGTATTCATTTTTAATCTTCTGTGTAGTTATTATTGTTATTATATTCGCCTTTGGTAGGCAGGCAAAGGTCACGGACCATACAGTCTGTTTCTGGCTGTATATACTAGGGTAGATCCACAAGTTCGTGGCCTAACATAGAAAGAGCCATGTAATTTTTTTAAATCTACCCTCATTTGTTAGTACAATTCTTCAGTATTAAATGTGCGAAGTTTGGTTGCGATACTGCAAGCTATATTTTTTCCGTGATTAATTGTTGTTGCTATCTGACAAGATTTTCAATAATGGAGAAAATTGAACACCGAGCAGTGATGAAGTACCTCCATAAAAAAGGCATGTCAGCGAAAGATATCCATCAAGATATGGTGAACACATTGGGGGAGTCTGCTCCATCGTATTCCAGTGTCAAAAAGTGGGTAGCTGAGTTTAAGCGGGGTCGGGAGAGCATTCAAGATGACGCTAGGAGCGGAAGGCCTTCGACGTCTACCACGAAGGAAAGCATCAATAAAATATGTGATCTGATACTGAGTGACCGAAGATTGACCATAAATAATATAGCTGAGATCACAGGGATTAGTTGTGGCCGGGTACAAAACATTATATCTGAAGAATTGGGGTTCCATAAGGTTTCTGCTCGTTGGGTCCCAAGATTGCTTTCAGCTGAACAAAAATGAGTTCGCTTCACAATTTCCCGCGATTGTTTGGAACTTTTTGAGGCAGATCCCGAGGATTTTTTGTGCCCTTTTTTGGATGAAAGCTGGGTTCACCACCAAACTCCTGAATCAAAACAACAATCGAAGCGGTGGAAAAGATCTGGCTCATCCACTCCGAAGAAGGCTAAGGTCGTTTTGTCGACCAACAAAGACATAGTTTCAGTTTTCTGGGATGCGACGGGGATTATTTTCGTGAATTATTTACCAAAAGGCCAAATTATCAATTCAAAATATTATTGCAACCTTTTGCGAAGACTTCGGGAAGAAATCAAAGAAAAAAGGCTGGGGTTGCTGCGGAAGAAAGTGTTGTTTCATCAAGATAATGCCGGGTTCACACTTCGGCTGAATCAATGTCTGAAATCCATAATTGTGTCTATGTATTATTGCCCCACGCACCTTATTCGCCGGATTTAGCCCCCTCGGATTACCACCTTTTTCAAAATTAAAAAAACACTAGGTGGCTCGGAAATTTATTTTTAAGGCAATACTTATTCTGCCAATTGTTTTTAAAAGCCAATAAGTTATTAAAATGTGTTTTTTTTTATTTTATTTTTGTGGCAAGAAAGAATTTACGTTTAAGGCGCTACTTATTTTATTAATATGGAAAAACTGTTTGGAATGTAAGCCTGATTAATGATTAATACAAACAACTTTAATTTAAAGTTGATTCCAATAAAATTTATCAGTGCTTCATTTACAAATCTACACACGAAGTCCCTCCCCTGTTCATATTGTACCCTACCCTGTCACCATGTCCCTCCCCTGTATAAAATATCTCCCCTGGTCTCTTCTAAAACGAGAAAAAATTAAAAAAATAACTGGCCATCTTACAGAAATGCAAAAAGTAGCTGTTTAAATAAAATTATACTATTATAACTTAGAATTTAAAAGAAAATTGTCGTGCCGCCATCCCATACAACCAAGGAAGTCTTAACGTAGAATCACCCGTATGTAATACGCGAAGTAATTGGGAAATGACTGTGGTGGGGTGTCTGACTGAAGCCGTACACCAACGATTGAACGTTCAGTTACTCACACACACTCAAGACTGCGAGTCTGTTATATGCTTGCTATTATCTTCGGGGTGTCATACAATTATTTTTAATCTTTGGGAGACGATGCACAGGGACGGAGTCTAAAAAAACATAAAAAAAGTTGGGAAATCCCTATACAACGTGTCCCAAAACTCAACGTCAAGCGGGAACCAGGGAGTAGGCCAGTATATTACTACCCAGGGAAAAATAAGAAAACAAATCGGAGTTATTTGTTTTTTATGATATGAGCATTTTTTTAAAAACTTTTCGTACAAAATTTTTCGTACAAATTTGGAAATATAATTGTAATTTTTTTATTATTGGTAGCCTAAATAACTCTGCTATTGATCAGTATCCCAAATAAAACCAAAATACCCATGGTTTTATCACAAAAAAATATTAAGTAAAATTGAAAAAAATGCTCATATCATAAAAAACAAAGGACTCCGATTTTTTTTTTCTTATTTTTCCCTGGATAGTCATAAACTGATCTACTCCCTGGTTCCCGCTTGACGTTGAGTTTTGGGGCACCCTGTATATATTCTGTGGTTGGGAACACGAACACCACGATGTGCCGTCTCGATTCTATGTTCGCTTGTCAAGACAAGACTTAATGAGTTCGTTTGGGGGTTTCCTTTCACTGAGCTTTTCTGGCATATTTTGTAAGATTGGCTAAGTCACCACGAAGCGAAGCCGCGCGGGGACAGCAGACAGTTGCACTGCACTGCAGTTACTACCCCCCCCCCCCCCCCCCCCCCCCCCCCCATTCACCCGACATTGTCTCTTCGTTCAACTCTGTGGTTCAACTAGACTAGATAAAGAAAGGACAAGAGCACAGATCAGAGAAGAGTCAGGAAGTGTCTATTCGTAGGTAAACCTGCATGGCAAGTGGCACATGAAAGAACAAAATTGACTCTTGCGCTATAAATCAGCTGATTGTAAACGCGAAGTGGCAGAAACGAAACGTATCAAAAACGACATGCACCGCCTCAACATTAGGTTAGGGTTAATATATAGAAGATGCGTCGCTACGCGACGCATCTTCTTTGTATTAACCCTGGTTATTTTTTTTTAACCTCCAAAACATCACAGCTGATGTATAGCGCAAGAGTCAATTTTGTTCTCTCATGTGCCAGACCCACCTGCATGCAGGTATGCAAACTGCACTATGGGAGTTTTCAACGAATCGTAAAAAAAACTATATGCGCCGCCTCAACATTAGGTTAGGGTTAAATTATTAAATTATAGAAGATGCGACGCATTTTCTGTAATTTAACCCTAGTTATTTTTTTTTTAAACCAACTCGCATAGTGCAGTTCGTATACCTCATACTTGCGAATAGCACTGTCCCGCCTGGTAGGTCTATTAGTTTGAAATAGTTGGAACCTCTTTGTTCGAAATGTTAGAAACGTTGGTATGACAAGGTACTTATTTGGATTGCCAGATTATTTCTTATTTTTTTAGTCAAATGAATGAATATTCTGAGTAGGGGTACTAACTTAACACATACATAATTTATATTGCGTAATATCCTCCCCTCTTCTCTCTCTATCTCTCTTTTCATACAGTTGATTATATATGCTTAATAATCTCGTCTTAAAAATGTCTCGACTTGCTTGGTCAAGGTTAACCGATTAGGTTAATGTTAATGGTTCTTATCTATGTAATATGTATATCTTTTTCTTATTCCAATCACGATGACCCTTGAGAATTGATAATAATGTGAAGGTGTGACCGTGAACTCACGAAAAAACTACATAAAGGGGACGTGTGCTATTAGATATTAGCTATTAGATATAGAGTGATATCTAATAAATAGCACACATTTGTACCCTGTGAGGCCGGTAGGTACTTTAAAAGAATAGCCTCACTGCATTTCTCCCCGTGTATATCGTAAAAGGCGACTATATGACTCCCTTCTTATATTACTAGGTGGTAGGGTTTAACCCGCCCGGGTTGGTACCACCTCACTGAATGAAAGGCCGGTCGAAACGGCTATGTAAATGGTTTGTGTTTTCCGTCCAGTTCAGTGTAGTCGGCACAACCAAAGGGAAGCACTGACGTAGCACCAAGTTCACCCGGTGTTATGGGCTGACATCACAGATGTTGTAGGTGATGTAGCCAACCGTGTCAGTTTCCATAATAAAAAAAAATTGAATATATCCAATAAATAAAATGTATACAGTTATAAAAGTTTAATATAAAGATATAAAACACCCATATTTTATTTCCATGATCGTTATTTTCTAGATCAAACATTTCTCAAAAGCAGCAAGCTAAACGTACTTTTGTAGAAAAACGCTTATATTTTATTGTTTCATATTATAATCTCTTCGAACGAAGCACTTCGTATAAATTATGATAGAACTTCACGTGCAAGTAAGTTCGTTTAATCATCAATTATTCAGCATCATTTGTTGATTCTGAAGTTGTTTTTTGAACTGCTGACCCGTGATGAAGCAACAGGTATTTAGTGCATAAATAAATAAATCTGCCCCAGGCACAACCGCGCGCACTTCTCGTCTGTCTACAGATAAAGCATTAATTGAAGAGTTGGTAAAAATCATTCGTAAATAACAGTATTTTACTCACTGAGGCTTCCAAAATCGACTGTATTGAAAGATTCCATGTCCGTCTTAACTAGGAGTGTGCCAGTCCGCCTTGCTCGCTCACCGATACTGAGATAAAAGGTTGTTTGTGTTGATCGCTGGCTCGGCTTCGATCTTTTTATCTCTCGTTATAATTTTATGGTCGCTTTAATCGATCACTTATTTATCTGTCGCTCTGGACTGGATCCGCGCTCGGCTAGCCGTCGACTGTTCTGTTGGCCTCTTGGTCGGCCTAGTCAAGGCTTCAAATTGTGACTCAACAATTGAGTGGACGATGAATTTTAATTGGACCGTTTACAGGGTGACCATTTGTGGCAGGTTCCTGCCATTTGGGCAGATTTGGCTGTTAAATTTTCATTTGGGCAATTCTATGTTTGCCGATGTCAAACGCCTCATGCGAGAGAATATTCTCACAAGTAAACCTGAACAAAACTGAATTACGAAACAGATTCTTATATAAACATGTTTCTGCCATTATTACAACGAAAGTAGGTATAAAGGAACACGGGGAATGTGTCTCTTTTATACCTAGGAAGGAAATGATTAAAAAGATGGGATCAAAATCGACATAAGATGAAAAAATGAAGAATATGACGCGAATGTGGATGTATAAAATAGGTAAAAATATTTTTAATTAAACAAATTCTTTGAAATAAGTGTTCTTTTACTTCCCATCCCCATTGACACACCAAAATATGTGTGGCATATTAATGGCATTTTTCTTTAAAAGGTTCGGCACGTTTTGGCAGGTTTTCAGCTAGTTTTTGGCAGATTCTCTGTTTTAGCAATGGTCACACTGACCGTTTAGTATAGTTCATTGACGCTTCTGGATCCTGTCCGCGAACTAAGTGCAGTATTCGAAAGACTCCCCTAGTCACACATGTAATACACACGAATAAGGTATCTAATAGTTCGCAGCGTATGGCCTATATAACCTTCAGTGCGTATAAGCTCCTGACTTACCTTTCCAAATAATAATTACTTCTAAAACTAAGGTCTTTAAACAAAGTCTGAAGTATTAGATGATGCAAATTAGTAGACAAAGGACAGCGTCCTAATCATTGGTCCTACCTAATACATACCTAGTAAGTAGGACTCTAATTTTTTCAGAACGATTAAACTTCGTTCAACAATAACATGTGCACTCGTAACTCGTAAGTATGTAGCTTGAGTGACTCAGCTAGAGGTAGGGGACTCATCTCAGCCACAGATAAATTTCACCTATGAGGAGGTGCCAAGTATGTAGATAGTGAAAAATGTTCGCATTCGCAACTATGCAGTGCGACACAAACACTATTCGGAAAGCCAATCAGGCGACATCGTTCATTAGAAATTAGAAGCATCCAAAGCTGACGTAATTTATTTATTTAAATGTTCAAGAGCTCACAGGAGCTGTACATTGTAACTCTTTACACACATTTGTTTATTCTTCTTATTTTTTGCGTTATTTTAAATATTAAATATCAACTGTTAATTTCTTTGTTTCAAGGCACTGTGGTACAACATTTTTTGTAAATGCTTTAATGTAAACACGGGAAAATCTTTTACTGGTTTAGTAATATATATGAAAAACCGCTGGAAACTATATGTAGGTATGTACTACTATACTTACTACTACTACTAACTGTTGATTTTCCAAATCCAAATAAAAATGAAAAATAAAATAAAAAATTAATTAAAGTGTAATCCAAGTTTGCGTCACAGCACGTTCACAGAACGTACAGTAACCTTCATACCTACCTATGCTGTCATGCAACTCTCGCGTATTTTGTATATCGAGATACGCTCCGAATAATCCGATCATCGACCGCCACCGGGACCCCAACTTGAAAGGCCTTCATAGGTACCTTCAAATTTCAAAGTAGCCCGCCAAGACTCGATGCCATAGACTAGCAATTTCCTTTTTTCAGTTAATTTATCTCTTTTCGAGATAAGCAAAGGTGGAACACCATACAGCCTTCTCTGTTGTTATTCTTTATATTATTTATACATACCTATATCGCCAAATTGTTGAAGTAATGAAATCGTAAAACGACAAAATTGTATTAGGTAAAAGGACTGTACCACTAATTAAAAGGTATTAGGACTGTACCATCTTAAGTGTACAGACTGTAGCATCTAAAGGTATTAGGACTGTACCATCGTAAGCAAAAATAATCAAAATTTATTGATCACTTGTAAATTAAACTATAATACCTGAATATCCAATTTTAGCCAAACAGAACGGGAACTGGCGCGCCCCGCCGCGCCGCGCCGCCGCCATGTGAAAATGACTGTAAAATTTAAAGAATAGCCCTCGTATGACATTTCATTCGAGCTTTTGACGAGTCGCCTTAGCATTATTTCACTAAAATACCATACTTTTAAAGTTTTATCTCTTTCCCTCTTACAACATATGGCCGAAATAGATATACTTTTACGCACATATTTACCTTTTGGCGACGCAAATCGATGAAAATGCTGAATAATATTTGTCTGTGGTCCGTGACGCGTGTATTTTCATTTCAATGCTCGCTCTCAGCTGTTGGGTTTATTGCACTGGCTGATTGACGTCTGTTGGATTGGAGCGAGCTTGAACGACTTGGTCTGGTGTCCGCGTCGCTGCCTCTGTTAGAGTTTGTGCGTGCGCCGAGCGTGAGAATCGAATAGCCGAGGTCGAGGCCCCCGTCGCATCGAGTCGTTCGAAGCCGAGATGAGTGAGCTGAGTCAAGAAGAGGTGAGTACGCAGCGAGACTGACACCTCGTAACAAAACAAAGCATAGGCGAGCCGACCTCGCACATGTCTGCGATGCGGGAGACGCTCTCCCAAAAGTCATCGACGCGGCCCGACGTTGTCTGGCGATGCCCGAATGGAATTCAATCTGGTTCCCTTTTGTGGCTTCTCCGCGACAATCTCGCGGTCGCGCTCGGCATGACGAAGCGCACGGTTTCATAATCACTTGCGCACTATATGCTCTTAGCTCTCTCCTGGTGATAGTGTTTTAGTTACGTGTTTGTCGTTCAATTATCTCATTTACATGCACTCGTAAACAATGTCTTTGTTTTGAGGTATCCACCATAATGTGGATAAACCGTTCAATGGCTGGCTCAGCTCACAGTTGTTGTTGTTTTGGTTTGGGGTTGGCTCTAGGCCTGCAAACTAATCCCGCTTGGTTGGGGACCTTCGTGCAAAACCCCTCAGTCTCCAGCTACCCCAGCCACCCTATGTCTTCCATGAAAGCCACAAGTCGACCGGGGTGTCTGCAGGCCGCTTATCCCTTAGTCGCCTTTTACGACATGCACGGGGAGAGACACAGTGGGACTATTCTTATTAAGTACCGACCCCACACAGTACCCAGCTCAGAGTATCAACAGATAATGTATTGTGTGCGTGAACACAAAAGGTACAAATGTTTCTCTACGGCTTTTCAGATACGGCGCCGCCGCCTGGCGCGACTGGCTGCCCTCGGAGGCGGCAGCGAGTCGCCCGGGCTGGCGTCGCCGCCGCCGGGAGCGCCCGGCGCCTCGGTGCCGCCGGCGCCCGGGGCCCCCGCCGACTCCCCTCCCGCGCCGCAGTTCCCCGGAGGCGACACCGACAACGAAGAGAGCAACATATCACCGGACGGCATCATCGTCACAGAGAAGACCAATAACAACAATCTGCTGGACGAGGTGCCAGACACCAAGATGGCCGACCTGTCGCAGGCGCCGGGCGCCTTCACCATCGGATCCATCGGCGACGACTCACTGCTCACGTGCCAGGTGCTATATTTTTCCTATATTAACCTCTGGAAGGGCCGACAGGTCCGCAGACCGCTTAAATTTTAGGTTTTTTTTTATGTAATCCGGTATGGGTGGCGGAGGGGCCAAAGCGCATGCTCCGACCAGCCAATATCACCTCCGAGAAGGTAGGTGCCATACCGGAGACTTGCCTGGATTGCTGGCTATGCTGACTAGAAGAGAACACAACCGAGACTGCTATGCGGCCATCTTACATCCGTACGGTGGTACCAACCCAGTCGGCTACAATTTGAGCCTATCACCTAGTAAGGGGCAAGGAAAGGGACCTACAGTTTTACACCGGTTACGAACGGTGAAGCAGCAGACCGGATTTGAACCGCGGACCTCTCGCATGAGAAGCCGTTGCCCAAACCACTCGGCCACACGCCGCTCAAGCTGCTTACATCCGTTGACTTCAGTAAAAGCCGGTTGGTCCTAAAAATAAATGAATGAAAAATACATCAAATTGTGATTTCTATTAATTTTGCTTATTAGAACGGGTGAGAATGACTGTACGAATAAAAACCTCTGCCTTTCCTATAGAACACACTTTAAAAATAGTCCCAGGTCTCGAGAAAACAATTTATTTTGACGGCTGTAAATTTTTTTTTTGTACCTACGTAATTTGTTACAATATGGTACAATTTATTTTCTAACATCTCTTAAGAAGTTCCGGAACCGTAGTAGAATCTGTACATTGTTGTTTCTGGCGATGCCCCACAGCTGAATACCGTAGGTCCATGTAGGTTTGATGATCACTTTGGAACGAACTGCTGCAGGAGGTCATAAGTGCTAAAAGTGTAAACAGATTTAAAAGCAAGTTAGATAAACACCTAAAAGAAAAAAAAATTATTGAACTAATAACTAATAGAATTTAAATAAATAGCTTCAACAAATTTCATTAAAATATAAAAAAGTGCACTCCAGAGAAAAGAAAAAAAAAGTGAAATGCACGCATCAGCTTCAAGCTGTTAGTGCTATTGTTGCATCGCCAGTTGAGTTCTTTGCAACTTGACAGTCCTAGTGACAGTTCCTTTCCGGTACACTGCACTTCGCACTTCCTTAATTTACATATAATTATTATGCCGAGGGGCATACAATACAGTCTTCTCTTCTGTACTACACTCTTGACGAGGTGCCAAGCTCCTCCACTATCAAGACATTTCCCGCACGTATAGTACGTCTATTCTAGTCAGCTCGCGAAGTAAACAGTGATTATATTATAAATATCCGATTGAAGTGTTCGTTTGTTTACATTGGATTCTTCTCTCGTTTCCGGACTAATTTCTTCATTTTATAAATGTCTTAGGTACAACGCACGGCAATTTGGATAATCTTGGCCTCAGTCCACTTTGCAATGCTCAACAAAGTGGTTATTAAAAATCATCATGGCTTCTGAAAAATAGGATTTAAACAAAAAAACACTTTTTTTAGGTTTCCGTACCGTGTACCTAGGCGGAGTAGGTTCTCTACTCGTCCACACAAGGTGCAGTTAGTGATTCCGCTACCCTCAAGGGAAGCTCTTCCATGGTACCTAGAACACTAGGGGGGAGGTCACACCGAGACGCGAAGCAACGTGACGAGACGTGGACTTTTCAAGATAGCGATACAATATAGAACTTGTTTACTACACAAAAAGGCGCTTGAAAGCGAACTATTTATTTATTTATTTATTTTAGACAGGCAGCCTAGGCTGATACGTCTAAATCCAGTTAAAATTTGTTGGTTTTCAATTATCTTGAGTTATTTTTTATAATTTTTTTTTTTATTAGCATTCTTGAGCACTCTTTTTGATATTATGTTTTATTTGTTAGATATTTATCTAGTCTATTTTTGAATTGATTGGTACTAAGTGCGCTTATTACTTCCTATGGAAGTTGGTTCCAGTCGTCCACCACTCTGTTTGTTATGAAATGTTTGCGAGTATTGCTGTTAAAGATTGTTCGACTTAGTTTCATGCTGTGGCCTCGAAGATGAACGTTTTGGTTCAATGTGAACATTTGGATCAGTTCAGGGCAATCATATTTAAACGTCAGAATTTTGTACACCTCTTTTAGATCCCCTCTCTGGCGTCGAGCTTCCAGGGAGGGCAGCTTTAGCGCTTTGAGTCTCTCTTCGTAACTAAGATGTCGTAGCTCCCGTGGTATTTTTGTGAATTTTCTTTGGACTCGTTCTAGCTGTTGAATATCCTTCGAGAAGTACGGCTGCCAGATCTGAAACCCATATTCCAGTAGAGGGCGGACAAATAACTTGAACATTTGATCAACTACATACGTGTTGAAGCACAGCGTGTTACACAATGTGCCTCGGGGTCCGGGCTCTCTAGCTTTTTCAAGCATCTGCGGGCCGCGTTGCGTCTCAGTGTGAGGTGACCCTAAGGTGTGATTTAATGCAAAAAATATTTTAACGTGCCACTCCACTGCAGTGCAATGCCACTCGATGCGGTCTTACCTAGAGTTGTAACAACTTCAGATCAGTAGACTTGTAACAACTACAGATCTGTAGACTTATAACAACCACAGGTTTGTAGACTTGTAACAACTACTGATCTGTAGACTTATAACAACTACAGGTTTGTAGACTTGTAACAACTCCAGATCTGCACACTTTTAACAACTTCAGATCTGTAGACTTGTAACAACTCCAGGGCCAGTATTCTCTAACGTCCTACCGTCAACGTCGGTGACGCTGACTAGTTATGTCTCTGTCTAGTTCATATAATTAAACAGAGATATAACTAGTCAGCGTCACCGACGTTGACGGTAGGACGTTAGAGAATACTGGCCCAGATCTATAGACTTGTAGAAACTTCAGATCTGCAGACTTGTAACAACTCCGGATCTGTAGACTTGTAACAACTTCAGATGTGCAGACTTGTAACAACTTCAGATCTGTCAAGGTATTTTAAAAATGTTAATGCAGGCGTCGCCAAACGTGACTTTGTCACATGGATCGAGCGTGGAGCCGCCGCCGCCTCCGCCGCGTGACATCGTCATCCACCGCCGCCCCTCCGCACCCAGCGACGAGGCCTGGAGCCGGGAAGCCAGCGTGTCCCGCGTCCAGCCAGACAGCCCCACGCCAACAGGTGACTCAGACATCCTCCCTGAAGTCCCATCTACACAAACTCATCAAGTGCCCCGTACGCCCGTAGTTAATGATATATTGTATTCCCAATATGCCACACTTTGATCACAGCGCGTGTTTAGGTCTACTTCAAATAGCCAACAAGGACACTTCGCTCAAAGCATTATATTATAAGCGGCGGGTGGCCGAGTGATTTGGGCATCGACTTCTCATGCAGGAGGTCCGAGGTTCGAATCTGGTCGCCGTGGACCAATGAGTTTTTTCTGACAAAAAAAATGCACGTGCATACCTACACCTGCTGCTTCACCGTTCGGAACCGGTGTAAAACTGTAGGTCCCTTCCCTTGCCCCTTACTAGGTGGTAGGCTCAAATTGTAGCCGACTGGGTTGATACCACTGTACTGGATGTAAGATGGCCGCATAGCAGCCTCGGTTGTATTCTCCTCTAGTCCAGTATAGCCAGCAATCCAGGGAAGTCTCCGGTATGGCACCTACCTTCTCGGAGCTGATATTGGCTAGTCAGAGCATGTGCTTTGGCCCCTCTGACTCAGCCACTCATACCGGATTACATAAAAAAAAAATTTTATGTAAAAAAAAAAAAATTTTTTTTTATATATAAAAAAAATTTTTTATATATAAAAAAACATTTTATTGAAAGTCCACTACAAACTCTACGTAAAGCGGAGCGTTATTTAATCATTTATTTTTTCTTATTTAGTTAGCTACAGGATTCTCGCGCTTTTCAAGCAAAATTAGCGCCCATTGCTCGCACACAGGTGAGAGAGACACAAAAAGCACTAGCAAAATGGTTGTGAAATCTTTGGAGTATCAAGTAAGCAAGTTACACTAATATACCTACATAAGATTGTAATACTAGGTATGTGAAAAAAACATTCAGGGGGTGGGTTTCGAAATAAAATATACTACAGGTGGTCGCAGGGTTGGGGTCAAAAGTTGCACTAAAATGGGTCACGTAGTATGGGTACTTTCCCGTAGGAGTAAAAGTAATCATGTGGTTCAAAATCAAAATACAAGATAAAAATCATTTATTCATGTTTAAAAAAAGTTACATGACATTTGGTTTTTTCACTTCGTCATAGTACAGCATAATTAAAAATTTATAATAATAGTTATAGTATATATAAATTAATAATAGTAAATAAAATATAATAAAACATTTATTAACATAAAAACTGATTATCATTTAAAAATATATATAGATGAATGAATTATATTAAAATTAAGATAATATATGTTTATGGTCATAAGTTTCTATCTATCTTAAAATACTTCCTGTAACCGGCGGCCAGTTTGCCGCTGCCTACCCTATTGGCAATGAGACGCGGTATGTGTGTAGGGGTAATAGCGGTGATGTGGTTACAGAGAATAAGCAGGAGGAGTTTGCGACGCCGACAGCGCGAGCGGGCGGGGTGCGACTCCCGCGCACCAGCTCCATCAACATGGACGTGGATGAGACACCAGACAAGCCCCCGCCCGCCGAGAGGAACGAGTCCATGGAGGTACGGCCCAGTTTTCTTATATTTTGGGAGGGTTACATAACCTTTTGACATTGGTCTTTTGAGAACCCATCGGTTCTCTAAATCGTTTCTTTGTCGCGCCGCTAGGATGTGGAACTATCTTCCGGCGAACGTGTTTCCCGAATCCTTTAGCCAGGGCGTCTTCAATCGTATTAATAGGCTAGACAGCCTAGCAACAGTCCACAAATCTGCTGGCATGGCACCTAACTGAGCGTGCTTTCGCGAGGAGTGGTGATTTTGGGTCTATCGACTGCACCTTTGGTTTCTCAGTACAGCCACCCATGTTGCTTGTTTTATATAAAAAAAAACTCACTGTGTGTTTTAAAATTGCGCCTTATTTCCATTATGTTTTGTATGAAATTTGAATGAAACGGCAAGATGTCCGCGTCGTACGTCCTTTCTGTGTGGCTTGCGTCCTAGTAGCTTATTGTTTTCGAGAAAGTGTATAGTTTACCTATAGTTTTTAATTTTTTTTTTATGTAATCCGGTATGGGTGGCAGAGTCGGAGGGCCAAAGCGCATGCTCCGACCAGCCAATATCACCTCCGAGACCAACCGGAGACTTCCCTGGATTGCTGGCTATACTGGACTAGAGGAGAACACAACTGAAGCTGCTATGCGGTCATCTTACATTCAGTACGGTGGTACCAACCCAGTCGGCTACAATGTGAGCCTACCACCTAGTAAGTGGCAAGGGAAGGGACCTACAGTTTTACACCGGTTCCGAACGGTGAAGCAGCAGGTGTAGTACATGACTATCACCATCGTTCTTCTGCTACTTTTTTTTTATGGAAACTGACACAGTTGGCTACATCACCTACAACATCCACGATGTCAGCGCATAGCACCTTGGTGAACTAGGTGCAATGTCAGTGCCTCCCTTCATTTCATTTCGTCGGTTACACTGAACTGGACGGAAAACACGAAATATTGACAGCAGTTTCGACGGACGTTTCATTCAGTGCGGTGGTCATGGACAATAATACTGGATCGATCATACATAGACGAGCGGGAGTAACCACGCACGGGCGTCAGGCTCACTGACTGCCTGAGCGCGTGCGAACTGTATCTCGCTCACTCACGAAGGCACTCGATCGCCTTATCTCTTTCTCCTCTTTAAGTGTGTGTAGGTGAATTCGTAGATGAGGAAAGAAATGCTGTGCGACTGCGTGATCGACAGAGATGGAAAAACATCGCATACGCAACGTTCCCCGCTCTCTCGCCGTCTTCTTACCCCTTTCGCGGCGACCCCGGTTTGCTTTGTTGACGAAGTTAATGATGGATCCAGTATTATTGTCCATGGCAGCGGTACTCCAACTTTCTATTCTGAAAAGGCGTATGTGATGGATGTGGCAGGTGGAGGAGTCTGAGTCGCCGCACACGCTGTCGCGCTCGCGCACGATGAGCTCCACAGAGCTGTCGGAGGAGCAGCTGCGGCACATCGCCGCGCGCATCCTGCTGGTCTCCTGGTCCGAGGACTGCCCAGGTGCCGCCCAGCTCTCTCTCTCTGCTCCTCTTCAAACACTCTTTAATCTTGACACAGATCAAACATTTTAATTAGAGCTAAAAGTGCAGCGGGTCATGTTATCTGCTTATTTCTGCCGCGCTACGTTGCATGCAACGTTTGCGCTACGTTGCGTGCAGCATGTTGCGCGCAGGGCTTTGGATTTAGAACTGACCAGCCTGACCAGCTGACTTTGCCTTGCAGTAATATTTGTACTTGCGCGTTTGTACTTCTATGGAAAGAAAATGCCACATGTTTAAAATACTTTGCAAACTGACGCACCGGGTCGTAAGGGCCTGGAACAAATTATCTGAGGACACCGTCAGCGCCCCCTCGGTTAATTCTTTAAAAAACCAATTAGACAATAAAAAAACAAAACAAAAAACAAACAAAAAAAAATACTTAAAAACAATACAAGTGCACTCATAAATTAAAAAACAGAATACACGCACCAGCTGTCAGCTGTCAGTGTTTAAAATAAATAAATAAAAAAAAACTACAAATGAAGGGAAGCACTGACATAGCACCTAGTTCATCCGGGTATTACGAACTAATTACGGATGTTGCGGGTGATGTAGACAACTGTGTCAGTTTCCATAAAAATAAAAAACTATTTGCGCAAGAACGATAATAAAAAATAAAAAAATAATAAAAAATCTAAGATAATGACAGAAACAACAAATTTTAACTGGATTTAGACGTATCAGCCTAGGCTGCCTGTCTAAAATAAATAAATAAATGTTACAAGGTTACCTCTTGGTTTTCCATTTTATTCTTGCGATAAGTATAGAGAGTACTGTGTGGGGTCGGTACTTAATAAGAATAGTCCCACTGCATCTCTCCCCGTGCATGTCGTAAAAGGCGACTAAGGGATAAGCGGCCTGCAGACACCCCGGTCGACTTGTGGCTTCCATGGAAGACATAGGCTGGCTGGGGTAGCTGGAGACTGCGGGCTTTTGCACGAAGGTCCCCAACCAAGCGGGATTAGTTTGCAGGCCTAGAGCCAACCCCAAACCAAAACAACAACATTGGTTTTCCATTTTATTCTTGCGATTAGTATAGAGTCCATGTTCTTCTTGAATAATAATAAAAAAAAACATGAAATAATAATACAAACTTTACAATTTGCAGGCGGTGTGTTCCTACCGTCGGTGGCGGCGTCGCTACTCGACAACCCGTCCATCGGTACGGAGGAGCTCGCCAGCCAGGCCCTCATGGACGTCATCTCTCAGATATCGGACGGGGAGGACCCGCTCAACATGAGGATCGTCGCCGCCTCCGAGACCGCCAGGAAGCAGCCCGAGGACACCGGCGGCAACGACTGCCTCAGCCGCTTCTTCCAGGAGACCGATCGGGACAAACCCGAGACTTCCTGCCCGACGCCGTCACTGCCAATTAAAATAGCGACACAGAGCTTAGCCGTCTGTTACTTGTTAAGGTTCTACAATAATATCAATATAGAGGAGCGGCAGCATCCGAAGCGGAGCTCGATGCCGCCCATGAGTGACCTGCTGCAGGGTTTGAGGACGTTGATAGTGAACAACTTAGTGCTGGTGGTGCGGCGGCAGGTGGATCTGGAGAAGAGCAGGTGGAGCCCGCTGTTGCCGTACATACTCGGCGGCAACGCGCCGCACGGCCTCGTGCCGGAGCTGCTGCAGTCCACGTACCAGGATAAGGAGGCCTTCGAGGAGGTCAGTCGGTGTTCGCTTTCATTGTGCATTCATCAACTGGCTGAATACGGGAAAAAAGTGCGGGTCGGCCTCGCGCACCGAGGTTGCCGTAACACTACACCGTTGGCCGGTTTTTATTATTTGTTGTTTTACTTTAAGAGTTTGCACTATAATCACACCAAGTCTGACGCATACAACGACATGTATTACTGTTTTTACAATAGAACAAAAACAAACTAAAACTTTGAAAAAAACATGTTTTGTGTATGGGGACACGTTATTTTTTTATTTTTTATTGACATGATGACGGCACGTCTTATAAATTGATGATCACCGGCTGCCCACACGAAAAAGTGTCACGTTTCATCTGAGCCTGTGTGTGCAAGCGAGAGCGCGTAACAAGCGATAGAGAGGCACAATCGGTATAGTCAAAGTTACCATGGAAACGTCTTAAGAAGTAAAACTGTCAAAATCAGACAACAGAAGTTTATTGATGGCCAGTCACAAGATGATTAATCTTTCTACTGGAAATATAATTACTGATCTTTGCTCTATGTACTACGATTATTCCACGTCATCACGTAAAACTATCGTCCGTAAACCGACTTTACAGACAAAAAAAATTTTTTTTTGTACGATATCTGCCGTAATAACATATATTCTGTGGAAATTTGCAACCGGCTACGTATACTGTTCAAAAGATACAGCCATTTAAAGGTAGTACATACGGACAGAAGGGGTAGACTTACTAATAGACTTCCGTACAGATACCTAACCATATATAGTAAAAGTAGCACAACAACTTAATATTATGAACTTAGTGTTACCAAATTCCCATACAAACATTTATTAAGGTGTCGAACTGAGCTTGCGATGGCTTCACCGAACATATCCGGGCCCATTGCGAGTAGAGGACAGTGTCAATCGAGGTGGGGACTAGCGATCGGCCACTCTGTGTAGTTCTCCAGCATGCGTTACGTTTCCGCTCGCGACAAGCTCTCTTGAGCTAGTCTGCGATGACTAGGACGCGGAAAACCACCAGTCCCGCTCTGGACCTCCATCTCTGTATATATTTATATTTCTGTAGAATGCCTCCAGTGACGCTTTCGAAGCTCTATCCATATAATATGAGTATAGCTTCGATCTTGGCAGGCCTCTGTTGTTGAAGAGACTGTAGAGTGACTTCTCGCTGCTAATCCTCTTACTCCGAATTCCACAGCGAAGAGATCAGTCTTGAATCTGTTTCTCACTATCCTCAACATTAGCAGTTGTGCTACTGACACCACGATTTCCTCTTTATTACTTTATTTATTTATCTGTCAGCTTCCGTAGCTCAGTGGTGCGGTCGGTCAATTGTTGTTATGCACACCTGGACTCGTCAGTAATTGGATGGGTGACTGCTCGACCGTTGGAGGCTGACCGTGGTTCGGATTCCACATAAAACTGCAGTTCCCTTTCCTTCTTACCTTACTAGGTGTAGGGTTAGTCCCGCCCGTGTTGATACCACCGCACTGAATGAAACGTCGGTTGAAGCGGCTATGTAAATAGTTTGTGTTTTCCATTCAGTTCAGTGTAGTCGACATGAAATAAAGGGAAGCCCCGACATGGCACCTAGTTCATCCGGTGTTATGAGCTGACATCGTGGATGATGTAGGTGTAGCCAACCGTGTCAGTTACCATAAAAAAAAAATTGATTTCTCCTCACCTTCCTCACAAAGGCAGCTTTACTGAAGTCACGGAAAGGCACAGAAAAAATTTACGTGCATACCTACACCTGTTGCTTCACCGTTCGGAACCGGTGTAAAACTGTAGGTCCCTTCCCTTGCCCCTTACTAGGTGGTAGGCTCAAATTGTAGCCGACTGGGTTGGTACCACCGTACTGGATGTAAGATGGCCGCATAGCAGCCTCGGTTGTGTTCTCCTCTAGTCCAGTATAGCCAGCAATCCTGGGAAGTCTCCGGTATGGCACCTACCTTCTCGGAGGTGATATTGGCTGGTCTGTATTGACTGGCATGGACTTTGGCCCCTCCGACTCAGCCACCCATACCGGATTACATAAAAAAAAAAGGCACAAACGTCAGGGTAGCAAGTCAGGTCTGCTCAGATGTAGCATGATTGTGTGTGTGTATAGGTGTTTGTGCCGATGCTGATGGGTGTGCGCGAGGAGATGCGGCGGTGCGTGTCGCCGGGGTCGGGGCGCGGGCACGCGCAGCCGCTGCGCGCGCTGCACTCGCTGTGCGAGCTGCGCGCCGGCCCCCGCCACGCCCTCCGACCCGTCTGCTCGCTCCTCGCGCGCTTGCCGGCACTCTGCCCGGAGCCCATCACCACCGCGCAGGGCCGCGAGCTCGCCAGGGTCAGCTTCCTGGGGCCGTTCCTAGCGGTATGTCATGCACCTCCGTACATACAGTGTGAGGTCCGGTACTTAAAAATTATATGTTCCACTGCATCTCTCCCCGTGCATGTCGTAAAGGCGACTCGGGACATGATAAAGGGCGAAAGGATACCCACCTCTCACCTTGGCGAGTCGTGCAGTATATTCTTCGTGCCTTAATTGCTGCTTGATAGATGATATGTTGTCCTAATACTTTGCTAAATGTGGTGGTCGGTGTTGTGCTGTAATATTCCTGACATTGCAGCACAGAAGGTGTGGAACTGAGCTTGCGATGGCTTGACCGAACATATCCGGGCCCATCGGCAGTAGAGGAGGGTGTTAATCGAAGTCGGGACTAGCGAGTGGCCACTCTAAATTTCCCGTGCATGCTTCACGTTTCGGCTCGCATCAAGCCCTCGTCAGCTAGTCTGCATTGACTAGGACGCGGGGAACCACCAGTCCCGCTCTCGACCTCCCTCTCTCTACCTATCCAATTCTGTAGGATGCTTCCAGTGACGTTTTCGAATCTCTCTCCAAGTATGAGCTTAGCGTCGATCTTGGCAGCCCTAGATTCTTGAAGAGACTGTAGAGCGACTTCGCTGGTAGTCCTCTTGCTCCGACTTCCACAGCGAAGAGATCAGTCTTGAATCCGTTTCTCACAATCTGGTCTACTAAGTTGCAGTACTTGTTAAGTTTGATGTTTTGGTCCTTCGGTATGTTACTTTCCCATGGAACTGTAAGTTCAACAAGTACTTTACACGTACAACGATTAACCTGCTTACCCCGACTGTCTGATAGCATCATGGTATGCACGCATGTATGTATGTTATCTACGCACATCACCCCGCCTCTGATGCTGGTGAGCGTGCGTAGGTGCGTGCCGGCGGGATCCGGATGCATTTTGTGTCTCCCCGGCCAGATGCTTCTTTTGTGAATCAGCGCCAATCACCCACGGTCACGTAGAAGATGAGCCGGACTTTGTCTTCTTCTCAACTGAACCTGCGTTTTTGTATCTGGTATTCCCATCCCTCTGAAGCCATGCATGCTCACCAAGGTGCAATGCCAGCTAAAAAGCGGGCTGACATTCATAGTCGTTCCAAAGTTCGAAGCTTAGCACTGTCTAAGCTAAGCACGAGTTTGAACTCAGAGGCGAACTAAGCACGCTCGTTGCGACTATGAATGTCACTCTATGAGTCTATGACTATGACTTATCAAATCTTAAAGAAATGTTCATAAAAAATACCAATCTTAGAGGGTACCACCCCCATCGATCGAGGCTAGTCTTGCATCATCCCGGAGAGCTCTGTAGCCACGGCCTGCACCCGCCGGTGCGCTTGGAGGCCTGCCTTCCGCCGGCGGCGGCAGTAATGCCATTTTATTGTTCATAGATAGGTAGGAGTTTTTATATTATTTTTTCTATATAGGTACTAGTACCTGTATAGGTAAATTATTGTGAAAATATGTCTTTTACATAAAATGTGATAATAAAGAAATGATAATAAATGAAGATGGTGTCTGTAGAGAGCGTTTCAACTAAAAGTTCCCTTCGCCGTTATGTTGGCTCCACTGTCAGTGCTTAAATTCGTGTTGCCAGGTTGTGAAGATTATATTACCTAATAATGTAATCGGTATTTACCGTATAATAAATATGGTAAATACCGATAATTACGGGTAAATCTGTACACATAGCAACCCTCAACGTTGTTTTGACAGATAGACAGTGGAGCCAACATAACGGCGAAGGGAACTTTTAGTTAAAACGCTCTCTACATCTTCATTTATACAATAATAAGGATCTTCCAAGAGCCTATTTATGCAAACATTTGACTGTGACTATAGCGGTGAGGTGTTGCCCGCAGGTGTCACTGTTTGCTGAGGAGAACCCGCGCATCGCGGAGTACCTGTGCAGCAAGATGTCGCTGGACTGCTCGCTGGAGTTTGCACTGCAGCGGGAGGTGGAGGCGTGCCGCACCACGCTGCACGGCATCTGCCACAACCTGCTGCTGTGCCCGGACGCGCGCGACCCGCTCCTCAACTACCTCACCACGCTGCTGCACAGGAACGAGAGGCGATCCCAGCTGCGCTCCGACCAGCGATCACTCGCCGGTATTTATATATATATTTTTGTTTTATTGTTAGCGCGACATATGGCGCCGAGCCACCCATAAGGTGTCTAGCGACGCCCATGGACATTCGGTCGTATGCGGGGGTTGCGAATGCCATGCCGGCCTGACAGGAGCCCATTCACGCCCCTCTTGAAGGACCCGAGACTGTACTTGGGGGGAAATATATGGGCAGGGAGAGCGTTCCAGAGTTTACCGGTTCTGTAGAGGAAAAATCTGCAGAATCGATTTGTACGCACCCCGGTAAATCCAGCGTGTAGGGATGCAATCCCTGCCCAGTGCGCGTGGTATTTTAATGTCTTTTCGTTCGCTCCAGTGTAGGCTCTGATTTCACGAAAAAGTGTGATCCCCTTATATCTCGGAGAGTTGTGAAGATATGATATCAAAAGATGCGTATTCATGAGAGCTGTAAGGTGCAAAAAAAATTATTCGAGAAAGTCAAAAACGAAAAAAGTTATGGCCGAAATAGTGAAAAAAAAAAAAAATCCAAATTTTTTATTTTGGCGGTCGATATTTTGGAAACGAAGAATGAAATCAAAAATTTGAGAAAAACTCCTCTGCACAATATAGTTACCTACAATTTGAGCCTAAAACAAAGACGATCGGGGTAAGGGTTTGCCCTGTAGCCTAACCTTTTTGAAAAAAGTCAAAAAGTCAGAACAACATTTTTTTCGAATTCCGTAGATTCATTTCCAATGTGCTCGATAGTCGTGTGAGGCACGAAATCTGTGAATTTTTATTTATTTATTTTAGACTGGCAGCCTAGGCTGATACGTCTAAATCCAGTTAAAATTTGTTGTTTTTGTCATTATCTTAGATTTTTTTAATTATATTTTTTTTATTTTTTATTATCGTTCTTGAGCACTCCTTTTGAGATTATGTTTTATTTGTTAGATATTTATCTAGTCTATTTTTGAATTGGTTGGTACTAAGTGCGCTTATTACTTCATCTGGAAGTTGGTTCCAGTCGTCCACCACTCCTGTTTGTTATGAAATGTTTGTGAGTATTGCTGTTAAAGATTGTTCGACTTAGTTTCATGCTATGGTCTCGAAGATGAATGTTTTGGTTCAATGTGAACATTTGGATCAGCTCCGAGTATGTCTCCAGTACCTGCGGCACTGTCGAGTAGCTCGAGTTAGCGCTGCCTCATAACAAGCAAGAAAGCACTTCCTGACTAACAGAATCGTAAACAGCTGCAATAAACTGCCCGAGGAAGTTATTGAAGCACCCTCAATAAACACATTCAAAAATAGGCTCGACAAGAATTTAAAAATCGAAGAAAAATAACAAATAGCAACACCAGTTATCATCATAGACATGAACCCATCAGCATATTAAGCTGCTAGTTCATTCACAAATAATAATAAATAATAACATGTGGCCCGTGGACCCGACGATCGACGACGATCGTTGTGCCTATAGTCGTGTCTGCGCATGGGCTGATAGCGAAGAGCCTCGACCATCATCTCAAGAGGCTCTCGCTAGAGCCACTTGCTTGGATCAAGGGTCAGATGCAGAAGGCGGTCTTGCTCGACACCGCTCGAATTGTCCGGAGGTTTCTCTCTCTCGGGTCCGACCATCGGTAGCCCGGGTTCGCCCCGCCGCCGGTGGTGGAAACTTCATTTTGTTATTATTTATTAATTTTAGATTTAAGTTTTATATGTAAAATTAATATAAAAAAGAAAATGTGTAAATGAACGATTAAATAATAATATATTGATTGGACACAAATAAAATATGGGCAAACACTTAATGTTCTAGGCATTTTCTAACAGAATACATTTTGGTACTGCTGGGTGAGTGGCGTGAGTCTCGAATGAAAGATCCACTGCCTTAATTTACTGGGATATCTGGCACAATAATATTTGTTTTTGCGGGTTCAAATGTTGTATTTGTATAAGTTTAAAAGCTTAACTTGACGAGTGTGCGTGTGCGTGGTGGGTGTGCCGGCAGGTGACGGGCTGATGCTGAACTTGCTGTCGCTGCTGCAGCTGCTGGCGGTGCGCATCAAGCTGGAGCGCGTGGAGCCGCTGTACGTGTTCCAGCCCGGCTCCACCGTGTGCGTGCACCAGGACACGCGGCTCTGGTTCACCGCGCAGGAGGCGAGCGACTGGCTCGCGGCGCTCAGTGCGTATCTATCAACCTCTCTTCCTCATCCATTCAGCAGAGCACTCGGACAAGACAATTACTATAATTTAAAAAAAATTATGGAAACAGACATTTGGATACATCCGTGATGTCAGCCCATAACACCGGGTGAACTATGTAGGTGCCACGTCAGTGCTTCCCTTCATTTCATATCGGCTACACTGAACTGGACGTAAAACACGAACTATTTACATAGCCATTTCGACTTACGTTTGATTCAGTGCGTTGGTATCACCCCAGCACTTTTACTAGCCACGGCATGTTGAGATGCATTCCAAGCTGTTTAATTTTTCATTTCATTTTTCATTTGTTCATTTCCGTCTTAGGTACCATCGTTACACTTGAGTTCGTCACATTTTAGTTAAACACATTTACAATTGAAAGTTTCTGGGTCTAGCCATGGCAAGGGACTAATAATTTTAGCCTAAGCAATAACATATACACCTAAACTTTTGTTTGTATTTGCAGATGACGACCCGAACCACACGTGGCACGAAGCAAAGTTCCAGACTATCTGCTGGTTCCTCACGCTGCACGCGCACCACATCGCACTCCTGCCCGCGCTGCAGACTCACCAGCGCAGGATCCGGTACGCTCGGCACAACCATCTCTGTCTCTAATTTGTCTGATGCAAGCCAGTCATTGACGGAAAGCATCATTCTTTATAACGGCCATATCTGTCACTTATTTAAAGCAGGCAGATGTTGTGGCCGTGAGAATGATATGGACGTTATAGCGAAGGTGTTAAGTGCATGATAGCTGATAATGGAAGTTATAACAAAGGGTGTTAAGTGCATGAGAGTGATGATGGAAGTTATAACGAAGGTGTTAACTGCATGTGAGTGATGATGGAAGTTATAACGAAGGTGTTAACTGCATGAGAGTGATGATGGAAATTATAACGAAGGTGTTAAGTGCGATGATGGAAGTTATAACGAAGGTGTTAACTGCATGAGAGTGATGATGGAAGTAATAATGAAGGTGTTAAGTGCATGAGAGTGATGATGGAAGTTATAACGAAGGTGTTAACTGCATGAGAGTGATGATGGAAGTACTAATGAAGGTGTTAAGTGCATGAGAGTGATGATGGAAGTTATAACGAAGGTGTTAACTGCATGAGAGTGATGATGGAAGTAACAATGAAGGTGTTAAGTGCATGAGAGTGATGATGGAAGTACTAATGAAGGTGTTAAGTGCATGAGAGTGATGATGGAAGTTATAACGAAGGTGTTAACTGCATGAGAGTGATGATGGAAGTAACAATGAAGGTGTTAAGTGCATGAGAGTGATGATGGAAGTTATAACGAAGGTGTTAAGTGCATGAGAGTGATGATGGAAGTTATAACGAAGGTGTTAACTGCATGAGAGTGATGATGGAAGTAACAATGAAGGTGTTAAGTGCATGAGAGTGATGATGGAAGTACTAATGAAGGTGTTAAGTGCATGAGAGTGATGATGGAAGTTATAACGAAGGTGTTAACTGCATGAGAGTGATGATGGAAGTAACAATGAAGGTGTTAAGTGCATGAGAGTGATGATGGAAGTTATAACGAAGGTGTTAAGTGCATGAGAGTGATGATGGAAGTAACAATGAAGGTGTTAACTGCATGAGAGTGATGATGGAAGTAACAATTAAGGTGTTAAGTGCATGAGAGTGATGATGGAAGTAACAATTAAGGTGTTAAGTGCATGAGAGTGATGATGGAAGTAACAATGAAGGTGTTAAGTGCATGAGAGTGATGATGCAAGTTATAGCGAAGGTGTTAAGTGCATGATAGTGATGATGGAAGTTACAGTGAAGGTGTTAAGTGCATGAGAGTGCATATAACGGAGGTGTGGTGTGCGGCAGGGCGATGCGGGACCTGCAGAAGCTGATGGAGGAGCTGTCGATGGCGGAGCCGGCGTGGCGCAACAGCCCGTCCGCCATGCGCAACACCGAGCTCATCAAGCGCTGGAAGCAGCAAGTCACAAGACTCAACAGGTACGTAGGCAGGAGACTAGTGCTGAGGCACTCAGCGGCTTCATCGAACACCACTGCACATAGGAGAAGTTTTCAATCGAGCACGAGACCGCTGGACCGGTTGACCAATCTTGCTCGCTTACAGCGCGCAATACGTTTGTTTGGTCTCGTATCACGTAAAAACTACTCACCCGATAGGGATGGAGTTTTAAAAAAAATAGGGCTCAACTTGGAGAAATATATATATTTTTTTTTATGGAAATTGACACTGTTGGCTACATCACCTACAACGTCTTCAGGTTCCAGGGCACTGCACTTTACGTACACTGCCACATACACACTGATGTATCACACATAAATACAATTTAATCCTAATGTTTTTGTCATAATAAGCATCAGCATATTAAGCTACTAGTAGTATTAAAAAATAATAAAGAAAAAATTAAACATGTGATTTCATTGACAATAAGGGCCCAATTTATTTATTGAGATTGTTTAGTATTTTTTGAAGCGCGAGCGTAGCCACATGCTCGGCTAGTACTGCGATAGCCGCGTACTGACTGAGCGCAGCATACGGCGCGCTGCAGTTCTACTCGACGGCGGGCTACGTGCTGCAGAGGCTGCTGGAGCGCACGCAGGCCGACGGCGACATCGCCTCGCAGGCCTTCAAGTCGTGCGGGTGTGTGTGCGCAGATCGAAGCAGTGCGCGGAGACGGCGCTGCTGGAGCGCGAGCTGATGCGGCGCTCGCTACAGTTCTACTCGACGGCGGGCTATGTGCTGCAGAGGCTGCTGGAGCGCACGCAGGCCGACGGCGACATCGCCTCGCAGGCCTTCAAGGCGCTCCCCGAGTGGTACGTCGAGGACATCGCAGAGTTCCTGCTCTTCGCCGTACAGTCAGTATAATTTCATAACTTATTTGATATCATTTTTATGGTTCAATTATTAGATTGTGCCTTTTGTGTATTGCGGAAAAACAGACACCGGTCATAAGTACGCCTTCAGAACTATTTTAAAAGTATATATATATTATATATATTATAGTATATATATATAATATATATATATTATAGTCGCAGAGCTAGCAGAGCGCATACGATTCAAAGAAGAAGTTGATTCTATCAGACTTTTTATCCTGGTCACATATATGGCATTATAAACAATGATGGAACCAGCATTAATTTTGGAAAATATCGAGGCCCCCACTGAACTGGTAAACTCGCTGTCCATGCCGACCTATTTCCCCCCTAGTACAGTCTCAGGTCTTTCAAGAGGGGCGTCAGCAGGCGCCTGTCAGGCCAGCATGACATTTTGCAACCCCCACTTGTGACCGAATGTCCGAACGACCAATGGGCGTCGTTAGACACCTTATAGCCAATGCCAAATGTCAAGCATTCTATAAAAAAAAAATTTTTATAATTTAGATTTATGGTAAATAAAGAGAGCCCACTAATGTGTAATGTGTGGTGTGTGCAGATATGTGCCGCACCTGGTGGGTGAGTACACGGAGGACAGCCTGATGACGTGGCTGCTCACGGCCGTGTGCAACGCTCACCTCTTCAAGAACCCCTACCTCGTCGCCAAGATCGTGGAGGTGCTCTTCGTGATCAACCTGTCGGTATGTGCTCCTTCCGTGTCCCTTCACTTCACTACTGGCAACACCGAATCTCCAAATATTCATTTGATGTCCACAAGTCGCCAGTTAATATGCAGTGTAGACGCGCTGAATTCCCTCTTTTACTGCGGGAACATCAAGATACGCGTGAACCTCAGTATTGCGGGTGAATCGTGGAGCAGTTACCACCAGTTGGACAACCTAGTTAATTTTTTTTTATTTTTTTTTTATTTAATTTAATTTTTGTTTTTTATTTTTCGTATTTGGAAAAACAAACAGGTACTTACGTCTAGAACAACAAGGTGATACAAAATAACATTGACTATGTAAATACCCAGCACCGTTTTTCACATATTAAGTAAATTCTGAAACCTCTGCGGACGGAGTTACTGGCAGTGCCCCACAGTTGAATTCCCTAAGTCCGTACAGGATTACCTTATAAGTTAGGAGCCTATTTTCGCCTAGCTTAGGCCTTGATTTTCGCCCAGCAACTGTCAGGTTGGATGAACGCTGTTGTATTCACAGAATCTTGATGTTGCAAAGCTCTCATAGTCTCCTAGTTTCACACTGTGCCCATTTCCTTTCCCTAGAGTGTTTTGCTTGGGCATATTTGTTTTGTTTTTCACCTTTACTCTCTCTTTGTTTTGTTTTTTACCTTTATACTCTCTTAAAAAAGCCATCTTCTTTTAGGTTCATCGTAATACTCAAGGGATGACCCACCCTACATGCCGTTAAACGATAACATCACCGAACCTGCTAGAGGTGCAAGCACTGTCGCATGGTGGACACTAAATAATAAACCTTTACTCTCCACTTCTCTAACCAAAGGTGTATCATTTAAGGATGCTTTTGAAGGAGTTCAGATGCTATTTCGGGATCTTTGTTGTTAGAAAGTACATTAGTACATTAGTACATAGTACATTAATATCGACACAGGTAGTAAAATAGTACTGTTTGAGGAAAGTCAAGAGTATACAGAGTATAGAGGATCTGAAGTGAATGAGGTTGAGATGAAACTACTAAGCGAATTTTTCTTACAAACTGTCCGACTTTGTTTGCAGTTAAAGGACGTGTACGAGCGCATAATGGAGCAGCCTCTAGCGCAGACATCGCTTCCCAGCGCGCTCATGAAGTTCTACACGGACATCGAGACGACGGGCCAGAGCACAGAGTTCTACGACAAGTTCACCATCCGCTACCACATCAGCATCATGCTCAAGGGCATGTGGGAGCGGCCCACGCACAAGCAGGTCTTTTTCTTCTTCTATCTTGAAAGTCAAAAGGTTTGGAAAGCATGCAGCTTTAGATTTGCTTCGACTCTGAGAGTTTTTGTTATTCTACGAGTGTTATTTGTAATTATTATAGCGAACACTGACTGTGCCAGCGTCATCGTTACTGTTCAATTACATTCTACATTTTATGTTACTTATGTCTGAAAGAAACTGAAAAACTCCAAAAGATTAGTTTGTAAAGAATGTCGCATGACATTAAACTCACCGTTTGTGTTCCATCTTTAATTAATGGTGCACAGTAAAGTATATTTTATTGATTAATTCAAGAAATAAGAAGAAAAACTGAATATCCGGCTCGAAGGACCATATTCTGTGTTATAGTAACAACAGGTACTTCATATGGAATTGTTTATTGTATAATTTCATCCATAGGTAGGTAACCTACGCTTGGACATGTCGAAAATTCCACCAGTTATAAATTCAATGCGAAGAAGAACTGATAAACTTCGCAAGTCACAATGTTTTGTTAGTACCTTATAAGTATTATATTATAGTAACTTACAAATAATTAACCCATACTACCGCTCACAAGACCATTAATATTTACATCATAAACATGAATATTGAAGAATCTGACCACACTGCCTATTTACATTACCTATATGTGGTTTATAGTGCCATCGTCAATTTGATACTTAAATATATCAAGTCAATTCAACAACAATTTGTAAAAGTTTATGTATGAATGGTAGTGATGAGAGTGTGTGTCGTGTCGGTAGGCGGTGGTGAAGGAGTCCAAGTCTGGCCGGCAGTTTGTCAAGTTTGTCAACATGCTGATGAACGACACCACCTTCCTGCTGGACGAGTGTTTGCAGGTGAGTGCGTGCGCCTCTTTCTCTTTACTTTGTCTGCTCCTTGAACAACACATTTCAACAGAGAGGGAGGCGGAAAGGCGTCGAGCTTCACTTTCTACGGCTTCTCTATTTACTGACACCAACAGCAAGTAGAGAGGGATCTAAGCGGAAAACGAACAGGTGCACCTAGCCGGCTGACACGGTATTCGCAGCGCCCGCAAATACCTGAAAGCCCGTGGGCGCCGTCGGACTACACCTGCGTTAGTCTGGCGCGCGCAATATCCCATAAAAAATAAAAAAATAAAGGTGCTCCCGCTCAGTATCTATCCAAAATGTATACGTTGCCCTTGGTCGTATTGGTGCCTGTCATATCCAGTAGGTAGACTCGCAGTAAGTGGGTTAGGCCCGGCGCGCACGCCCTACTTTTCTCCGGGGACTATATAGTTCTCTCACTACAATAATATGCTTTATTATCATACTGACTATGCTTTGCATATGGTTAGATGATTAACCAAACGCGCGACCGGTGCTTAGGGTGAGTGAGCAGGTGTTTTTAATATTTTGGATTATAGAACTCAAATTCTTTTAAAAATAGTAACGTCTATCTATGTGCGCTGAACTGAACGGGAATACTGAACTCGTGTTGTGTGCCGGCAGTACCTGAAGCGGATCCACGAGGCGCAGGAGGCGCAGTCGGAGCCGGCGTGGTCGCGGCTGTCGGCGGAGCGGCAGGCGGCGCGCGTGCGCGCGCTCGCCCTCGATGAGCGCCAGTGTCGCTCCTACCTCACGCTCGCGAGGTACCGTCTCACGCTCTCTCTCGTCTCTCCCACCGTCCTCCTCGCTCCGCGCAGCTGTTCTGAACAGCCGACAAGGTGACCGTGACGTGCACGCGCCACACCTCGATCAGGGCCGTACAGGGGCCATTGGGCACATTCGGGCCGTTTTAGAATCTAAAAAAAAATTTATATATTTATTTTAGACAGGCAGCCTAGGCTGATGCGTCTAAATTCAGTTAAAATTTTGTTGTTTTTCGTCATTATCTTAGATTTTTTTATTATTATTTTTTCTTTATTATCATTTTTGAGCACTCTTTTTGAGATTATGATTTATTTGTTAGATATTTATCTAGTCTATTTTTGAATTGGTTGCTACTAAGTGCGCTTATTACTAACATCAGTGTGTACTTTTATTTATTGACTTGAATATTTTAAAGTTATCTAAATATTTGTATACATTTTATAGAATACATTTAGAAATGTTATGCTTTTTTAGACAGTCAAATTTTTCCACCTCTCACCTCGGCACGGTCCTTCCACCGAGTCATGCAGCAGGTGGGCCTTCGTGCCTTACTTGCCGCTTGATAGTTATCTTGTCCGAATACTTTGCTAAACGTGGCGGTCGGTGTTGTGCTGTAATTTACAAGATTGCTTGCAGCACAATACCGATTAATCTGCTTACGCCGATTGTCGGGATACAGCGTGTATGTAAAGCTTTGTTCACTGTTTAAAAAATATTTAGAAATATCATTAGCTTTCCAATATACATTCAAAACGAGTAGAAATGTTAACTGCATTTCTTAGTAAAATACACAAAAAAATTTGCTCCCCTTTTTCCCTCACCGAGCCGGGCCCTCATCGAGCCGGGGGCCTGGGCTCGCGCCCCACGTGCCCTTATGGGAAAGACTTCCCTGACCTCGATTGTGATTTATGATTATGATAGGCAGACGTCTGATAGGTTGAACTACTAACCTACCGAAGCGTTCAGCTGCAGGATGGTTGTATGTGTGATGGTGTTGATGTTGGCGTGTGGGCAGGGAGACGGTGGACATGTTCGAGTACCTGACGGTGGAGATCAAGGAGCCGTTCCTGCGCGCGGAGCTGGTGGACCGGCTCGCCTCCATGCTCAACTTCAATCTGCAGCAGCTCTGCGGACCCAAGTGCAAGAACCTCAAGGTACCACCAACGCACCGACCACCCGTCCCCGTTGATACCGTCGCACCGGTCGAAGTGGCATTTTTTTTTTTGTGTAAACCAGCATGGGTTGCTGTGCCGAGAGACCAATGGTGCAGTCGACAGAGCCAAAATTACCTCTCCTCGCGAACCCATGCTCAGTTAGGTGCCATGCCAGCAGATTTGCGGACTGTTGCTAGGCTGTCTAGCCCGTTAATATGACACTTGAAGACACCCTATGGCTAAAGCTATGTAAATAGTTCACGTTTTCCATCCAGTTCAGTGCATCCAGCACAACACGACGACAAAGGGAAGCACTGACATGTCTGAAAGAAGTGACAAGTATTGGCAAGGAATGCTTGGATGGTTCAGTCATGTTGGAAGAAACGATGATAGGAGACTAACAAAAGAAATGTATGGAGCGAATGTGAGTGAAGGGTCGGGAATGGTCGCCCTAGGCGCACGTACCTGGACCAGATTGGGCGTGTGCTCGAAAAGGTTCAAGTGCGTAGTACCCGCAACCAACGAGAACATGCATGAAGAACATTATGTGAGTGGAAGAGGCGGCAGAGGTGTGTCAGGATCGTGACACGTGGAGATCCATTGTCTCTGCCTACCCCGTCGGGAAACAGGCGTGACGCTATGTGTGCATGTATGTATGTCAGGAAACATTTTATTAAGTTTGTGTGTGTGTGAAGGTGCGGAGGCCGGAGAAGTACGGGTGGGAGCCGCGGCGGCTGCTGAGTCAGCTGGTCAACATCTACCTGCACCTCGACTGCCACCAGTTCGCGTGCGCGCTCGCCGCCGACGAGGTAACGCACACGCCACACATCTACCCTTTACATCTACCCTTGCGGTGCGGAAGTCTGCGCAGCGGCCCCCGGTCGTCTCGTGGCCTTCACGGGGGACATAGGCTGGCTGGAGACAGAGGGGGCTTGCACGAGGGACCTAGCCCAGGACCGCCTCCTATGTTTACTAAGTTTAGTCCATTCAGTCCGCAAGTGACGTGTAAATACGATTGCCCTGAGCTGATCCAAATGTTCACATTGAACCAAAACGTTCATCTTCGAGGCCACAGCATGAAACTAAGTCGAACAATCTTTAACAGCAATACTCGCAAAACATTTCTTAACAAACAGGAGTGGTGGACGACTGGAACCAACTTCCAGAGGAAGTAATAAGCGCACTTAGTACCAACCAATTCAAATATTTACTAGATAAATATCTAACAAATAAAACATAATCTCAAAAAGAGTCCTCAAGAACGATAATAAAAAATAATAATAATAATAAAAAAATATAAAAATATAATATATTTTTATATTAATTTTAGATTTTATGTTTTTGTCTAAATATGTAAAATTAATATAAAAAAACATGTGAATAAATGAATAAAAAAAATCTAAGATAATGACGAAAAACAACAAATTTTAACTGGATTTAGACGTATCAGCCTAGGCTGCCAGTCTAAAATAAATAAATAAATAAAAATAAAAAAAGTCCACGTTCAGTGACGGTGACAGTCTCCACGCGCACTTCTTAAGACAGTCTGTCAGTCATTTAGTCAGCGTATATGCATCCACTGACTGGTAGACATACTCGTACGCCTCTCCAATGAGGTGTATGGAACCACTGTTCTGCCTCCAACATAATGTGTCGTCGCCCCACCTGGCGGGTGGCCTTCCAACACTCTTGTCTTCCTGTCCACACCCAAGTCCGGAGCAGTCCAGTGCAAAGCAGTGCAACCTTGGTGCTGTTATTATTTCTTTACAAATATCAGATATTCTTTATTATTTATTTATCGTCCATAGACAGCACACTGCACTCGGATTCGTCATATTTTAACATTTAACATTTTGCCAATTCGATTATCACAGTGAAGAAGAACTGGCAAGAAAGTTCACGGGATACTTTTTTTTTGCGTCCACTGAATCTACATTTACAAAAATATTTGCCACTGCCTACACAGTACGAGTCATCACTATTTCTAAAAAATTTATCACAAATACAAAATTTTTTCTATAAGCGTAAACCATTCATATAACCCGTTGGAGCCAATTGGAGCAGGCCAGTCTCCACAAACAGCACGAGCCAGGCCAGTCTCCACAACCCTTTCACGAGCATCACGCCGGGGCCAGCCATCGCCTCCCTCAACCATGTTTGAGGGTGAGAGGCGGAGGAGATAATTTACTTGTGTAGGGAAATAGAACAGGTTTAGTGTGAAACACTTATGCGACATCATTCATGAAGGTGCAATAGATCGAAAATTTGGAGATAATATGTAACGGCCCAGTGGTGTAGTTGGTTATCGCGTTGGCGGCTCAAGCCAGAGACCCAGATTCAAATCCTGGTCGGGATGTATTTTTTCCAATGATTTTCGATTTGCATTTTTCTAATTAAAAATATATAGTGTGAAACGCGTTCTCTTCACGTGAATAGTTCTAGTCCAACAATAATGGGCGGTGCGGGTGTGTGTTGCAGCGTTCGTTCCGGCGGGAGTTGTTTGTGGACGCGGCGGTGCGGCTCAACAAGTCTGGCATCAAGGGGCAGAGTGAGATCGAGCGCTTCAAGGCGCTCGCAGAGCAGGCCTACCAGATATCAGGTGACACACCAAACTATTCAGTCAGTCAGTCAGCGTGTAAGCGTTCACGGCTGGACATACGCCTCTCCAATTTTCCTCCCGGACTTCAGCGGTACGGAACCACTGCTTTCCGCCGACGTACTTTATGTCGTCGTTTCTACCTGGCGGGTGGTCTTCCCACACTCCGTTTTCTTGTCCACGTTAAACTATTCACGTTACACGAAATAGCCTGTCGTGACAAGTTATTATTTAAAGCACACAACCTGTCGTGAAAGGTGTTTGTTCATCCACAAAGAGTGGAACAGTTCATTATTATAATCACGGAACTCAGCCGCGGTAGCTCAGGGATGCGATCGGTCGACTGCCGCTCGTGATAATGCGCACATCTGGGCGCGGTCACAACTTGCATGGGTGACCGTT
The DNA here is from genome assembly GCA_946902875.1 of Nematopogon swammerdamellus. NCBI lineage: Eukaryota > Metazoa > Arthropoda > Insecta > Lepidoptera > Adelidae > Nematopogon > Nematopogon swammerdamellus. Next base: position 21,639,943 of record OX336349.1, read on the forward strand.
GTTGGAGGCTGACTGCGGTTCAGGTTCCACGTAAAACTGTAGTTTATCTTACCTTATTAGGCGGTACGGTTTAACCCGCCCGGGTTGATACCACTGTACTGAATAAAATGTCGGTCGAAGCGGCTATGTAAATGTTTGTTTTTTCCATCCAGTTTAGTGCAACTGGCACGACCAAAGGGGTCTTCCACGTTCTTCGGAGTCGGTGCACTCCAAGGGGGGGGGGCTCAGAACGCCTTTATTAGTCCCTCCAAGGGGGGGCCGGACCGCAGTCAATGCGCGTCACCGGGACCAAATTGGTGGTATCCCGGCAGCAGGCCTCCCTGCGTGCAACGACTTTCAAATGATTGTTCCATGATGAAGTCGTGACACAGTGCGGGTGCTATGGCCGCAAGGCTGGTGCGCTCGGGTCAGTGGCGGGTTAATATGGCACGACCAAAGGGAAGCACTGACATATGGCACCTAGTTCACCAAGTTTTTATGGGCTGATATCGCAAGTGTTTCAGGTGATGTAGCCAACAGTGTCAGTTTCCATAAAAAAAAAATTATAATAATATGGTCCCACAGAGCGGCTGCACTATAGTATTTGTACTAAAACACGACAACTGTTTTATTTGCCACACACATAGTATGATAAAAATTGTCTACTCACACGTGTTACTGCTGCCGACGGATCGTCTACACTGAGTGAGAATGGTGCGACCTCGCGTCTAGTATGACACGAGGGAGGTTACACTTCTCGAGGTTAGAAGTTTAGCAACGCATAGGTATTGCAAGGAAATTTGAAATGGTAGATAGATAGATAGATAGAAAATTCTTTATTGCTCCAGTAAACATTAAACAGTAACAAATACATTGGAAAATTTACATAAGGTGCAAAGGCGGACTTATCCCTTACAGAGATTTCTTACAGTCAACCTTTGGATGTTTGAGATTCGATAATGTAAGTAGGTAGTAGCAAAAGAGTTGCGTGACAATTGGAGATAAAAATAATAATAAGAATACTTATTAATACATACATATAAGTACATGCTAGTAAAATATAAGCCATACATGTTTAATACATATAAATTACTAAATATATAGAATATTATATACAAATAAATATACATACATACATACTTGTCCATCCAGGTAAGTATGAAACAAAAGTGGTTTTTGTTTTTTAGGTTTTTACTTCACATTGACGGAGGTAATACAGTTTTAGGTGTTTTTTGAATAAGGGAAGCGATTTACAATGTCGGATAAAGTGTGGTAGTGAATTCCACAGTCGAGCTGCATGGTATGGTATGGCAGTCGATGATATGGCAGTCGTGCTGCATGGTATTTATGGGAATATTCGAAATGTTTAGAATTTTCTCCAAAGTCACTAAATAGGTCAGTCAGCCAGCACACAGCTCAGCGCTGCGTGCAGGTGACAGCTGGCAGAACGGACGACGCAAAAAAGAACCTCTTGGGTAGCTTTTTTTTCTAGAAACCGCGACATTTGGCTCCGAGCCACCCATAAGGTGACTAACGACGCCCGGGAACATTCCGTCGAATGCGTTGGTTGCGAATGCCATGCCGACCTGACAGGTGCCTATTTACGCCCCCCCCCCCCCCCCCCCTTACATTGAAGAACCCGAGACTGCGTGGGGGGGGGGGGGGGGGGGCAACACGTATAGCTAGAACGATAAAAAAAGGTATGGACGCGTGTACTGTGTGGGGTCGGTACTTAATAAGAATAGTCCCACTGCATCTCTCCCCGTGCATGTCGTAAAAGGCGACTAAGGGAATAAGCGGCCTGCAGACACCCCGGTCGACTTGTGGCTTTCATGGAAGACATAGGCTGGCTGGGGTAGCTGGAGACTGCGGGGTTTTGCACAAAGGTCCCCAACCAAGCGGGATTAGTTTGCAGGCCTAGCCAACCCCAAACCAAAACAACAAGGTATGGACGCCGGACTGTCAAATGCTTGTATGAGAACTAGCGTCGCCGAGTTGCGGGGAGCGGAATGTACTTACCGATGATAAGATATTCCACTATTGTGCACACTAAACTTGGCTGTACTGTTTTTACACGTAAACACAGAGCATGCGGGCATTTTAAACAGGTTTTTGCAAACGCAGCCGATGACAGGTTGACGGGCCCGCGCGCGACCGTCGAATGAAACAAGTATGCTTTTACTTATATCGTGTTACGCTGGCGAGGATAGGGTTCGTGGTCCATACCTTTTTTATCGTTCTAGACGTACAGTACTGTTGGAGGGTACAGACTGAGAGAGTGTGTGTGTGCGTAGTGTCGAACCAGCAGCGCAGCGAGGAGTATGCGGACGCGCCAGACGAGTTCCGGGACCCACTCATGGACACTCTCATGACAGATCCGGTAATGCTGCCCTCCGGCAAGGTGCGTACATCTCCACTACTTTCACACTACATATTTATAAGTTCAAATGGACAAATTGACCAAATAGGACTGGGTCCGTCATTACATACTGAACGAAATATATATACTCGTATCGCGGCATACCAGCCTCGTTTCTGTTCTACTCTAGATGCGAATAGCCAGCAAGCAATCCAAAGGGAAGTTGGTACCACCGCACTGAATGAAACATCGGTCGAAACGGCTATGTAAATAGTTTGTGTTTTCCGTCCAGTTCAGTGTAGCCGGCACGATCGAAGGGAAGCAGTCACGTGGCACCTAGTTCACCCGGTGGTGTTATGGGCTGATATCACGGATGTTGTAGGTGATGTAGCCAACCGTGTCAGTTTCCATAAAAAAAAAATATTCTCCGGCATGTCACCTACCTTCTCGGAGGTGATATTGGATGGTCGGAGCGCGTACTGTGGCCCCTCTGACTCAGCCGCCTGTACCGGATCACATAACAAATACTACATAACAACTATATAACATTGCTTCCATCGGATGAGGATATTGAAGATCTGCGTTACCCTATAAACTAGTTGAACAAACTTGGCCGACCTTTATTGACAGTTTAAAGGCAAAACCTTTTGTGATTGGTTTAACTGCATATTTAGACCTCTCTAATGTATACTATTAGCAAAAATACAGCAGGAGAGGGGAGGCTGAGGTAAGGGCAGCGGGAGCGGGTGCGGTGCGTAGGAACGCGGCGTGAATCAATAGGTGGGAGTGCGCCGTTAGGAATTCCGAAAGAGCCGTTCACATGATTTATTTATTTATTTTAAACACTGACAGCTGACAGTTTTTTTTTATTTATTTATTCGTCCCTTTTCGGGACAGGCAAAACTAATTGAAGTGCCTTTTCTGTTATATTTCCAATGTATGTTATCTTCTCGTAGTGCGAGAATCTCAAAAATATATACTTTTTATTTACGACGACGCGGCAAAGAAACTTGTTCAGCCGCCATCTTTATTCCTACCCAACTCACTTGGCAGCTGACAGCTTGTGCATGTATTCTGTTTTTTTTTTGTGAGTGCACTTGTATTGTTTTTGTATTTTTGTTTGTTTGGTTGTTTCTTTTTTGTCTAATTGGTTTTTTAAAGAATTAATTGAGGGGCGCTGGTGGTGTCTTCAGATAATTTGTTCCAGGCCTTTACGACCCGGTGCGTCTCAGAAAATGCTTCCTGGGGTTGGTTCTATGTGTGGGCCATTTTAGTTTTAATGATTGACCGAAGACTTTCTTCATTGCTCCTTTCGTACATTGACTGTACACTTGCGGACGCTTTTGGACGTCCTAGCTGTCCTTTGCAGTAAAGTTTATACTTGCGCGTTTGTACTTCTGTGAAAAGAAAATGCCGCATGTTCAAAACAATTCAAAATTTTTTGTTTTTATTATTTAGTGTCTACCATGCGACGGTGCTTGCATCTCTAGCAAGTTCGGTGTTTTGCAAACTACATTACAAGGTTACCTCTCAGTTTTCCATTTTGTTCTTGCAATTAGTATGTCGTGTAGGTGCGTAAGGGACGAAATAAATAATAGAATTGTGTGCGGCAGACGATGGACCGGTCGGTGATCCTGCGGCACCTCCTCAACAGCAGCACGGACCCCTTCAACCGACAGCCGCTCACCGAGGACCAGCTCACACCTGGTGCGTTCCCTTTCCTTACTTCACTTACATTCCACGAGCTGCTTAGAAAATTCTGTTCAATGCGAACGTTGTTCACATAAGCGGCGGGTAGCCGAGTGGTTTGGGCGTCGGCTTCTCATGCGTGAGGTCCGAGGTTCGAATCCAGTCGGCTTGTACCAATGACTTTTTTCTAAAAGCTAACTAACTGTAAAGGATTCTAAAAATATTTTTTTACAATTCTAAGTTCAGTGGTCTTAATGATATAGCTCAAAATGTGCCAAAAATTACCATCATACCATAATTTGTGCGAGCTGATTCGCTCTTGACCAATTTTCTTTTTTATTATAATTCAGCTTTTCCGCTGTAGGGTTAGAACAGTTATATAATTATTAGTGTTATCCGCACTTAGACCATGATTTCCGAATGCAGTATGAAGATGTGTGTGTTGTGCGTTGCAGCGACGGAACTGAAGGAGCGCATCACGGTGTGGTTGCGAGGCAAGAAGGCGTCCACGTCGCAAGCGCCCTAGACTGCTTCCGCCCCTCCCGGAGCTCCCACTCAAGTCTGAACCCCTCACGCCCCTCCCCCATCTCAACTCTCTTGTATAAATGTACTACCTAGAATTAATTAGCGGTGACCACGCAGCAGATCGATGGAGAGGAGTTGCGCTCAGTGGGTATGTCGCCAGCGACTGGGGGTATCGTCTTCGAAGTGTGCGTGGCATTGCGTCAGTCGCGTCGCGGTGGAAACCGCTGAACATGCGTCGTCGCAACCACTGAACATGCGGGGTCGCGGCCACTGTACATGTGGGGTCGTGACCACTGAACATGCAGGGTCGCGACCACTGAACATGCGAGGTCGCGACCACTGTACATGCGGGGTCGTGACCACTGAACATGCAGGGTCGCGACCACTGAACATGCGAGGTCGCGGCCACTACATGTGGGGTCGTGACCAATCGTGATGTCGGGAATGTCACACAATTCAATTAAACTGTGCGTGATCGGTGGACTACGAAGCTGTGCCTCCTCCCGCGACTGCCCGCACTGGCGACACATTTTATTAGAAATTAGAGTTAACAGCAACTCCTCTCTACCTATCTCGTGTGTGGTGGTGACGTCAGGGTGTACACCTGTACGATTTGTCTCACAATTTGTGTTCCTTAATGTACGAGTTTGGCTACCGGCCGCACCGACCGAGCGGCGCAGACGAAACTGAACCGCAGTTTGAAGGAGGTTGGAGCGTCGAGGTGTTGCCATCGCTAGGTTATTACTTTACGTTAGCGTGTAAACTAATAGATGCCTCGTGGAGGTGTGTACCCTGCGAGTAGATGTTTTATCGAGCGATGCTCACAGCTACTAAAAAAAAGGTTATAAAAACAATCACATAGCAATATTAGTTATATTTAAATAATAAATTAAAACAATGAAATTGGTAGCCAGCTGGTTACCAGGGAAAGTGATAAATTTTGAGTTTTTATTGAAATATTGATTGTAATGTTCTATAGTCTGTTTTTTTTGGAAGATGGAGTAAAGTGATGTTTGGAGTGTTGCCAGTTTCTCGCAAATTTTAAATAGGCATGTAGTTGCTATCGATACTTTTATCGATTGATTAACTAATGAAATGCTGTAAACTCTAATATTTACCTAATATTGGATTTAATTGACAACATATTAAGCTAAATCTAGCTAGAAAAATGTTAAGTTTAAGGCAGCGCCACAGGTAGCGCATAATGTGTGAAGGTGTGTCGTGTCGTGTTCATGTCGTGTAAAAGTCGATACTATTTTCATCGACTACAATCACTAGTGGTGCAAAGCGTGCAACACTCTAATGTCAGTCAAATGTCAATTTACTCCGTCTTCCAAAAAAAAACAGACTATACATGGATGTGTTGTGTGAAGCCGTGCAGTGCAGAGTTCTTCACCTGCTAGTCAGCAGTCTTGACGAGACGAGCGTAGGCCGGCCTGTTTCTATGCATTCTTTTTTTTTTATCAATGCAAATGTATAATTTATGTGTGGGTCCTATTCTGTTCTTATTTAATAATAATATTAATAACTATAGAATAACCTTTATTTTAAAATTTAGCTCTACAATATACAATCTACATGTCTTATTGTATCATGTAGATAAATCTACATGATACAATAAAAGAAAATAAAACAGAAAAACAACAACATGAGGAGAAGGAGGCCAGCTCAGCTTGTATACGGCGGCTCCCTCTCGGTGAGAACCGCAGCGCTGTCCCTCCGCTGCTCCCAACACACTCATGCAACATAGCAATATTTAAAATCTATCAATTCAACACACAAGAAATAAAAATTAAACAAGTGACAAAAAAATATACCCATGCCAGGTAAAACCTATACTCGGTTTGCATATCTAGACAATAATGCGTCGGTACGGACGGACACACAAGTGCGAACATATGGGAGAATGTGAGCACACAAGGTTGCACTGTACGCTACAGTGTTTACAGCGCGCGCTCGATAAAACATCACGCCTGTATTTATATCGGTGACGTCGGGCCGACGCGCGCCGACGACGTGCTTAGATGAAATAAACGTGTGCATTTTACTCTATTCACTTATATACATATATATATACATGACTACGTGTTTGAAGTATGTTGTGACAAGGCCTCGTGCAATTTGGCTAGAATCAGAAGTTAGAGTAACTACGCGGGCCGGTCTGTGTCGCCACAGCAGAGTCAATACCGTACAGAGTTCCGCGCTGCACACGACCGCGCCGCGATGCGCGCCCACGTGTTTACGTATGCGGACTTACTCTGTACGGTATTGACTGTTGTGCCGCCGGCCCGCAGGTAATCAGTGAGAATGTATATTTTTATGTTGAAAGAATATAGGTTTATTATTTAAATTAGTGTGGAGGTGTACTCGTCTCGGCGGAACACAAAAGACATTCGGCGAGCGTAGCCGGCGTCGCTCCGTCGGAGCTAGAATCGGAATCTGTATAAACTAAATGTATTTTTTACCTAAAGGTACGTTATTGTAGTGATTGTCGCCCGCTGCCTCCTCTGTGGTCGTCGACGGAGACATTTTGTACGAAATATTGAAAGACACAAAAGTGATTTGGAATTATCAGTTACACCGACTCGACTTTGCTTTGTGTTTTATTTTTAATATGAGTATTATTGTACGTGAATTAAACTTTATTTTTCATTGGAAATTACTTCAAAACCCTTTTAATTCGCCTTTTAACTCCGCACCCTCCGTTCCTCATCCTACACTCTTCAGAAAAATATCATAATGATAATAATAACATACCAAATAATAACATACCAAAGAACATAAAATAAAACAGAAAACCCGACTGTGTAAAAACCCTAACTAAAAAGAAGAAAAACAAGCTAGCAAATTATATTTATTATACAGGATGTTCGGCACATCGACCTACAAATTTTTTTGTAGGTAAGTGGGGTCATTTGCTACGTTTTTTTGACCCATGATACCTTTTGTCAGATGTCACATGGTCGAGATACGAATTTTTTCCTTTATTTTTGAAAATTACCAAAATCCCAGCTTTAAACTCTTGTAACTTTTTTGTTTATGATTTTATCAGCACGAAATAAAATTTATTGAATTTTACGATGTATCCTTGTTCTAGAAAAAATATTATTTGATAAAGTTAATACCATGTAAAGGTCTTATGACCTCCCAAAGTCCCGAGAACGAGTAAAAATATGACAGAATCTTAATTTCTTAATTCATTTAAAAAAAAACTAACAGCAATTGAGTGCTTCATTTTCTTTTAAAAAGTTCGCTAGTTTACGCCCTTTCCAAAGGTATACCACATGCCATACAAATAATTCACTATGTGGTCAAAATTAGGCACAGAGACAGAACAAAATTATGGAAATTTGCAACAGTGCCCTGTCACATTGAGGGATATTTCAGTAATTTTTTTAAATCCCTCAAACTCAGCATGGGGCTAACATAACCTAATACTGCTAAAACCCCAAACTTGAAGAATAAAAAAACAATTTTTTATGAAACCCCTCGACTGTTTAACCACTTTTTCAAATACTTCTGTGAGTCTGCATATTCACCAGCTTATTTTGCATAAAGCCTAAATGTTTAAAAAAAGTCCCCGACTGCTGCGGCTGACAGTGGAGGGACTTCATAAAATATAATTTGCCAGCTGGTTTTGCACTCTATACTGCGGATTATTTGCGGAGGGATTTAAAAAAATTACTGAAATATCCCTCAATGTGACAGAAGTTTTAAAGAATTTTATAACCTCTTGACAGTTCATTGAGAGTGGATTACTACATGTTCATCCTATCCGTCTGTAACCTGCTGACTAAATCTTTTCTCAGGCCCTCATTCCACTCACTATCAGAACATGAAATTGGTCCTCCTCTTTCGGGCATATGCTACAATTCTATTTACAACAGTGATTCTATTTTACGCAAAAATTACCGTGTGGGGCCGGTACTTTAAAAGAATAGCCCCACTGCATCTCTCCCCGTGTATGTCGTAAAAGGCGACTAAGGGATATGACTCCCTTCTTACATTACTAGGTGGTAGGGTTTAACCCGCCCGGGTTGGTACCACCGCACTGAATGAAAGGTCGGTCGAAGCGGCTATGTAAATGGTTTGTGTTTTCCGTCCAGTTCAGTGTAGCCGGCACGACCGAAGGGAAGGCTAACGTGGCACCAAGTTCACCCGGTGTTATGAGCTGACATCACGGATGTTGTGGGTGATGAAGCCAACCGTGTCAGTTCCCATAAAAAAAAAAAAAAAAAAAAAAACCTGGAATATGACCTGATCGAAGTCTTAGAATTGTAGTGACGTTTCCTCTTGACATATGCAGGCCTGTACTGTAAACCAAGGTTGTTGACTTGGTTCACTTTGAAGCCTTTTATAACCGGATACCCTCGGGTAATCGATCTCGGATAATCGGGAGCATTTTCAAATTTAGTTAATGTACCGGTCGCGCGGGCACTGTTGCAAATTATCCATAATTTTGTCGTTATGTTCTGTCTCTGTGCCTAATTTTGACCACATAGTGAATTATTTGTATGGCATGTGGTATACCTTTGGAAAGGGCGTAAACTAGCGAACTTTTTAAAAGAAAATGAAGCACTCAATTGCTGTTAGTTTTTTTTTAAATGAATTAAGAAATTAAGATTCTGTCATATTTTTACTCGTTCTCGGGACTTTGGGAGGTCATAAGACCTTTACATGGTATTAACTTTATCAAATAATATTTTTTCTAGAACAAGGATACATCGTAAAATTCAATAAATTTTATTTCGTGCTGATAAAATCATAAACAAAAAAGTTACAAGAGTTTAAAGCTGGGATTTTGGTAATTTTCAAAAATAAAGGAAAAAATTCGTATCTCGACCACGTGACTATCTGACACAATTTTGCATGTTTATCATATCACTTATGATTCCTAGTTCTTTTTTTATGTTCTGTGAGAAATACTATAGTCATTTAACATATAAAAAAAAAGTAAGATATGGTTGTAGGAAAGGATTATATTATGTTATGTATGATGCAAGTGCACAACTTGAAGCAACTGCAATGTTCAAAACCTAAATGGACTGATTATATTATTATTACATTAGACATTTGAGAGGGCCTACCATATTTAACAGGTTCAAATAAAAGACAATATTTTGCGTTTCTACAAAACATATAATAGTTTCTTAGTTATTTCTAAAATAAATAAAACACGACATACAAATGTGAACAAAGACACAATTATTGTCAGTTGGCTGCGAAGCCGCCGGCGGCGCCGCGAGCTCCCGCGACCGAGTTGAGGTAAACTCTACTTTGGGACTCCGGAATTTGGCGTGAGCAGGTTCAAAAGTAAATGAATTAGAACAGAATATCCTCGGTGATACCGCAATACGGGTGCTGTGTTGTGGGTTGGCTGGAGGAGAACGCATACGGCATTAATGTGTACCTTTTGCGAATGCACTAAACATATTCTTTATCAACATAGAGAAGTAATATCCTTTATAAACCATCAAATGAACAACTTCCAAGTATTCTTGAAAGGTCTAACTTCTCAACAGAGTAAAGCCACAACCAGCATGGAAGAGTTCATGAACCATATAAATATACTCTTAGCATTGAATAAAATTCAGTCAACTCCAACACGCATCTACGCCCCATCATCAACTTGAATTTATCATATTTTGTTTTTAAGGTTCAATTCATATTTTGATTTCATTTTGTGTATGTAATAATGAATTTATTTATGTGCATGTAATAATGAATTTATTTATGTGCTTCATGCAAAAAGTAATTAAAACAACCTTCCGTTTTTTCGCGCAAAAGGCCCACAATGGAGAGGGATTAAGCGCGGAGAACGAGTCCGAACAACAACAACAACCTTCTATTTGTATTGTAATAATATATTAGGTGAAGAATAATATGGAAGGTGTTTTTAACCCCCCACGCAAACTGAGAGGTGTTAGAATTTAACATGTGCTTCATTACTATCACCCGAAGCCATTTTGACTACAGACAATACATCTCATCCTTTCGTGTTCTATCTCAATCAGGAATGAAAAAAAAACTTGACAGTGTAGGTATCACCGAAGATATGCTAAAACATGGCTAGAGTGATATCCGCTCGGCCCGCATGATTCTGGCGCTGTTTGGAGCTGACGGGAGCGACAACAGATGAGATTACTACCTACTATCCGCTACACTTCCTGAACATTATCCACTATGAGGCGAAAGTAAAGCGGCTGTTGGTAGCTGGGGGCTACTGATAGATAATGTATGCTTCATCATTTTTTATTAAACAATCATAAAACTGGTTCCACCAATTGAACGACCTGTTTTACGCCATAGCGAGAAAATAAATGTTTTAACAGGTTTTCATTTTGACTTGGCATAGAAATGTTTTAAGCTACCAGCCGTTGAAAATAATGTGGCAGTGTAATTGTAATTACAATAAATCAGAGCAATAAAAACCTTGAATTTTAAATATAGAAACTTAGACATAGTTCAATTCAGTAACACGATTCACTAGCAGCTGATATATTTTATTCAAAAATCGAATGGGGCGATCAAGCATCTACTACGTCGCCGAATAATGCCGGGGAGAGTTACCATTTATGGCAGTTAATGTCGAAGTAATGGCGCGCTCTCATTGGCTGTAGATGTCGACATGCGATCGCAGTGTGGCCGCATTGATTGTTAGGAATTTTGGAGACACCGAGTTCCCATACAGTGCGATAGATCGCGTGCGTACAACACAACAGAGCGGACAACGTCCGTTGAACATACGACGCAACAGAAACAAAGGAACAGTTAACTTCACGTAAGGTGAAGTAACGTCATGTTTAAAAGAAAGCCTAGTGAGTATCGGCTTCGTGCAATTACCTACACAAGGAGAATATTAAAAGCATGGAAGACAAAATGCACATCAGTCAATCAGTCCCACATTAGTGTTACAACAAATAAATGCAAGTCAGATCGGTCCTACGTACGTACAATGAGAAATGAACTTGCATTTATGTCAACGTCAATAAATATAAATAAACATTTCATCAGGCCTTGCACAGTGCGTCCGTCACACATTATATAGAACACAATAGGTACAACGTTATTTTCACATAACATGCTATGCTTTAAACATGTGGACGTACATACAAACACGCTGCACCCCGATACAACCAAGCTAAGCAGAGTAATCGGTGTTGTGCTGAGTAAAAAAAGAACTCAGGTAAATTGCAGCACAACACCGACCACCACGCTTACCAAAGTTTCAAATATAGCTATCACACGACCACGAATATACGACATGAAGACTTACGTACTGCATGACTCGGACTGTGCCAAGGTGAGAAGTGGCTAACCTGTCTGTCGCCCTTTAGCACAGCATGTTGTCCTTATCCTTTAGTCGCTCTTTTATGATATGCATGGGGAGAAATGCAGTGGAACTATTATTTTTTAAATATCTGACCATAAGGTGTTTTGTCTCAAACATTGTATAAATGTCTTGTGTAAATACAACGCAACGACCGTCCACCACCTTCAATATCTCATTCACTTCGATAATACGAGTAATAACAATTATATACACATTTTGCCATTTCCCAAATATACAAAGAAATCTCATTTAAAGCAATTGTAAGTACTTACATCTCACATTATAATTAATTTCATTAGACACAAAAATACTACAACATAATATAGTTATCTACATAGACAAGTAACAATCATTATCAACATTCAAATTAATAAAAAACGAGACGTATTATGCACAACACTTATGTTTTACATCCCGTGAAGAAAACATGATTTACTCGACTTGGCGGGGCCACTGCAGTGCCCCCAGATTTAATATTATGCGCTCGTGACATTGCACCATACACCAGCCACACTTGTTTAGTGTGCCACACACACACATAGACCTAAGTACAAAAACAACATCAATATTACATTACATTGATTTGTTGTTGTCGCCACCAATATAAACATTTTGTAATTTCAGATTGCATACATCATAAAAAGCATTTAACAATTAGTAACTACTTAATAATCTCTTCAGACAGAGTTGATAACCTTACAGCACCCCGAGAAAACAATTCATTAACTCAAAAAAAAAAATACTTTAACCTATAACAATAGCAATATCTACACAGTCCCTTCAACTGACTTCTCAGTTGTTCTATTTCAAAGATGTGTGGGATGAGTTTCGGTAGGAAAACCAACCACACAGAGTGTCGGTAACGAAATTGCTTGTGGCAGGAAGTGATAACAAAAATTTGGAATAGCATGAACGTAATCATCCTTCAGTGTATGTATGTATCCACAATAGATGAGTATTAATTTACAAACTGATCTCTATTTCAATATGGGTATGATATTAATATCTGTTGATTCATAATGTGAGGGGACAGTCTCACAGTCGTAATTGTTTGAATCTTCATATAATGCAGCTAGTAGGCCATGTTGCATCACTGCAGTGTGGAGTTTGTAGTGTTGTAGTTTAGTGAACGCAGCCGCCACATAACTCACAAACAGGAACAGACTTGGATGTGTGCACGCACACAAGAGCTAGTGTCACGGCTCGAGCGAACGAGCTCAGACAGCCTCCTGCCATAAACAAATGACGGTTTCCTCTATGCTAGAATGACAAAAATGTCACAGTAGAGAATAAACATTTATTAGAATAAACGAGAATAAAATGAGAGAAAAGACTTAGGAAGAAAGAAGAAAGTGACTAGAGGAAATTAACTCTATATGTAATCCACGTCGACCGCTACAGCGGGCGAGCCGTCGCAGTGGAAACTTCAGCGATAGATTAAAATTTAATGTTCTTCGAGAAAAGAGAACCCCATAATACCCAAATAATATTTCTTAAGCTTATTGTGTAAAATTGTTCCGCGATCGTAAGTACAAAGTTTTTACAAAAAGCAGTTCGACAATTACTCGGTTACGGATACGGAATACGGAACAGACAGCGTAAACATTCTGAAATTAATAAGGACTGTTGATTGGAACATTTTCAATAATTACATTAATTAATTAATCTTAAACTCTGTAGTGATAAAGTTATTTAATAAAACTTAAACATTTTCATGAAAATGCACCTTGTACGAGAACCAACTATTATAATGAAAATGCACCTTGTATAGTGCGCGGGACGGATCTCGGCGTGTCGTCGCCGCAGCGGGCGACCCGCCACGCGAATACACTATACAAGTACGGTGCGGGTGCGAGGGAGAAAACTGACGAACCGCTGCGGCGGCGACACGCCGAGATCCGCCCCGCGCATTATACGAGAACCAACTATTATAATGAAAATGCACCTTGTACGAGAACCAACTATTATATTTATATAATAGTTGGTTCTCGTACAAGGTGCATTTTCATGAAAATGTTTAAGTTTTATTAAATAACTTACTACTTAATACGACCTTGAATCGAGCAAATGTGGGCTAATGCCCTCACAACCTAAATAAAATTTTGTAGGTCGCCACGTCTCCGCCGTTTTTCGTAGTTGTTTGTCTGAATTGTCCTCGTAACCAAGATAAACCTCCTTAATTATTGGAGTGTTCAAATCAACGCCCCTTATATTCATGCAATAACAAAGCCATCCCATCTCATCACCCGGCCGGCTTCCGTTACTTTCTAAAGTCCCTCCCGCTATAAGAATTCTGCACGAATCCCAAGATAGGTCACCTTGAGCAGTTTGTCAATTATATTATTAATTTTATTTACATCAATCCGCAGCAGCAGATATCGTCAGTGCTCTGCAATACGTGCTGTCATTAATTTTTTTTGTCGCAAAATCATCCTTCCGCCTATTTTGTAATACATCTTATGCGTAACAAATAATCTGAAAAGGATTTTGTTAACGTTTTCTTAAGTGTTCTATTATCACTCAGAAGTCATTTTTTGATACTGATATTACTGACAATACATCCTATGCCAACCAGAAGTGAGTCTGAATATGAAAACATTGTGAAAAAAATACAAAACAGCACGTATTGCAGTATCATCGATGCATTAATTTGTCAATAGCCAATACGAATGTAAATGCATTGCATATTCAGAATAACTGAGTGAGTCTGTTGCGGTGCGTTGCGGCGGTCGCTACGCTCTCCGCCTCAGCAGGAACGGGAGTTCGTACGCGCAGGCGCACGCCATCACGTACAGTAGGCCGAAGTAGAAGTTGAGGCGCGCCGTCTGGCGCGGTACGTCCGAGCGCGTCTCCTCGCGCCTGAGCCGCTTCTCGATGGCGAACGCGCGCGGCAGCGTCAGCAGCGGCATCAGGAACCACAGCGAGTAGTTGACGGCGACCACCACGAACACTATGTACGGGATGAAGAGGAGGAAGGCGTACAGGACGTGCGAGGCGGTGCGGCCGATGATGATGGCGAGGGTGACGATGCCGGCGCGGCTGTCCGTGTCGAGGTCGCGCGTGTTGTTGCTGCAAAACATAATAATAAAAGGTGTTCTTTTCAATGAAACTTGACACGGTCGGCAACGTCACATACAACAGCCAGTTCTGTGTGTCATCGCATAACACCTCAGTGAACTAAGTGTCACGTCAGAGCTTCCCCTCTGAACTACATTGAACTAACTGAACGGAAAACATAAATTAATTTCATAGTGGCTTGGACTGATGTTCATTCGGTTGGTGCATATAATTACGTCAATAAATACATAAAATGAAAAGGATGTAATAAATGTAAACCTGTGCAGGATGGCCTCAGTGTTGACGGCGAGGGGGAAGGCGTAGTACATGATGGGCCAGTGCACGCGGCCCGTCTGCGCGAGGAACGCAAACAGCACCGACAGCGGCCCGAAGATCACCAGCACCAGCACGTCGCCCAGCGCTATGTACTTGAAGCCAATGCCGCCCGTGTAGAGGAACGAGGAGGAGAGCCCCCCGAAGTACACGAGCGCCAGGTGCTCCATGCGCGCCGGCGACAGCGACGCCAGCAGCAGGAAGCCGAGGCAGCCCGCGCAGTACAGCAGCGCGCCCAGCGACACCACCTCGTCCTGCGCCACACGCTCAGTGTTCAGCCGTACCAACTAACTAACTCCACAGCTCACAGGCACATTATCATAACGATGAATCCCTCAAATCATTACAATAATGAGTGTGATAGATAATGAATGCACAGTGATGATTTGTAAAATAAATAAAACAATATCGACAACTAATTTAGAATGTTATTAGTATTGTACATCCTGCCTGCTCTGGCTGTAATGCTGGAAGCATTAAGGGCTAGTTGGCATTAAGGGTTGGTACCACCGCACTGAATGAAACGTCGGTCGAAACGGCTATGTAAATAGTTTGTGTTTTCCGTCCAGCTCAGTGTAGCTGCACGATCGAAGGGAAGCACTGACATGGCACCTCGTTCACCCGGTGTTATAGGCTGACATCACGGATGTTGTAGGTGATGTAGTCAACCGTGTGAGTTTCCATAAAAAAAAATTAAAAAAAAAAATTGTTTCAGGGACCTAATCATGACAAAAAACATAAAATAACAAAAATGTTGTTAATATTGTAGATCAAAATCTCTAAATAAAAAAACTTTGAAGTTTTTAATCTTTAAA
Source organism: Nematopogon swammerdamellus (assembly GCA_946902875.1). NCBI lineage: Eukaryota > Metazoa > Arthropoda > Insecta > Lepidoptera > Adelidae > Nematopogon > Nematopogon swammerdamellus. The sequence continues at coordinate 21,656,033 of OX336349.1, forward strand.
CCTTTAAGTCAACACAGACTAGCTGACGAGGGTTCAACGTGAGTGAGTGCTTCCCTTCATTTCATGTCGGCTACACTGAACTGGACGGAAAACCTGAACTATTTACATAGCCGTTTCCACTGACCTTTCATTTGGTGCAGTAGTACCAACCCTAGCACTAACCCTGGGTTAAACCCTACCACCCAGTAAAGTAAAGAGGGAGCAGAACTAGTTTTACGTGGAATCCAAACCACGGTCAGATTCAACAGTCAAAATTCTGACAGCACCTAAGTGTGTTTATGATCACAAACCACAGTCGACCGATCGCACCGCTGAGCTGCAGAGGCTGACAAATTTCGGCGACAGCTGTTTTACTTATGTACTTGTGAATAGTGTGGGTTTGTATGTATGAAGTAGTCTGGCAATTTGGTGGCATACCCTAGCACCGAACGCACGCATTAGAGGTTGATTTTAAATAAACATTTGTAAAAATAAAGTGCCAGTGTTTTAGTTTAATAAATATACATTTTTATGTCATAAAACAATACTTACACAGTTTTGGATAATTTTCACAGCACGCTAAGCCACAGATTTTATAATAATGAAAAAATTAAAAACCTTAGATAGCATGTGGTCCACGAGGGTGCGGTCGTCCGACTTGCGGTTGTCGATGCCCTTCACGAAGTCGAAATACGTGTTGACGACGTTGCCGGCGCCGTGCACGGGCACCACCGTGCACAGCGTCAGCACCAGCGTCACCCAGCTGAAGGCCGCGTCGCCGGGCAGCCGGTACGCGAGCGCCGCGCCCAGCAGCGTGGGCAGCAGCGACGCGCTCAGAGACCACGGCCGCAGCGCCAGCACGTACGTGCGCAGCTTCATCAGCGGCGTCGACTGGAAGCCGCGCGCGCCTCCGCCCTGCGGCTCCAGCAGGTTCCCCTCCGCCGCCTTCACCAGCTCCTCCTCCTGAGGCTCATCCTCCGCGAACGAGACCTCGCCGTTGATCCTCACGCGTTTGGACATCACAAGCGCGCTTATTCTCGCTCGCCTAACAGTCGCGATTTCACACTCGGACGCTACACTTGCTATGCTCAAGTTTTCGCGCTGACTGAAGCTCGAATCGGAGCGGAGATATGCGATCCAGACGGCGACGATGGATGAGAACCAGATACCAGTAACATAAATAGCGAGCGAGAGAAATCGCTTCGCAGAATTCAGAACGAAAAACTACCTACGAAAATAAAATGAAAGAAATAGAGAAAAGAGAAACGTCAAATACCGTAATGCCGGTACTTCACTTGGCTTACCGTATTCGTTGTATTTGGAAAAACTTTCCGTTTCGTCTCCCTTCGTCGCTTGTTTAGAGCGAGATAAAACTAAAATGTTTGCAACAAACACGAATACGCTAAGCCAAGTGACGCGCCGGCATAAACTCTTAAATAAATTATTTATCTTGCGCTCACAACTAAAATCGCAAGGGAAAAAAATATCTTCTTCCAATCCGTTCTTTTAGCTTTCGACACCTGAAAGACTTCCTGGCTCCTTCCCGGCTCCTTTGTCATTTGTCTCCTTTCTTGAACACTCGGCTCGAAACGAAACGTAACAAAAACGACATGCACCTCCTCCTCAACATTAGGTTAGTTAGGGTTAGTATTATACTAACCCTATAATAGGGAAGATGCGTCGCGTACGTAGCGACGCATCTTCTTTATATTAACCCTGGTTATTTTTTTAAACCACCAAAACATCTCTCATACATAATATCATACCACGAGTGGATCGGGATCAATTCTGATTACTCTCACTTTTTTTTCTTATTTTTTTATTATTTTCGGAAATATACAAACTGTTTTGATGGTTTAAAAAAAAAACAGGGTTAATATAAAGAAGATGCGTCGCTATAGCGACGCACGCATCTTCTTTATATTAACCCTAACCTAATGTTGAGGCGGTGCATGTCGTTTTTGTTACAAGTTTGTATTTCCGAAAATAATTCTTAGGTGGTTATAAAAAAAACTAAACACCCTAAAACAATTGAAACAACGTAACATTGCTTAAAAAAGCAAAAAAAAACCAAAAAGATTTGGTGGGATTCGAACCCATGGTCATAAAACTACTAGTCCTAGACCCTCACCGCTGAGCCACGAACTCACTTACACGAACAAACGATTATCGAATTCCCTTGATTCGGTTTCGACTCTATGACGTCACAGCTGTGAGCGAGAGTAATCAGAATTGATCGCGAGCCACTCGTCTCATACCACACTTTCCTTCGAGCCGAAGTCTGCCGAAAGGAGCCAGGAAGGAGCCAGGAAGTCTTTCAGGTGGCGCACCGGTTCTTTCACGTTGGAGCAATACGTACCGGGGTTTGACACCTGACAGCTGTAGTGGCTCCTGCGCCTCCTAGATCCTACGGCTCGGGTTGACTTGGCTCGAAAGCGAACCAACTAAATCTGATATTCGTTTGGTAGTTTATGTAATCTGGTGGCCCAGTGGTAAGAGTGTAGGTTATTTATTTTTTCGATCTCGACCATGGGTTCGTGTCCCTTTTGTCAAAATTTGTTTTGTTTTGTTTTTTTTTTTAAGCAATGTTAGGGTTTTAATTATGGTTATTTTTTTTTACAACCACCTAAGAAACCTTTATTTTCGGAAATACAAACGTAATAAAAACGACATGCGCCGCCTCAACATTAGGTTAGGAATTAATATAGAGAAGATGCGACGCATCTTCTCTATATTAACCCTGTTTTTTTTTTTAAACCACCAAAACGTCACTCATTTCTTGCCTTACTTGCTGCTTCAAATTGTCCTAATACTTTGCTAAATGTGCTGGTCGGTGTTGTGCTGTAATTTATCAGATTTCTTGCAGCACAACACCGATTACTCTGCTTACCCCGATGGGTCGGGATACATCGTGTGGCATGTATGTGTGTATATAAAATAGAAAAATAGCAAGAGAAAGCTCACTGCTGAAAAAAATCACAGTTTCGTATATTTTTTAACAATTTTATTATAATTATATATATATATTGTAATTAAGCAATGCACAAAAAGTCCGTTTACTTAAAAACTATAATATTAACGTTGGTGCTAAATTGTGTCTGTAATTAACAAATTAATAATTTATGAACATATTTTATTCAACATCAATTTCTGCTACAGATTAAAGTAGTTTTTTTTTTATTACGGAAGAAAGTGACGTTTGACTGACATTAGAGGGTTGAACGCTTCCCACAACTAGCGATTGCAGTCTTTAGAAATACTATCGACTTTTATTGATTCGATAATCTTTAGTGTTAGTGTTAGTAGGCAAAGTCATTAATGCGCCTAGAAGTCCTGACATTAAATAAGGTTAAATAAAATTATTTGCTTTCTCATATCATCACAGATTACTAGTTACACACACACGATACATCTTCACACATATATGCGCTACCTCTGGTGCTCCTAACTAAACTTTTTTCTAGCTAGATTTAACTGAAGATTTGGTTAATCAAATTCATAATTACGCAATTATTCGAGTTTATAGCATTTCATTACTTAATCGATCTATACAATCATCGATAGCAACTAAGTACATGACTATTTAAAAATAGCTGGAAACTGGCAACACGTCTTAAAAAAACAGATTATAGATATTTCGTTGTTTTCATACTATTTATCAGTAAAATATTATTTATTATTTATTAGTTTATTTATTTTGTAAAATTTTGTTGAGGGCATGTGATCAACCTTTGATGTTATTGGCAATGATATTATATGTTTAACCGTGTAAGTCTCCACCTATTAAATAGGCTTTTAAAAGAGGTAGATTAGATACTTTGTATACAAGACATTCGGTCTTTACAAATGACACGACCTTGAGCTTCACAATACTCTAAACAATTCACAAATTTCTAATATAAATAAATAAATAAATAAATAAATACTAAAGCAAGAGGAAGTAGAACGGCATGTCTGTTGTTGGGGTAAAAAAAAAGCCAAGTATATGTATGTTGAGGCGGGGCATTTGCCCTGGTTTTAAAGTACCACTTGCGGAGCTCGGACAACACATCTACCTATTTTAAACGTACAATATCATTGGTTATTGGCGTCAACTGGTCCATACATCAAAATATAGGTATATTTTTTTAAGTTCATCTTAATAGCTATCTCAACTCACCTATTACAGTTTAGTAGGTACCTAATATTCTATTTCAATTTTATGCACCTATTTACCTATTCAAATAAAATTGCTATGCAATTTTATTTGAATAGGTAAATTATGTTATACAGTAAAGGCACTTCTACAGCACTCAGTCGTGGCAAGAAGTGACTAGTGATGTGATAATACTTGCATAGGAATCATTTAGTTAGTTCTTAATATTATTTCAACATTGTCTACAACTATGAAGCAATAGAGAAATATACTATTAGATATGAAAGTGACATATTGCCTACATAATATAATGGCAGGGCCGAACGAAATTAGTGATTTTGAACACATATAACTACCTATTACTTGTCTATTGCTGGTTTGCTGCTACCTCAGCCCGCGCTTCCGCACATCGCGCTTCACGCCACACCCGCTGACGCCTAGCTCAGTAGCGTTAGTATTGCTGTCGCGTAGCCAAAGAATATAATACCGCGTAGCCACGCCCGTATTATATGTGTAATTGAGCTACCTACCCCTCGCGCGTGTACGAATTTTGTTTTTTTTGGTGTTATTTGTTTTATTACTAACATTTGTTGTGTTCAAATGCCAATACGAGTAAAAAAAGGAATAGTAATATGACTATGACGTGTGCGCTAGCTTCACTAGTCATGTCACTTAATTACGTAGAATTATTATTACATGGTAGTACATATTAATTCTATGCCTGAAATACGAAGTAACGACAGTTCAGTTTAACACCTGGTGGCGGGAGTATTCGTCTATGCGACTTTTTTGTCGACGGTACCGATAGCTGTTACGTCATAACCGTCAGCGGTGGCATACTGGAACCAGACGACTAATAGTTACATTTTTGTGTATAAAAAATACCTAAAATAAATATTCATATCTTATTTATGGTGCACACGACAAGATATAGTTCAAGTTTTTCGGAAAAGTTGTACCTATACTGCTATACGAATGATATCTTGCTGTTTCAACCTTTTTGCCTAACCACCTTTGTATACATACATGTTACCACCGGTACCCGCCGCCACCCTGTTAGTTACCACCGATAAATAAGGCTAGAGTGCGCGATCTCTACAATAAATTAAAAAATAGTGCCAAAAGGGATAGCCGAATAAAAATAGACAAAGAGAAGAAGCTTAGGACATTCTTTAAAATTTTATAAACTTTGTTAAATTCTAAAAATATATATACATTTCTAGCACCTAATTACATAATCACGTGGCCAATGACCGCTGCTATGGACTCATAGGGTGCCCGCGCACTAGGCAGCAATGCCTGCGCAGCCAGGCTGCGGCAGCCAGTAGAACGTATGGTGGTGTATGGGCGTCCGCGCATTAGGCAGCCATGGCTGCTTGGCTGCCGCAGCCAGTAGAACGTGCGCTAGAGCACAGCAGCCAGCTGGCTGCGCGCAGCCAGAGCCAGACAGTCGTCTACCTACAAAATGTATGTGGCTGCCGTCAGTCGCCGCGCACTTGTCGAAGCAGCCACACGTTCGTTCGCATTTTCACGATGACTTTCGATACGGAGAAATTTATCATGGAAATCGAAAGCCGAAACGCAATCCGGGACATGTATTCTGAAGATTATAGTGAACGTGATCTGAAGAAAAGAAAATGGGAAGAAATCACAAATATAATGTGTGATGAGAATTCAAACTATTATAAGATCCTCCACGTCCATCTTGCTCAGATTTTTCGTCACAACTGACGTGGCACTGGCTGCCTGCTCTGGCTGCATGCTCTGGCTGCTGTTAAATGGCTGCTCATATTTCTGGCTGCGGCAGCCTGGCTGCGCAGCTATGGCTGCCTAGTGCGCGGGCACCCTTAACCTCTCATTTGTAGATCTTAAATTTTAATAAAATAATTCCTTCGTCGAATATAACTTGCAACACTAAACTCATACATACCTAAGTACAAGATATTTCGATCCCGTTTAACCAACTATACATTAGGTACCTAACTGATCGCCGAACTCTGTCTGACGAATCTCCAACCGACGAAAATAGCTCGGTGCCTAAAAGTTGTTTTGCAATTACAGATACAGATGATATCTATCGACGGGTAAATATTTTAGCTTTAACCTAATTCGTAAACAATTGATCCAACAAAATTTTAATATAATTAAAAAATCACATTTGATGGCTATCACTGGTCCAAACCCTCCTAGTAGAATAGGAAGCCTCTGTCTATATAACATGCTCTCTCCTCGTTTATGCCGTGGTGTGCTGAACAGCTATGGCCGCCCCTCGTGCCGCATCACCTCCCGACGTAAATTCCAACGGCAGGCTGTAGAAATGCTCCACTGCCTTCTGAAGAACCACGTTCCGGGACAGTCCCGATCCGTTCCCTACAATCCTTTTAATGTTCGCATCGATGAGTAAATTTCTCGGCATCATTGAGTGAAGATTACGGATGATTCCTTCACAAATAGACTTGAACACTTGTCCTGATCCCAGGTTGGACAAGTTAATATTGGATACTGACGCTCTTGCGTTGGGCGAGTGACGCTCACCTAACAAAATGGGATCGATTTCCATTAGGGAATCGCAGTTGACCTCTTTTCCTTGTGCTATCAACTTCTCCCAGACTTTGGACTGTGGAACGGAAAAGCCTAGATCCAGTACCCACTGCTGCAGCGTCTTGACAAAGGTCGCGAGAATGTTTCCGCCGTTTAGAGAAGCGGCCACCACTAAATACTTGCCATTAAAGTACGGAAGGTACTCAATCGTCTTGTAGTCGAGGTTGCCAATTTGATCGACGACAAAGCCGAGCTGTGCCGACGTCGAAATGTTCAGCACAGCATCCTGCTTGCTCTCAAGGGTGGCCAGAAATGAACACTGCAAATCTCCAAGAGCGGCGCCCACAGGCGTTCCGGCAGGAATCCCGTACCAAGCGTCGCTCAGCGTGCCCGCTATCTCTCCGCTCTTAACAACTTTCGGCAGAAGGTTGACTGGAAACCCAACAGATTTAAGTATATCGATATTCCACTGGTGCTTCTCAGTATTGAAGTAGCCCCAGCTAGCCGCGTTCTGATCCGATGTGACCGGGGTTTCGAGACCGCAGAGCATCGCCACCAAAAAGTCTTGGACTGTAGCGGAACAGTCGAACAATTTAAGCTTATCTGGTTTATTTTCAGCCATCCACAACATGGTGGCACAGGCGTAGCCCGAATAGCAGTTGAGGTGCGAATCTGGTTTCGGAAATGTGGCGAGAAATTCGGGCTTGCATCGTGTGTCCTGCCAAGTGTAAAGAGCGGACATGTGTTCTCTCACCGCTTCGTACCGGACTACTACGCCATCCTTTTCAACTTTCTCCCAGGCGCTGCAAAACACAATGAATATTTGATAATTAAACTTTAATATTTGCATTTTTTATAAAAAAAAAAAAACCTTTATTGAACTAATAAAGAGCGCATACATTAATGGTCTCTGTCCTCTACACTAGTCTGGGTAGACTGTGCCGTAGAGGACAGCTTACAATAAAAGTAATATTTTAGGTGTGCGGGTAACTTAGTTTTTGGTCGGGCATATTCAGTAATATAAAATAAAACAAAATAAAATTAAATAAAACTTGTTAGTATGGGTGGATACATGTGGGGATACAGTGGTGTGTGTTTGTGAGAGGGGATTAGGTCTTGTGTGTGAGTGTACATGTTAGGTTTTGAGGGTGAGTATGTGTATGTAAGTGTCTGTCAGTGTGGGTGAGTTTTTTGTGTGATTCAGGTAGGATCTTTAAAATGCCTTCTGTCTCCTCATAGCCTCTTCCTATTAGATAATTTTTCACCATCATTTGCATTTGCCCTCGTTTCATTATATGTTCATTAAATGTTTTCATTATATGTTGAGCAGAGAGCCTCCTGCCCTGGTGATATCTCCTGATATCTAAAATAACCAGTCGGGTCAAGTCCTGACACTAAATAGAAATAAGACATTGAGATCCTCTCCTGAGGTCTAGAACAAGGGATCTGAACACGACCGTAAAGTCGTGATAAGTGCCCTTAAGTGGTGGTTCAATATTATGAGCATACAGCGTTTCTTTCTACGTACGCACTCTATTCAAACGTGAACATGACTATGCAATTATCGAGTTCACGTCGCTATCAAGTTCGAACTCACAAGTAAGTAAGGAAATATAAGTTTTTCTTCAAAATATTATTCTAAGCTAAATTAGAATCAATTGATACTGTACGTGCTGTAATTGGTTAGGGACACTAACTCAAAGGAGCTGTTTTCCGAGAAATATTGATAGAGCATCGAGCAAACAATTTATTATTGCTTGTTTGAAATTTATCTGGTTGTTTTTATTGTGTGCTAGTCACTATCTTCATAACATGAATATTGGGTATCAAGTGATCCTGCTGGGATTACTGTCCACTGAATTGGTGCGATAACGACACGATAACGACACGTACACACCACTTGTGAACAGAGTGATTAATTTCAGAACATAAGTATAAACATTTTGTTTTGTACACATATATAGAAATTACAACAAATTACATCACACCTAGGTGCATTACTACTTTTAAAGCCGAAATATTATTTTTTTAATTAAATATTTTAGTTTTGTTTTCTGTTCGTACTGTTCATTTACCTCGTGAGCACCGACTGGCATTTCTCATTGGAGAAATTTATCTTATTATGCCCCCTAGAGAAGAACATTTTGATAACTACCATATCAGACGTAAAGATTGCGAAATATCACAAATAAAATAATTATGTGAAGTAAGCTGCAAGCTCTTTAGCTCAATACGACACGAATGTAGGATTGAAAAAAATGGACCAATAAGGAAACGGACGAACAAGGAAATGGATGAATAAGGAAATGGACGAACAAGGACTTTGGACAGTGGTCATTCGGGGAAATGGCAGTACGTCCATTCGGTTGGTTCCGTTAAATGTGTTATTGGTTTACTCCAACTATAATACCAACCACGCACTGCACAAGTAAAATCTTCGTCATCTAAACCCAGCGAAAAGCCACGAAAGGATGAAAATAAACTGTATTTATTTGTTCTCTGATATTGTTGGTTTGCATTGTGATATTTTCTTTTAACATCGGTAACAAAACAATGAGGTAATGAGGCTTTTCGTTTGGTTTAAATGTCGAAGACTATTAAATAATGTAGGTACCTAAGTACTAGCCAGTTTCAGTAGGAGCAAGATTAGGTAGGAGCAAGCAAACAATCTTCTCTTCAAGAGGATACCTCTTGAAGAGAAGATCTTACTTTAAGCAGCCAAAGACATGATTTTGTGATATATTTATATTTACATATTAAGTGCAATGTGTTCTTTGGGTTAGTTGAAGCGAGACGAATTAAATGTTTGCCTTACATTGTGAAGAGGGGCCATGCCATTACATGAAGAGACCTACCAGTTTTCACCATTCTTCCACATGAGTACGCCGTGCATCTGACCGCAGACGCCGATCTTGCCCACATGTCTCAGCAGCTCCTTGGGCAGGCGGGAGATGCAGCCGTGCACGGCCGACACGATCTTGGGCACATCTTGCTTGTTGCCCTCCACGCCCTGGTCGCTCGGAATGTTGGCCGATGTGTCCTTGCTCTGTTTCGCGACCACCTCCCGCGTGGTTGGGTCAAATACGCATACCTGCACGTTTTATATTTCAAATTGTGTTATGACGAAAATTTGAATGTTGGATTTGGAGATTTAAATAAAAAAAATTACCTACATTAATATTCATATTCTCAAAAATGACATCGCAGAGATTGCCTTAGATAATTAGTGCGCTTTTTGTAAAATAAAACAATATAGGATATTTCTTTTCTATTCTACATTGGTAATGCGTTGGAAATATGATGTTAAAAAAAGAAATAAATGTTTTCGTATAAAGTAAAGTAAAGTAAAAAACATGTTTAATAAAAATATCTTTATCAGTTATTCTTACACAAAAATTGTAATTATAGAATTATATTAAATCATTCGGGATAACATGCTAAAATTATACAAGCAAGGTATACATACAGTATAGAAAGCATAAGATGTTTTCTCTATCCTACCTATCATTTGTATTTATTTATATATAAAATTATTATCCTTTTTTTTATTGTTTTATAATTAAGTTATTATGTTAGACTGTTTCACATTCTATTCTAATTCTAAATATTAAGTTATGCTTATTATTTGATTTTGTACCTTTTGGAATGACAATTATAATTTTTTTTTAATTTTTAATTTTTATGAACAACTATGAAGCCAACATTATTAAAATTTGAAATCCACCTGAAACTAAATCTACATAATATTAAAGTAAGTACCTAATTTATATAATTTTATAAGTCATAGTTATACTAAATTTCTTGTGAACCGCGAAACTGTTATTTTCTACAATCAGTCCATCTGAAAAACAGTCTTGTGCACATTATAGCACATGCTGAGATATTGTATCATATTGTCATCAGTTAAATTGTTCGCTCTCTATTCATATTAATATGGGGTGTCGGTTTGGTACCAATAAAAAAAGTGTAAGTAAATTAACATATCGTGTGGGGTATTATTTCAAAGAGCTAAGACGTTTTTAAGTTCAGTGATCTTATTGATTATAGCAAAAATAGTCGTTCCCATCTGTTCTCCTAGGTTTCTAAAGCATTTTTTATTTTATTTTAATATGTTTAATAGTTAAGCCATAGATTACAGATAAATTGCAGGTTTTTTCGACAATGTAAAAGCTGCGCGCGAAAAATTTTTTTTTGTTTTAACTAAAAGGAGCAATGGTTTGCTTGACAGTCAAAGCAGTGCAGTAGTTTTTATTTAGGCGTTCCATTATTTTCGAAAACACAATTACTTTGGTAAACACATTTAACACAAATATATTGTGTAGTGATACGGAACCTTCTGCGCCGAAGCCCGACTCTTTTATAAACATATACACTCCTTTTTTAAACAACTATGAAGCCAAAACTGTTAAAATGGAAACCAACCTAAAACTAAACCTATATAGAATTTTATTATTTATTTAGGCTATTTCTATGTATTTATTATACAAATTTACAAACCTTTACAGAAGTCGTTCCAATGTCCATTCCCAAAATGTATTGCTTTTCTGCCATTTTTCGTATTATATTATTCTCACCACCACCCGTACAGAGTTTGTTTCGGCTGATCTTATCTATCACCTGTAAGACTTCTGGGAGATTTGTTTACGTCGAAGTGTATTGTAAAGATAATAAAGCGAACGAAAGAACGTGACAGCGACAGCTCGTGACAGTCAGCTGTGTATGAGTGAGGAGGGAGGGTTGCGTGTGGAGGCGGGAGAGCACGGGACGCAGACCGGCGGCGGCGCCGCGCGGGACGGCGGCGGCGGCGGCGGCGCGGCGGGGCGGCGCGTTACGTAATAAATATCACTCGCCCGCAGGCAGAGACCAATTTATTAATAAATATCCCGTCCGTCCGGCACGGCAACCAGTCGAGTGACGGCGGCGCGGCGGAGGCGCTTATCACGCCCCACTCAAGATAGAGAGAACTACCGACCGGCCGAGGTTATTTCTTGTAATAATAGCACAAGCCGCTATCCTGTTGATCAAACACTCATATTGACCGGCGGAGGAGTGAGGTGGCACTTCAGTCCGTAGACGGAGCTTCAGTCAGTCACGTAGCTAGCCGGCACTAATAAAATTCGTTTACATAAATTTATTTTAAGTATGAGTGAGATCTTTCATTCCAAAGCGATTGATGTTCGAACTTTCATACAGGTATATTATGTGCCATTTTACGTGCAGGGGAAACGTAAATAGACGGACTAAAACAAAATAAACTCAAACAATTTATAAGTAATGCTAATGAGTCGGCGAAATCGCTGTGCTGTGCCACTGCCATCCTTCCTTCTGTATTACTTGATTTCCGTCCTTGGCTGAAGGACGAATAGAGAGAGAAGGTTGAGTTGAGTGAGGCATTATATGCTTTGGATGTGTGTGGCTGTGCGGAAGTGTGTGTGTGTGTGACTGACCTGACTACCAAGCAGGACTTCTAATCCGCATTATATCTAAGACTAAAGATTATTCAATCGATAAAAGTCGATAGTATTTTTATCGACGGCAGTACGGCACGATGTATCACTAGTTCAGTTAAAGCTTGCAAGTTGCATTGCATTGCAATCACGATGTAGGAAACATCGTGATTGCAATTGCAATACATTTATTGATACCTAATCTGTGGCGGTTGTCGGCTTACGAGTGGATCGGGATCAATTCTGATTACTCTCACTGACAGTTGTCCTCCTAAGAAATTTTTATTTTCGGAAATATTCGGGAATAAACAAACTGTTTTGGTGGTTTAAAAAAAAAAACCAGGGTTAATATAAAGAAGATGCGTCGCTACGCGATGCATCTTCTTTATATTAACCCTAACCTAATGTTGAGGGCCTTGCATGTTGAGGCGGTGCATGTCGTTTTTGTTACAAGTTTGTATTTCTGAAAATAATTCTTAGGTTGTTATAAAAAAAACTAAACATCCTAAAACAGTTTAAAACACCGTAACATTGCTTAAAAAAGAAAAAAAGCAAAAAAAAACCAAAACGATTTGGTGAGTTTCGAACCCATGGTCATAAAACTATTAGTCCTAGACCCTCACCCCTGAGCGACGAACTCACTTAAACCCAGTGGCGGCTTTGACCTATAAATCTTAGTGAGGCGACTAAAAAATCCACCTACATTGCTATTACTTTATGATAAATTGAAAAACCTAAACCTAATTTTTTTTGGCCCTAACAATACTTAACCAAAAACTACTATCGAATCGCGCACCGAGGGTACCGTATCGCCATGTCACGGCTAGCGCCACTAGATGAATTTCATAACACGCCACGCCATCTAGATGGCGTGTTATGAAATACTTCATATTGGTTAGTCACGATTAGAAAATGATTCATCATCTATTTGGTAGATGGCGCGCGCGCATACACTTTTTGAAACCAAAAAGTGTATTTCATTATTTTTTGTTATATCGGCCATAATAAAATAACACATTTTCTGTGAACATTTCAACGGGCTACCAAATTACGGTTCAAGAGATACAGGCCTCGGACAGACGGACGGACAGACAAGCGGCGGGTGGCCGAGTGGTTTGGGCATTGGCTTCAAATGCGAGAGGTGCGAGGTTCGAATCCGGTCGGCGTGTAACAATGAGTTTCTTCTGACGAAAAAATTTACGTGTATGCTTACTTTACACCTGCTGCTGCCGCATAGCAGCCTCGGCTGTGTTCTCCTCTAGTCTAGTATAGCCAGCAATCCAGGGAAGTCTCCGGTATGGCACCTACCTTCTCGGAGGTGATATTAGCTGGTCGGAGCATGCGCTTTGGCCCCTCCGGCTCAGCCACCCATACCGGATTACATAAAAAAAAAGACAGACGGACGGACGGACAGACAGACGGCGTAGGCTTAGTAATAGGGTCCCATACCGGATACGGAACCCTAAAAAAAAAAAAAAAGAATTCGCAAAAGTGAGATTCGAACCAACGTCACTAGATTGAATAGCGAAGCATATACCATTGAGCTATGAAACTTACCGTAACTAGTGCGAATTTTGCCATCATTTTAATCACGGAGGTAAAACAAACCGACTTATAGAAAACGTGAATCGCCACATCTCGCTCTGCATTCTTTTAATTGGATATAGATGTCTCGTCCGGCGCCATTTATCAGAGCCTCAGCTGCTCCCTACATCCAAAGCCTCCAAGGTCAACCTGTTGTCTTTACGCTTGGTGAAGCGATATCAAAATAAGCGATTCGTCGCCGCACCGGACCGGGGTGAGTCACCATATGCCATGCCGTACGTGACACGTCACACGTCACGTCTGTGTGTGTGTGCGTGCTGTGTTGGTGGTGTTGATGCACTAACACATCTTTAACGTATTTCGTCGCGCGCGTCGCACCAGCCGCCTCCGCCTCCTCCGCGCCGCCGCGCTAATATTATTGTGATCAGTTCGGATCGGATATACTTGACTTTTTTAAGTTTTCTTTCTTGATATTTTGAAATGTTTTTTTTTTCTTTACTTTCAAGATAATTAAGTGAGGCGGTGCTTCACTTGCTTCACCTGGGGAACCGCCACTGCTTAAACCACAGATTACTTAATAGTTACTTGAATCTCTCCATAGAAAAAGTGACATACCTTCGGCTCCTAAACTAAGCCTAAACTTTTTACGTCGCCAGTCGCTGCGTGCGAAATGTACCTAAACGAAAGAGCGTAAAGTGATTATTGCTTTGCAGCTGCGCGCCGACGCGGGGCCTTGAAGCAAACTCGGTGACGCTAGGGCTCAGCGGCGACTCCTGGTCCTGAATATTGGGTTGGCTCTGGCTAAGGATTTTTTTTTTCATAATTTCATAACTTAGGTACCTACGTGTTAATTTATTTCTACCACAATGAGTTCAAAAACTGAAAGACGATTACGATATAGATAGTTTATAATATTTAGTTTAAATGATTTATTTTGCTCACTTACGATTTATTTGTCTGTAGATAGGTACCTACTGGTTACGTCAAAGCTGTCGAGTTGCAGCCGACAACAGCGACGTCTCCTCTGGCACGACGACGACGAGACAGGCATACAAGCTTGAATTGTTACATTTTATTTGTACATGAAGTCCACTCTTCGTTCCACAGACAAGAAATTTTCGATGACTCGATCGTGAAAATCTTCTTTCTTCCTCAATTTTGTTAGCAACTCCTTTTCCCCAGATATGTAAGAGTGCCAAATTATTCAGTCTCTCTTGTCCTTGAGTGCTCCGTAGATAGCTCGGTAGGAGTTTGCCATTATAATTACCAATAAATCACTTTAAATTTAACAACACTGCACAGGATTCCTCCATACAAAGTCCATACCTACATAACGGAATAGGTATATGCAGCTATCAACTCGCGAGCCAATGCGCACACACACGCGCACACAACACACCTAGCCTAGCTCGCTAGTCGCATCGCATCCCACTTCGCACAGCACAAGAATACTCGTCGTGTGGACGCAGCGCGCACACACCCACACACGCAACACACACACACACTAGCTCGCTCGCTAGCTCGCTCTACTCGCTACCGCGTCACTAAATGCACTCCCCGCTGCGCCAACTCGAAAGGCTGATCAGCGGGTCCGCGCGGGACGGGGGGGGGGACATCGGTCGCTTCCGCCTTGTATGGAATACGATGGCGCTTCAAAATGTAGCCAACCGGCCAATGAATGCCTTGATGTGTCGTCATTCGTCGTCGCCCGCGTTTGACGCGCGCGAAATTTCAAATTATGTAACGGGTACGGGATTGACGTTTTATCTTATTAATCGTGGATTATATGACATAAATAATATAACTCCGAAATTTTTTCACATTTATTTTAGCCTGATAGGTACTTCTGTATTAATGGTGTCATTCATTTTATTCGGTTTGGCGGCGCCAACCTCGCCAACTGAGAGGAGTCGCCGCTGCTAGGGCTGCTACTTTCGATAAAAATATCAATGCATTATATTGTAAAGAGGAAATATGTGTGAATGTTTGTTCGCGAGCTACAGCACAGATTTAAAAATGTTTTTTTACTGTTAGATAGGTACCTATCTTTTTTTTGGTTTAACATATAGGCTACTACTAACTTATGCCCGCGGCTTCGCCCTCGTAGTGTTTTCCGACCAGTTCAGTGTAGCCGGCACGATCAAAGGGGGAAGCACTGACATGGCACCTAGTTCACCCGGTGTTATGGGCTGACATCACGGACGTTGTAAAATATATTAGGCCCACTTGCACCAACACGAATTTAACTTTAAACCAGTTTAACTCGTTAAGCTAGCACCCGTTGACTGTCGGAACCGCGTTTAAACCGCGTTTAAATCCATAACTCGCTACTTAACTCTAAACTCGTGTTGGTGCAAGTGGGCCTTAGAGGAAGAAATTAGTTCAGCCCGAAAATACTTCAGGTAATCCTACCTACCTACCTACTACCCCTGTAATTATTACTATTATTATTGTTACCTGTACGTATGCTTAACTAACTTTCAAAATTCCCCATCTTCATTGATGTTGTTTTCCGTTCCGTTGCGTCGTACGTAGTCTTACAATTGCCTCAACGACCACAAAATGTCAGCTGTATGCACACAAATCGTAAAGTGACCGTGATAGACAAACAAACAGACAGATATATCTAACATACCGAAACTCAAGCGTAACACAACATAAACCAAAATACCTATTTCCGTGTTCGGTACCTAAAGGGTGCCAAGGGGACCGTATTACTAAGCCCCGCCGTCCGTCCGTCTGTCCGTCCGTCTGTCAGCGGGCTGTATTTCTATTACCGCTATAACAACAAATAGTAAAAATATAAAAAATATAGTACATAGTGTTAAATCTTGGTAAACGATGGTACGGAACCCTTCGTGTGCGAGTCCGACTCGCACTTGTCCGGTTTTTTAGAATAATTATTGCTCAAAGAAAACAAATATACTCACATTTCTTCATCAGCATGCTGCAGCAGGTAAATGGAAAAAGAAAGATTTTTATCTCTCCTCTTGCTGGATTTACATCCATCTACTGATATAGGTCCAATTTTATAAGTTGGGATAACACATACACTCACCAATATCCGTGAGTAAAACATGTATAGTTTGATTCAATTCATAGCACCTACCCAACACTTGTGATAAGAGGCATAAAACTATAAAATTTATTTAATTTTGTAATTTGTTTAGTAAGTATTATTATGTATTATTAGAAAGTAATTTTACTATGACTACGTAAATTTTATAAGGGTTTCCATAATGTATTTAGTATGGGTTCTAGTGACACAAAATAATGAAATCGTTTTAATGTGTGCTAGGTATTATCAGAGCGTAGTTTTACTATGACTTAGTAAATTTAATAGAATTTTTCATTCTATTTATAAAATAATTAGTGTGAATATGAAAAATAAACAAAATGTCGTTCCCTTTGAGTGCGAACAGCCATATTATGGCCGCGGGGAGGAATGTCGATAAGTGCGAACAGCCACATTATGGGCGCGAGTCTATGTCATACTAAATAATTTATTGTAACGTGCAACATCCTTCTTAACTCTTCTAACGAATGTCTAGTTATTCGTGAAAGAGTAGGCTACCTAAAAATACACACTTCTATGTGCTTGTCCTGTCAAAATAATTTTTACAAGCGATCTTCAGTCGGTCTCTTCGCTTTCGCGGACGGTGACGTGTGCGCCTCGTGTTTTTAGTCGGTTTTTGTGGATTTTGTGGTGTTTTCTTTGTGAAAAACGATGGAAGGGTAAGTAATCTTCATTTACAATAGTTTCTCGGCGCTGAGGAACGATTTATTCGTAAAGTATCGTAATTTTGGTAACCCCCTAGGCAAAAACCGTTCCGAAAATTCTTGATTTTTTTAAACCAGTTTAATAATGATAGTATTAAACACATTACCAATGAAATTATAGAAAATTTAATGTACATTTGGAAAAAAAAAAACCTTTTCATATACGTTTAATAGAAAAAAGTCTAGAAATATCGCCAAAAACGCAGAGACCACCCGATTTTGGCCAAAATTATTTTGCCCAAAATGGCGTGTCGCACTTATGGGTTGACAGCTAAACTGGTTGTTCGCACTCACTCGGTGTCTGACCACATGCAACTTTCTGTTATTATTACAATGCGCTTCAGGGAACAAGTGACGCCATAACAAACGCCTATTTGTTTCTGTCGCACCCGCATAGTCTTAGCTGTGTATAACAGAGAGGTACTCGTCGCCTATTATTTCATGACGTATTTTTTCTAGGAAGGTTCTGAGTTTAGAGCGTGTTCCCTTTGTAATTATTTCTATTCAGTTTGGATTCAGTTGCAGAGTATTCTCTCTCTTAGTGAGTGCTTGTTTAAACCTGTAGTTATTGTTTGTACTGTATTAATTAAACAAATGAACGGCGTCAAGGAGCTATCCGAGTCTGACGGTTAATCGTGTACCTAGGTAAATATATAAATATGTAATAACTAAATTAGTTTTGGTTTTTTAGTTTATATAGGTAGGTATAGTGAACTCATACATACAATGTTTTCCTTTACCAGGGATTATTTAACTAATATTTTGTAACAAAATTTCAAGCATGCTGTATATAGAGATGCATCTGTGTGAGTACTGTGTTCACCTCAACTTATAAAATTCTGCCTATATAGACTACTGCACATAAACTGCCACAATTAACAGAAGCCATGTCAACTTGAATTAAGATATAGGTACGTGAGCGCGCTCTCGCGTAGTAGGTTAGCTGCGCGCGGCTGTCGGCAGCCCAATGAATTATGGGTCGCCGGCGGCCCGGCGGGCGGTAGGTAGATATCGCGTAGAGATGCTTGGAAAAAATTGGTTGTCTGTAAAGTTGGTTTACGGACGATAGTTTTACGTGCTGATGTCATAAAGTAAATCAGTTCCGGCGGATATTTACCATGTAAAATTAATTTAAGTACATGATAAAGATGTGATAATAACTAATAAAAATTATGAGAAAATAACCACTATTAATTTTTGTTTAATTTATACACGGTGTTAACTTTTTGCGCGACGTTTCAATTTTATTACTGAATAATAAACCATTTCGTATACTGATTATTTTGTGGTACATAAAAATAAAATCTAAAATAGTTTAAAAAAAATTGCATATTTTATTAATAATTTTACCTCAGCGACAATTTCTCTTTGGAATGGTGTAGCGAGCGCAGTCGCGCGCCGCGCGCCTGCGACGCACCTGTACCCAGCTGACTGACGAGCAGTGTTGCCAACTCAAAATTTGAAATTCTCCTAGATTGACTTCGAAAATCTCCTAAAAATCTCCTAGAAAATTTTCGTCCTCCTAAAAATTCTCCTGTTATTCAAATTATAAAAAATTCACCACATTTTTAGTGTTCCTTATACGTACGGGACCATATTACTAAGCCTAGGCCGTCTGTCCGTCCGTCTGTTTGTCTTACCTGTAAAGATCTGTATCTTTTGCACCCTGAAAACCGGTCAAGTGCGAGTCGAACTCGCGCACCGAGGGTTCTCTGTCAGTCAGTCAAGTAAGTCAGCGTGTAAGCGTCTACTGCTGGACATACGCCTTCAATTTTCCTCCAGTCTCTCGGCCTTCAGCGGTACGGACCACTGCTTTCCACCGACATACTTCATGTCGGCGTCCCACCTAACGGGTGGTCTTCCACACTCCGTTTTCCTGTCCACGGCCGCCAATGTAGTACATGGTTACTCCAACGGTCGTCGTCCGTTCGGCTAACGTGCCCAGCCCACTGCCATTTTAGCTTATCCACCTGGTTTCGAATATCGATGACTTTGGTGCGTCGGCGGATTGCCTCATTCATTAGTCATTACGCGCCATTTCGCTTAGCTATACTCCCAGGCCAGCCCAGCATGGCTAGTTCCAACGCTCGCTGGGCAACTTTGGTAAACTACCATAGTCAGAGCTCACGTTTCACACCCGTACGTCATAAACGGTAGGACGCACTGGTTATAATATATACAGATTAGACCTCGGGGCGAATTTTAAATTTCCGAGGCAGCCCTACTCTGTTGAATTCCTCCCTCGACCTTAAATACCTCGAACTTAAGGAGACCATAGAGACTACCAAGCAGTATTTAACCGAAATATACGTACATACTATTCCTTCAATCTGTTCCATCACTTCTCCGCTCCAATAATGATTTGTCATACCGTCATAACCACGATTGCCATTCTAACCACCACGTAATTCGTCTGTTTTAATTTGTTTTTTTTTTTTTAGTTTTTAACCACACCAAGTTTGACACTTGTACGTATTACCGTTTTTACGTTAAAGCAAAACCATACAAACCATTTGTTTTTTTAAACGTTTCTTGTATGGGGAAGCCCTTAATTTGTATTTTTTTTCTTATTATTTGACAGGATGTCCGCCAATAATAAATAACACATGATCTGTGAAAATCACAACCAGCTACCTTTTACGGTACAAAAGATACAGCCGTAGGCTTAGTAATACTACTGATTATTACAAAGAATACATGTAAATAACATTGATTGATAACAAAATGTTCGTTCGGCTAGGCCCGCCCAGTAGTCGGCTGGTCGGTCGATCAATGCACGCACACACTCACAGAGTGTCACATTTTCCTATATGAAGAGCAAGAAGGGGAACCTTGCTCTTATCAAAAGACAAATCCTATCGTATATTGTGTGACTTGAGAAGATGGTTGGTCGATTCACATACCGTTTGTCACCGTACATATCGACATATTTGTTTGTTACCTTTGAGGAAATATTATATAGAGCCAGCGCTCCGAAGAAATATAGCTGCTAAATATGTTCGAGCGGCTGAGGTATGGGGTAAGGTAGCGGGGAGGCGGAGCGCAGAGCCGAGCGGATGAGGGGAGCGCGCACGGGGCGGGAAGCGTGTGGGAGACGGGCTGGCGGCCGGTATTGTGGGCTCGCGCGGGGCGGGAAGCTTGCGGGAGAGAGGCAAGGGGTAGGGAGAACGATTGCACTCGTGCGTCGTCGGTGTGCGTGTGCATATTGTCTTTTCATTCTAACAATTCATCTCCAGATTCGCCATCGCACCTTCGCATCGATGCAGATGTGTAAATGTATTAGTTTAAAGTAGGCGAGGCGCGATCGCAGCAGGCAGGCGACGACTGCGCGCTACGGCCTCTCGCGCTCGACTAAGAGACTTGATGATCGTGAACCGCAACTAGGTGGAACATGTGAGCTAGCCGAGTGATTGATCTAGTACGTAATATATCTTTGTTTGTTACTAGTAAATATATGTTTCTCACTCCTAAATCTTCTCCTGTAATGATTTTCTTTCTCCTAGATTTTCTCCTACTCTCCTGACAGGCAAAAACTTCTCCTAACACCGCTGAAATTCTCCTGAATCTAGGAGAAAATCTCCTAAGATGGCAACACTGCTGACGAGTGTCGCGCGCTAGCTGTTGTATCGTGTCGATATGAATGTGAATTTTTTGGTTTATTTGAAAAATTACCCAGCTTTCGATTTTTTTGGTAATGCAGTGCGATTCCTATTACGAAATACCATGTTTTTATACCAAATATAGATATTGAAAATTTTAAAACCAAAGCTCAAAAAAAAACCTTACCCCCTTTTTCGGCATCAGTATGTGACCCAGAATAACCCCCTTTCGGGAATGTCGCCCATTAAAGTTAACACCGTGTATATAAAAAACCTACATAACGCCATCTACATGTTCAACGTTGCAACAATTACCTAACTGCTAAATCAAGTATACCGCTGGCTGAAGTATTTAATTTAATATTGACGCTAGATGTGGACGCTAGATGTCGCTCCATGAAATTCACATACATACTGTTGAAAAAATTTGCAGCGATAAGTACACGGTCGATAGCCTGCGTGGATAACACGTCTGGTCTGGTCTGGTCAGTGATGGTAGCAGGGACCTTCGAGCCTCGAGGCTCGCAAAAGACGGAGAAATATATTTTGTATTTCTACTATTGTATATGCCTCTCTATCGCGCTCTCGCTTGCACACACAGGTCTCTATCGCGTTCTCGCTTGCACACACAGGTTTAGATGGAACGTTACACTTCTTCGTGCGTGCAGCCGGTGTTCATCAATTTATAAGACGTGACATCATCACGTCATAATGTAGTGAGTGTTTTGCATTTTTCCGTGAGGGGATCACCTAACGCCCTGTGGATAGCAAAAAATAAATTTAATCTATCCGTCTTTAAATCTTTGATAAGAGCATTTCTTAAATTAGTGTTCCGTTCACTCTCCAATAAAACATGGAATTGATCTTCGACTTCAGCGCAAAAGTTACAATTATTTGTTGGCTTCATTCATTTCATGTTGGCTTGTGTTCTGTCTGTTTTAAGTTTGACTGACTTCTGTCTGTCTGTCTGTTCTGTCTGTCTGTCTGCTGTCGTCCTTGGTCATTCATGGTCATGCCAATGCCATGCAAATTCATGCAATGCATGTCATAAATTGGTAATCTGTGGGTGTACCTAGGTAATAAATTTTTATATTTGTAATCTGTGAATTTGTAGCTCGGCTGGCTTGTTGTAATATTCGCTAGATGCAGAAATGGTTGTGTGAAGCATAGATAGAGTAACTTATAGTGATCACTTCTCGAAGGTAATTGTGAACATCCGACGTAATTTTATATATTTTGAAATGAAATGAAACGTTTTTTAGGTTAGAGTTTAGAGGTGGTGCTGGTGTTCGGAAGAGCTTTAACGCGATTCCGCCGTCCCCTTTCCACCTCCGCGTACTGGGCAGGGAATGCACCCCTATTCAATCGACTTACCATGAGACCGGTTCTGTAGGTTTTTTATTCATAGAACCGGGAAAATGTGGAAGGCACTCCCTGCCCATCTATTTCCTTCCAAGTGCCTGGCCCTTACCCCATGTATTCACGACGTGCGTCGTGACGGATCGTTAAGAGGCCTGTGTATTTATATGAGAGTCTGTCCACCACCGACCAGGTCCGAGATCTGTCACGACAGATGCCAAGAATTCGGATAGATCGGATGAGCCGCTACATTGGTACATCAAAAACTCGGGGGGGGGGGGGGGGGGGGTGTGGCTTTATAGAGGGGTACCGAGGTAGTGGTATTGATTTACCTCTTCCCCCTCTGCCGGAGGGGAGAGGGAAAGGGAGAAGGGGTGGTTTTTGTATGAAAAATAAATGTTGTATGGAAAATATTGAGAGCAGAGGGGGATGGGAGGGGGGTCGGCTGGGTGAATGTTTTGGTGGTTAAAAAAAATTACCAGTGTTAATTTATAGAATTATTTATTAACCCTAACTATTGTAATTAACCGTTACCTAATGTTGAGGCAGCCCATGTCGTTTTTGCATACACGTCTATTCAAAATCAATGTCCAGAGTAGAGGGAATACAAAACATGTGCCGACTTTTCTACGACGTCCGGTGAGCTGGGTTTGGTTCGTTCGGGATTAGACGTAGTGGCCATACGAGATCTGTCTACATCAAAACGCCGACAGCAGCCATCACCTGATTAAAAACCAGACTGTGGACAAGGTGTTACCAATTCTTACTCATTCTATACCGACGTGATTATAAATTGCTTGACTTTGATATGCTATTTTTATAAAAGAATAAGTTCATTTTTGAAGAATGCGTCAGTATAGAATTACATACATGCATAGCGTCACACCTATTTCCCAGTGGTATAGGCCGAGACAACGGATCTCCGCGTGCCATGGTCCTGACACCTCTGTCGCCTCTTCCACTCTCATTAATGTTCTTCATACCTACATGCTCGTCGGTTACCAGTTCTACGCACTTAAATGTTTTTGAGCACATGCCCGTTGTGCACATGTCTAGGTGCGTGCGTCCAGCACGACCCTTCCCGAATCTTTCACTTATATTCCTTCCATTCGAAAGGTTATTTTACAGTAAACATGTATGAATTGTATCAAATATAAATAACAGTATAGAATTAGAGGTGCTTATAATCAAGATACAGTTAAACCCTTTTAATACTATCCCCGCTAATAATTTATGATTTCATGCGTAATACACTCTTTTGTGATGGGCCAAATGCTCCGATTTTTAAAACAAATTTTCCCGCTTCCCGCTCAATCATTTATGAAGATTTTTCTGGGCTGTCGGGGCGCGGTTAGGGTAGTTTTCAGTTACTGGTGGCCAGTTTGTCCCGTGTGTCCTTATGTCCAGCGGTCGGGTAGTTCACATCTGGTCTCGTTAGTCATCTCGTCCCAGTCTGTGCCGTACATCGTTCCCTCCGCCCGCTACGGTCGCGCATCTTTGAATTGGTTACCACCCGCGCGTGTTGTGTGTTATGCGTGCTGTATTCATGTGTTTTTGTGTATTCCTGATTCATTCTACAGTAAACAAAAATGAATTTTGTCAAAAATCAATAATAAACTATTTCAAATTTGTATTGCATCCTTTTTATTCTTCCTGCCTAAGACGACTTTTGCGCTCAACCCCTTGAGAATTAAATGGTGTTCGTTTAAGCGGGTTTTAATGTAACTGTTGTTGTTTTAATAATTTATGAATAAAATGTTCTTTTTTTCTTTCTAGATTAATATTCATTGAGGAGACATGGGCAAAAAATCCAACGTCAATCTTGAAGCCGGAGCTGCAGCTTCACTTTCCATCTCCATACCCAGTGGTATTGGTGTAGTAGAGAAAACCAGAGTTAAGAAGAATAAGAAGAGTAAGAAAAACATTGTTGGCAATTCCGAAATCGGAATAGGCCAAGGAGAATGTATTACCAAGTCCAAGAAAATAAAATCAAATAAAATGCACCCGTTGGACACTACCGAACAAAATTCAGTAGAGGGACCTGAAACTCTCAAAAACTCCAAAAAGCACAAAAATGATAATGGTCATGTAGAGTTACCTAATATTCCGATGAAGAAGTCAAAATCAAACAAAAGTAGCTCGGTCGATGCTCATCAACAAGAGAGAGTACAACCATCTGATAGTCTCAAAAAGCCCAAAAAGAAACAAGAGAAAAGTCAAGAAGAGGAGGATCTAATAGACGAAAAGGAAATAGATGCATTCTGCGAGGGCCTGGACGAGGAAGACAACACTCAGTTTGAGGACTGGGTGAAGTTGGTCGAAGCTAAATTATTTTCCAGAAGTAGGACTCCACGAGCTGAAAAAAATAAAGTTGAAGGAAGTGACACAAATGCAGGTACGGATGAAACTGCGACGAGCGGTGCTTCTGCTCCAAAGAAGAAGAAGAAAAGAAAAATTGCTAATGAAACCCCAATGTAATAGAAATAAGAAGAAGGAAACACTTTTAAGTTTGCAGAAATAAATTTATAAAATTGAAGACAATTTTTTTTTTTCATAAAAATTTTCAGTTGAGGATAGGTTATATAATATTTAAGCGCAATTATTGTCTTATGTTATGTATGACTCCTTTCTTATATTACTAGGTGGTAGAGTGTAACCCGGGCGGGGTTGGTGCCACTGTTGGTACCAAAGGTCGGTCGAAACGGCTATGTAAATAGTTTGTGTTTTCCCTCCAGTTCATTGTAGCCGGTACGACCGAAGGGAAGCACTGACGTGGGAGAGTATGTATTTTTTTTTATGCTATCTGTTATGGGTGGCTGAGTCTAAGGGGACAAAGCGCATGCTCCGACCAGCCAATATCACCTCCGAGAAGGTAGGTGCCATACCGGAGACTTCCCTGGATTGCTGTCTATACTGGACTAGAGAACACAGCCGAGGCTGCTATGCGGCCATCTTACATCCAGTACGGTGGTATCAATCCAGTCGGCTACAATTTGAGCCTACCACCTAGTAAGGGGCAAGTGAAGGGACCTACAGTTTTACACCGGTTCCGAACGGTGAAGCAGCAGGTGTAGGTATGCACGTAAATTTTTTCGTAAGAAAAAAACTCATTGGTACACGCCGACCGGATTCGAACCTCGGACCTCTCGCATGAGAAGCCGATGGCCAAACGACTCGGCCACCCGCCGCTTAAAATTTACGTGTATGTTCATGTATAAGGATAACTTATTTTAAAAGCATTTTTGCGATGAAAAACGTACGTGGAAAAAAATTATCTATAATAGGTAACAATAAGATAGGCCTTATATTTAATTACCTACTGGCGAAAGCAAGTGAAAGTCCACCCAATAGAATTTTTTTTTATAAACTTACATCTAAAAATTACGGCAAGACGGCAAGCGCCGAAATATTTGAGAAGTATACATAATGTATAAAACACAATAATACATCTAAAAATCACATTTTTTTTATTTAGTACCGAAGTTTTTTGAACTCCAGGCAAAACAAAACACACTCGACATTTTTTTCCGATTTTTTCTGACCAAAACTGTAGGTATAATTTCCCCATACAAGTCATATTATATCAAAATAAAGGTAATGAAACGTACTCTAGAATACGGATACCCGAAATACGGTACAAGCTCTGTTTACAAGTATTCCGGGTCTGGCACATGAAAGAACATAGGAACAGGATTGACTCTTGCGCTATAGATCAGCTGATTGTAAACGTTACCTCCGTGGCTGTGAATGTGTGGTAACTGGTATGTATGGTATGAGTGTGTATGAGTGATGTTTTGGTGGTTTAAAAAAATAAATTGGTTGTCTGTAAATTCGGTTTACGGACGATAGTTTTACGTGATGACGTTGCTACATTCCAGTAGTGTCAGCACATCTGATATAGACAGCTTACCTCAGCAGAAATAAATTTATAAATACCGCTGAAGTATTTCATTTACTATTGACTAAATAAATTTATAATTTTATTTTTCGATTACTAAAGTTGTATTTTTTATGCCGGCAGAATATATTTTATCGCTGACAAAGCTTTTCTTGCTACATTCCAGTAGTGTCAGCACATCTGATATAAAACAGACAGCTTACCTCA
Source organism: Nematopogon swammerdamellus (assembly GCA_946902875.1). Lineage (NCBI taxonomy): Eukaryota > Metazoa > Arthropoda > Insecta > Lepidoptera > Adelidae > Nematopogon > Nematopogon swammerdamellus. Next base: position 21,682,523 of record OX336349.1, read on the forward strand.
GCAGAAATAAATTTATAAACACTGCTGAAGTATTTCATTTACTATTGACGCTAGATGTGGACGCTAGATGTCGCTCCATGAAATCTTCACATACTGTTGAGAAAATTTGCTGCGATAGGTAATGGTAGATTAGGCCGCGTGGTTAAGACGTCGGTGATGGTGGCAGGGACCGCGGGTTCGAGGCTCGCAAAAGACGGAGAAATATATTTTGTATTTCCTACTATTGTATATGCCTCTCTATCGCGCTATCGCTTGCACACACAGGTCTCTATCGCGCTCTCGCTTGCACACACAGGTTTAGATGGAACTTGACACTTCTTCGTGCGTGCAGCCGGTGTTAATGTAAGTAGAGGCGGTGCATGTCGTTTTTGTTACGTTTCGTTTCGTACATGTGGGTGCCCGCGAAAACAGCTCATTTTCCTTAGTTCTTTCATGTGCCGCTAGGCGGTGCATGTCGTTTTTGTCATGCCCATGCCGGCACTTCACTTGGCTTAGCGTATTCGTGATTGTGGCAAACATTTTAGTTTTATCTCGCTCTAAACAAGCCATTAAAGGGAGACGAAACGGAAATTTTTGCCACAATCACGAATACGCTAAGCCAAGTGAAGTGCCGGCATTAGGTACGTTTCGTTTCGTACATGTGGGTGCGCGCGAAAACAGCTGATCTTCCTTAGTTCTTTCATGTGCCGCTCCGATGTATTCTATTCTTCTTCTTCTTTTTTTAAATAGTGGCAACCAAACGAATAGGAAATTCGTTTATTACTGCCAGTATCCAGTGACGGAGTTGCACGGTATAAATTTGTGATTATTTTTTATAATATAATAAAACAAAATAATGTTGAAAGGAACGAAGCATTTGAAGTTACTAGTTTGCATGCACAAATTCTGGAAGACACATACTTAGTTGTAAATAAGATGAAAATAAATAACTAAAACATTATACATATATTTATATATAATTAATTACAGTCTTACGTCATTACATTTTATAAATTTTAATATATATTTTATAACATGGGAATTGTTAGTATACAGTATCGTTTGTATGTTAGTAGGAAGTGGGACTTTAAACAAATGTAAAGTGGCATATAACGGAGGGGAATTAACCGCGAGGGTAATTGGACAACCAAAGAGGATATGGTCTAGGGTTCCTTCGTCCAGTCCGCACTCGCAGATTGATGAGTCAAGTATACGAAGTCGGGCTAGATGCACTGGAGTGCAGCAGTGTCCAATTCTCATTCGGCACAGAACTGAGGTTTCCTTTTTATTAGCCGTAATTTTAAAAAACCAAGGCTTTGCGGGTATGACCCGCTGAATGGTGGCATAGTAAGACCCTCTCGCTCGACTGGACACGGACCATTCATCGGACCAGGAATCATGAAGGTATGTTTTTGGGAGTGCCAACAAATCATGGGGAAAATTAATGAACGGAGCCCTATCTCCACACACCACCGCCTCCTTGGCTAGAGCGTCTACACGCTCATTGCCTCGAATGCCGGTATGTGAAGGTATCCAGGCAAAAACAAGTTGTTTTTGACCTAAGGTGAGTAATGTATCTTTAATACATAGAACTATGGGATTATGAATTTGGCAATTGAATGGGTTCTGTACCAATGCCTGAAGAGAACTGCGGGAATCTGAGAAAATTATGATCCGTTCCAGTGTGTCGGAGAGGGACACAAATCTGACAGCCTCCAGTAGAGCCATACACTCGCCCGTATAGACCGAGGACTCGGGTGGGCACTGAGTGCGCATGTAGTCGTTGCTTCCGGGCTTATATACGGCAACTCCTACGTTACCTTTTGGTGTTAATTTTGAGGCATCCGTAAAAATTACATCCCACCCGTGCCAATCTCTATCAAGAATAATCTTGAACGATTCTTCAGCGCGTGGCATGTCCTTTTCAAGGCCAAAATCTAAAATTACATTCGGTTTTAAGATTACGGCCTCATATTTCGATCCGTGCAAAGGCAATGTCGGAGAGCGATAGGTAGGGGCTTCAAGGTTGCTAAACCTAGTGACGCTCTGAATGAGTCTGGGCTTCAGTTTATTAAACCAGTACCTCCCATTCAGAGTGTGTTCTGCGAGTAGGTTTAGCTTCGGAAACAGGGAGTGATTAGAAAATCTACTAGCTCTGAACAAATACCTGTCTGCCAGAAATTGCCGGCGTAGATGGAGGGGTGGATCTACACATTCCACCTGAAGAGCATTGACTGGGCTGGATTTCATTGCGCCTGTGATTATGCGGAGGGACTTTGACTGTACGAGGTCAAGCATTCTCAATGCAGATTTGTTGCAGGGCTCTAAAAGGAAAATACCGTAGTCCAAGTGACTACGAATCACGGCGTTGTACACGAGTTTTAAGGAGAAGGGGTGGGCTCCCCACCATACTCCCGCCAGGCAGCGGAGTATATTGATGTTGCGCTCACATTTCTTTACAACATAGTTAATATGAGGGGCTCCAGACATTTTGGAGTCCAGTATGACACCCAGGAATTTAACCTGGTTCTGAACGGGAATGCGGGAAGAGTGGCACACTATATCAATACGGGGTCTGAGCCGCTTTCTTGAAAACACCACTATATTGCTCTTAGCTGCGGATAGGTCCAAGCCATGAGCAGTTAGCCACGAGGTCAAAGATCGAATGGAATAGCCAACGGACCCAGAGGCCCTCACGATTGATTTGTGGGAAGAATAAATAAGAAGATCATCCGCATATTGTAGTATACGGGAGTGAGAGATGATGGACTGTTCCAGGTCATGGGTATAAATGTTGTACAGGAGGGGACTAAGGACGGAACCTTGGGGAAGGCCTTTCCAGATGACTCTGGGGTCAGTGGCTTTCCCGTCGGTGCGGAGAAAGATCGTGCGTTGAGTGAGGAGATTGCAGATGAATTGTATCATCTTCTGTGGCAACCTCAGTTTTTGCATCTTATGCCTGAGGACGGGAAGAGATACGTTGTCGTAGGCTGCCGACACATCCAAGAAGGCAGCTACAACTGATTCGTCTCGACTGAAGGCCAAACGAATGTCCGTAGTAAATATACTGAGGCTGTCCATCGTACTCTTACCCTTCCTAAACCCGAATTGGCTTTCCGCCAACAGGCCTCTACTTTCCACAAGCCATTCCAACCTATTTTTGACCATGTGTTCGGTTATTTTCAAGAGGGTAGGCGAAAGAGCAATAGGGCGGTAGGATGATCCATCATTTGGGTCTTTGTGAGGTTTAAGAATGGGGATAATGAGTTGTGTTTTCCAGGACTCAGGAATAAGCCCAGTATCAATAATCAAGTTTATCATGTCCAGATAATATTTTCGAGTTTCTGTGCTGGACGTTACGAGAAAAGAGTATGGAATTCCATCAATACCAGGGGCTGAATCCTTGACGTATTGAAGAACGATTTGAAGTTCACGAAGAGTATATGGGGAGTCCATAGGGTCGAGAGATTGACAGGAGTATGATGAGGCGAGTTCCTCAATTTGAGGAACGGATGGGGGAGCTAATTTATCCAGAAATGCGTCTTTCCATGCGGGGGACGATGCTCTAGAGCTACCATCATCCACCCACGAAGCCCTATACCTCCTAATATTGGTCCAGACAACTGATGAGGGAGTGGACGGTGAAATGGAGCTGCAAAACCTTCGCCACCCCAAACGCTTCTTCTCAAGAAGAAGGCGCCTGGTTTTTGCCTCAGTTTTTCGCAGCTCCAGATAATTTGAGGTAGACATGTCGACCTCGTACAGTCTCTCTGCATCAGCCCGTGAGCGAACAGACGCGGTGCAGTCCCGATCCCACCAAGGAGGCGACGATCGTCTGTCCGTAGACGTGTTTTTGAGTGGGATGGATTCATCAGCTGCAGCAACCAACGCGTCACTAAATTTAGTGTAGCAGGTTAAAAGGGAGTCTTGTGTGACATCTGGGAGTTCCAAAACACTCCTATCTACGGCTGCTTCGAAGTCCTCCCAGTTGGCACCATCCAAACGATATTTTAATAAGGGGGTTTTTTGAGTTGAATATGATTGTGATGGGAGGGTTATAATAATAGGGAAATGATCACTGCCGTGGGAACTCCTCAGAGTTTTCCACGACAAAACTGGAGCAAGATCAGGGGTGCTCAGAGATAGGTCCACTACACTTTTATTTTGCAATGGTGCAGAGCGACGGGTGGGAGACCCGTTATTGATTACACATATGTTGAGCTCGTCCAACAGTTCGAGCAATCTGTTGCCAGATGCGTCACTGGTGGACGAGCCCCACACCGTGCTATGACTGTTAAAGTCACCCAATATTAAATAAGGTTTCGGCATCTGTTCGACCAGCAATTTCAAATCAAGAAAGGTGGGAGGGGATGGGTGGGAAATATATATGGAAAGAAAGGTGATACCCTTCACCGTCGCGGCCACGGCATTAAAGCCATCACCACGAGGAGGTAGGGAGACAATGGAATAGGGGTAATTTTTGTCAATGAATAGGGCAGATCCGCCATACCCGTCGCATCTGTCGTCCCGAAGCGTGATGTAGCCAGGAACTCGAAAACGAGAATCCGGCTTGAGCCAGGTCTCCGAGGCGGCAAATACGATTGGCTTATATTCATTAACGAGATACAATACTTCAGATTTATTTCGGGACACACTTCTACAATTCCACTGTAGAACGGTCTCGTTCCGGTTGAATGTTCACGATGGGCAATGGAGTGGGCATGTTAATGGCAGCGTTGGACGGTAAAAAATTTTGGGAGGACATAAATTGAATGAACGCCGTGAACAGCGTTTGCATGTTATAGGTAGGTACTTGCATAGAGATTGCTTCGGCTGGATAAGCACAGCCATTTTGAGATGGGGGTGGAGCCATTTCACTCAGGAGGGCCTGATGGGCTTTCCTGTCGTAGCCAGCGGCGAGCGGAGCGCGAGAGCGTGGCTGAGAAAAGGTAGTTTTTTTGGAAGATGTCGTAGGCTTAAAACTGGAAGACTGGCTACGAAGGGGGTTTGGCGTGAAGGAGTGAGTGCTAACTGAGGTCGCTGTTACCTCTGCGAAGGAGCGTTTCACTGCAGGAAACTTGGAAGAAGCCTCCACATATGAAATGCATTCCTCTGCCATGGTCGCTTTGATGTTTTTCTGTCTATTCTGCTCGGGACATCCCTTATACGTAGAAAAATGATTTCCCTTGCAGTTCATACAGGAGACTTCTGCCTCCGAGAGACTACACTCGTCACCTGAATGCTCCTGTCCGCACCGATAGCAACGAGGCTTCGACCGACAGGCGTTCTTAGTGTGTCCGAAACGACAACACTTGTAGCACTGTATTGTTGGGAACTTGTACAACTCCACAGGGAGGGAGTTGTACATCAGAGTTACTCTATTCGGCAGCTTTTGACCGTCAAATGTGAGAACCACAGTTTGACTCGGCTTCCAGATGGCTTCGCCGGAAATGTTTTGCTTGTAGTTAAGCCTACGGGCTTTGATAACCTTACCAAAGCCTTCTGGTACCACAATGTCATCCAGAAGTTTTTCAGGGGTCCACTCTATTGGGACACCCTTAACCAAACCCAGACGTGTAACGTTGTATGTAGGGATAAAAGCCTTATAGTTGGCTCGAGGGACGTTCTCATGTTCGATAAAAGAGTTTGCAAAAGCTGCCGATTTAAAATGGACTGCAACTCTGTTCCGTCCTGCACTCTTCACACCATCGTGAACAATTCCGTCGAACGAATTCCGCATTAGAAATTTCCCGAAATGAATCGGGTGCAGTGTCTCTCCTGATGTAGGCGTTATTTCCACACGTTGTACGTGCACCACGAAAGGAGCCCTATCGTGGTTCCTGTACAGTGGGGTAGAGGGAGTAGACTGAGATGCAGACTGGTTATGGGTTTGAGGCTGGGTGGTATCGGTCATGGTGGGTTTGGGTGGGGAGGCATCGCTCTCCAATCCTGTCTGAGTGCCAGTTGAGTCCGAGCTACGCGATCGATCGCGTTTGGTAAGTTTATTTTTATTTTTTTTTGCCTGATTATTTTTTCTTTTTCTTTCAGTAGAATTTTTTTTTAACAATTGCGTAGATGTATTCTATTAACAGCCAGTGTCAGTGGAAATGTCAGTTGTCAAACGTTTTTTTTGTTCTTCATCATTCAAAAAAAATTCTGTGATTATATTGTATTGGTAGAATTTAAAAAAACAAAGATGTTTTAGGTTATGTCAAAGTCAAAGTGTGTTACAGGTGTAAAAAAATAAAAAAAATATATATATATTTGTAGGACTTGCCTTGCGACATAATATTTTGAGTTAGAATCGAAATGACACGGTTCGCACGCTCGAAGGGCTCGAAGGCATCTAACGAGCGCGCGCCGGAAGACTCGACACCATGGGCCGTGATGAAGGAGCAGCTCAGTCGAGCAAAACTGGATGCAGAGCAGGCGCGCCTCCGCGAACAGGTCGCTTTCTACTCCTCACCTCACACCTTACATCGTTCATTCATTTTATCTTGTCTGTACTAACCTGTTGCCTTCCAACGCTATAAAATGCTGATAGACACTGACTGGCAGACGTTTTACCGCTCCGCAGCTTTGCGAGACCTTGAGCCCCGACTTTGACAAGTATTCATATATTTCGTAAAGCGCGGACGGACTTTTTGAACTCCAGGCAAAACAAATCACGCCCGTCATTTTTGCCGAATTCTTTCCAACCTAAAATTGACAATTCTCCTTGTACGTCATACTTATACAAATTTGTAGGTGAAGAATGCTCCCACTAAACGCAGAACAATGTAGGTACAAGGCCATTCAATCTTATTATTATTGTTTTTTTATATTTTATTGGCAATCGTATATTTAAGACATTTTCGTTTCTTTATCGTTTCTTTGTCGCACCGCTAGAGTGTGGAACTGTCTTCCTGCGAGTGTATTTCCTGAATCCTTTAACCTGGGTGTCTTTAAGCGTCGTATTAACGGGCTAGACAGCCTAGCAACAGTCCGCAAATCTGCTGGCATTTTTTTTTTTTTTTTATAGGCAGCCGGCGCGGGTGTCTGTGCCCAATACTTCAACGGAAGATCAGACACAGCCAATAACACCATTCCTCGCGAAACCACGCTCAGAGAGGCGCCATGCCGGCTATGAGGCGGACAAAAAGGTTGTCGTCTAATTTATTGACACGCCTTTTGAAGATTCCCAGGTTATAGGTGGTGGGGAACACACTCACCGGAAGACCGTTCCATATTTTCGCCGTTCGACACAGGAAAGATTTCGAAAAACGATGTGTTCTTAGTAGTTGGGTGTCAACAACATATGGATGTTCCGAGCGAGTCCGGCGGGTGTGGCGGAGACGGATGGGGGCTGGAGGGATGAGAGAAGCCAATTCATCAGAGCAACGTCCATGGTAGTACCTATAGAACAGGCTAAGAGAACCGATTGTTCGCCTGTGGCCCAATGATTCAAGTCTCTCCGTGAGCTTGGGATCACCAATTAGACGGATAGCACGGCGCTGGATAGAGTCCAAGGACGCCAATAAGTAAAGAGGGCATCCACCCCACAGATGGCTACAGTACTCCATCACCGGGCGAACTTGCACTTTATATAGCATAAGAAGCTGCGCCGGTGAGAAGAACCGTCTGCTGCGGTAGAGGACGCCCAATTTCCTAGAGGCAAGTGTGGCTTTGGACTCTATGAAACCCCTAAAACCCACATCCTTGGTCAATTCCACGCCCAGGAGGTCCAATTTGTCATTGTTAGGTATGGCCGTACCCTGGAACGTAGCTTGGAAGGGAAACCGGTCGGCCTTGGTAGAGAAGGCGCATGCTTGAGTTTTGCTGACGTTGAAATCAACAAGGTTCTCGCGGCCCCAGGAGGCTACCTTAACGAGAACATCGTCGACTCTGTTAACTGTTTGACGCCGAGCATCATCAATGCGCACCTCTCTAGCAGTCCAGTCTTTAGCGTAACCCTCGTCGGCGGTGCTGTCGTCTGCATAACTGTGAATGTTACCTAGGCACAGTAGGTCGTTAATAAATAACAGGAATAATGTAGGCGACAGCACCGAGCCCTGTGGAACGCCAGCGTTTATTGGGAAATCTACCGATTTTGCACCGTCAATGGTTACAAATATGGATCGGTCCCCCAAGAAGCTGGCGATCCAATTGCAGAGGGATGAGGGAATACCGTAGGCCGGAAGCTTGCTGAGGAGACCACGGTGCCAAACGCGATCAAAAGCCTTAGATATGTCTAAGGCAACTGCCAGCGACTCTCCAAAGTTGTCTAATCTCTCAGCCCACACATGCGTGACATATGCTAGAATATCTCCTGATAATCGCTGTTTACGGAAACCGTACTGCTTGTCATCAAGGAGTTTACAAGTTTCTAGATATGTCAGAAGCTGGGTGTTAATAACCCGCTCCATAACCTTGCAGAGGAGAGAGGTTATCGCAATAGGCCGATAGTTTTTGGGGTCAGCAGAGTTGCCTTTTTTGGGCACTGGTTGGACCGCAGCCTTTCTCCAGCAAGCAGGCACGATACCGGAGGAAAAAGAGCGCCTAAAGAGACGAGTGAGGATAGGTGTCAATTCAAGTGCACACATCTTAAGCACACGCGCAGGAACGCCGTCAGGACCACTACTCTTGGAGGCGTCCAACTGACGTAGACTTTTAAAGACCGCCCTGTTATGGAATCGTACCTCACGCATCGATTTATCGCATTGAGGTAACGACGGAGGGGTAGCGCCTTGGTCGTCTAAGGTCGAGTTGGAAGCAAAAAGGCGAGCGAATATATTCGCCTTCTCCTTGGCAAGGATAGCGAGTGTTCCATCGGGACGTTCTAGCGGGGGGGTTGCAGCTCGGCAGAAGTTACGACCGATAGAGTTCGCCAGGGACCAAAACGCACGACTCCCGGTAGGACAGCGTGCTATTATCCCGCCCGGGTCGATACCACCACACTGAGCGAAACGTCGGTCGAAACGGCTAGTTAAGTGTAGTTAAGGATAGTTTGTGTTTTTCGTTCATTTCAGTGTAGCCGACGTGAAATGAAGGGAAGCACTGACATCGCACCTAGTTCACCCGGTGTGATGTGCTGTGACATCATGGATGTTGTAGGTGATGTAGCAAACCTAGTCAGTTTTCCATAAAAAATAAACACAAGGCCTGGTTCTTCGCCTCGACAGCCGAGCGGCATTGACGGTTGAACCAGGGCTTCTGCGTGCCACCGATGGGAACCACAGAACTTGGAATAAAGTATTCCATGCCCTGTAGTATCACCTCGGCGACAGCTTCGGCGCTCTGAGACGGGCCCGCGGACCGAAAGCATGTCTCCTGCCAAGGATAACCTCCGAAAAAAGTGCGGAGGTCGTCCCATTGTGCGGACTTGTAGTGCCAGACAGTGCGAGTACTACTCTCGCGTGTATCCGCATAGTACGCAGTTGGCACTGTTGTGGATACAAGGCAGTGATCTGAATTCCCCAGTGGGGCTTTCACAACAGCCTTGTACCCCTTTGGCTCCGAAGTCAACACAAGGTCCAGCAAGTTTGCCCTATGCGACGGGTTCCTAGGGACTCTAGTTATACCAGACACAAGCTGTGTCAACCCGTGCGCCATGGCCAAGTTATATGCATCCTTACCAGCAGCATCCGTGGTGCAGGAGCCAAGCCAATCTCCATGTTTGGCGTTAAAGTCTCCCAACATCACAATTTCAGCTGTAGGTAGTTGGCAGAGCACTCTATCGGCCGAGCTGCTGAGATACTCAAATAGTGCGGCACTTTCCTTGGCACCTAAGTTGGGAGAGCGGTATACACCCGCGTAAACTCTTACCACGTGGGGAAGGTTGACGCGGATCCATACGACTGGAAACTGAGGATCTTCGAAAAGTGTGAGCCGTTTAACAGAGACGTCAGACCGACCATACACACATACACCACTCTTGGCTACAAATCTTTCGAAAAGACTGTATCCAGAGATGTCCAGGTTTGTAGTGTGTTGGGCGACCTGAGTCTCTGTTAAAAACAAAAGATGTGGTTTTGCTGTCTGCAGATGTTGGGCGACAGCATTAAAGTTAGCTCGTAGACCGCATATATTACACATGTCTACTTTAAAGTGTTTGGGAGACGTGGGAGTCGCACTTAAAGCGGTGAATTTCCTTTTGTTTCTTGGCATGAGGTTAGTTTTGAGGGAAATGAAAAAATGGAGCAAGCAAGACGAGATTTGGGGAGCGGTAATATTGAAGACAGCTCAAGTGGGTCTCCAAGAACACTGTCACAAGGGACGAGAGGACCCCCAGGCCCCCCCTGACGAGGATGCACCCCGGTCTCCCCAGGTCACCATGCCTCAAGGTGCACCTCCGTCAGGATTTTTCGCTGGCTGATAGGGCAGCCCCCGACGCAGGCTGGTGCAACCGCACGCGGCGGGCCCCTGTACTATCCGCGGGCAGGTAGCGACATAACTCCTGTTGCACCTGGCTTTCCCTGGCCCGAGAGACAGTGCAATTGGGTAGTGAGCCCTCATTGTTGGCTGAAATAATATCCACTCCCCTCCTCTCCTCCGCTTGCTCGGTCCACCGACCCGGCTGACTCGTCTGCTGGCCTCCAAGTGCAGCAAGCTGCATCAGGAGGTTGCGCCTACGAGCTGTGGTACCTACCCGGACGACACGGTGGAAGACCTGTCTACCACAAGTATTCTGTTGTTCATTTGGCACCACCCAGGAGGCACGTGTGACTTTAGGACCTTAAGGTGTCACGGACGCGAACAACAATTACCCCCCGGCATGGCACCTAACTGAGCGTGGTTTCGCGAGGAGAGGTGATTTTGGCTCTGTCGACTGCACCATTGGTCTCTCGGCACAGCCACCCATGCTGGTTTACATAAAAAAAAAAAAAAAATTTTGTGCCCAGTGTCATGTAAGTGAGGATACATACAAACAAATTTAAACAAAAAAAAAGATGTGTCAGAATATTTTTTCTGTTTGAGTGCCCAATCCTTTGTAGGTGTATTTCATGTCAATGGAAAGGTCTTTTAATCATCTATCTAACTAAAGTGATCTCTCGTTCTAATAAGAAAAATTCAACAAAATAGTACCTACCTACCCTACTAGACGCAAACCCGCGCGGAACAGTTGGGAGCTGACAGGTTAAAAACAATAATTAAATATGGTTTTAAATCATTCCAGGCCGAAAAGCAAAGGTTAGAAAACTATGAGAAGTTCCTTAACGAGCGGAAGACGGCAAAACGCAAGAGCACCTGGTGCGAGTTCCCTCCGGACAGTCTGCCCAGCGAGCCGGTACGCGCGTCCGTCCAGCCAGCCAGCAAGGACACGAAGCCAGAGCACGGCGGTCAACATGCGACCGCAGCACGGCCGACCAAGACAAAGAAAAATAAACATTCACACAAAACTACAGACAATAAAGAAAGTGAGAATACTGATCATAACATAGTAGAGGAGAATACGAAATCAGAAACTCCAGTTCCCAAAAAGAAAAAGAAAAAATCAAAGAATGAAGGTTTAGAAGAACCTCAGAATGCGGACGTCGCTCACACCTCAACAACTTCAGATCAAAAACTATCAAAAAGGAAGAAGAAATCAAAACGGATGAATGCCGAGATCGATGGAGCTCACAACGCTTCACAGCCTGCTGCAGATCCTCCCTCTGTCCTAGATGAGAGTAATGAGAAAACTAAAAATAAAAACATTTCCAACCCGTCCAATGTTCAGTTAACTCAAGCTGCTGCAAGCATCAAACAAAAGAAGAAGAAGGCAAATATGGAACATGGTACGTATTGAAATGAAATTAAACGAAACTTTATTATTGACAGCATGCAAAACAACAACGCCTCACTAATAATATTACAGTTTACCTGATAACCCTATTTTAAAATGGGCCGACAAGGTTAAGCGCAGCCATGATTGCTTGACTCTGAAGCAATCACTGATTATTATTGTTTTTTTTTTATGGAAACTGACATGGTTGGCTACATCACCTACAACATCCGTGATGTCAGCCCATAACACCGGCTGAACTTGGTGCCACTTGGTGGTGAACTTGGTGTCAGTGCTTCCCTTCGGTCGTGCCGGCTACACTGAACTGGACGGAAAACACAAACTATTTACATAGCCGTTTCGACCGACCTTTCATTCAGTGCGGTGGTACCAACCCGGGCGGATTAAACCCTACCACCTAGTAATATAAGAAGGGAGTCATATCCCTTAGTCGCCTTTTACGACATACACGGGGAGAGATGCAGTGGGGCTATTCTTTTAAAGTTCCGATCCCACACGGTACAATTATAAGCTTAACCTAAACAAGTAAGAAACAGTAAGAAAGTGATTAATTTATAAATTTTAACCCTCATTTTAGTTTATTATATCTAAGTATCAATTTTATTTAAACATCATTAGAAATACATAAACAATTTAGAAAAATTTTGCGCCATCCATCACCTACCTGCGATCCCAGGTATGACTGGTAGAATATGACTTTAGGCATAAAGTCCGCCTTTTGTTAACTGTGTTGTGCAATAAATAATATTTTAATTTATTGTGACGGTAACGCAGCGCGCCGCAAGCCGGAAGACGACCGCTCTTTCCAGATCATAATAAACGGGCGGCAGGTGGAGCTGGTGCGGTACGACGGGTTCCCGGTGATGCGGCGCGACGCGGAGCGGCTAGAGGAGCTCAGGCAGAGCATGTTCACCAAGGGCATTCCCAAGAGTGAGGTGCAGCGCACTATGAAGCTCGAGCGCAGGCGAGCCGAGAAGGCTCTCGCGAGGTTTGTAGTGCAAAATCTTCTATGCTAATGTTTCAAGTTCTGCTTTGTTTTTAAAAGGAAACTGACACGGTTGGCTACATCACCTACAATTCAATTCAATTCCATTTATTATCTATAGGTAACAAGGTTACACTTAGGTTCGTCAACATGCAATAGTGATAGGTATAAAATAATTTATTTAACATTAAAAACTTAAAAAAAATTTATAGCTCATTAAAAAATAAATAAATAACACAGTAGGTGGGCAAAACAAGATTACAATGGATAAGACTAACAAGAATGGTATACGACAAAAAATATATATGTAGATGTACAAGGTGGGCCAAAAGTAATCACCTGATGTTCTTTGGCTGTAATTTTTTTTTAAAAAGGAAAACATTGGTTCTACTTATGGATTATGTTTATTTAATGAATTAGAATATTTTTCATTAAATCGAGAAAATGATATCGGTCAAGTGTCCGCCGTCAGAATTAATGACAATACGGGCTCGTTTTATGGCATTTTTCATCACTTGTGTCAGAACTTCCGGCGATAGGTTCTTTAAGTGCTTTAAGAGTCCGAGGATTGTTTACATAAGCCCGGGACTTTAAGTAACCTCACAAAAAATAGTCTGGAGCGGTCAAATCGGGTGATCTGGCCGAAGTCGGAAATCTTCGACGAAATTCACGCTGCGTCAATACCACAGACGAATTATTGCGCAAAAAAATGGATTCAATTATTCCGCGTTCTTGAGGAGAATAGCGTTCCATGGCTTATTGACGTGTATTCTGCATCTGTTTACTACACAAATGTCAAAACAGAATTTACATTTGCCGCCATTTTGAAAAGTTATAGCGTCGTCCAAGAGGGTGATTACTTTTGGCCCACCTTGTACAAATGAGGAATTCCCCGTGGACCAACTGAGTGGCACAACTAGTTGTGCCATAGGGAATTAATTTGCCAATTTATTCCCCATGACACAACTATGAAATTCATATCAACTGAGTGTCACAACTAGTTGTGCCATAGGGAATTCATTTGCGAATTTGTTCCCCATGACACAACTAGTGTAAAATTGAAATTCATACTACATTTTCGTGTGTTTCATCTCTAAATCACAACATTGAATAACAGAATGACCATTTTTGTGATAACGTTTACAAACAAATTAAAGAACAACAGCCTTATTCAGAGTCACGCGGTTAACCCAGGACTAGATCGGTTTAACATAACACTTGTATTTGATATAACACGAAGAATAAACTCTTGTCTATTCAGAGTGCCACAACAATCGCGAACTAAACTAAAACTCGAATTTAGCTTTTTTGTGGCAACACAGTATAGAATAAATATTGTCTACGGTACAAAATAGGGTTTGTTCATATTGACTGTTTGCGCTCGCATTGTGCTATCTCATATGTGACTTGTGTTAGAAGAAGACAACACTACGGATTAATTAGTAGCTTATGGCGTGAGCTTAAGCGTACCTAACAAGTTACAAGTGTCAAATCAGTTCCAAAGAAAATATAACATCAGTTCGACAATCTAACCTTTAACCAAAGAATCCTCTACCGTTGCGTGTTGTTACTTGTTTTGTTTGCCGTTCTTCGTCTTGCCGTTCGCTTCGTTCGTTCGCCGGATTCATTAAGTTTTTTTAGAGTACCAAACGAATCGTCCGCTATGCCGCTGCCACAACCGAACCTGAAGTCGTGTCTTAAAAGGAACAGGGAAGAGAATTGGAGTGACGAGGAAAAGAAAACCCTTTTATCTCTCGTGAAGATCGAGATCCTCATCATAGAAGACAAGAGCACCGAAATCAATACGAATAAAAGGAAGCATCTCGCATGGAAGGAAATAGCTGAAAAGTATGTGAAACTTTATTCTATATTTTCTTTTTCGAACCTTTACTGTTTGTTTTCTTTGCCTATACTGTTATTTTTGGTTACCTACCTTTATATTTCTTACAACCTAACCAACTACTAATAAATATCGAAAATATTCATCACATTCTTCATATTTTTGTTTTAGATTTCACATGATAACTGGAAAAAATCGACCTGCAAACAAAATGATCGATCAGTGGAAGAGGATGAAGGCACAGGCCAAAAGAAATGTAGCTGCCTTCGAGAAGTCGCGGAGAGCCACTGGCGGATGCCAAAATAAAGTTAAAGTTACTGATCTGGACTGGGCCGTGAAAGAACTAGTCCCACATTATTTTTTTCGCGACAAAAATCCCTACGATGACGATGGTTATGAAGATGTAAGTTTTTCTTTTCATCCCGTTTGATCATGTTCGTACTTATGTTGCAATTGAAAATTAAAAAAATGACAAAATATGTTGTGGTGGTGCGTGCGTCACTAGAAAGGTAAAGTGGAGGCGCAGCCCGGTTACATGTGGAGAGAGGACCCGCTCCAGTTACGACTACACTAACAATCAGCAAAGCTCGTAGATATCAGAAATATATTATACCTTAATCAACCAAAATACTGTCAACTTGGTTTTCCGTTAGGTTCGCTTTTCCAGCAAAATCGTAAAAAAAATTTGAACGTTAAAATAAAATTGAATTTTTTTTTTCAGCAATTTGACATGGACACAGCGACACAGCAATCCCCATCTCTGCTGCGAGATTTTCACCCATCGCAGTCTCAGCTGCAGTTTACCGGTATGGACATTGAGGGTATGGACGCGGCGCCGATTCGAGAGAGACACTCAGACACCTGCACTACATATGTTGAATCACAACCGTCGCCATTGCTTCGCCGACCCATGGAGCCATCGGTCATTGTGTAAGAGTTTGATGTCATACAAACGGTAGGTATACATATCATGATTTTACTACTTATGCCTGCGACTCCGCCAGCATTAAAAATCCACAAATCAGGATTTCCCCGACTTCTACTCGCACCCTACCTTATTTAGCGTAATACTAATAAGTAGCTTATATTCGATAGAAATAATTCAGGTGTACATAAAAATAAACTGCATTGAAATTGTATCAGAGTTTCTTGAGATATGAGCGGCCAGAGAGTACTAACTGGCTACCGAGGATGGTGGGCGTTCCATTTTATATCATGTAGGAGAGGGATATTGTTATCTTATCATCACTCACAGAATATTCCCATTTTTTGTCTGCGGTTTTTTACTTACTCTTTTTATAGTTTGTATAAAAAAAATTGTTACAGGGTGGATACCATTCTCCAATAATTCCCTTAATGGAGGTAGCTGAAGCTCCGAGGCAAAGAATCCAGGTATTTTTAATCAGTATAATGAAAATCAGCATCTACTACGGAAATTAGAATCATTGCTGTCAGCCTCGGTAGCTCAGTGGGCTCGGTGGTCGGTCGACTGTTGGTTGGATAATAAGCACACCTGGGAGCGGTCAGTGGATGAATGGGTGACAGCTTGACCTTTGGAGGCTGACCGTGGTACAGATTCCGGTTTGGTACCACCGCACTGAATGAAACGGCTATGTAAATAGTTCGTGTTTTCCGTCCAGTTCAATGTAGCCGACATGAAAATGAAGGGAAGCTCTGACATGGCACTTAGTTAACCCGGTGTTATGGGCTGACATCCCAGATGTTGTATGTAATGTAACAAACCGTGACAGTTTCCATTAAAAAAGTGTCTGATAATTTTATGGCAAATTTTACTTTTACAGCGAACTCTTGCTCTTCCGACTCGCGAGATCAATTTCAACCAAAGAAATGAAATTGAAGCAGTGGAAAATGACTCGTCACCTCGTGACGTGCCTGCACCACGGACCAGAGTTCAGGTGTGTACCTACATATAGCGCGGTTTTCTCAACCGTTCACTTCGAAAGAATGCAGCGCTCACCCTCCGCTCTCCGCCTCCACCGTACTGACGGGCGATTGCGTACATACAT
This sequence comes from Nematopogon swammerdamellus, assembly GCA_946902875.1. Lineage (NCBI taxonomy): Eukaryota > Metazoa > Arthropoda > Insecta > Lepidoptera > Adelidae > Nematopogon > Nematopogon swammerdamellus. Next base: position 21,699,118 of record OX336349.1, read on the forward strand.
TTGCGTACATACACATACAATTGCGTACGTACATATTTACATCTTGAGAAGTGACAGAATATTACAGTGAAAACCATATGTAAAATGATGAAGTAGTTGTTGTTGTTGTTGTTGTTTGAACTCGTTCTCGGACTTCATGATGAAGTAGTTCTCGAGTTATAAGGATATAGCTCAGTGGCCTCGGTGGTCGGTCGACTGTTGGTCGGATAGTAAGCCCACCTGGGAGCGGTCAGTGGATGGATGGGTGGCAGCTCGACCTTTGGAGGCTGACTTTGGTACAGATTCCACGTAAAACTGTAGGTCCCTTCCCTTCTTACCTTACTAGGTGGTAGGGTTTAACCCGCCCGGTTTGGTACCACCGCACTGAATGAAACGGCTATGTAAATAGTTCGTGTTTTCCGTCCAGTTCAATGTAGCCGACATGAAAATGAAGGGGAGCTCTGACATGGCACTTAGTTAACCCGGTGTTATGGGCTGACATCCCGGATGTTGTATGTAATGTATCAAACCGTGACAGTTTCCATTAAAAAAAACATCGCCGGTTGCCTGTAGAAACTGCACTTTAATTAGATTATTTACATTCATTGTCTCGCCAGTGCATCGCAATGTCAGTTTAATTACCTAAAAAAAGTGTCTGATAATTTTATGGCAAATTTTACTTTTACAGCGAACTCCTGCTCTTCCGACTCGCGAGATAAATTTCAACCAAAGAAATGAAATTGAAGCAGTGGAAAATGACTCGCCACCTCATGACGTGCCTGCGCCACGGACCAGAGTTCAGGTTTGTACATAATACCCGTATATTGTATTTACATTTGAACATAGATAAGCAAAAGAGAGCCAACCCACACAATGTTGGTTTCGAGAAAAAGAGCGCTTTGCTAAAACTGTCACCACTAAATTACAGTATATTATTCTAACAAGAACGGACGTTCTAAGAATAGCTTAGATGTTATACTTTTTTACTATTTATTTCATTACAAAAATAAACTTTAGGAAATAGGGGTTTTTCTCGTTTTCATCTATTGGATCCTTTTGACAAAATTAGTTTTATATGATGGATCTTTTTATCAAAATAGTTAACTTCTTTCAGTTATTCAATATTCAAGATATTTCATGAGCTGGAACATAGGTTTTTAAGTACAGAATATAAACAAACAGATGCTTTTATTAGAACCTTTATTTAAAAAAAATTCAACACTCTTCGCTTTCATGAATAAAAAAAAACTAATTAAAAATTTTTATTACACATATTCATAATTTTTGGCTTTCTCCTTTGAATATAACTAAACAGAAATAAACATTTTCATCAAACAAGACCAATGGGCGCCTGTCAGGCCGGCATATTATTCGCAAACCCTGCATACGACCTAAGGTCCATGGGCGTCATTAGACACCTTATGGGTGGCTCGGCGTCATATGTCGCGTTTTGCGTTTTGCCTGCCCGCGACGCATCGATTATAACAATTGCAAATGCCAAGTATAGCTATAGTTTTTGTTTACAGAGAAAACGCAAGTTCAACGAGGCAGAGTATCACAAGCTGCTCATCAAGAAGAAGGAAGAAGAATATGATGACAAGGCAAAACAAAGGAAAGAGCTACATGAATTGGAGCTACAAAAAAGAAAAATTGAAATTGAGATTCTTCAACTAACCAAACAAAAAGTAGAAGAAGAGCTTCGCAAGATTATTAATTAAATAGTTTTTATTTGTATTAGTTATGTCATTTGTATGCTAGATATCAATAATGCTTATTTACTTATGTTATAAAGTAACTACCGTGTATGTCTAAATGTAACCTTAAAAAATAAATATCATATTCTTGAAATATTGTATATCTTGTAATTGTATAATTCAATCTGGTTCAATTACACCCACAAAAAATAGCCGGCAAGAAACTCCGCAGGGCTTTTTTTTCAAGAATATCTACATTACACATCTACATTGATAATTTTTGTTTTGTTTACAAACAAGGCGATTTTTTTTTTCATTTATCGTATCTACATGCTCAAGGCAAACAAATGTTAAGGCAGTTACCATTATGGCACCGATATATAGTGGGTCTGTTTTTTACATACACGCACACATACTCACTCACACTCCGCAGTCCATAACACCCACGCACGCACTCCCTGGGCTCGCTAATTTGCGACTGATTGAACTAAGCGAAAGCTCCTCCTGCCGGAGGAAGGTACCTAAGGCGCAAGGGATGTCAGATGAAAACGAAAGAATATAATATTTCGATTATAGTAAAAGTGCGGAGTCTCCGCGCGGCTAGAATAACTATAATTTAAGCTTGATAATTCTGACCACATAAAATAAAAAGTAAATTTATAAATAAAATCAGGTGAATAGAGCCTTCGTCAGAAATTATTGTTGATACATAAATCGTATCAAGTCATGTCAATTACAAATATTCATACCACATTGTAGTACAATGTCAAAAAAATATATTTAAAATAAATACATAAATTTGATACTTAATGTATCAATAATTGATACATTAAGTATTAAAATTAATTACATTAAATTACAATACTAATTATTAGTCATTAATATTTTAGTATGCGTGCTAAATAAATTTGATACTTAACCCTTTCGGCGCCAGTCGCACATATTTGTCTATAGTCATTTGGTGAGGCCAGGCGCACAAATGTGTGATTTAGAAAAGTGCTTTCATATAAAAAGGTTCGGCGCCAGTCGCACATATTTGTGCGCGCCTATAGTCATTTTGAGTGGCCAGGCGCACACATACACATACACTTTTCTAAATCACATATGTGATTTAGAAAAGTACTCATATAAATAGGTTTAATTGTAGTAGTAGGGTTTATTGTAGTACAGTGGAAGTTTCGTAAAGCCTTGGCCTGGGCGCATGACTGGGTCCTAGCAGTTCTGGCGCCGAAAGGGTTAAATGTATCAATTAGTCAAATTAATATTTAGCATGCGTCAGCAGTATAAATTAAGGTACAGGTTGTAGGTACTATGTCAAAATTAAAAATTCGTATGCAGTCAGAATCTCAAGTCAAAATATTTGTAGAATTTTAAGTTTATACCAGTGATAAAACGAGGTAGTACAAATCTCAAAGACCAAATAGTAATACAATAAGTAATGAAAAATAAAAATCTGCAACAAATGTGACAGTTCATGACAGATACCATAGTACACTTTTAAAAATATACACCTAAAATATAAAATATACAATTTAACCAATTGGAGCAGGCCAGTCTCCACAAACAGCACCCGTTCACGAGCATCACGCCAGGGCCAGCCATCGCCTCCTTCAACCATGTTTTATGAAAAGAGGCGACCCAGACCAAGCGTCACCGTAAGCAAAGACCTTAAAGCGATGCATTACTCCAGTAGTGGCAACACGAAACTTCTACGATATGTTTGCATTTCGTTTTACATAACACCACTGCCTCTGTCACAAACTTGTGTAGAAGGTAAAAGGTGAAGCGGTGTTATGTCCTCTGGCTCCACGTGTAGCTGCAGCTGATGTCGTATGGGCTAGTGCCCCGTTCTTGCCAAGCGATCTATAATTATGCGAGGCGTATTTGATATTTCAACAATGTGTTAAGTGGCGTATGGAATTCTTAATAACCCTTTATTCGCCACCTGTTGGTGTGCTAGTGAATCTTTCTGTGTCTTCGCGAAGCGATGTAGGTTATTTATTATCGATCTTTATTATTCAGTTGTGGGATAAGTGTCGCTATCATCACAGTATTCCCCCCCTCAGTCGTGACGTAGTCCGTGACGATTGAGAGCCGATCAGTCAGTATGCTCCGATGACGCAGCTTGGTCGGCGTGGTCAGTTGGTGTCGCGTACTGCTGACGTAGTCCTCTGTGGAGGCGCGCGGCGGCGGGGCGTTGACCGAGTGTTGCTTGGAGACCCGCTTGTGGGAAGCCAGTAGGTAATGTTGCGATGTCAGCTTGTTGAAGGTTGCGATGTTCTTTGTAGGGGTCACCAATGTAGAGCTGTGAGGTAAAAGGTGAAGCGGTGTCGTGTCCTCTGACTCCACGTGTAGCTGCAGCTGATGTTGCATGGGCTAGTGCCCAGTTGTTCTTTGCCAAGCGATCTGTATTTATGCGAGGCGTATTTGATATTTCAACAATGTGTTAAGTGGCGTATGGAATTCTTAATTACCCGTTATTCGCCACCTGTTGGTGTGCTAGTGAATCTTTCTGTGTCTTTGTCGCGAAGCGATGTAGGTGATTTATTATCCATCTTTATTATTCAGCTGTGGGATAAGTGTCGCTATCACCACAGTATTCCCCCCCTCAGTCGTGACGTAGTCCGTGACGATTGAGAGCCGATCAGTCAGTATGCTCCGATGACGCAGCTTGGTCGGCGTGGTCAGTTGGTGTCGCGTACTGCTGACGTAGTCCTCTGTGGAGGCGCGCGTCGGCGGGGCGTTGACCGACTGTTGCTTGGAGACCCGCTTGTGGGAAGCCAGTAGGTAATGTTGCGATGTCAGCTTGTTGAAGGTTGCGATGTTCTTTGTAGGGGTCACCAATGTAGAGCTGTGAGGTAAAAGGTGAAGCGGTGTCGTGTCCTCTGACTCCACGTGTAGCTGCAGCTGATGTTGCATGGGCTAGTGCCCAGTTGTTCTTTGCCAAGCGATCTGTATTTATGCGAGGCGTATTTGATATTTCAACAATGTGTTAAGTGGCGTATGGAATTCTTAATTACCCTTTATTCGCCACCTGTTGGTGTGCTAGTGAATCTTTCTGTGTCTTTGTCGCGAAGCGATGTAGGTTATTTATTATCCATCTTTATTATTCAGCTGTGGGATAGGTGTCGCTATCACCACACTTGTATATAATATGCCACCTCTGTCACAAACTTGCATATGTATAACTATATTATGCAAAGTATTGATTGATATATTCATTTCTGGTGTAATTTCCTGCAGCTGTATTTCGAACTGATTCAACCTCGTCCGAGTCCGAATCTGAATTTTCTTCTTCACTCGACCATTCATCTGAAATTGAAATTCTGCATTTTAAGTAATTCTCATCTACACTAATCTTACTGCATCTCTCCCCGTGCATGTCGTAAAAGGCGCCTAAGGGATAAGGACAAGGTGCGGTGCTAAAGGGCGACGGGATAGCCATCTCTCACCTTGACACGGTCCTTCCACCGAGTCATGCAGCATGTGGGTCTTCGTGCCTTACTTGATATTGATGCAGCAGCTTGATAGTTATTTTGTCCAAAAGCTGCGTTTCCATTAGAGCAGCCTCAGGCCGAGCAGCCTCGACTTGAGGCTGCTCGGCCTGAGCCAAGGCTCGAGGCACAAGCTGAGGTGTGTCGCCTCAGCTTGATCCGGAGCCAGTTTAAAGCAAGAACGCGATGACACCAGACGCGCGTAGAGTAGCTGCTGCTTTAATAGTAATTTTAATAAAAATGATTTAATAAAAATAGTATTTTTTATTTAACGTATCCCAAAGAACACGATGACTCTCGTATAATTTTATTAATTTAACTGCAGTATCGTTGTCCATTCCGACCTGAGGCGACCCGGCCCGTCTCCACCAAGTGCACGCCTCGGACTGAGGCTCCTTTGAGCGCAGTAAGAAACCGACAAAATATGGCTCGGCCCGAAGCGACGAATTTGCCTAATGGCGCGGCGTGCCTCAGGTTGAGGCAGCGTCTCCAGTCTCCACTTGTGCGGCCTCGGGTCGAGCGGCTGCCTCGCCCCGAGTCTGCCTCTAGTGGATACGCAGCTTAATACATTGCTAAATGTGGTGGTCGGTATTGTGCTGTAAATCAAAAGAGTACTTGCAGCACAACACCGATTACTTTGCTTACCCCGTTTGTTGGAATACAGCGTGTGGTATGTATGTATGTACAGTTTGTAAGTTTGGATATAGGAGGTAATATCCGAAAATAGGTACTCATCTGATTTTAATTTTTTTTTTATCAATATTTAGAATGAACCTTCAGGATGGACATAGGCTATACGAGCGAAGCCGCGGGCAAAAGCTAGTAATTTATAAATTTGATTTTCAATCGAACAGAGGTGGGAGCGCTACTAGTTATTTGTAAATTTATAACACTAACCTTTAGCTCTCATGTCGATTGCAATGTTATGCAGTACAGCCATGGCGACGATTGAGGTTTTTACTGTGTCCAGTGATGTGTGCAGCCCATGGAGCAAACCTCGGAATCTTTGCTTCCACTGCCCGAAGCACCTTTCAACCACGTTTCTTGTGGCTACTTGTGTCTTGTTGTATTTGTGCTCCGGTCTAGTGCGAGGTTGCAGAAGTGGTGTCAGCATGTATTTGGTGCATGCATAACCGCTGTCACCCAGTAGTTTCCCAACGAACTGGCCCTCCTCAAACTTGTCACGTATGGCGCTCTCGTTAAATATCCTTGAGTCGTGAACGCTCCCCCGCCATCTCGCCACAATGTTTCTTATTTTGCAGTCAGCGTCACATATTACCTGGGGATCCAAGGATAATTTTAGCATTTTAAATGGTTATCAGAACATAATAAAAATTGGGAGTGACAAATTTTTTTTTTTTTGTATTTCTGTTTTTTTGTATTTTGTAGTAACTGGTGCCACGTCAGTGCTTGCTTCCCTTCGGTCGTGCCGGCTACACTGAACTGGACGGAAAACACAAACTATTTACATAGCCGTTTCGACCGACCTATCATTCAGTGCGGTGGTACCAACCCGGGCGGGTTAAACCCTACCACCTAGTAACATAAGAAGGGAGTCATATCCCTTAGTCGCCTTTTACGACATACACGGGGAGAGATGCAGTGGGGCTATTCTTTTAAAGTACCGGCCCCACATGGTACATGGAAGTACACGGCCTATGGAAGTAAAAAAATACCTATTGCTAGAACGTACCTGCACATTCAACGAGTAGAAGCCTTTTCGGTTTATATACATCTGAGCGTGTTCACCCCCGGTTTTCTTGATTTTTATATGTGTGCAGTCTATAGCCCCGATTATTTGAGGCATCGCAGCGAGTGCATGAAATGATTTCATCGTTTCCAGTTGATCTTCAACCGTCGATGGGAATTTTATCAACTCTGGCATCCGTCTTGCTATGACTTCTGACACCTCTTTATTGATGCGGCTCATAGTGGCCTGGCTGAATCCGTGGAGATCACCAGTATCTTCTTGCACCTAAAAACAATTTCAACAGAGTTCAGTAAACGCTCTATTATCTAGTAAGTACGTCAATACATAGGTAGCCTTGGTCTTGGTATACTCGTGGGTGCTCATGCAATTTTTTTTTTACTTTAAGCTACTTGTTTGGAAATTATATAGAAGAAAAGAAAAGAAGATAAGTATAAAATCCTAGATTGAACAATTATCATCATCAGCGTGCGGCATCATCAGCCGTCCACTGCTGGATATACGCTTCTCCAATTTTTCTCTATTCTTCCGGCACCCGGCAGCATGGATTCGCAAAATATTCGCACAATGTTTTGTATTTGACGCCGCATTTACACATTCTGTAGTGCTAGTGCTCCTATATTCTATTGAATTGTATAGAATTATATAGGAATACTATAACATTCGCTGTTCTCCGCGCCGCCACTCGTGCGAATGTGTAAATGCGGCCGCTGAACGGCTTGTAGGAAGGAAATCGGGCACTTTTAACGTAGCTCAAATCCGATTACTGATCAGTTTTTATATCTGTCGGAACCACTCACCGCTCGTGGGTGCTGGAGCCCCCGAGCACCCACGGAGTCGGCGCCTATGATTGTCATAGAGAAATAATAAAGTATTGTATGTTGTACTTACTCGCTTACGGGCAAAACCACTTAGGCATGCCAAATCTTCAGTTCCGCAGTGATGGGCTTTCCACGGTCTGATGAGCTACTTGGCAGATCGTCTTTAAATAGTTGTATTATTTGCTTTAGCTCAGTTTTTGTGAACCGGTAACGCCTTCGAAACTCGCAATCGGTGAATTCACTAAACGGATCGATCCGCTCCCGATATATTCGAGGCTGCTCAATTTTGAATTCATACAATTCCTCGTACTCGTGAATTTCTGAGAATTCTTCCATTTTACGATACGAACGATACGACAGCACTTTTTATTACGAAACAATTCACAAATAATCACACCACTTCGAAAAATCACCACACCACACAGCCAGCTGTCAAACGAACATGGCCGCCGCTCGGTCGGTCGGTCGGTCGGTCGGTACGCTAGATCGGGATTAAACCTGCCTCTACCTGGTTTATACAATGAATGGGGCTAATTCGCGGCGAATACCGGAACTAAAGATAAAACTGCTCTCTGAATAGCTTTTTTGTTAGCAGGGTCTAAATACCCGATATAACTGTATGTTAACTTTAACCTGGGAACTCTGAATAAGGCAGCAAATCTTTATTTGGAAATAAATAAAGTTCTTATTTATATAAATATGAATTACCACAACTATGCAATCTGCTGGCATGGCACCTAACTGAGCGTGGTTTCGCGAGGAGAGGTGATTTTGGCTCTGTCGACTGCACCATTGGTCTCTCGGCACAGCCACCCATGCTGGTTTACATAAAAAAAAGTATCTATCTCAGTTTTTCTAACGCATGGCCCAGAGTTATGTCATTATTTATATCTCTTCTCACGCAGACGGTTAAACTAAATAGTGTTTTTTTTTTATCTTAATTTATGTTTAGGGTTTCATCCGTATTCGGACATGTCAGCCCCATGGTAACTTTCAAGTTGATGGACTTCAGAAATTAATTAAACATCCCTCAAAGTGAGAGAACTTTTAAATAATTTTATAACTTGACAGTGCGCGGAGAGGGGATCACCCAGCGCACAATATGCACCCAGTGCACATACCAAGTTCATCCCGTCCGTCTGTAAACTGATGATTAAATCTTTTCCACGTCGACGTTCCGCCAGATTACTAAATAGTTACTTTGTAACAGATAAATCCATAGAAAAAGTTCCATACCTTCGGCTTTAATAGCCTACTGCTTCATGTCGCCAATCGCTGCGTGCGAAAATGTACCTAAACGATCGAGTGTAAAGTGCATTATTGCTGTGCATTGTGCATTTGCGTGGGCGAGCGTGTAGGCATGTTTCCGCGGCCGACGAATTTCTACTGAATTACACCGCCGGCGGTGCACCGGACGGTAGGTAGTTAGCGCGCGCAAGTACATAGAGTGCGTGAGGCCTGGTTCCGCCCACACTCCATGAGAACATGGAATTGGTCCTCCTCTTTTATGCAAAAGCTACAATTATTATTTGGGGACTGATGTAGGCCCACAAACCACGGTTGTAATAGTGTTTGAGTGCGTGCAGGTTGAAACGTGACGTGTGCTACAACTGCCGTAAGGGCGGGCACAACCTCTCCGACTGCCCGGAGCTCAAGTCGCACCTGGGCGAGGCGGACGCCGCGGCGGACGGTGTGTGCTTCAAGTGCGGCTCCACGGAGCACCGCCAGTTCGAGTGCAAGGTCCAGCGCACGCAGGAGTTCCGCTTCGCCAGCTGCTTTATATGCAAGGAGCAGGTGTGCACAAGGCCCACTTTCATTCTTTATTCTTTCTTAACCTCTTGGCTTCCAGAAGGGCCGGCCGACCCCCAAATCGCTTACATCCATTGATTTAGAAAGGGCCGGTCGAGCCCAAAAAAAAATTATAGCAAAATATCGCTATTTGCGATTTCTATGAATGTTTCGAACGAGTTGCTGGGTTGTACGGATAAAAGCAGGTTTTGAGAAAACAATTATTTTGATGGCTGTCAATCTGTCTGCTTCTAATTAATAAGTGATTCTTCACTTGTTTGTAGTTCCCCACAAAATGGTGTGCCCACCATTTTGTGGGGAACTACATTAGCTGTCAAAAGTCCATAGAGGTTATTGATCTGATTTCATTACTTTACGTGGACGTAAAAAAAAGCATCCAGGTAACCAGTTCTTCTTCGCTGTGCTAATCAAACTGGCTAAATGTTTAATGTTAAAGTATGACGAATCCGAGTGCAGTGTTACTGTCTGTGGATGATGAATAAAGAATAAAGTACACTACACTTGAATTTGTCATACTTGGTTTTTACAATCCGGTCCTATTACACCCACGAAGAACTTCACCAGGGTTTTTTTTAACATCTTTCATTACAATAGTATGTTGTAACTAACTATATAATAGACACCGCACACAGTGTTAAAATACAGTTTGAAAGCTAAAAGAACTATAGTTTAAATAAGCTTGATAACTCTGACCATATAAAATGAAATGTGGAAGTAAAAAATAAATCAAAGCTTTTGTCAGAAATGTTTGATACATATCGTATCAAAACATGTGAATTAATAATTTTCATACCACATTGTAGCACAATGCCAAAAAGAAAATGTGTGATACTTAATGTATCAATTTGTCTAAACTAATAAGCAGAATAAATTGAGGAACAGGTTGTACCTTGTCGAAATTAATATGCAAGTCAGAATGTCAAGTGGGCGTATTTTGATGTAAGTTTCCTTAGGTACTTTGTTATATTCTGTCGTAGGCTGAAAGTAGCGGTGCTTGATTAAACTAGAAGTTGTGTTGGCAGGGTCACATCGCGCGGCAGTGCCCGGACAACCCGAAGGGTCTCTACCCCAACGGAGGCGGCTGCAAGCTCTGCGGTGACGTCACACACTTGAGGAAGGACTGTCCCACCGTGAGTTGCCATCTTTCTACGTAACCTGATATCGTTGGCTTCTTCATATTTTTTTTATGGAAACTTATACGGTTGACTACATCACCTACAACATCCGTGATGTCAGTTCGTAACATCTTGGTGAACTAGGTGCCGTGACAGTTAGGGTTTTCGCGTACCCGGTGTTTTTTCATACCCGGGTATCGGGTATTTTTTAAATATATACCCGGGTATACCCGGGTACCCGGGTATACCCGGGTACCCGGGTATTACATTATGTATAGCTATATACGAGAAAAACTGTTGCAATAAGAGGATCTAACGCTGAGAAAGGCTATGAAAATTGCAAAAAGAGTGGAGATATTCCTTTCCTTCTTCGACTGTTAAAGACAACCAATTTTAAGCAAAATACAAAACACGGAAACGGAGATAAGTCAACTATATATCCAAAGGCATCAAACTGCTGCAATTATTATTTTTAAAATTTTATATGTATAGATTTAATTGTTTTTGTTTAATATCAAATATGAGGGGCATGTAGTAATTTATCTGCAGAAGGCAAAAATTAATACAAACAACATTACCTCACTCAATTCGCCGGCCGTCTATGGCCACAGAGTAAATAATCACTAAGTTTATCTATGGCTGGCACAAACTACCAGTGTTGCCAACTCGGCTACTACAAAATATGGTACTGTGGTGTTAAAAAATGCTGATAAAAAACGCTAACTTTATTTTCGAAGTGCCAAAAAATGATACCCGGGGTCCCGGGTATTCTGAGAATTTTTACCCGGGTACAAAATCGCCTGTAAACCAGGGTATACCCGGTCCCGGGTACCCGGGTAGAAAACCCTAGTGACAGTGCGGCTACACTGAACTGGACGGAAAACACGAACTATTTGCATAGCCATTTTGAACGACCGTTCATTCAGTGCAGTTGTACCAACCCGGGTGGGTTAAACCATACCACCTAGAAAGGTGAGAAGGAAAGGGACCTACAGTTGAACGTGGAATCTGAACCGTGGTCAGCCTCCAACGGCCGAACGGTCACCCATCCAAGGTGTGCTTATGATCATGAACAACAGTCGCGCGATCGCACTGCTGAGCTACGTTCGCCTCCATTCGAGCACCCGTCTACCCCAGCGGATGTCGGGTCTGCAACAGATGTGTCTAGCCCACTGCCACTTCAGCTTGCTAATGTTTGTAGTAATGCCGACTAAATCGATAAAATTCCATATAGCTAGCTTGATGGATTTGACTGGGCACGCCTGGAGTACATAATTTGTAATGTGTGCTAAGGAAATGTTTGTTATTTCAGACGAAGAGTGGCAAGGAGGAGGCGGCGGTGCGTCTGGAGACCCTGGCCACGGCCGACGACGTGGAGGGCATCTCACAACCCCCCGGCACCACCACCACCACCGCTGCCACCGCCGACAAGATACCTAAGAAGATCAAGTTTTAACACCAGTCTATGTGACGTGATGTACAAATTATAAATGTTCTGGTGATTACATGTGTTCTCAGTTCAGTGTAGCCGTAACGATCAAAAGGAGGCATTGACGCGGCACCTAGCTCACTAAGGTGTTATCGGCTGACAATGTAGCCACCTGTGTCTGTTTCCATAAAAAAGAAAAATAGATACTCGGAGCTACAGTTCTACATAGAATCTGAACCACAGCCAGCCTCAGCGGTCAGAGTGCCTACCGTCGCACTACCGCGGCTGACTTTTTTGTTTTGTTTTTTTATATAATCTAGTGTTGTTGTTGTTGTTGTTGTTGTTAGGTTTGGGGTTGGCTCTAGGCCTGCAAACTAATCCCGCTTGGTTGGGGACCTTCGTGCAAAACCCCGCAGTCTCCAGCTATCCCAGCCAGCCTATGTCTTCCATGAAAGCCACAAGTATGGGTGGCAGAGTCGGAGAGGCCAAGGCACATGCTCTGACCAGCCAATATCACCTCCGAGAAGGTAGGTGCCATACCGGAGACTTCCCTGGATTGCTGGCTGCTGGACTAGAGGAGAACACAACCGAGGCTGCTATGCGGCTATCTTACATAAATATTTTTTTTTTTTATGGAAACTGACACGGTTGGCTACATCACCTGCACCATCCGTGATGTCAGCCCATAACACCGGGTGAACTTGGTGCCACGTCAGTGCTTCCCTTCGGTCGTGCCGGCTACACTGAACTGGACGGAAAACACAAACTATTTACATAGCCGTTTCGACTGACCTTTCATTCAGTGCGGTGGTACCAACCCGGGCGGGTTAAACCCTACCACCTAGTAATATAAGAAGGGAGTCATATCCCTTAGTCGCCTTTTACGACATACACGGGGAGAGATGCAGTGGGGCAATTCTTTTAACGTACCGGCCCCACACGGTACTATTACAGTGGTACCAACCCAGTCAGCTATAATTTGAGCCTACCAACTACCTAGTACGGGGTAAGGGAAGGGACCTACAGTTTTACACCGGTTCCGAAAGGCGAAGCAGCAGGTGTAGGTATGCTTTGTACATAAATTTTTTTTTGGTGAGAAAAAACTCATTTGTACACGCCGACCAGATTCGAAACACGGACCTCTCGCATGAGAAGCCGATGCCCAAACCACTCGGCCACCCGCCGATTTCAAAGATCATGAACATGCTAAAACAGTATAATTTTATGTAAATCTGTAACGGAATGTTTGACCAACCGCTCGATGTACAAAGTGCATAATTGCATTAACAGATTTACAACTGAAATGTACTCTACTGATACTGAACTACACTCAACATTGTATTGCAATCTGTACAGCGCAAAACTATATAATAAATAATATGCATAAATATTGACAAGAAATTGAAAAATAACATTTAATTTTGAAAACAATTTCTATATTACAAACAGTGTACAATATAGTACATAGTGAATAACTATTTACATTTGAGGTCCAACATGCAGAATTAATGTTTAATTCCTGAGATACCTTCGGTACCTACTGATACTTACCTACCTAGGTACATACGGTCATAGTCATAAATCCACTATTAATTCTCTAATACTTTAATTAATATTTTTTTTTTTTTTTTTTTTATGGAAACTGACACGGTTGGCTACATCACCTACAACATCCGTGATGTCAGCCCATAACACCGGGTGAACTTGGTGCCACGTCAGTGCTTCCCTTCGGTCGTGCCGAATATAGATAAACATTAAAAATGCACTACCTGTAAAATCAAATTTGGGTTTTTTTTCTGTTGTTCAGTTCAGATACATGACAATCTGTTTCAAAAACAATAAGCCACTTCTTTGTTTTAAGTTTTTATACCATGAAGTGTCAAACTAAAATAATTATCTCTCAAAATTTGAAGCAAAAAATTAAACTAAATATTATTTTGTGGTAAAACTACAGTCATTGTGGTTTTTTTTTTTTTTTGATAGTGATCAATAGCAGTTATTTAATGATATTTGCAAATTTGTATAATGCGCGGGGCGGATCTCGGCGTGTCGCCGCCGCAGCGGCTCGTCGGTGTTCTCCCTCGCACCCGCACCGTACGTGTATAGTGTATTCGCGTGGCGGGTCGCCCGCTGCGGCGACGACATGCCGAGATCCGTCCCGCGCAGTCTACTCATAGTACCTAAAAATGTTTTATGAGATGTCCATTTTTAACGTTTTCCAATAAAATGCTTAGGTATATCATTAAAAACATTTTTTTTCTTATTTTTCCATGGGTTGTTATAAACTGGTCCACACCTTGGTTCCCGCTTGGCGTAAAATTTTGGGACGTCCTTCCTGCATAATAAATAACATACTTATTAAACTATATAAAATATTAAAATATTCTTAATGAAATAATTCTTATATTAAAATAATTCTTAATGAAGATACTTGTTATTACACGAGACTAATATGTATCACATTTATAATTAATTATTTTATTATAAGAGTAAGAACACTGTAAACTTGTGAGTAATGCCCTGTCACTACCACTACTTGAAGTTAGTAGAGAATCTTCTACCGTCCCGTGGGGCGATATAGTCCCAACCTAGCGGACCTGATCGCCGGACTGACTCCGTCAGTCCTCCCACCAAGAACTATAGTAGAGAATCTTCTACCGTCCTGGCGAGTGTTGACTGTCTTTTTTGGATTCTGCTATCTGTGCTAGTGTCTTTTTTTGGATTATTCGTCCTAGTGTACTCCGTCTACAAGGCAGATTAACATCCTCCCGGGAGGCAGAGCTTGTGCCGGAGTCTTCAACTTCCATCTCAGCCGCCCTACGGTGTTTAGCACACTAATACACAAGTTCAAAGTTACACCGTGTGACCAATACCGCAAAACATTACGAAATGTACATACAATTTCTAGGAACTGTTTACAGCAACTTTGTAACTGTTCCTCAACTCAGCTTGCGATGGCTGAACCGAACATATCTGAGTCCATTGGCAGTAGAGGACAGTGTCAATCGAGGTCGGGACTAGCGAGCGGCCACTCTGTGTAGTTCTCCAGCATGCGTTACGTTTCGGCTCGCGACAAGCTCTCTTCAGCTAGTCTGCGAGACTAGGACGCGGAGAACCACCAGTCCCACTCTTGACTTTGCCTCTAAGCTGTTTATTAAAGCAATATAATTTTTTTTATGTTTCTTCGTATTAGAACTTAGAGTCTTTGAAGTGATATTTCGTTGGGTTATGTTTGAATTTGATAGAAAGGGATGATGTAAACTTTGGCGTGTGTCCTCCTGTACAGATATTCTGTCTCACGAAGTCCCTGGGGCTATGAATGTTGTCAGGCGTGCACACGCACATTGTTTTAGTGTGCGTGACCTCGAGAGCGCTCAGTCACGGTCGCGACACAGCTCACGCACACACACAAGCGCGCTATCACTACTACAACCAGAGCCAAACGGACTTCGTGAGATAGAACGCTTAGTCTGTTTTACCTATTTTACAGATACTATCACGGGCGCTGCTCTGTGAAACTGGCATCCCTTATTCCCTGCCACCCGCCCTATCTCCGCATGACTCGTCGCAGAGAGACTCAGCACCCTTTTGGTGTTGACATTGGGCTTTTGAGAACCCATCAGTTCTGTAAATCGTTTCTTTGTCGCACCGCTAGGGAGTGGAACTGTCTTCCGGCGAGTGTGTTTCCCGAATCCTTTAACCTGGGTGTCTTCAAACGTCGTACTAACAGGCTAGACAGCCCAGCAACAGTCCGCAAATCTGCTGGCATGGCACCTAACTGAGCGTGGTTTTGCGAGGAGAGGTGTTTTTGGCTCTGTCGAATGCACCATTGGTTTTCCGGCACAGCCACCCATGTTGGTTTACATAAAAAAAACATCTGTACTATAAAGAGAGTTGACTACAGCGTGTCCAAGCTAGTGAGGAGTTGCTGGCGCGCCTGCTCGGCGAACCGTCCCAGCGCGCCCTCGGCACTCTGCGGCTCCTCTCGCGACAGAATCCTGGAGGCGTCCGCGAGGCACCGGAGGGGCTCCGCCAGCCGCTCCTTCAGCCGCGCCGCATCGATGAGCCCGAGCTGGAACTCGTTGCGCGCCAGCAGCATTAGTGGGGCGTGCAGCTCGTACAGCACCGCGCCTGAATAAAAAACATTCCTTGCAATTATTTGTCGGGCTGTTTCATACGTCACGATGCCGCCAAGCTTGCGCCTGGCCTGTGTGATAGAATAATACCGGAAAACGAAGAGAAGGATCAAAGAAGGTGTGGACCTAAGCTTGCGATGGCTTCACCGAACATATCCTGGCCCATCAGCAGTAGAGGAGCCCTCCGTCCACTTGAATAGGAGGGGGTTAATCGAGGTCGGCACTTACAAGTAT
Organism: Nematopogon swammerdamellus; assembly: GCA_946902875.1. NCBI lineage: Eukaryota > Metazoa > Arthropoda > Insecta > Lepidoptera > Adelidae > Nematopogon > Nematopogon swammerdamellus. The sequence continues at coordinate 21,715,537 of OX336349.1, forward strand.
CTAGGTTAGGGTTACCATAAAGGTTCACATACTGACCGGGACACTATATCAATTTTATTTTATTTTATTTTATTTATTAGGGGTAAAACAAACAGGTTAATACATTTGATATCAGGTAGATACAATATAGATAAGAAGACTTATAATAACCCAGCACCGTTTCCCACAATTATTACAAATTGTATTGTTAATGGAGAGTAAGCTTAGAATTAGTGATTTGGACGTGCACAAGTTAGAGGATAAGTTATATTTGAGACATATATCACAGCAGCTATTAAGAACAGCTAGTAAGTAGACGGATTACAGCGGAGACAAAATCAACGGGAAAAAAAAAGAAAAGAAAAGAAGATTTTAATAAAAGATAGATGTGGATCGTGCTCTTTAGTTACTGGGTTGTCGGTCACGGATAATACTGCACGCTTTTCTTTTATAGACAGCGGCACTGAAGTAATAAATGTCTAGGTCGATAAAATTATTATTATAAGTATCGCAGAATCTCCTCAACGGTGCTCGAGTACCTGCATTTGTTCGAACCAGGTCAACATGGAATAGCTTTGTACTCCTTGTGAGTCGACTGGGGACGTGTAAGCTAATTTTGCTCACTAACTGAGAGCAGTCGAGACCATTGTGACAGACTTTGTGAAGTGTGGTCGTGCCCAGCAGCTCGCGGCGCTCTTTCAGGCTGAGTATCGAGTACTGCTCCAGCAAAAGAGAGTATGGCTTATGCATTCTGTGAATACGGCCAAACATTATGTTCAGAAATTTCTTTTGGATAGATTCGATTTTGTTTGAATATTTTGCGTATATCGGGTTCCAGATCGGTACACAATACTCAAGTTGGGATCTTACTAATGAATGATATAAAAACAGGTATGTCGAGCCTTGCCTAAATTGTGTACAAGAGCGTAAAACAAAACCCATCATTTGGTAGGCTTTGTTTGTAATATTTTCGACATGAGTGTCTAGATGAAGTTTGGAGTCCAGCGTAACACACAGGTCACGAATGGAATACATTTTTAATAAAGTGTGGTTACCCAGGGAATAATTGTACGTCAAAGGGTTCCTTTTCTTTGTGAATGAAATAAATTTACACTTAGGAAGGCTAAGCTGCATTTTGTTTGATACGGAGTAATTGAAGAATCTGTCAAGGTCACACTGTAGGTCCCGATAGTCACCAGTATTTCGGATAATTTTGTAAATTTTTATGTCGTCTGCATACACTAAGAAAAGACAATTGGAGAAGCAATTGATGACATCATTTAGGAATAAAATAAATAGGAAAGGCCCCAATATGGAGCCCTGTGGGACCCCAGAAGTGACCCTGACAGATTCCGAGTGAAAACCATTAACTACGACTCGCTGCTTCCGATTCGAAATATATGAGGCAAACCATCTCAATAAGTTGCCTCGTATTCCGTTATATGCAATTTTCTCCAAAAGTAATTGATGGTCAACCTTGTCGAATGATTTTTGGAAGTCGGTGTAAATGGCATCCGCCTGCTCAGAGCTGTCCATGCTCTCGAAGAGAAAGTTTGAATATATCAGGAGATTACTGATAGTCGACCTTCTCTGAACAAACCCATGCTGTTCTGAAATAATATGATTGTGAAATATTGGATATATGGCCTGATGTACAAGCCTTTCGAATAGTTTAGATATTGCTGATAATATGGATATAGGTCGATAGTTAGTAACCTCTGATTTGGATCCATTTTTGTGAATGGGGGTCCCACTGGCGACCTTCCATTGGTCTGGAAATACACCTTCAGACAAGCATCTGTTGAGTAATATATGAAGTGGATAGCAAATCGAGTCGGCAGTTCGCACCAGGAATAAAGGTTCAATCTCATCAGGACCAGCTCCTTTGTTAATGTCCATCCTTTGCAGTTCACGAAGTATAGAGCTCAAATCTATGTGGAGGCTGTCTAGATTAATGTCGTTGGCTGCGGTGGTGGATGGGGGGATCCACTGCTCGAGATTGAGCGTTGATGGCTCATAGACAGATTTGAAATATGAGGAGAACATGTTACAGATCTCAGTAGGTGCATTAGCAGTTCGATCCTCATATTTCATTGTAGCTGGATAAGAACTGCTTTTCTTTCGGTTGGCTATATATGACCAAAAATTGTTCACATTGGTTGCGATTCCACGTTAAATTTTTGACATATAATCGTTAAAGCATCTTGCTGAAGCATGCTTGAACATTGACCGTAAAGAAGAGAATGTTTCATAGTCCGACAAATTGCCGTGCTTTTTGTATCTGAGCCACGCCTTATTTTTTTGTTTGAAAAGTCTGCACAGGTCAGGAGTGAACCAGGGCTCAAAACGGGATATTTTTTTAACTTTAAGTGGTACATGTAAATTAATTATATCAAAGAGTTTCTCGTAAAACACAGTAACAGCCCTGTCCCCACTATGAGTGTTTAGTTCCTTGTTCCAGTCCACACCTGCGATAGCGAGTTTATTTGTGTGTAATCTGCACGATCTCGAAATGGAAATCGTTTAGGGGTGTGCCGGGTGAAAGTTTCTTCTGCGCCTAAATGAAGTACGAAAAGGAACGGCGGGTGGTGACGATCTGGCGCCACTAGCGGCTCATCGAAACTCAACATCTCGCACGCAGCATCGGATAAGACTAAATCTAAAGTACGATCGTTTGTATTTTTGAGTGTATTATATTGCCTGATCGAGAGGGATGACATTGTATTGATCAGGAGTCTACCGATACGAGTAGTGCTGGATGAAGCTTTGTCCAGGTGGCAGTATTCATTGTTATTATGACATACCCAGTTAAGTTCAGGAATATTATAGTCGAAAAAAATAGTAATACATTTACTAGAATTAAGTTGAGACTGCAATTATAGAAGAGGATGTAATGATAAAGATTCAGCAAACATTTAATTATGTCGATTTTGTCCCCGTGTGGCTGTACCAACTGTTTTCAAAACCTAAGAAAAGGTGGTAGTCTTTGAGCGGGGAAATGCAGCACCTGTTCTATGAATATTAAATTAAATTTTAGATGGTATCTTTTACATTTAATCCTTAATATTAAATTAAATTTAGATGATACGTATCTTTCTCAGGATGCAATCCATCTCCGTGCAAAATTTTATCGAAATCTGTTCAGCGGTTTAGGCGTGAAAAGGTAACAAAACAGACAACAGAGTTACTTTCGAATTTATAACATTAGTATGGATAAAACTAACTGGCTCTTGGACCGGCACATTTGGTGGTCAGGCGGGACGACCGGGACTGACGGAAGGAAGGTGTGGAACTAAGCTTGCGATGGCTTCACCGAACATATCCGGGCCCATCGGCAGTAGAGGAGGGTGTTAATCGAGGTCGGGACTAGCGAGTGGCCACTCTAGATTTCCCGCGCATGCTTCACGTTTCGGCTCGCATCAAGCCCTCGTCACAGATTACTAAATAGTTACTCAGCTAGTCTGCGTTGACTAGGACGCAGGGAAACACCAGTCCCGCTCTCGACCTCCCTCTCTCTAACTATCCATATTCTGTAGGATGCTTCCAGTGACGTTTTTGAAACTCTCTCCATGTATGAGCTCAGCGTCGATCTTGGCAGCCCTAGATTCTTGAAGAGACTAGAGCGACTTCGTCGACTTCTAAACCGGTGACAAGTCCGGTGTACCGGGACGAATGGCAACCCTAATCTAGGTTGAGTTCAGTTTTGATGTGAAAAGAAGCATGGTCGACTGGGAGTCATTGAAGATGGGTGTGCGAGGTTATCGTGCGTGTAGTATCTACCTCGCAGCCGGCTCTCGCCCGGTGTGAGCAGGTCGAGGACCCGCAGCGCCAGCCGGCACAGCTCCGCCTTGCGCTCAAGCAGTATGTCTGGCAACTCGTCCAGCTCGTAGCCGCCCGCGCGCCCGTACAGCTGCGCCAGCGACAGCTTCAAGCCGAGCAGCAGCGCGTGCCGCGGGTGGAAGGGTGTCGGTCGGTACATGCGCGAGGTTATTGTGTGTAGTAGTACCTCGCAGCCGGCTCTCGCCCGGTGTGAGCAGGTCGAGGACCCGCAGCGCCAGCCGGCACAGCTCCGCCTTGCGCTCGAGCAGTATGTCCGGCAGCTTGTCCAGCTCGTAGCCGCCCGCGCGCCCGTACAGCTGCGCCAGCGACAGCTTCAAGCCGAGCAGCACCGCGTGCCGCGGGTGGAAGGGTGTCGGTCGGTACATGCGCGAGGTTATTGTGTGTAGTAGTACCTCGCAGCCGGCTCTCGCCCGGTGTGAGCAGGTCGAGGACCCGCAGCGCCAGCCGGCACAGCTCCGCCTTGCGCTCGAGCAGTATGTCCGGCAGCTCGTCCAGCTCGTAGCCGCCCGCGTGCCCGTACAGCTGCGCCAGCGACAGCTTCAAGCCGAGCAGCAGCGCGTGCCGCGGGTGGAAGGGTGTCGGTCGGTACATGCGCGAGGTTATTGTGTGTAGTAGTACCTCGCAGCCGGCTCTCGCCCGGTGTGAGCAGGTCGAGGACCCGCAGCGCCAGCCGGCACAGCTCCGCCTTGCGCTCGAGCAGTATGTCCGGCAGCTCGTCCAGCTCGTAGCCGCCCGCGTGCCCGTACAGCTGCGCCAGCGACAGCTTCAAGCCGAGCAGCAGCGCGTGCCGCGGGTGGAAGGGTGTCGGTCGGTACATGCGCGAGGTTATTGTGTGTAGTAGTACCTCGCAGCCGGCTCTCGCCCGGTGTGAGCAGGTCGAGGACCCGCAGCGCCAGCCGGCACAGCTCCGCCTTGCGCTCGAGCAGTATGTCCGGCAGCTCGTCCAGCTCGTAGCCGCCCGCGCGCCCGTACAGCTGCGCCAGCGACAGCTTCAACCCCAGCAGCAGCGCGTGCCGCGGGTGGAACACCGAGCGGTACTGCGTGCACACGCACAATATTATACACGGTGTTGCAGTTGCTCCCGTAATCTTTTTAACTGACATAAGGGGGTTATTCTATATGTGAAACTAAACAACTTCTGTGGGAAAAAAAATTTTTTGAAACAAAAAAAAATTTTTTTCATAAAAATTTTAAATACTTACCTGTTCTCAAAATTTATGGAGAAAAAGAATTTAAACAAGTAAACAGAATAGTCCCCACTGCATCTCTCACCTACTAGCATGTCGCAAAAGGAATAAAGGGCAAAGTGCTCTGTTGAAGGGCGACAAGTTGGTCACCTCTCATCTTGGTACGGTTCTTCCACCGAATCATGCAACAGGTGGGTCTTCATGTCTTACTTGCTGCTTGATAGTGGTCTTTCCCTAATAAATTGCTAAACGTGGTGGTCGGAAGAGTACTTGCAGCACAACACCGATTACTCTGTTACCCCGATTGTCGGGCGGGATACAGCGTGTGGTATGTATGTACAACTAGGAGTCTTCTGTTTATCAGATAGGGATACTTAGGTACCTACCTACATAATTTCATAGCCGTTCCGACCAAAGTACATTCAGTGGTGTGGTAGCAATATTGACCATGTTAACCGGTGCCCCCTAGTGAGCTGCCTACAGTTTTACGTGAAATCAGAACGACGGCCAGCCTCAACGGTCGGACGGCCACGGCCCCCATCCAAAGTTCGCGACCGCGTCCAGTTTGCATGATCAAACACTGATGTGAAAGTGAACTAACGTAACAAAGACAAGAAGACACGGCCACGAGGCAAAAAGCTTTACGATTTGAAACGGACCTTCTTGATGATCTGCTCGCGCAGCTCCACGGCCCGCGGGCCGGCGGCGGGGGGCTCCGCCTCGTCGGCGCGGTCCACCTCGCCCTGCACCAGGCTCAGGATCTTCCTCACGGCCGCCGCGCTCGTGCCGAACTCGCAGTGCGTGCACTTCCACCCGGCGCTGTCGTCTGCCAGCCAGCAAGCAATTACTCAATAAACTGTTGCAATTATGTACACTTCTGTGCTGTACACTATGCATAGGGTAGTATTTTCCATATGAGCACGTGGGGCACGAGCCCAAGGCCCCCCGGCTCGATGAGTGCCCCAAAGTATAGTCCCAAAGTGCCGACGTCGTCGCTTACACCGAAAAAGAGGATATACATTTTTACTGCTTTTACTAAGAATTCCTGTTAAAATTTCTAAATTTAAATATAAAACCCACCCGATGAGATTTAGAAGCAAGAACTGAATTGCAAGTAGTTAAAGATATTTTAAACCTTCAAAATATTAAACTTGCTAATGTTTCTATTACTTTTATTTTTAATGTGGGTGGGTACACTCGTTTGTGGCACCATCTGCGGATGCCGATTTGATGCAGCACAACATCGCTTACTCTATTAACCCCGATTGACCGACACGATGGTGTGTGTGAATGTTACGAGGAGTGAAGTGAACACATAGCGGACAAGACACAAACCAAGTGGATTACTGGAGAGTATGAGGCCGTCGTCGCACTTGGAACACTTGAGCGTGGCGAGGTGTGTCTGCAGCTCGGTGGGGTCCGCGCACCGCTCGCAGCAGCACTCGAAGAACTTGGACTCGCGCAGGAACTCCCGGCGCAGCAGCGTCGGCGTCAGCGCGTACGTGTAGCAGAGGAACAGCGGCGCGCCGGCCTCTATCGCTACTGCCGCGCGCACCTGCACCCTGCGCGCGGACATAACAACACCAATATTATGTAAACCCGCGCCGCACGCAGAACTCCATTTCGGCCCATACTGTTTCTATGAAGTATCTTTTGTCTCACGCGCCAGCGGTGTTTTGCCGATCCCCATACATTCAGTATAGGAGGCCCGCGTGTGTTTTCGATTCCGCACGGGGCGCGCGTTTACTCGCAAAAAAGTGCCTTGTGATCTATAAAATAATGTCGAAGTCACATTCGTATTTATTTGGAGTACGATCTTTATGGTTTTAATGTAGGTAGGTATGTTGTACGATATATTTATTTTGAGTGAAGTGAAGACTTCTCGTGGTATGGTAGTGCGGCGCACGAGCGCACTTTAGAACCAGCCGCCAGTGGATAGGGAGATGCGTTCACGCGTCGTGGCCATCTTGGCAGCCTTTGAGACAGGTTACGGTGTAAGTAACTATAGTGACCTGTAGTCGGCGGCGATGGTGTGAACGATGTTGGGCACGCAGTTGTGCGCGGCGAGCGACAGCCGCGGGTACACGGCGCGCACGCTGAACCCGCCGTCGCGCGCCGGCACCTCCACGCTGTTCACCTGCGACAGAGCAGAGGATAACACTCCACTCCAACTGCAATAGTTACAATATTAGACTTCCGGTCCGCGATTCCGCACTTCGCGCCTCACGCTACACCCGCTGACGCCTAGCATTTCCTCCAAGGCTAGGCGTCAGCGAGGGCGTCAGCGGGTGTAGCGTGAGGCGCGAAGTGCGGAAGGGCGGGCCGAGGTAAGTTCAAACCAGAAACAGACGTCTAGTACTTGCTTCCCTTATTCCTATTGCCATCCAATCTATCTTCGCAGCCTTTGTTCGCAGCACTCGCCGCAGAGAAACTGAGCAACCCTTTTGTTGTTAACATTTGTGAACCCATCGGTTCTCAAAATAGTTTCTTTGTCGCACCGCTAGCATAGTTAAACCAGCCTCATTTTACTATGCCGCTACTCGCTAGGGTGTGGAATTGTCTTCCGGCGAGTGTGTTTCCTGAATCCTTTAATCTGGGTGTCTTCAAACGTCGTATGAACGTGCTAAGCAGCCTAGCGACGACAGTCAAATCTGCTGGCATGGCGCCTCACTGAGGGTAGTTTCGCGAGGAGAGGGGAAATTTTGGCTCTGTCGACTGTACCATTGGTGGTCTCTCGACACAGCCAACCATGTTGGATTACATAAAAAAAAATTATTCGAGCGGTGTGACCGGTATGCGGTAGGCGACCCTGAAATGTGTCGCGATCTAGAACCACTACAAACTATCTACAAACTATTGCACATTCCATGCTATGGAGAACTCGGAGGAACGCCGCCACGGGGGACAAAGCTGGTAGGGACTAGTGGAACCGGGGCCCTTTTCAATCAGAACGAATTGGTACACATCCGCGTTATAGGGATGTAATCCCTGCCCAGTGCGCGTGGTGCGGGGGTGGAAAGGGGACGGCGGGATTGCGTCAAATAGCTCTTCCGAGCACTCCCCATGGAATAAGCGTAAGATCTACGACACCTAAGTTATAAGTACGCACTTGTGATGTGTGTGGGCTCATCACACCTTGGTGGACTAAGTCATACTAGGTGCCATGCCATGCCAGTGCTTCCCTTTATTCGTGTTGGCTAAATTAAACTGGACGAAAACGCCTCAGCAATTTCGACGGACCTTCATTCAGTGCGGTGGTATCAAACCGGACGCGTTAAACCTTACCATATTTTTTTTTATGGAAACTGACACGGTTGGCTCATCACCTACTACATCCGTGACGTCAGCCAATAACACCTTGGTGAACTAGGTGCCATGTCAGTGCTTCCCTTCGGTCGTGCCGGCTACACTGAACTGGACGGAAAAGACGAACTATTTGAATAGCCGTTTCAACCGACCTTTAATTCAGTGCGGTGGTATCAACCCGGGCGGGTTAAACCCTACCACCTAGTAAGGTAAGAAGGTAAGAAAGGAAGGGACCTACAGTTTTACGTGGAATCCGAACCACGGCCGGCCTCCAACGGTCGAGCAGTCGCCAGTCACCCATTCATCCACTGACGGCGCCTGGTTACTTATGTATGATCCGATCTAGTAAGGTTTCCACGGACTATAACCTACTTACAGACAGTTCGTGGTATCCAAACCACGGCCAGCGTCAACGGTCTGTCGTGCGGTCGGCATCTTACCTATTTTTTTTATGTAATCCGGTATGGGTGGCTGAGTCGGAGGGGCCAAAGCGCATGCTCCGACCAGCCAATATCACTTCCGAGAAGGTAGGTGCCACACCGGAGACTTCCCTGGATTGCTGGCTATACTGGACTAGAGGAGAACACAGCCGAGGCTGCTATGTGGCCATCTTACATCCAGTACGGTGGTATCAACCCAGTCGGCTACAATTTGAGCCTACCACCTAGTAAGGGGCAAGGGAAGGGACCTACAGTTTTACATCGGTTCCGAACGGTGAAGCGGCAGGTGTAGGTATGCACGTAAATTAATTCCTCAGAAAAAACTCATTGGTACACGCCGACCTGATTCGAACAGCGGACCTCTCGCATGAGAACCTACTTACCTCTAGAATGCCGCAGACTCTCTGCACGAGCTCCTGGTCGAAGCGGTGCCCCAGCTGGCAGTGGTCGGCGAGGAACTGAGCCACGTTGACCTGGTCCGCGCTCCAGGTGGGCCGGCTCTGCCGCGCCTCCGTGTGCGTCTCCAGCGCGGCCAGCTCGCGCGACCACCGCTCCGGCCGCCGCTCCTTCTCCAGCAGGACTCTGCGACGTAGTTTGGCAATTAAGTCCCGGGAATTTGGCTATAACTCGGGAACTGGCAACACTTCGTCGTTCATAACCATATTATGGCTGGAAAGATCTTGAGCTGGAGGGATCTTCCTTTCGTTCCATTCGAAATTTGAAATTAATATGTGGGCAGGGAGAGAGTTCCAGAGTTTACCAGTTCTGTGGAGGAAAGATCTGCAGAACCGATTGGTACGCATCTGTGGTATACCTAAGTTTCTAACTAGACAGTACCTACCTAATAGCCGCATGATTACTAGACGAAAACAGCACAGGCATCAGTGGAGGCAAGAATTTTTAAAATATATTAACAGCTTTCGCGCACGCCGGTGACGGTGACGTCGACGACGCGGACGCCGTGGCGTACAATCCAACTCCATTGCTATGTGGTTGTAGCCGTGCGTGCGCACTGAGCAAGCGGCCAATAGGAATACAATAACATATTATGGGATACTAGTTTATGCATAGAGTTTAGAGTGTAGTATGAATGAAACCAGCTGAACCTGACTCAGAAGGCGCTGCTGCGGTGTGTTGTGCAGTGGTTTGGCGTGGCGTGTGTGTGGTGTGACGTTATGTTGTAGCGGGATGGCGTGGTGTGGGATGCGATAGATCTTGCAGACCGTAGCGGCGTGACGCAGTCGAGCTGCACGCAGCTGGCGGTGGCGTCCTCGACCGGCTGGAACTTGACGCGCGCGGCTGCGAACACGCCGCACTCGGCCTCCGCGTGCCGGGGCGAGGCCGCGCAGTCGGCGCTGCAGCACGGCCAGCCGCAACGCGCGCACGCGGAGCCGCCGCCGCACGGCCGGTAGCAGCCGAGGCAGAGCAGCGGGGTGTCTGCACACAACACGCACGATACATTTTTTTTTTAATCTGGTATGGGTGGCTGAATCGGAGGGGTCAAAGCGCATGCTCCGCTCCGACCGGCCAATATCACCTCCCAGAAGGGAGGTGCCATACCGGAGACTTCCCTAGATTTCTGGCTATACTGGACTAGAGGAGAACACAATCGAGGCTGCTATGCGGCCATCTTACATCCAGTACGGTGGTATCAACACAGTCGGCTACAATTTAAGCCTACCACCTATTAGTAAGGGGCAAGGGAGGGACCTACAGTTTTACACCGGTTCCGAACGGTGAAGCGGCAGATGTAGGTATGGACGTAAATTTTTTCGTCGGAAGAAACTCATTGGTACACGCCGACCGGATTCGAACCTCGGACCTGTCGCATGAGAAGCCAATGCCCAAACCACTCGGCCACCCGCTGCTATCTCTATCGCTATATCTACTCCGTCACACTATAGCACTCGAGGAGCTGGGTGGCTGAACTCGACTCGAGTATCAGGCACAGCCAGTTCCTCCGAGGAGGTTCCAGTCTGACTTGTAAGTACAGAGACATCTACCTAAGTAGAATCTTACTTAGGTAAATGTCTCTGGGGATAGGCCCGCAATTAATAGATGTTCTGTGCCCGCGATCTAAAGATGCCTAGATTGTAGGTAGGATTAGGTAGGGAAAGATATTTCCGCGAAGCCCATTCCACACCACATAATGCTGTGAGATACAATTTTATTCAGACACGTTAAATTCTGCTGATGTACCTACACGGTGTCTGACAGACCGCGGATAACCCAGCGAGGATAACCTCATTCTGGCGTAGGGAGAACTCTTTTTGGAAAGACGAACGGAACTTTTAGCAGTTCAGTAGCTAACAGCAGTGTTTCTTTCAGGTACTTCTCCGGGGGGGCGTCGCCCCCCCCCCCCCCCCCGGAGCAAGGCCACTGCCCCCCCCCCCCCCCCCCCCCGGAGAAAATCAGAAATAAATAAGTAAAAGTACCTATTGTAAAGCACATGATCTAACGCCCGAATAACCACTCCATTATGAATTCTGTTTTATTTACAACATGCCCTATCCGAAATCATTATGAGGCCCGAATCATTTACAGCGCCCCCCCCCCCGCATAAATTTTTCTGAAAGAAACACTAGCTAACAGCTGCTGGATTTACATCGCATCGGGAATCCCAAAATGCGTATGAAGGGAAAGCTCGCTCAGATTGATGAATGCTGAAAGTCGGTCAAAACGGTTATAAAAGTTAGGTATTTTGCTTTTCAACCAGCACCTTTTTTTTTCAATCGTCTGTTTAAGACATTTTGGCCAGTGTTCTGTAAGTGAGGATACATTTTGTTTTATGGAAACTGACACGGTTGGCTGCATCACCTACAACAATCCATGATGTCAGCCCATAACACCGCACCGGGTAAACTATTTAGGTGCCATTTCAATGCTTCCCTGCGGTCGTGGTCGGTTTGTTGCAGAACTACGTTTTATATTCTATGAACTCATATACGAGTACCTAATATGAATTCAGCATTCACTGAAAAATTCACACACTACTAGCTTGATGAAACAACACCTAATAATTTGATTTCGAATCAGTTTTTTTTTAAAGAAATGATAAAAATTATGTATGTCAAGTTTTATAAAAAAAACAATATATATTTAGTTGTGCAGTACGGCGAGCAATCTTATTTCTAGAATTTGGTCCGTCTGCTGAAAAGTTTGGGTAACCCACCACGGTGTGTGTAAGGCGGGTGCGACATCCGACGCGCGCCGCGATGCGTGCGGTGAGTGCTGGCTGGCGTCTCGCCAGGCTACGAAGCGGAACGCTCCATCCACCACAACAGTATCAGTAGGCACAGCTCTATCTACCTACACTAAACTATCTACTACAATCAATACTACACACTGGACTGGTGTGGTGTGTACTATGCTATGCTAATGGAAAAAAATCATGTCACCGTCAGCTGTTCTTTACAGAAATCGGACATGGTAGGCTACATCGCATAATACGTACAACCCGTGAGTGATGGCTCATCATGAACTAGATGCCGTGGCTGGACTTCCCTCTGGTCGTGCCGCCTACGCTGAACGGACGGAAAACTAGACTGACGACCTTTCATTCAGTGTGGTGGTACCTATATCAACCCGGGCGGGTTAAACCCACCATCAAGTAAGGTAAGAAAGAAGGGAAGGGATCTAGACTATTCCGTGAAATCCGAACCACGGTCAGCCTCCAATGGTCGATCGGTCACCCATCCAAATTCTGACCGCGCCCAGGTGTGCTCATAATCACGAACGACGGCCGACGGATCGCACCACTGACTGAGCTACCGAGGAGGCTGACAGATTTCGATCGAACTTCATTCAGTGGGGTAGGTAGGTGGGTGGAGGTATACCAGTGGTGCGTGACGCAGATTTTTTACCTAAGGGCTGAATTTTATTCTTTCGCAACTTCTGCTCCAATTTCCGAAACTTCAGTAGTGACGGGTTAACTAACCCTACCACCTAATAGAGAAGGGACCTACAGTTTTACATGAAATTCTACCTATGGGCAGCCTCAACCGTGGACCTCAACGGTCGAAGATCGAACACCGATGCATAGACCACTATCTACAAACACATCGTCCAAGGATTATCAAAGGATATGATTTTTTCACGGTTCATATTCATCACGGCCAGGGTTCTTATATGTGACACAGCTCTTGCCACAACAACAAAATTGCCTTTATTCTCTTCATCATGGTGGGCTAAGTTTGCATTCGCCATTGGTGGTAAAGTGTCAGCTCAAATTATGACAAATTTTGAAGTCTCTTCACCATAAAGTACGATGTCAGAAAGTACGAAGTTTTCGGGAACAACATACTTAGTGATACAGGAAGGGGGCCGATACGCTGCATGGAAATGTAACGCATTAATTACACTTGTTTATATTAATTAATCTATCCCTAACGGATTTTGTCTGTTTTCATGATTTTCTCAATAAACATGACTAGATTTTTGATTTATTTATTTACGTTTTTATCATCAGGCATAATAAAGCACATTTTATATCTTTCACATTTTCATTGTTGCAAACACGTTGCTTACATACACCATTTATCTATTCATTACCTACCTAATTTTTCGTGGAAAATAATTACTTCATGTTCAATCAACAGATTAAGTTAAGAGAAATTTAGATTCAGAGTAGGTATGTATCACGTTTCAAAGGAACACATCATCAGGCCGCAAAATTCAGTTAAATATTATACTGTCTTAAATATTAGTCTGCTTTACAGATACTATCACGGACGCTACTCTGTGGAACTAGCATCCCTTATTCTCTGCCACCCGTCCTCGGTCCTATCTCCGCATGACTCGTGGCAGAGAGACTCAGCACCCTTTTGTTGTTGACATTGGGCTTTGAGAACCAATCGGTTCTCTAAATCGTTTCTCTATCGCACCGATAAAGTGTGGAACTGTCTTTCGGCGAGTGTATTTCCTGAACCATTTAACCTGGGTGTCTTCAAGCGTCGTATTAACGGGCTAGACAGCCTAGCAACAGTCCGCAAATCTGCTGGCATGGCACCTAACTGAGCGTGGTTTCGCGAGGAGAGGTGATTTTGGCTCTGTCGACTGCACCATTGGTCTCTCGGCACAGCCACCCATGCTGGTTTACATAAAAAAAAAATATTATACAAACAATAAAATTATTAAACATTCAATAAGTCGATACGATATGGATACAGCCAAAGGATACAGCACCGAGTTATACTTTGGAATAGGTAAATCAGATCCAGGAGCGACTTATAGTATCGTAGGTAGACCAGGACTAGGATGGCCTGACTGAGTGGTGGCCAAGACTCACCAGGCTTGGGGCCGACAGCGAACGGTGTATCCTCAAATATCAGCTCGCCACTCTCCAGATCCTTGCTGGCCACCAAGTACCTCCCGAACTTGTCATTATGCTCCACGCGATAGTGATTCTCACTCATGTTCGCGAATAATCTAAATAACCGACCGTTTTTGAGAGTTCAACCCGCAAACGCTCCGCGCGCCGCGCCGCGTCGATGGAGTCGGCGATGAAATGATTATAAAACAAGATTGGCGAGCGTATTTATTGACTCACACACACGCGTAATTAAATCGTAGGCTAAAATTAAGCTGCCTAGCTAGAGAGTTCGAGACTCGAGATGCGAGTTCGCGATTGTTCGCTTTTCTAATCTATGCCAGTAGGTATTGTTGAATATACAAATTATAAAGAAACATTGTTGAAAAGCTCTACAATTTATTAGATTTAAAGTATTTTATGTAAACAATAATATACTCTAAATCTAGTCTGTAATTAATTACGAAGATTTACTATTCAGCCTCGGTATAGCTCAGTGGTGCGATCGGTCGACTGTCGTTCGTGATTATAAGCACACCTGGGCGCGGTCAGTACTTGGATGGGTGACCGTTAACTGTTGGAGGCTGACCGTTCGCATTCCACGTAAAACTGTAGGTCCCTTCCCTTATCTTACCTGTGTATTAGGTGGTAGAGTTTAACCCGAGTTGGTACTACCGCACTGAATGAAGTCGTCGAAGTTCGGTCGAAACGGCAATCTATTTAAATATGTAGGTAGTTCGTGTTTTTCGTCCAGTTCAGTGTTGACGGAAGCGCTGACATGGCACCTAGTTCACCAATAGGTGCACCGAGCATAATAGGTGTTACGGCACAGAATAGAAAAGATCGCGAATGTTGTAGGTGATTTACCCAACCGTGTCAGTTTCTATATAAAAATACCTCTAACTAATGTGAACTTTTATTTGCTATAATGTTAAATTCAGGAAAATACAAATGAAAGTTGAATGGAGTAAAAAAATTAAAAACCCGCTGTAGTAGTAAGTACTGCTATAATGCGGGTGCATCTCGTTGGTGCTTTAAAAAAAATATAAAACTTTATCCGTCGGCGTAGATAGGCGTGCATAAATAAATAAATGGTAAAGGCGATAATGTCAAAAGGATGTTTAAATTCCCGCCGATTTGAAGGCCGAGATGCACGTGATCACATGAATGTTTGTCTTTATATCCAATATTACAAATTGTTCGGAACAATAACAATATATTCGTGAATATTAGTTATACATACGAAAAAATAATAATAAATTGTTTCTGATTAGGTGTGGTGCAGCTACCTCATGCCTTTTTAAAACCTTGGTCACAAAATCAAGTCAAGTTTATAGTAAAATATAAGTAATCTATTAAATAAATAACTTTTACGCTACAGTCGTGAAAAATAAATAACACTTCAATAATAATAATATGCATTCGTTTGCGCCACTTCCGGTTGCTAAACGATAGCGCCACAGAGCGGCGATGACGTACCAGTGTTGCCTGAAATAGGAATTTATCCGTATTTGTACGGATTTTAACATTGCGGAATTTACTTTAGAAGTTAAACATTATCTACAAAGTAGCAAAAAGTGAGTTTCGTTATCATTCTCGACGACGACCGTTGGGGTGAACGGGTCCTGCACTGGCGGCCATGGACAGGGAAACGGAGATTGGGAGGATAATCCGCCAGGGGGTCTACCGGCGCGGCGGAGCGCGGCGCGCGGCGCGGCGCGGCATTGACTCACTCGCTAACTCACACAAATACTCGCATATTTCAACCAATAGCCGGACCAGATGCCTCAACGAACGTCTTCTGATTGGTTGTGAGTGAGTAACGCCGGTACAGAGGCAGGCAGGTGGGATGACGGCAATACGTACTTCGCAACTATACCTACTTCGGAGGAAATAAAATAGTTCCGTACAAAACCTCCCGGAATGCAGAAAAATGGGAGGCAACTACTACTACTACTAGGTACCTACTAAGAAATAATTCTAGGTAGGTACTAGGTAGGTAAGTAATAATTGTAGTAGGTATGTAATTAGCGGAAATAACACAGTTTTCATCAGTATTTTCATATAAATAGGTTTGATCGAAATATGTTAAATGTGATTAATAAAGGTATGTTTTTTATTTTTTTTATTTTTTATTTTTTTTTTTATTGAAACTGACACGGTTGGCTACATCACCTACAACATCCGTGATGTCAGCCCATAACACCGGGTGAACTTGGTGCCACGTCAGTGCTTCCCTTCGGTCGTGCCGGCTACACTGAACTGGACGGAAAACACAAACTATTTACATAGCCGTTTCGACCGACCTTTCATTCAGTGCGGTGGTACCAACCCGGGCGGGTTAAACCCTACCACCTAGTAATATAAGAAGGGAGTCATATCCCTTATTTTTATAAATTAGCCACTTTTCTACCATTTTTATACGGACTTAGAAGATTTTAAGGGAAAGTACAGATTTCGTGACTCTTCTACATGGCAGCACTGGACGTGGCTGACTGACTGGCTGGCGGCTCTGTGTGAGGAACGGGGTGGGGAGGAGAAAAGACAGACAGCAGCAGCAGACAGACAGACAGAATAGTTTTTTTTTGCGTGTGGTTCGCTGCGGATTTTCTCGTGTAGTGTCGCGGTTCGTGCTCCGTTTTTATTTCCCTGACAGAACTCTTCACATACAGCGTAAGTAGCCGCTAAAGTAATCGCGCAGTGTTTTGAGTGGGAAGTCAGCAAATTGTCAAGTCGCAAGTGCATGGACGTCAGGCTATTTTCCGAGGTGTCGGTGGACGTCACGCGCATGCAACGGCACATTCAACCCTTCCGGGGGGTCTACCGTCGATGTAGCGCCAGCTATATCAGCTAGTTATCTGTTGGAGCGTGAGGAACGTCATTGTAGCTGCCCCATTGATTCGATCTGGCTCTGCGCATCAACCAGCCTTGACTGGTTACTACCGAATCTTATCTGAAAATCGTTCTATTTCAACCCAAAGGTCAAGTTTAGCCGACCTGTCAGCGCGGTACCGCCGAGGCGGGGGATCCCGCGGTAATCCATGACGTCCAGCTGTTAGAACTTGGCTATAATATGTCCTTGCAGTTGTAGGATTATGTAACCGGGTGGCAATAATTTTAGGTTATTGGCTGTGCAGTGAGGTTAAATCGCGCGCGCGCCGGGTGCCGCGGCATGTGACCTCACACACACGCACCCTACAGGCTACTGGATTGATCTTTGTTTTTTTTTTAAACTAACAAGGTTGGCTACATCACCTACAACAACATCCTTGATTTCAGCCCATAACACCTTGGTGAACTAGGCGCCATGTCAGTGCTTCCCTTTGGACGTGCTGGCTACACTGAACTGGACGGAAAACACCTAAAATATTGACATTGCCGCTTTGATTGACCTTTCATTTGGTGCGGTGGTATCAACCCGGGTGGGTTAAACCCTACCATGGGAAGGGACATACAATTTGATGTGGAAGCCAAACCACGGTCAGTCTCCAACGGTCGAACCGTCACCCATCCAATCTCTTACGGCGCCGAGTGTGCTTAACCGATAACATTTAGAAGGGCCCCGAATTTCTAATCGAAGCGAAGAAACCAGATAGGTATGCCTATGGAATGGAACGAAAGACGTCACGTCAGTTCGTTCACTTGTCTGTCTGCCTCGCTGTCTGCTACCTTTGTGGCGAGTTTGGGAGTGGTGTGGCCTCAGAAAAAACTGTTATTTTGTGTGTTATTGACTATTGTACCTATAGCTAGGCTTGCCATACGTCCGGATTTAGTCCGGACTGTCCGGATTTCGCAACCGTGTCCGGACTTTTGTCCGGACTCATTACGTCTGGTGTAATTACGTCTGGATTTTTTTATATTCGCGCGCAGTAATCTATATCTTCCGCCGCTCCAGTGCTGCGCGACTTGAACGCGAATTGTGTTGATTTTGAGTCTTTTAATTATTTTTTTTGCACCTGACTTAGACGAGCTTCACCACCGACAATAGCGGTGATATCAGCCCAACACATTTTGATGAACTGGGTGCCATGTCAGTGCTTCCTCCTTTTTGATCGTTCTGAACTGGTAGGAAAACATTAACTATTTTATTTCATAGCTGCTTCATGCCAACCTTCATTCAGTGCGGTGGTGGTACCCATCCGGAAGGGGGAGGCCCTTGTTTTTTTGAGGATCACTGTGGCGTCCGGACTTGAGTCTGGAAATTATGGCAAGCCTACCTATAGCAGATGTAGTTGAGTTCAGTTGGCGACAAAAGTCACTTTATTATTCACTCAAAAGTTTGTCAACAACATTTTTTTTTTCTATACTGAAATGTTTTTTTTATTTCTTTTTTCTTCTGAACCAGTAAACTTGTTTCACATTCTTTGGTAGGTTATTTTATTGTCTATAAGGTGCAAAAGAGTTTATTGATCTATTATTTTACGAAATATTTGAGTTCATGTCAAGGTGCAAGGAAGGCTGACTTATCAATCTCGCTTGAGGGACCCCCTTAACTGTCTCTCCTTAGTTCCTTAGCTCCACTCATATGCTTATACACATGTAGGGATGACTCCATCTTAGCCATTGTTTGTTGGAGCCAGAATTTAAAAATAATGTTCCATTGTGATGTAACAAGGTTTTCATAAGTAGGTACATGGTAGAAACTGTGCTAGTGGCAACAAAGCCAATCAGATCAAGTAGGGCATATCTTCACCTTTATTTAGAAGTATAAAATGAGCCTTATCGCAATATTGTATTTCAGCGCTCAGAGCTTGTATTTCAATTACACGGAACTGGACGAATGGTTATTACTTATTAACTATAGTTAGACCCACAAATAAATATGATATATTTTGTGGAATGTCAGCTTACGATGCTATATTATATGGTTGCAGTTATGCTAGATCTGTATTGACTGTGAATGAACGAAGGTATCTGTTGCTGGGGAAGGAAGGAACACATTTTCGTCTATGTGTATGTTGATTGTTATTGCTACTGGATGGAATGGATGGAGTATTATAGGCTCACTATAGGTATAATATAATAATATGTATTGGGTGAATGATTGATATGTATGTTTAGATGTTTAGTTAGCGATAATTTTAAAGGTAAGCTACTAGGAATCAGCTTCTATGGACGCCACACCCCTGGTAATTAATGAAATGCCTAATTATTTTAGAACAAAAATTTTTTTTACTTTACTTTACTAGGTGATGTAGCCAAGGTAGGCTTGCCAGATCTGATGTTAGCCTTCCCGGCACATATGTACTAAGTTCAGCCCTTCCTTCACAAATAAGGTGGAAAAATGTAAGACAATATTTTTCTGTTATAATTTTTACGGCGAACTTTTGGAGTGTTTTTTTAATAGCAAAAACTTTAGTAAGCAACACTACACTAAAATGAAAGTAGAATCTTCCTTTACATTAATTATTCATATTTCTTGTGATCCTAATTTGAGTAATTTATCAGCATCTGGACTTCTGTTCGCCGGCATCTTTGCACGACGACGTCAAGTCGTGTGTACAAACATATTTTTCTTCCTGAGACAAATTGCACTCCCCGGGACAAAATGATCCTTTTCCCGGGACACGGGACATTGGAGCCTAGCCCGGGACAATCCCAGAACTCCCGGGCACCTGGCTGGCAAGCCTAAGCCAAGGTCTGGTGCCAAAAAAAAAGTTGATGTGTCTTTGAAGTTGATGGTTTAGTTCACATGGTTCTTACTCAATATCTATTCAGACATCTGCTGCAAGCAATCATGCAGCTGTACTAACTCCCTCTGTTTACACTAAATATTGAACAACGATGGTATTCGTAGCCCCCTTAAATATTTGAATGCCCGTGGGCGCCGTCGGACTACACCTCTGCGTTAGTCTGGCGCGCGTCATATGTCGAGCTTACCATAAAAAAAAAAAAAAGAGTAATATTTAAAGTAATAAATAACAAAAATCCTACTTCATAATATGTAAACATGTCTAATGTCCTTCAACTAGCAGCCAAACTAAAATAATAGAGTTTCTTTGTAAGTGCACAGGTATGTAGTAGTCCAGGGGTCGCCAACATGTGCGCCGCGACGCCCAGGCCCAGGGTGCAGCAAGAATCCTGTCACTAGTCTCACATAACTCTATGGGTGTATAATTTAAAATATGCAGGCAGTATGAGACACCACAACCTTCTATCCTTCATTTGCTAGAGTTTATTTGGCGATTTTCACACTTAGAGCTCTTTGTGCCCTTTTAGCTTTATGATCTTTTTAGGGTTTTGTACGGGACCCAATTACTAAGCCTACGCCGTCTGTCCATATGTCCTATCTTTAAAGGTCTTTGAACCTATTAAGGTAGCTGGTTGCAAATTTCACAAAATATGTGTTATTATAGCGGATATCCCAACAAATAATACAAAGAAATTAAAAGTACAAAATTAATGTGTCAATACATATAAGGAACATGATTTTTCTTTTCAAAGTTTTTTAGTTTTGCTCTATCCTAAAAACGGTAGAACATGCAAGCGTCAAACTTGGTGTGATTATAGTGCAAACTCTAAAGCATAATAACAAATAATAAAAAGCAATTATGCGGTGGTACGGAACGCTCGGTGCGCGAGTCTGACTCGCACTTGGCCGGTTTGTTTATATACTCTTATATACATGTAATATGTTCTTAGAAATAAATATAACTAAATAAAAATATGTTTTGTGCCTCGTAGGGATGTGCAAAGAAATTAAAACATGTTGAGGGTGTCGCAGAATAAAAAAGGTTGGGAACCCCCTGCACTAGCCTAAGATATTTGGTCGAGTTTGGACTAGTGCCATGTCTTAGTAGTTTCAATTCAGGGCTTTACGCTTCACTCCAACCAAACAAAATAAACATGCAACATTAAACATTGATTGATTGGTTCAGATTTGGCATAAAACCTTAGGTCCCTTCCCTTGTCTTACTAGGTGGTAGGGTTTAACCCGCCCAAATTGATGCACTGAATGAAAAGTCGGTCGAAGCGTATTGGAAAACAAAGTTTAGTGTTTTCGTAACTTATCAATATCAATACTAATAATAAATCTGTAAGGGATAGTCATGGAGTAAGTTACTTTGTTTCATGAGATATTGCTTTATAGACTCTATTTTATGATACTAAAACTAAATTGACGATTTTTAGTAATCTTTTCTGTATGTATGTTCCTTCACAACTCTTAAACCGATCATCCAAATTCGAGTAAACGTTGTACAAGCATTTACCTATGTCGGACACAGGATAGGCTAAATAAAATTCAGTTCTGGTTACGCTAAGATGTGGCTTTCATAGAGTGCAGACACCCCGGTCATCTTGTGACCTTGATGGAGGACATAAACCGGCTGGGGTAGCTGGACATCGAGGTGTTTTGCGCAAAGGTCCCCAAGACCAAGAGGGACTACATAGTTTGCTGGCCTAGAGCCACCCCCAAAATAGTCTTGTCCTTGCTCGTTCACGGTACTGATTTGCTCTTTGTAGTTCAGTGAACGCGGTGAACTAGTTCGGTCTCGTCGTTCAGCTGCTCCCTTGCTCAGTTAGCACAGGCTCACTAAAGTAGGTAGTGCGCTCCCGCCACCGACCGACCGACCGCGCCTTCGCTCGCTCTCACCTGTGCTCGGTCGGTCGACCGACCGACAGACCTGAGAGCGGGTGAGATGTTTTGCTCAGTTGTTCTGTTGAGCTTGCTCGTTCGTTCACTTCAGTGAGGTATATTGGTTCGGTCGGTCGGTCGATCTTATCCCTGGTCGACAATATTATCCCCAAAACAAAACGACATCAACATGTGTGTGTGTGTGTGCAGAGCGATGGCTCCCCCCGCGTACGGCGACCTGGGCAAGAAGGCGCGAGATGTGTTCGGCGTCGGCTACCACTTCGGCCTCGTCAAGCTCGACCTCAAGACCAAGAGCGAGTCCGGCGTCGAGTTCGCCAGCGGCCTCACCTCCAACCAGGAGAGCGGCAAGGTACCGACCTCACACCACCTTCACACCTCTATACTCCGTCCGTCCGCCGGTCCACGGCAACGTGAAGCTCTTCTAGCTACTTTACAGTTTTTCCTTTCGGATGGAAAGTAAAAAACTGGAAAGAAAAAGAAGTGAATTTTTTTTATAATAACATATTCAAGAGAACACATCTGGAGTTTAGAACCTGTATAAAACCCGGAATACGTATGAGGCGCTGATTTGCGTGAGCGTGCTCGCTCGCTGAGGAGGTTCGTTGTCAGTTTATTGACCATCCTCAAACGTCACTCATGCTTGCGCTCTAGTATGAACACTGTAGGATAATATTACCAAGTCACAATTACAAATACCAATTGACTCGCTGCAGTGGGAACTGAGCGGCTCATTAGTGCAAAACTTTCTGCTCATTTGTGCAAAACTTTCTGCTCATTTGTGTAAAACTTTCTACCCATTTGTGCAAAACTTTCTGCTCATTCGTGCAAAACTTTCTGCTCATTCGTGCAAAACGTTCTGCTCATTCGTGCAAAACGTTCTGCTCATTGGTGCAAAACTTTATGCTCATTAGTGCTAAACTTTATTTTGTCATTGTTTGTTATGTCATTGTTGTTATATATAGTTTCTATTCGGAATGTAAGAAATGGAAACGAATTCAAGAGCAAAATGTTTTTGCCTATGAATAATAATTAACAATAAACGAAAAACAACAAGATAGTGAATGTGTTGTGCGCTGCTCTGCTACGCAGGTGTTCGGCAGCCTACAGTCCAAGTACAAGGTGAAGGACTACGGGCTGACGTTCACGGAGAAGTGGACGACGGACAACACGCTCGCGACCGACATCACCGTGCAGGACCAGCTCGTGCAGGGACTCAAGCTCAGCCTCGACGCGTCCTTCGCACCCCAGACCGGGTCAGCCAGCGCACTCTTCACTATTCATATCCCATCCTCATCCAGGACGTATGGATGGGATGTCGTCGTCTCACCGGCGGGCGGGTGGTCTTCCCATATTGACACCACCTGTCCACAGCGGCCAGTTACACCTTTTTTACTCCTGTTACAACTGGTGTCAAGTTCATAGTCTAAGACCTGCCTGAATGCCTGTGTCACTTATCGATTAAAATTTGTGAAATTGTGGTGTTTCTTGGGCAAAAACAATGGACAGTTTCTAGCAGTTGAGGAACGATATTTGCGAAATATTGTGAGTTTTCGAGTCGAGTCGAAATTTTTTCGTGTGTTTGGGACATGCGTCTGATGATATTAAATTGTATTTGATTAGTTTTTTTTTATGTTAGCACTGAGCGTGTAATCGCTTTATAATTTAATTAGATAGATGTTAAGCACTGACATGGCACCTAGTTTGCCAAGGTGTGACGGACTGACATCATGTGTGTAGTGGTGTAACCGTTACCGGTTCCATAAAAAGAAAAAGGCGAAAATGAAGAGAAAAATGTGTACCTGGCCGGGACTAGCAGCTGACAAATGTTTTTCTTTATCTAGCTTTGCATCTATCTAGCTTTGCATCTATCTAATCAAAACATTATTTGATTTGACTGTGTTGCCAGGCCTCATGCACTCTATGTACTTGCGCGCGCTAACTACCTACCGCCCGGTGGACCGCCGGCAGTCTAATTCAGTAAAAATACGACAGCCGCGCGACACATACCCACACGCTCGCCCACGCAATTGCGCGCAGCTGCAAGCAATAATGCACTTTACACTCGATCGTTTAGGTACATTTTCGCACGCAGCGATTGGCGACGTGAAACATTAGGCTATTAAAGCCGAAGGTATGAAACTTTTTCTATGGAGTGATTTATCTGTTACGAAGTAACTATTAAGTAATCTGTGGTGTTGCCTTCTGTATGAAAATAAAAATCTAAACAAAATGTTGAACAGGAGCAAATCGGCCAAGGTGAAGACGGCCATGGTGAACGAGACGGTGGCGGTGAACGTGGACATGGACCTGGATATGGCGGGGCCGCTGGTGAACGCCAGCGCCGTGCTCCACTACCAGGGCTGGCTCGCCGGCTACCACGCCCAGTTCGACAGCCAGAAGACCAAGCTGACCAAGAACAACTTTGCGCTCGGCTACTCCACCGCCGACTTCGAGCTGCACACCAACGTGTAAGTCCTTCAGTTGTCTACTTAAACGCTCTCCCCGCACCCACATATTTCCCCCCCCAAGTACAGTTTCAGGTTTTGTTTTTTTTTTTATGGAAACTGACACGGTTGGCTACATCACCTACAACGTCCGTGATGTCAGCCCATAACACCGGGTGAACTAGGTGCCATGTCAGTGCTTCCCCCTTTGATCGTGCCGGCTACACTGAACTGGTCGGAAAACACAAACTATTTACATAGCCGTTTAGACCGACGTTTCATTCAGTGCGGTGGTACCAACCCGGGCGGGTTAAACCCTACCACCAAGTAAGATTAGGAGGGAAGGGACCTACAGTTTTACGAGGCCCTTCAAGAGAGGCTTCAGTAGACACCTGTCAGGCCAGCATGGCAAACTCCGCGTGCGACCGAATGTCCATGGGGGTCGTTAGACACCTTATGGGTGACTCGGCGCCACATGTCGCGATTTCTATAAAAAACGCATATTTCAATTTGTCACTTTGGATTGCCGGTTATACTGGGTCCACTTGGTAAGGGGCAAGGGAAGGGACCTACTAGGGGAAAAACTCATTGGTGCACGTTGTCAGATTCAACAGTGGACCTTGATTGACTGGAAGAAATCTCTGTAAGGGGCAAGTCCGCATTTGCACCTCATGTTAACTATTTCTGCTTGTTTCTGTAACATGTTTTTTTTTTATTTATGAAGTTGTTGTTGTTGTTGTTGTTTTGGTTTGGGGTTGGCTCTAGGCCTGCAAACTAATCCCGCTTGGTTGGGGACCTTCGTGCAAAACCCCGCAGTCTCCAGCTACCCCAGCCAGCCTATTTCTTCCATGAAAGCCACAAGTCGACCGGGGTGTCTGCAGGCCGCTTATCCCTTAGTCGCCTTTTACGACATGCACGGGGAGAGATGCAGTGGGACTATTCTTATTAAGTACCGACCCCACACAGTACTATACAGTACTATTTATGAAGTATTAAAATCTAATTTAAAAACCCGTATATATGACCAGTGTGTCCTCCCGGTTATGATGTACGGGTGTGAAACGTGGACGCTGACGGTCGCTGTTGTCCAAAGGTTGAAAGTTGCCCAGCGAGCAATGGAGCGAGCCATGCTGGGAATATCGCTACGTGATATGGTGCGTAACGAGGCAATCCGCCGACGCACCTAATTAGTCGATATTGGATACCGGGTGGCTAAGCTCAAGTGGCAATGGGCTGGGCACGTCAGCCGAAGAGACGACGACCGTTGGAGTAACCGTGTCCTACACTGGCGGCCGTGGACAGGAAATCGGAGTGTGGGAAGACCACCCGCCAGGTGGGACGACGACATCAAGTACGTCGGCGGAAAGCAGTGGTTCCGTACCGCTGAAGGCCGGGAGGACTGGAGGAAAATTGGAGAGGCGTATGTCCAGCAGTGGACGTTTACACGCTGACTGACTGACTGACTGACTGATATCTATCTACCTTGAGGTGATTAGTCGTGAACGTGAAGTTCGCTCGACGATGTTCTGATGACAATAAAGGATGCGCTATTTTCTATATGCAGTAACAACGGGAAGGAGTTTGAAGGCTCCATCTTCCAGAAGGTGTCGGAGAAGCTTGAGTGCGGCGTGTCGCTCAACTGGTCCTCGGTCATGGCGGACACGCGCTTCGGCGTCGGCGCCAAGTACGCACTCGACAGCGAGGCCTCCATCCGCGCCAAGGTCAACAACGCCTCACAGATCGGCCTCGGCTACCAGCAGAAACTGCGCCCCGGTGCGTACAGACATCACCCCCTTTATGTAACCAGACAGGATTGGCACGGTGCTTCCACCGAGTCATGCAGCGGGTGGATCTTTGTGCCTTACTTGCTGCTTGATCGATTGAATCTTGTTCGAATAATTTGCGAGACGCGGTGGTCGGTGCTGTGCTGTAATTTGCCAGAGTTCTTGCAGCACAACAGCGATTGCTCTGCTTACCCCGATTGTCGGGATTCAGCGTGTTTGATATTTATTATTATTACAAGGTTGGCTACATCACCACCTGGTGGCCACCTGCGCTACCAGCCCCTGAACACTGCACTCCTGCCGGAACTAGCTGCCATGGCAGTGTTTTTTGTTTGTGTTGGCTATACTAATAATTCATTTATTTTGACGCTACTAATAATACAGATCATTTAGTGCAGGTGTTCCCAACCTTTTTTGACTAAACTCCATCAACATGTTTATTTTTTTCACCTCCTCTGAGTTATGTACACGGTGTTGCAACCCCAACCGTAAAACCCGAAATAGGGTGATTCTGTACGTGAAATAGAGCAACTTTTGTTCTAATTTGAAGAAAAAAAAAATTTTTTTTCTCCATACATTTTGAGAACAGATATTTATATAAGGTCTTTCAAAATTAGTTCAGAGTACGCTAAGGGGGGGTTGTGTATCGGAAATAGATCACTTTTGAAGAACAAAGAATTTTTTTTTTACAAAAAAATTTTTTTTGTAAAATGTAAGAAAAAAATTTTTAGTAATCGTTTCAGTTTCATGCCAGGAACAAAAAAGTCTTCCAACACATAGGTCTCTTTCTTTCAGAAATTGTGAAAAACCACAATTTTAGTTTTATTAGTATGGAATAGAAAGAATTTGATTTTTTTTACCAACTTACACATGTTACATCATAGACTTTTTTGTTACTGTTATGAAACTGAATCGATTAGGCTCTAAAAATCAACCAAGATTTTTTTTGTTTAAATACATAAAAAAATATTTTACATAAAAAAAAAGCCCAAGGTCCAAAAAAATTTATATAGGTTTTACTCCCTATATGATACAGAACCCCCCCTTAGCGTACTCTGAACTAATTTTGAAAGACCTTATATACAGTGGTGGCCATATAATTAAGAACGATTATTTTAAGAACAGATTTTTTTCAAACAAAGTTGCCTAACATATTGGATAAATTTTCTTTAATTTTTTGTGGTATGGCAAAATACTTACATACTATTTGTGCATTCATTATACACAAGCAATTAAAAAAAAACTATGAAATTGTATATACAATACAATTTTAATTTAGAACACTTTGTGCTATGTCACTTTTTGTATAATGTTGGCGCCATTTGTTGCTGTAAGAATACTAAAACGTGTTTATTTCATTTAAAACGATGGGAAAAAATAAAAGTTGTGATCAACCTTTAAGAGAAGTTATAATAAGACTTCGCGAGAACAACTGGTCGTATAAAAAGATAGCAGACCATCTGCAATGTTCAAAAACCATGGTTTTCCACGCTGTGAAGTATTTCAATATGTATCAAACTACTTCAAATATACCGCGCGCGCCTAAACAGAGGAAGACATCTCGTCGAGAAGATAGAAAAATCGTTCGCTTGGCTAAAAAAATTCCGTTGAAAGGGTCCAATGAAATAAAAAAAGATGTTTTTGGCGAAAACAACCCCTCAGCAATCTCGGCACGCACTATCCGAAGGCGTTTAGTAGAAGAGAAGTTATTCCGAAGGATAGCACGGAAACTACCCATGTTGACATTGCGCCATAGGCAAGTCCGTATCGCATTTGCAAGAAGATATGAAAATTGGACAGTTAGACAGTGGAAAAATGTTCTTTTTTCTCATGAAACTAAAATAAACAGGGTGTGCTCTGATGGAAGACAATACGTAAGACGCCCTGCGAATAAAGCATTCGACCCCAAGTTCACAAGAGTTACATTAAAGCATGGCGGTGGAAACGTGAAAATTTGGGGGTACTTTTCTGGTCATGGAGTCGGGCCTGCTAGGCTCATAGAAGGCAACATGGATCAGTATCAATACAAAGATATACTGGAGGAAACAATGTTACCCTATGCTGAAGATGTACTTCCGGTCATTTGGACATTCCAGCACGACAACGACCCAAAGCATACTGCACGGTCGGTGAAGGAATTCCTCGACTCACAAACTCTTTCTGTCTTAGATTGGCCAGCTAACAGCCCGGATTTAAATCCTATAGAACATCTTTGGTACGAAGTCAAGAAAAAGGTATCAAATAGACAATGTGGCAATTTAAGAGAACTGTAAGACGTTTTTTTGGAAGAATGGAACGCTCTTTCTCTTGAAAAATGTCAAAAATTGATAGACTCAATGCCTCGCCGGTGTAAGGCTGTAATTAAGAGCCGTGGACATGTCACTAAGTATTAAGTTAGATCAAGGAAGTAGTATCTTCTCTTCTACAATGTAAATGATCTTACTTTAATATAAATTTATTGACTTCAAGTTCAACCTGATAAAATTTTTGAACAGTTTACTTATCGTTCTTAATTATTTTTCCACCTCATTTATACGTAAATTTCTTAGAGTTCAAAATAAATGTGCTTTATTAAAAAATCCCACGTTTGATTTTATATCTGCATTCATAATTCAGTTTGCTTTATCCACATACCCATTTCATAGAACAACAAATTACTTCTGAGAAGAAACACAAAAAATTACGACATGCTTTATTAAAAATTTCCTCTAACTAAATATCATTCTTAATTATATGGCCACCACTGTATGTATGAAAAAAAATATTTTTTTCGCCTCAGAAGTTGTTAAGTTTCACATATAGAATAACCCCCTTATGTCAGTTAAAAATATTACGGGGGCAACTGCAACACATATAGTAATTTCTAAGATCATTTTATATTCCAAAAATTATCTATATGGCAAAGGAAAGACAGACAGCGCGTCACACTGTCCACGGATTTTAAGCTTCACCGCGAGTTATGTGCGACTAATGAAAAAAAAAACAATATTTTTACCACGACCGTGATTCGCCTGGTGTGGGAACCCCTGAGTTAATGTATTATTCTGTTTTTAATTCTTATGTACTTTTGTGTGTTATGTTAAAAAAAATGGTAGCCTCTTGCCAGGTCAAGCAAAGTTAACACTGTGGTTCCCACACACCCCCGTAGTTTCTGTTAGACTCACCGTTCTCCGCAAACATTTTTATTCTATTTTTTTTCTCTGCTTGTTCCATCGGTCAGTAGCTTCATTTCCTATGTCAGATTTGTTGTATGCATTATTATTTTTGGTAGCTGCTCTCCATCAACTGCAGCTTGACTCAACTATTAATTGTGCAGCGGGATTACAGCTGCTCGGCCGGTACACATTGCCGCTTCAGTCGCGACACAACATTCTGTTCTGTCCAATAAGCCCGCAGGCTGGGTATTCACGTGTCTCTGGCGCCAGATATCGTACTTTATTGACCGCTTCTGGATTTGCTCCTTCCTCCTCCTTATGCTAAAAGCCCCCATGCATGGTTCTCCTGGAGTGAGGAGATCCACCAGTACTTAGAAGTGTCAACTATGAAGGAGAAAATCCAGAAGCGGTCAATAGCTTCTGGATTTGCTCCTTCATGGTTGAAACTCTTCTAAGTACTGGCGTACTGAATGTAAGATAGCCGCTTAGCAGCCTCGGTTGTGTTCTCCTCTAGTCTAGTATAGCCAACAATCCAGGGAAGACTCCGGTATGGGACCTACCTTCTAGGTGATATTGGCTGGTCGGAGCAAGTGCTGTGGCCCCTCCGACTCAGCCACTTATACCGGATTACATAAAAAAAATAAAAAATCGCAAGACTGTTCTGAATGCATTGAAGTATCCGCATAAATGTGAAAAAAAAAATCAGTTAAATGCGGGTTGCTGTGCGAATATGGGTTCAACGTATCAACAATGTGGCACGACAGATAACATATCTCTACGATTGACGAACGTCTGCACACCTCCCGTGCTTACAACTTTATTACTGAGATAACACGGTGAGAAGGAACGCACAGAAATAGTCATGTGACCTATCCGCGGCAGTTATAAATAACCCATCGGGCTAATGTAATGTAGAACCACAAGTATAGTGCATACTCACACTCTTGAGTTATTTCGGCCATTTTTGAAGTCTTTAGGCGCGTTATGAGCATGGGGAGTAAACTGAGAAAAAACGTCACGCCGTCATCATGGACATTGTCACCGGCCCACTGCACACAAATAATGCCCGATAGATAAGCGGAGAGGGGGGGGGGGGGGGGGTAACGCGTGTAGGTTTTTTTAACAACTATGTGCCGGTTATGTATGAGCTAGTATAAACTGTGTAGGTTGACTCAAATTTGAGCCCACTGGATTGACACCACCATACTGGATGTAAGATGCCACATTGCAGCCTCGCGTGTGTTCCTCTCTAGTCCGGTGTATATAGTTACTGAAGTACGGAAAAGGGAAGCCTCCGGTGTTGCACACTCTCGGTGGTGACATTATATATAATAACCCTACGACGTACCAAGTCTACAGTCAATGTACGAAAGGAGCACTGAAGAACGTCTTCGCGGTCACTCATTAAAACTAAAATGGCCCACACATAGAACCAACCCCAGGAAGCATTTTCTGACGCACCGGGTCGTAAGGGCCTGGAACAAATTATCTGAGGACACCGTCAGCGTCCCCTCGGTTAATTCTTTAAAAAACCAATTAGACAAAAAAAAACACAAAACCAAAAACACACAAACAAAAATACTTAAAAACAATACAAGTGCACTCATAAATTAAAAAACAGAATACACGCACCAGCTGTCAGCTGTCAGTGTTTAAAATAAATAAATAAATAAAATATTGACTTGTCAGAGCATGTATGTTGTTTATTGAGCATTCTTACAGTACTTTTACTACTCTCGAACTTGTCACAATTTTGTTTTTAGGGTTTCGTAGCCATACAGAAGCCTGCACTTTCTGTTCGTCCTAAAAGGCCTGCTGCTGGTTGAAATTTTCACAGAATATGTTTTATGGCGATATCTTAACAAATTATACAAAAAGTAAAAAATTCCCAATCGCAATACAGGAAAATATTTTTTGTTTTGCTCTATCGTAAAAACGGTAATACAAGGTGGGCCAAAAGTAATCACCTGATGTTCTTTGGCTGTAATTTTTTTTTTTAAAGGAAAACATTGGTTCTACTTATGGATTATGTTTATTAAATGAATTAGAATATTTTTCATTAAATCGAGAAAATGATATCGGTCAAGTGTCTGCCGTCAGAATTAATGACCATACGGGCTCGTTTTATGGCATTTTTCATCACTTGTGTCAGAACTTCCGGCGATAGGTTCTTTAAGTGCTTCAAGAGTCCGAGGATTGTTTACATAAACCTGGGACTTTAAGTAACCCCACAAAAAATAGTCTGGAGCGGTCAAATCGGGTGATCTGGCCGAAGTCGGAAATCTTCGACGAAATTCACGCTGCGTCAATACCACAGACGAATTATTGCGCAAAAAATTGGATTCAATTATTCCGCGTTCTTGAGGAGAATAGCGTTCCATGGCTTATTGACGTGTATTCTGCATCTGTTTACTTCACAAATGTCAAAACAGAATTTACATTTGCCGCCATTTTGAAAAGTTATAGCGTCGTCCAATAGGGTGATTACTTTTGGCCCACTTGTACATACAAGCATCAAAATTTTAATTATGAGTGATACAGAAAACCTCGGTACGCGAGTCCGACTCGACCTTGGCCGGTTTATTATATCCGGTTCAATTACACTCACGAAGTAGGGCCGGCCAGAAACTTCTGTACAACTGTTTTTTTGTACATACTTGTACAAAAAAAAACCCAAAATAGTATTTCCGTTGTCTCTGCCTACCCCACCGGGAAACAGGCGTGACACTATGTATGTATGTAAGTATTTTATCTTTGCCCCTTGCAGTTATTTAAAAAAAAAATTGAGAGCAAGAAACAATTTTGCTGCTGAGAATTCTGTTGCTCTGTTACCTCAGACTCGACTCAACCACCCATTTACGGGTGTACTAGAGTAGAAAGCATCAAGAGTGTTCTGTATGGAAACACAATTCGCCCAAATCCCAAACAATATTACAGCAATTACTTACAGTGCTTCTACATCTAGTCTAGCCGTTATATCTATGATCTGTGCTCTGCTGTTGTCATTGTGTGACGCGTGGTGTTGCTTATTGCAGGAATCACCCTCACGCTGTCTGCGCTCATCGACGGCCAGAACTTCAACGCGGGCGGACACAAGCTGGGCCTGGCCCTCGAGCTGGAGCCCTAGGCCTCCCGCCTGAGCTACACGATCATCGTATATGTAGATAAACTCTTATCATAGTCCGCTCCATCGGTACAGTATTAAGTGTCATCTGCTCTCCGTCGCGCCCAACCCTCGTTGCTTCTCATGTCCGTTTCTACTTTGATTCTTATCAAACTAAGCATTGAAAGTGTGTAGGGTCTAAGTGCCAAAATGTTGAACAAAAAAAGTACACGGCCCATAGACCGGTCCAGACTTCAATAAGTGTGTGTGTTTGACATATTCAGCGAATTTAGAAACTTATACTCTATATCATTAGGCTTGGCACATAGGCCTTATTGAAGTAAAAATATAGTTTTTTTTGGCATTCACACATTTATACACTTTCAACCATTAGTAAATGGGCGGCATCTGTCCCGAGTAGTTGAAATAGCCCTGAAACCTCCGCTTCAGCGGCATCCTCAACTCCCACACTCTGCAGCTCTGCGCCGCTAACATCCGCGTCTGTTGAGCTGCAACCCTGTCGCATCGCATCGCTGAGTTGTGCTTGCAATAGATATCATTGTATCGTACCATTTACCGTTGTCGATAGAATGGTGTCTGCAATAACTGACCTCCCTCGAGCCGCACCACAGTTCCGACAGACATTGCGTCTCGCTCGTGCATGCACGCTCGGCCGGCCGGCCGGCCGTGCAGAACGCACAGCTGTCGAATGTTGACTATCCAGGGAATTAGGAGAATATTGTAAAATGTTTACTTGTAAATATGCACCAAGCGGTGTCGTCTCAACTATTGTATTGAAATAAAGGAGGATTGCCTGTCTGAATCAACGTTGACTGTCGTTTCATTCACTCCTCGTCTTATTGTCCAGCTGTAGGGCAGCATACTCACACTGAGCCCGACCAAATCAGTATGTAGTCCATATAACACATTTCTTTATGTTCAACTAGTTAACCCCTATAAATACTTTTAGTCTACCATGTATATTCATCGTCGTCGGCTGTCGTTCAGTGACCGCGAATTTCAACCATGGTAAGCCAAATACCAACCATAATAGTTAACCCCTTTCACCATAGAATTTACTCAATTTTGTGCATTCCCCAAACTGAGTATACTTACACATAATGAGACTGAATTCTCATGATGGCAGTCAACGCATGAGTTTATAGACAACTACACTGACATGCCTCTACTGGTTTATCTAGCAGAATAAACTACACATAAATATCACAATGGTTTATTAACAAACTTACATCTACAAGTAGAGATCTATTAGAACACGTCGGCACTCGCTCCGGTCGGCTGGCAAGTGCCTCCCTCCCTCGCACAAACTCTACAGACTTAACTTATTGTTCAGTTCTATTAATCATTACTGCTCAATTAGCAAACCTTACAAGTGGAAGCCAAGAGAAACGCAATCATTAGCAATTATGAAAATATGCCATTTCAATTTATATCTGTCACCGTTTTATATAGAAACTGGCACGGCGGCTGTGCCCCGGAGTCCACCACATTCGAAAATTGCTTTCTATTTTTAACCGACTTCCAAAAAAGGAGGAGGTTCTCAATTCGTCTGTATGTTTTATTTTTTTTTTATTTTTTTGTATGTTTGTAACACGATTTCTCCGTCAATTGAGGGCCGATTTAGAAAATTCTTTTTTTGTTAGTTAGGTCATACTTCCGAGGTGGTCCCATTTCAATTTTATCGAAATTGGTTCAGTGGTTTTCGAAAAATCAGCATAATACTATGGTGTGTGGTTACCTTCAGCAAAACTTGTGATGTGGTCGTTTTCGGCAATTTTCAGTTTGATAAATTAGTATGGTGTGTGGTTACCTTCAGCAAAACTTTTGTGATGTGGACTTATTCAGCAATTTGCAGTCTGACACATATGGCGAATAATTCTGTACCACTTCAATCTATTTCGATTATTCGATTTCGATTATTCTTTTTTATGTAATATTACTAATAATATTACTAAAAAGAATGAAATAAAAACTGTTTTAAAAAATATTAAACCGATTTCCAAAAAACAAAAAAAAAAAGAACTAAAAAGTATTAAATACCTAATATTTTGAAATTTTCTCTGTCCTGTTGAAATACATGAATCGATATACTAGTGATACATATTCGGACCCTTGTTTCATGAATATTCTAAATTTGAAATCTTTTATCTTTTCCGACCGGCCAGGTGCGCTTAATTTATTATGGTACGAGCAAAGAGTTTGTATTACGTCGGCGACGTAATTCAAACTCTTTGGGTACGAGTACCATCGAGCTGGTCTGATGATGGAGACAGAAGGTGGCCATAGGAACTCCTAAACTACACATGATAAACCCATCGTGTTTGGGCTCGTTGCATTTGTCTTCACGAGCAATTTACTTTAGACCTAAGAGATTCTCAATTCGACGGTATGTTTTCTTTTTTTGGATGTTTGTTACGCGATTACTCCGTCAATTGTGGGCCGATTTTGAAAATTCTTTTTTTTTTTTATTTGAAAGGGGATAACCCTGAGGTTGTTGAAGTGAAAACTTCTTTAGCGGCGCTTGGCACTTTTTTAGGTGGGTAAAAAATGTATAATTCGCGACATCGCGTCAGCGTCATTTTTAAAATGAAACCTTAAGTCATTGCATTAAGGGTTAAGTTAGAGTGGCACGGGATCTGCCGGCACTCCCGGAGTGCAACTGTTCAGTAGGGTTCGGTAACACGTTTATGTCTGTCCATTCTACTAAGTTCTGCAAAATGAATGTAGGGTTCCGTAACAAATGCATGTCTGTCTTTTCTACTAAATTTAACATTTATTTCAAAATGAATGTAGGGTTCCGTAACAAATGCATGTCTATCCGTTCTACTAAATTTTACAATTTTCAACCAAGGTCCTCCGACGGTTATTTTATAATAAAAGTAGGGTTCCGTAACACGTTTATGTCTGTCCATTCTACTAAGTTCTGCAACATCACCTACAACGTCCGTGATGTCAGCCCATAACACCGGGTAAACTAAGTGCCATGTCAGTGCTTCCCCCTTTGATCGTGCTGACTACACTGAACTGGTCGGAAAACACAAACTATTTACATAGCCGTTTCGACCGACGTTTAATTCAGTGCGGTGGTACCAACCCGGGCAGGTTAAAGCCTACCACCAAGTAAGATTAGGAGGGAAGGGACTTACAGTTTTACGAGGAATCCGAACCTCGGTCAGCCTCCAACGGTCAGCGGTCACCCATCCAAGTACTGACCGCACCCAGCGTTGCTTAACATTCAATAGCGACAGTTGACTGTCTGCACCACTGAGCTATCGAAGCTGACGTGGTCCTATTTTAATTGGGTCAAGATCGGATTGGAAAGCGAGGCGGAATCGCGAGGCCGAAGGCCGAGCGATTCCGCCGAGTACATTAATAGCAAAAAATTACTAAAAAAAACTGTGAAATAAAAAAAAAGTTTTAAAAAACATAAAACCGACTTCCTAAAAAAAGTAAAACTAAAAAACTATTTAAAATAAAAATATAAAAACCGCCTTCAAAAATATATGAAATAAAAACCTAAAAAAAAAGAACCCTAGAGTTGAAGGCGGTGCTAAAGCAAGCAAAAATGATGCATGAAAGAAAACATGAGTGGATGATAATATCCTTTGTGATTTGTGTAGCCTTTTTAGCACCGCCTTCAACTCTAGGGTTCTTTTTTTTTTTAGGTTTTTATTTCATATATTTTTGAAGGCGGTTTTTATATTTTTATTTTAAATAGTTTTTTAGTTTTACTTTTTTTAGGAAGTCGGTTTTATGTTTTTTAAAACTTTTTTTTTTTATAATAGACTTTGGCTTGAGAGCACACTGTACGCTTGCTATTCCAACGACGATGGTGACGGGTGTTCTTAATTATTAAAAAAATAAAAAAAACATATAAAATCTTCATAACTTTGACTTTTTTTTATAATAAATAACTGAAGTGAGGAAACACAGCCTCGATAGCGGAATGTCAGCCTCGATAGCTCAGTGGTGCAGACAGTCAACTGTCGCTATTGAATGTTAAGCAACGCTGAGTGCGGTCAGTACTTGGATGGGTGACCGCTGACCGTTGGAGGCTGACCGAGGTTCGGATTCCTCGTAAAACTGTAGGTCACTTCCCTCTTAATCTTACTTGGTGGTAGGGTTTAACCCGCCTGGTTTGGTACCACCGCACTGAATGAAACGTCGGTCTAAACGGCTATGTAAATAGTTTGTGTTTTCCGACCAGTTCAGTGTAGCCGGCACGATCAAAGGGCTTCCCCCTAAAACTAGGTGCCATGTCCCCACTGACATGGCACCTAGTTCACCCGGTGTTATGGGCTGACATCACGGACGTTGTAGGTGATGTAGCCAACCGTGTCAGTTTCCATAAAAAAAAAACACAATTAGCTGGAATAGCAGGCGTGCAGTGTGCTCGTAATGACAGCAACGAGACCTGTGTTCAAATTGAGCTATTTGATTGAATCCCTGTGCCCGACCTTGAACAGTAGCCATTTTAATACAACAGTACAAGTGTAATCTCCGTGCGGACCGGCTGCACGCGACACGAGCACCGTCGCGTCTCACTGAATCATTTCCTCCTCCATCACCTTCGCCATCCAGTCTGGCTCCAGTATCGCGATCTTCTCTATCAGGCTGTTCACCTGCACACAAGTTGTACGTACTTCATTGTTTTTGAATCCTATTTTAAACAATAAAAATTTTAAACATAACCATGAACAAATTATACAGTTAAAATAGTGGAACTAAAACACTAATTTAAGAAATGCTCTTATCAAAGATTTAAAGACGGAACGATTAAATTTATTTATTGCTATCCACAGGGCGTTAGGTGATCCCCTCACGGAAAAATGCAAAATACTCACTACATTTTTTCAAGCATCTCTAGCCCTCATAGGCTAGAGATTGTTTAGTAGTTACGATGGGGCTGGCATAGTCGACAGGAGGCTAAAGCCCTATTTTTATATTAATTTGTCTCCTCCCGAAACAGGCAAAATTTATTAGAGCATACAGCCATTTCTGTTGTAGCTTTTAACGTCTGTTGTATAAATTCTCGCTCCGCGAGAACCACAAAAGTATATATTTTTAATTACAACGACGACGCGACATACTTCCGCTGTCCGCCATCTTTATTACTTAACTAAAGCCCTATTTCATAAAGTAGAAAAAAAAAGCCATTTCGCTTCATATTGAGTTACCCACAATCTACAAGATGCCGTGTCACTGAGACAACAGTATGCAGATACAAATGTGATCAACACGCACCTGGTAACAGAGGCTCTGGATCTGCTTGTCCCACTGCGGCAGGATGTCGCGAGCTGCAACAATACTACAACATAAAGCCGCGTCTCCTGCCAATGTTTTTTTTTTCGAATACACAGAAACATCGAAACATTGGGGCGTGGCCATCCACATTTGTATGTAAACCATAGAGAAATAATGATTTTGTTTCGAAAAAACATGCGCAGGAGACGCGGTTTAACATGAGCATCTTACATTACTATCTTACTATCTGGCTATAGATCGAACCGCGAATGGTTCGCAGTAAATGCATAAAGGTAACTTTAAAAACTGTTTAGAACAAATTTAAATTTGTTGTTGACACACTATTACCCGTCACCGGAGGCGAAAGGACAAATTTTCAGCCAATTACATAGAGCCGACTGGGTCGGTACCACTGCACTGACAAAAGATGGCCGCACAGAAGGCTCAGCTGTGTTCTCCTATAGTCTAGTAATAGCCTGAGGAAAGGCTCCCTTTGACTGAGGTGCGATACCGGATGAGATACAGTAGAGCCCGTGTATGTCGTAAAAGGCGACTAAGGGATATGACTCCCTTCTTATATTACTATGTGGTAGGGTTTAACCCGCCCGGGTCGGTACCACTGCACTGAATGAAAGGTTGGTCGAAACGGCTATGTAAATAGTTTGTGTTTTCCGTCCAGTTCAGCGTAGCCGGCACGACCGAAGGGAAGCACTGATGTGGCACCAAGTTCACCCGGTGTTATGGGCTGGCATCACGGATGTTGTATGTAGGTGATGTAGACAAACAGGTCAGTTTCCATAAAAAAATAAAATAAAAAGGGCGGTGTCGGTACGAACACTCGAAGTGTAGTATGGAGTGTATCTGGTCGATGTGTCCGTGCATTCGCTTCTCGCCGATCATGTGGCTGGCGATGCGCTCCGCCTTCTCTGGCGGGATCTCCAGCAGTGCACCTAGCTCCTCGAACTGTATGTTGTTGTAGAGCTTGCTCGCCGACAGCAGATTGTGCTCGAAAACCGCGCGCTCCAGGATCGTCGAGCCGTCCGCCGTCGTCGCCTGCCAACAACACTCGTCACTTCACTTTTATGCAAATCAAACCTAAACTACACTTTGGCCAAAAAGGGAAACATTTTAGTTTCATCTCATTCTAACGCATGCATGACTGACATTCAAGCTATTAAACTGAGATAAAACTAAACTGTTTGCCCTTTTTTGGCCAATGTGTGTGTAGTGCAGGCTCAGTTCGTGACTGGAAGACTCACTCATATTAGCAAAATTACTTCATATCCATAGTGACTTTGCCATTTAGGATGTTGATAGCTAAGGAATTTGTATAATATAAGGTCTTTCATTAGTAGATAACGATACGCTAAGGGGTGTATGTGTATCAGATACTGATCACGTTCCCATACGAAGTTTCTTACCGGTTCTTCTTCGTGGGTGTAATCGAATCGGATAGAACAAATTGTAACAAATTCGAGTGCAGTCATGCTGTCTAATGAATGCTTAATAAACAATACAACAGGAAGGAAGGTGTGGATCTAAGCTTACGATGGCTTCACCGAACATATCCGGGCCCATCGGCAGTAGAGGAGGGTATTAATCGAGGTCGGGACTAGCGAGTGGCCACTCTAAATTTCCCGCGCATGCTTCACGTTTCGGCTCGCTTCAAGCCCTCGTCAGCTAGTCTGCGTTGACTAGGACGCGGGGAAATACCAGTCCCGCTCTCGACCACCCTCTCTCTACCTATTCATATTCTGTAGGATGCTTCCAGTGACGTTTTCAAAGCTCTCTCCATGTATGAGCTTAGCGTCGATCTTGGCAGCCCTAGATTCTTGAAGAGACTGTAGAGCGACTTTGCTGGTAGTCCACTTGCTCCGACTTCCACAGCAAAGAGATCAGTCTTGAATCCGTTTCTCACAATCCGGTCTACTAAGTTGCAGTACTTGTTAAGTCTGATGTTGTGTTCCGTCGGTATGTTGCTTCCCATGGAACTGAAGAAGGTTTAGTCCAATCTTTGGGCAGCTTTTTGGCTCCAGGTTTCACAAAGTTGACCTTCTGGAAGCCGCCACTGGTTTGCCCTTTTCTTTTGAGGGTGTGGACCTGAGCTTGCGATGTCTACACCCAACATATCCGGGCCCATCGGCAGTAGAGGAGAGTGTTAATCGAGGTCGGGACTGGCGAGTGGCCACTCTAAATTTCCCGCGCATGCTTCACGTTTCGGCTCGCTTCAAGCCCTCGTCAGCTAGTCTGCGTTGACTAGGACGCGGGGAAACCACCAGTCCCGCTCTCGACCTCCCTCTCTCTACCTATCCATATTCTGTAGGATGCTTCCAGTGACGTTTTCGAAGCTCTCTCCATATATGAGCTTAGCGTCGATCTTGGGAGCCCTAGATTCTTGAAGAGACTGTAGAGCGACTTCGCTGGTAGTCCTCTTGCTCCGACTTCCACAGCGAAGAGATCAGTCTTGAATCCGTTTCTCACAATCCGGTCTACTAAGTTGCAGTACTTGTTAAGTTTGATGTTGTGGTCCTTCGGTATGTTACTTTCCCATGGAACTGTAAGTTCAACAAGTACTACATGCTTTGTCGCTTTTGAGAATATGAGTATATCCGGTCTTAATGCTGTGGTACAGATTTCCGAAGGCATTTAGTAATGCTTCTCATGTGTGTCCATCAACAATTCCCAATCCTTTGCTGCTCCCAAAATTGAAGAAGGTTTAGTCCTATCTTTGGGCAGCTTATTGGCTCCAGGTTTCACAAAGTTGACCTTCTGGAAGCCGCTACTGGTTTGCCCTTTCCTGGTCCGTGCAATTGACAGGTTGATGGCCTCTCTGATGATTTGGAGGACTTTATCATGACGGTAGGAATACTGGCCTCGCTCAAGTAGTATTTTGCATCCGCATAACAAATGTTTGGCCGTGCCTACGAACTCCTTACATGACGGGCATAGTCTATTTGTAGATTTCCCCCATCTAACTAGGTTACTCGGGTCGGGGAGAGTAAGCTGGAATGCATTTAAGTAGAACTTAAGCAGCTCAGGGGACCAGTTGTATATTATGGATTTCCACTTCAATGCAGGAGGGATGCAGAAGTCACCCACTGTTAGCCAATCATTCTGCATTTCTAGGTTTAAGGCGTGAAGTTTGAAGCCTTGTTCCATGTCCTCCTGAGCAAAACCTTTCAGTATTTCTTTATCAGACTTTGCTGTTTCTATGCCCAATCCAGATCTATTGGTGCGTGTACCAACTTGGAATGATTTGTAGAAGTCGAGTCTCGATTCCAGTTCATCTGATAGTGATGTGTTGGGTAAGGCTTGAATAGCGCTATCATTGGAGTCTTTGAGTATACATCGTTTGGCTATTCTCGCCTTTTGATAAAATATCGACGGTTTCTTAATGTTCAGTCCAAAGTTATTGTGAGATCTGTATAGCGTTGACGAGTCAGCCGGGTGAGCCAGTCCAAACCATGATTTCAGGAATCTGGTCACATACGAGTCTAATTTAGCCAGGTTTTGCTTTGTGAAGTCGTAGACGAGAAATGGCCATGAAAGTTTTGATGTCAGGTAGTTATCGTAAATCCATGCCTTTTGTGTACCCAGGAGGGGAAGATTGTCAGTTTGGCGGAGGCTCTCTTCGAAAAGTTGGACAATATCATCAGTAGGATGCTCCTTTCCTCTGCTGGTGATCCTTTTGCCCAAGAATTTAAAAGGAGCTTCATCAGCCACGGTTGCGATTGGTTTTCCGGCTACTGTCAGACCTGGATTGCTCGAGGTAAACTTTGAACCTTTCCTGGTTAAGCTCAAACAGTAGCACTTCGCTGGTTTTATCTTCATCCCTTTGGTCCATTCACAATAGTCATCCACCACCTTAAGAAGCGCCTGATTTTGTTTTGGATTGCGGGTTAACAGCGTAATATCATCCGCAAATGCCAGGATGGCCGCCATATATGTGTCTCCATATTTGAACCTGTATCCCCATTTGTTTTCTTTTACGACAAGCGTATCAATTAGAATGTTGATAACAATGTTAAATGTGACAGGAGAGAGGCAGCAACCCTGGAAAAGTCCTATGCCGTAACGAATTTCTGGTGTCTTCTCCGTTTCGCCTTTTACTTGTATTACAAAGGAAAGTTTTTTGTAGTAGGAGGCTATTATATTACAGATCAGAGGTGGCACATTATACCACTCTAGCGCCTTTAATAGTAACTCATGGCGCACCGAACCGAAGGCGTTTTCAAAGTCTAACCACGTGGCAGTTAATTGTCTCTCATTCTTCCTTGCATCTCTAAGACATTCAGTTAGCAAAGAATTATGTTCGAGGCACCCTGCAACTCTTGGGAGAAAACCTTTCTGGTACTTCTTCGGTAAGTAGTCGTTGGTACACATGTGTTTGAGTAGTCTGGCCTGTATAATGGAGAAGAATATTTTCGAAATTGTGTTCGTAAGGGCTATAGGTCTAATATCCTTGGGATCAGTAACTTCTTTCTTTTTTGGTAGATTTTTTTTTACGATATCACTACTCAAAGTTAATACGTGAAGTGCGCGTATTTCACCTGAATAAGCACGTTTTTTATATAGTAAAAAAAAATTGGTATGAAAACGTGATCAGTATCTGATACACATACACCCTAAGAGCCTGTCCAGATGGAGCGATTTACGCGCGAGCGGACTCGCGCGTAGTCACTCGCGCGTTCTCGAGATACTAGAGCTACATACATACCATCCAGATGCTCTCGCGCGTTTCCTTACTCGC
This sequence comes from Nematopogon swammerdamellus, assembly GCA_946902875.1. Lineage (NCBI taxonomy): Eukaryota > Metazoa > Arthropoda > Insecta > Lepidoptera > Adelidae > Nematopogon > Nematopogon swammerdamellus. The sequence continues at coordinate 21,757,695 of OX336349.1, forward strand.
GCGTAAAACGCGTGCAACGCGCCGGACTCTCGACTCGCGCGAGCGACGCCCGAGCGACGCGCGAGTTGAGGTACTCGGGCGCCATTGCTTCGTCCAGTAGTACGCGCGTCTCCGCGGCGAGTGGACATATTTCGTCGACCGCTTTGTCTGCCTTCATGTTCTGTCTGTCCCTTCCATTCGCGCGGAGGTACGCGCGCAAAACGCGAAATCTGGACGCAATAAAAATAGAAGCGCGCGAGTCTGCTCGCGCGTAACTCGCTCCATCTGGACAGGCTCTAGCGTATCGTTACCTACTATTGAAAGACCTTATATACATCACATGGTATACATTTCTTTCATTCCGTGGACGCTCACAACTAGCGGAATAAAAAATGCCACTCGAACGTACTAGTGTGTAATAGTGTGTGAGTGAGAACCTTCTGGTGTGTCTGCATGAGGTTCTCGAGCTCGTGCAGGTCCGAGCGGCGGATGATGCGGTCCAGGTACATCTTCTCCAGGATGGAGTACGCCGGCAGCTGCTGGCACCGCTCGTCCTTGAACAGAGTCGCCAGCATCCGCGACCGCTGCTGGCCTGCATTAACACTTCCATTGTATTACTGATATACTGTATGCCAAAGTGTTGTCCACATCAATGTCAGAATGTACCCCCAGTTGAAAGTGAGGTTATGTAAAGGTGTCAAAAAAAAACACAATAAACTTTTTACTTGTATTATGTAAGTTTCTAATAAAAACTCGCAAGCAGCTGGGTGTTTGTGTCGGTGCACCAGTCTAGCCAATGTGCCAGCCGAGACGCTCTAGTTTCGGAAATAAGAAGGAAGGGAGGGGGGAGATGCTCGATTTACATATCGATGGTTCCGGCAACAAAGGTCGTAAAAGCCATTTCGTTTCCGGCAACAAAGGTCGTAAAAGCCATTTTGACCAAAATGGCTTTTACGACCTTTGTTGCCTGAAACGAAATGGCTTTTACGACCTTTGTTGCCGGAACCATCGATATTATATATTTTTTAATATCTTAGCATACACAAAAAATACATTTTATTTTCTATAACATGCCCTTTTACATTGATATATCACATGATGCACTTGAAACTATATGTGCACCAAATTTCGTCCAGTAAATTTGGAGAAAATAAGCTGTGACAGATGGAGAGACGCGACAGTGATCCTATAAGAGTTCCGTTTTTTTTCTCTTTTGAGGTACGAAATCCTAAAAACAATAGAAATATGTATGACAACGAACCGGCAGATGCGAGAACAGTGCATATGAGAGCGTTGCGCAGGCAGGTCATGCGCTCGTCCTCGTGGATGATGTTGCGGTACGACAGCTCATTGTAGCGCTGCGCCGCCTCGATGAACCTCCTGCCCTTCCACAACAGAGCACAACACGTTCAGGCGGGTACACATATTTACAACACACCGTGCAATGCAACAAGTTCCCATATGTGGACGCTTCGCACAAACTTTTCACGAGTCTGCTGGGAGAATCCCACCAGCCATTCCCGCCAGTCATAATTGTAGTTGCTGTCCGCACAGCACACACTGCGAGTCGTTTGTGTTCGCGCGGAGCCGAGTGACATCCACATTGTGCGAATATGTTGCAAACTTTGTTGTGTTGCGAATATGTCTATACGGCTTTATACATTACATTCAATTCAAATTTAAAATATTTATTAACAATTCAAAGATACATATAGGAATTCAGCAAAGTTTTATATAATTTTTTTCATGGCTTTCAAAAATCTCTCCTATGAGTCGAATTTCTTCCTCTGCTGCTGTCCCAGATTCTCAGTTCTCCGGGTCCAGGATGTGTTTTGCCACCTCTAGAGGTCGGTGACGGAGGTAAAGAGGTAACACCGTATTATTATATGCCACAAGTGAGAGAGAGAGACAGACCTGCGGTAGTCGAGGACGCGCGCGTAGCAGACCTTGTAGTATATCTGCAGCTGCTCATTGGTCGTCTCCGCCTGCAGCAGCGACGCGCGGTTCACGAACGACTCCGCCTAACGACAATACAATCACTCCAACTCTATTACACTCGTACGCTGAATTGGCTATACCTTAGTTAGACAATGGCAACTGTGCAAGTGTATATGTGTGTTTGTGCCAAGTTTATTTTCAGCTATCCATATATTATTTCCCCCCAAGTACAGCCTCGGGTCCTTCAAGTGGATCCTTGCAGTGGATAAAAGGGCACAGCGGGTGCTTAGGCAACGACGCAGCAGACAAACTGGCAAGGAGAAGGGCAGGATGGGTGGTTGAAGAGCCATAGCCAATAGCACCTCTCCCTTAACCAACTAAGGTCATGGATCAGAACGAAAGCAAAAGACAAGACAAGAGTGGCGGTGCCAGTCATCAACAGCAAGCTCAGCAAGGGTACTAAACAAGGTAAAATCAGATTGGTGGTGGGAACTTTAAATAAGCATTAATTCATTATAGGTGAAACAGATAGCCCTCTGTGCAGGGGTTGCATGGGGGCTGAAGAAACGCGCATCGCACGTGCTGCTACAGTTCGCAAATGAGGCAAATGAGCTGGCAAACATTCTCAAAAACCCGAGGACACTCCAAGAAGCCTGCATGGACGTCGGACGCCTGGAGGACTTCTGGAAGGAGCTGGGCTGGATGGAGTAGCAGCCGGGGTGACACGCACAACGGGTCCAAGCAGAGCGACCTAAATGCGGAAAATGCCCATCAAGAAGAAGAGGGGCGTAAATAGGCAGGTCGGCAGAGCATTTGCAACCCTGCTGTCAACCAAATGCCCTTAGGCATAGCAAGTCATCTTGTGCAACCGGTGTCGCATGTTGTGCTGTTAAAAAATATTTATCAAATTATAAGTACCTGTACAGGATCGTCGTCCTCCAGGTAGAGGCGAGCTATCTTCAGGTACGTCTCGAGCTTGTAGTCCACCGAGTACTGTCTGCAATAACATCAACTTCATCACATTTCAAGAAACAACTATTGGATAATTATGCACTACAAGTATAAGGGATGAAGTCTGCAGCGGCCCCGGACGTTTTGTGTCCCTTCACGGAAGACAGGCTGGTTGGGGTAGCTGGGGAGCGAGGGGTTTTGCAAGAAGGTCCCCGACTAAAAGGGACTAGTTTGCAGGCTTAGAGCCAACCCCTACACAAAACAACAGCACCAACAAAGTAGACGCTCCATGCTTGATTAAAAAACCATTATTCTATTAATGCATGGTTTTGTATGCTTTATTTTTCTCAGCTTTTTGTTTTCGTTACATAGCACCTTTGTCACCTGATGTCTTCAATTGTTGTCTTTGTAAATATTGACTTGGATTCATTTAAAGGACCTGCCTTTTGCCATTGGAAAATAAGACAAACAGGTGGACATAAAAGACTAGTCCTCTACAGAAACTAGAACGAATTTGGAATATCTGGCAACACTGAAAAAGTTAGCGGTCAAGATAACATAATCTGCGGTATTGATTTTGTTTTGTTGTTTTGTTAGTAATTCTTATCACAATTGCAGTTTTCTTAGTACCTAATGTTAAGAGTTAGTAAATTGTGGTGAAGCGAAGCTGTCAGAATGAAAAGAGCGTTCGGTGCCCCTCAAAGGGCAACTAGGTACTCTTTTGTGTACAGCTTTAGCAGGTGTTGCCCTCCCAATTGAGATTAGTAGAATGTGTAAAAGTGCAGACTTCTGGCCGGTCTCGAGGGGGATGCCGACCAGCACGTTGGCGGCCTCCTTCCAGTTCTGGTTGCGCTCGTAGATGTCGGCCAGGTGTTGCCGGATGCTCGCCACCTGCACCCACACCCGCACCATCACAACATACACTCAGCATCACCGCACACACTTCACTACACTGTGCAGTGTTGTTTGTATATTGAGCATTCACATGGTTACTAGTGCAACTGCTCTTGAACTTGTCACTATATAATGTTTGACTTTCGGTTCGATTATTTACGTATGCAGAAGAGCAGGCAAAAACCTTCGCAGGTTTTCTATGAATTTGTTCATTACAAATACTTTAGTGACTATCCACAAATGTATCCAGGAAGCCTACAGTGTATCGAAAATACAGTTTGAGAGCAAGATTAACAAATTATACTGGGAATTCTGACAACAAGAGTTTAAGTTTATCAGGTGTGTCAAGTTCCTAGTGATTTAGGTTGCAAACTCGTTCAATTAGTACTTGTTGACAATTGATATTATACTCTTTAAAGACCTTAAACGTTAAGATTCTTTAGAATTTTCATGTCACGGTGGAGCTTAGTCGCAAAGCAGCTGAACCTCTATGCCGCATACGGAAGAAAAAAAAACTCTTCCATCCCCATCTCCGACTCATGACTCAGTGCAAGGACGGTGCCAAGGAGAGAGATGTCTAGCCTGTCTCCCTTGCATACATTTTGATATTAGAGCCTATTGCACTTCCTCAGACAGCTACCTAGGCTTCAAGGGCACACATATAGAAGTAGAGTGTTAGTGAGTAGAGAATACGCGCCTGCTCCTCGAAGGAGATGACTCTGGGCTGGATGACATCGAGCGCGTGGTGCGACACGTCGCGCGAGATGTGCTCGGGCAACAGCGCGAGGTGCGCCGACACGTCCGTCAGCAGCGCCCGAGATATCACCAGGCTCACATTCTCGTTCACAACTGCAAACCACGCACGTTAACTACGAGTACAGAGCACAACGATCAAAACACTACTACACAAATAGGGACGAAATTCTAAGAGGTTTTCTGGCTGGGAGTCCAAAAACTGGTAGGGCCAGCTGCAGCAACTAGCTGGTAGGCTGGTGTAATAGTTTAACTCTTAACCCCTCGGGCATCGGCGCATTAACGTTGGCTTGGTTTAAAATTCTGACAATTTTTGTGGAAAACGTGGAGTTTGCATTTAAACTTACAAACACGTTCGCGAAATGTTATTGGTTAAAGTTTTTTTTGACGTTCCAAAACCATTTTAGCTATGTTTTTATTATAATCTTGATTATATTTCCATGCACGATTTAGTGTGATTTTTATTATATTTATTATAAAATGTTCCGTGAAGTCATCGCAAGCTCTTACGATACTTAGCTAACACGTTCTTACTGTAATATTTTTTCTTTCTTTTCCTTTCCCCGGACCCCATAACATGAAATATTCTATCTGAAGTTAGTAAAACTACGAACTCGCTTCAACGAAGGCCTTCAGTGTCTCAGCCAGGTCGGGCTCTGGGTTGTTGAGAAGCTCCACCAGAATGTTGCGATACTTCTCAGCCTGGTCCTTGTGCAGGCCGCCCGAGTTGCGAAGCTCCGCCAGGTACTGGCGCACGGCCGCCAGAGAGTACGGCATCGTTAATTTCGCCCTCGATTCGAAAATAATATCGCGGAAGAGGTTATTTTCGTTATTTTCCAGCCACAGCCAAAGCCAGCCAGCAGCCACAAAAGATAATATAATTTGACGCTTCCTTCGGCTGTCAAAAATTAAACGTCATTGTCGGTTGCCTTGCCTTGCCACTATTTATAAAAAGAAGAAGAAGAAGAGGGTAGGGCGGACGACACCTGAAAGCCATTGTCGTGCCTGCTGTTCCTACGATCCTACTCCTTCGCCCGGAGCGAACCAATAGAAGCCGATATTCGTTTGGTCAGTTAAGTAACTTGTTAGCTCAGTGGTAAGCACGTAGGGTTTGCATTTTTTGGACCATGGGTTCGAATCCCACCGAATCTTTTTGGGTTTTTTTTGCTTTTTTTTCTTTTGTTACGGTCTTTAAATTGTTTTAGGGTGTTTAGTTTTTTTTATAACCACCTAAGAATTATTTTCGGAAATACAAACTTGTAACAAAAACGACATGCACCGCCTCAAAATTAGGTTAGGGTTAATATATAGAAGATGCGTCGCGTAGCGACGCATCTTCTATATATTAACCCTGGTTATTTTTTTTTTAAACCACCAAAACCTCATTTATTTATCACTTCAAGGAGTGGTTCCGCAGGATCGCAGGAACAGCAGGCACGACAATGGCTTTCAGGTGGCGCACCGGAGGGTAGGTAGGCCACCCACAAAGAATATAATACTAACTAGGGCGTTGCCAACTTGCCACCCACCTCTAAGCGCTACCTATTACACAGTGTAAATTATTTACACTACCTCTAAACGCTATTATACTAATACCTAAGACGACCTGCCTATCTACGCGCTGACACAGATTACTTGCGCTGATCCGAAATGCGAACATAGTGAATGAGACCGCACAAAGTTACAGAGAGCGTATAAATAAAAGGCATTCCGAATTTATTTCACTGCTCATATTCGTTCGTATGCGTAGTTATCAAATCGTCAGTGGTCAGCAGGGAGGCCACGAACACGAACGATGAAATTCTCACTGTAGACGCGAACAATAAGCCGAAGAATAGTCAGTCACGCAATCAATCACGCAAAAAAAGTCTAAATGATTTAAGTAAGGGCGCGGGCAGACGACCGATTCTTACCCAACTAAACTAAACTGTTGAGTCTTAATAAATTTTGACATGGAATCCTTATGTAAAATGATGTATTACCCGTGCCATTTGCAAAAATCAACCGTCATTTTTTATTTCGGCATACCACTATCTCGCGAACCGCTAAACCAATGCCAGCAAAGCAGGTGTCAGGTGATAGAGTCACTCGGCCGCCTTCCACCTATGGCAACGTCAATGAATAATATGAACAATTGATGACGTCATAACCTTTACAAAAAAGGCTTCGAAAATCAATAAATGCCTATAACTCCTAAACTACTGGTCGGATCGACTTTAAATTTATTTGCTTCCGTAAAAAAAAATTTCTTTCTGAAATAATGTTTTTTTTTCTTCAAAATCGGTTCAACAGTTTGGAAAAGAGGAAAAAGACTTTATGAAGGCATATCTCGGAAACTACTGATCTCAGCCTACTTATTCCTACATGGAAAATGATAAGTCTCGACGAGATAAAACTTTTTTTTTTGGGCATATCTCTAAAACTACTGATCAATCATCACCTGGACTGGAGGAAATGATAGGTGTCGACGAGAGTTTTTTTTAATTTTTTGTTTGTTCCTTATTTCCTTTTTATGTCTGCCCATGATTCCATGTCTATGTCTACCGGTAGTTTTTTCCAATATACATGCAAAATTACGAGAGCGCACTCTCGTCACACGATGACGCCAGCTCAACTGTTTCAACCACGACTCAATAAGCAAGCTGAAGTGGCAGTGGGCTGGGTACATGTGTCGCAGACCCGATAACCGATGGGGTAGACGGGTGCTCGAATGGAGGCCAAGTACAAGCAAACGTAGCGTGGGACGCCCCCCGGCTAGGTGGACAGATGACCTAAAAAAGGTATATAGCCGGAAGTGGATGGATGAGAAGAGCGGAAGACCGCGTCTGGTGGCGTGCCTTGGGAGAGGGCTATGTCCAGCAGTGGACCGATACAGGCTGATGATGAGGTTTAGGTTAGTTAGGTTGAGTGAGTTGAATGAGATAAAATTTATTTCATTTTGCATTTATTTGAGTGAACGGTTCCAATACCTCAGTTCTCATGGGCTGGGTTTGAGGTCCGCCGACACCCTACTTCTAAACTATAGGTACTGTGTCACTCTAGTCCGTGCTATGCTGACTCTTTCACCGTTCGTGCAGCCAAGCTGTGGAATCGGCTACCTACCTCTACATTTATTCGTATTTCTCCTACTATCAAAATTTTTAAATAAGCTATAATATTTACAAATTATTACTTGTCCTCAGTGTTAAAATTTTCTGCACATTAGCACTGTTCTCCTAATGGCCAATTATGTATGTATGTATGTTTATTCATACCTATTTATAATTTAGTTAAAATTAATAAAATTAAATGGTGTACAATAAAAATAAATACAAATAAAAATTTATGAGAGTGATTCTTCTAGTTATAGAGAGTACGAATTCCTTTCTCAGCACTGACAGACAGACCCTTTGGAAATATAATAAAAATAAATGATAATCCTTTCTCCTCGAAGCCTCACCCAAAGAATATAATACTACTAGGGCCTCACCCGTTACCCTATTATTTCATTCCTCCAAAAACACAAATAAAGATTTATGTAAACACAATGAACGCATCCGCGCGCAGTCTTTTCCACAGATTTGTATTGTCTGTCATGTTGGTAGTCTGTCCGGAGCAGTGTTGCCGTTTTAGTGACTTTGTCACTAGATCTAGTGATTTTTTGACGTCTTTGGTGACATTTTTTAAAGACTTAGTCACTAGAAAAAATCTAGTGGCTTTTAGTGACTTTTAATAGTGATAAAATTTGAAGCACGGAAATTGACTTGGCTGTATACCCTCATAGATTTTACCTGTTCTTCATCACATCACACATCATAGATCATCAACGATCTATGAACTTGAACGAATTAATCAAAATAATCGCTTTGGCTGTACATACCTTTGCCTTTTCAAGCAAATTTTCAGTACAATGAACATTGTAAAAACTAAACAACGAAATAGACTAGCCATCAAAACTCTATTCAATACTAACTTTTGATAAGGAACCAACTAAAAATTGTGAAAGAAAGCTGCCACACTTACATTATACCTCCCAGAAGTTCTGTCAAAAATTACGAAAACTACGAGAACCGTAAATAGAGAAACAGAATCAACAGCTACAACTTCTACAGAACCATCCACCTTCCCTGTGCCGGAAGAAGAAGATACAGAAATAATTCAATTAATTAAATTTTAAATTATGTAAGTATAAACATTGAATGAATAAATCATTGATTATTTCAAATTATATTTTAACTTATTTTAAAAATGGAGCTCTGATAAAAATATTTAGGCTCACTTGCACCAACACGAGTTTAGAGTTAAGTAGCGAGTTATGGATTTAAACGCGGTTCCCACAGTCAACGGGTGCTAGCTTACCGAGTTAAACTGGTTTATATCTTAAATTCGTGTTGGTGCAAGTGGGCTTTAGTGACTTCTAGTGACTCTTTGAAGTAATTTTTTCCCCAATTCTAGTGACTTTATGACAATAGTTTGGTGACTTTCTTTTTTCCTAAGCGGCAACACTGGTCCGGAGTAAATACAATATTCTTTGGTACGGAGAAATTAAAATTGAAATCGCGACTGATTTTGTGTTACGATATTTTCAAAATTTGCCGTAAATCCTTCCTTGTATCGTCTTTCGCAGTGGCCTCGTGTTGATTAGTGTGATGGACTAACTGTTGCCTCGAGAAGTGAACGTTGAGGGTGTCGACTGTAGAAATCCGAGTGAAGTTTTTAAGTTGGTCCCGCGAAGGAAAATTTGACAGCTGTGTCAGTATAAAATGGCGGCGGAGTTTGAACTGATCTGCGAGTTAGAGTAATGCGCCAGCCTTAGGTGGCCCTCAAGCTCCTTACTTACAGCAGCATAAACAAAGGGGTGCAATGGAGGAGGCGCTGCATCTCGACGGGGTGAGTTGTAGCTTTATTTATTTTTTTATAAATCTTCCCATTTAGTCTTGCTCTACGAGGTCATTATCCAGTTGCAAAACAGCGCAAATCACCTGTGTTCGAATCTGGAGTAGTTGAAGATAACTTTTAATGATAACACAGTGTTGAGCTCTTCGATGAAATATGTTTATTTGATATTTTTCATGCAATGTAAACTCATTCAATTTCTAAAAACAGATTTGACAACCCGTAAAAAGTGCTGTGATGGATCAGCCAAAGTACAGTACCCGGCCATAAATAATTAACATTGTTATGTAGGGGGTGGATTAGAAGACCGGCACCTTCCTTGCAAATTGCTAGTATACTTATCGTGTAGACCGAGTTAAATGATGAATGGTAGTGAAAGAATTTTTTGCCGCAGACGAGTAGTTTCGGAGAAAAAAAATTTTGAAAAAAATATTTTTCGGCTGGGGTTTACAATACGTACACCTTTATTTCAACTAACTGGTGCGATAGGTCTGTAGTGTAGGGTTTTGCGATTCTGGTGATGTAATTTTTTTTCTGCGGAAATGCGTAGTTTCGGAGAAAAAAAATTTGGAAAAAAATTTTTTTCATACAAAATTAATTTTCGAATTTTTTTATTTATTTTTTAAATGCACCAAAACATTTATTTTCAATAGGAATTTATGCAAAAACGACATGCGCCGCCTCAACATTAGGTTAGGGTTAATTTATAGAAGATGCGTCGCGTAGCGACGTATCTTCTATGAATTAACCCTGGTTATTTTTTTTTTAAACCACCAAAACATTCACCCATACCACTTCCTTTGTTTTTACATACATTTATAATCTAAACCAATGTTTTGGTGCCTTAAAAAAAAACAAAAAATAATTATTTTGTATGAAATATTTCGTGAAATTTTCTTTTTGGCCCCAATTTTGATTTCCGCAGACTAAATCTTTTCTAATAGCAGTATTTTGTGATCCTTTATGCTCCTGTATTTTGTAATTTTTTTTACGAGGTGTACGTTTTGGAAACCCGCCCCTATTTTTCATACAAAATAAAAAAAAAAATTTTTAAGGCACCAAAACATTGCTTTTGAATATAAATGCATGTAAAAACAAGGGAAGTTGTATGGGTGAATGTTTTGTTTGGTTTGTGAAACCTAATGTTGAGGCGGCGCATGTCGTTTTTGCATAAATTCCTATTCAAAATAAATGTTTTGGTGCATTTAAAGGAAAAAAAACAAAAAACTAATTTATGTATTTTAAGAAGGATGAATATGATACGTGGTCATCATGATGAATAAAAATACTTTAGGTGAGAAGTCGGGTCGACTTATTGTTCCGGCTGTCCGCCGCCGTGTTTACACCATAACAAACATGGAGCTTTAGAAAGAGACAATCCGCTTGTAGAGCGTTGTCCCTGTCGCACGGAGACGCGCGAGTTCGTGCGACAGGGACGACGCTCTACAGCCGGATTGTCTCTTTCTAAAGCTCCATGTTAATTATTTACTGCCGGGTACTGGACTTAGTAAAACTGAGGACTGGAGGAAAATTGGAGAGGCGTATGTCCAGCAGTGGACACTTACACACTGACTGACTGGCCGTACTTAGTGTATTAAAAATTAATTAATATAATAATTTATACTTAATTTATAATTTATCTTGTAAGCTAACCCATGTTTATAGTTTTTAAATAAACAAACTTTCTAATTTGTCCACCAAAATTTACCCTCAAAATCGAAATTCCTTCATTTACGCTATACGCCCGTGATTGGGTCATCAAACTATACATAGCTGTGACGGACTGACAGAAAAGGATCCGTTTTTTTCCTCCTTTGAGGTCCTTTTGAGGGGGGGGGGGGCGTCCGTAACTATAAGTCCGTAAGAGCGGTCTATATACCTATAGTTCGTACGCATCACACTGTCAGCAATATGCACTCGTAAATACATACATACCACACACATTGTATCCCGACAATCAGGGTAAGTAGAGCAATCGGTTTTGTGCTGCAAGAAATCTGGAAAATTTCAGCACAACATCGACCACCACGTTTAGCAAATTATTACAAGATAACTATCAAGCAGCAAGTAAGGCACAAAGACCCAGCTGCTACACGACTCGGTGGAAGGACTGTGCCAAGGTGAGAGGTGACTATCCTGTCGCCCTTTAGGACGGCATCTCGTCCTTATCCCTTAGTCGCCTTTTACAACATGCACAGGGAGAGATGCAGTGGGGCTATTCTTTTAAAGTAGCGGCACAGATTACTAAATAGTTACTTCGTAACAGATGAATCTCTCCATAGAAAAAGTTACGTACCTTCGGCTTTAATAGCCTAAACTTTTACGACGCCAGTCGCTGCGTGCGAAAATGTACCTAAACGAAAGAGCGTAAAGTGATTATTGCTTTGCAGCTGCGCGCGGACGCGGGGCCTTGAAGCAAATTCGGTGACGTTAGGGCTGCTACTTTCGATAAAAATATCAATGCATTACACAATCTTTAATATTATTATATTGTAAAGAGGAAATATGTGTGAATGTTTGTTCGCGAGCTGCAGCACAGATTTAAAAATGTGTTTTTACTGTTAGATAGGTACCAATTTTTTTTTTGTTTAACATATAGGCTACTACTAGTTTTAGTCAAAGGAAGCCGACAAGCGAACCGCCTACCGCTACGCGCCGCTAGCACATGCCGCTAGGTTTCTTTAAAGTGTCGCGCGCCGCGCGTGCACAGCTAGAATTAATATATCATATTTTGGGATTATTCGTATTTGTAAGAATGACGTCAGTTTTGGCCAGACTGTCCTCCTACGTCACGTTACAATCATCTGCAAACCTGTGTTATTTTATGTTATGTTGTGGCCTACTTGTAGAAAACCAAATAAATAAATACACCTCCCCCCCCCCCCCCCCCCCTCCATTTTCAAATGACGACCCCCATCTTCACGGACGTTGTTTGCCGTTCCGTTGCGTCGTACGTAGTCTTACAATTGCCTTAACAACCAGAAAATGTCAGCTGTATGCACACAAATCGTAAAGTGACTGTGATAGACAGACAGATATATCGAACATACCGAAACTCAAGCGAAACACAACATAAACCAAAATACCTATCTACCTACCATTTTTAGTGTTCCGTACCAAAGGGTGTCACGGGACCATATTACTAAGCCCCGCCGTCCGTCCGTCTGTCAGCGGGCTGTATTTCTATTACCGCTATAACAAGAAATAGTAAAAATATAAAAAATAAAGTACCTACATAGTGTTAAATCTTGTACGGTGGTACGGAACCCTTCGTGTGCGAGTCCGACTCGCACTTGTCCGGTTTTTTAGAATAGGTAATTATTGCTCAACAAAAACAATATACTCACATTTCTTCATCAGCAGGTAAATGGAAAAAAGAGAGATTTTTATCTCTCCTCTTGCTGGATTTACATCCATCTACTGCACATAAATTGCCACTGCCACTATTAACAGAAGCCATGTCAACTTGAATTAAGACATAGGCAAAGAAACTCTTTGGATATAGGTAGGTACGACCGTACGAAGCAGTAGCGTGAGCGCGCGCTCACGTAGGTTAGCTCCACGCGGCTGTCGGCAGCCCAATGAATTATGGATCGCCGGCGGTCCGGTCGGCGGTAGGTAGTTATCGCGCGCAAGTACATAGAGTGCGTGAGCCCTGGTAGCGGCCCCACACTGTACATTCGTCTTCAACATTAGCATTTATATTGTATGTTTTCTGTATGTGCTATTTTTGGAAACATTTATTTTCATTCTTTCATCTAGCCAGCCGTTGTGTAGTGTTGGTAGCGTCAAGAAGAATATTGTTGGTGCGCTGTTGAACAGGTGCAGTTTGCGGACGAGAGCGTGATGGGCACGGGGGAAGAGGAGGGGCGCGGCGGCGGCGCGGCCTCCGCCGTCGAGTGCATGGAGTACATGGAGGACCATCACATGATGATGGACACAGGCGCCGACGAGATTGGTGCTTATTATACATTCATTTTTAGGTTTCCGTATCCCGTACGGAAGCCTATTACTAAGCCTCCGCTGTCTATCTGTCCGTCTGTCCGTCCATCTGTCTGACCGAGGGCTGTATCTCTTGAACCGTAATAGGTAGCCCGTTGAAATTTTCACAGAATATGTGTTAATATGGCGGATATAACAACAAATAATAGTTAAAAAAAGAAAATGTAAAAAATTAAGGGGGCTCCCATACAACAAACGTGCGATAAATCGATTAGTCACGCTACTGAATAATAGATGGCGCCACAGGCTTTTATACATTGCATTGCTGAAAGACAAAAGATAGGCGGATATTATTGATAGCGGATAGATACGGACGGAACCTCCGTGCGCGAGTAAAACTCGCACTTAACAGATTTACGCTTCCACACCTAACAGGACTCATACGCCGTATGTAGTATGTAGGAGAATCTTTCAATCTCGCTCTCTAACAGTACTCTAGGCTCGGCTCGCGTCGAGTTCGCGTCAGCTAGGTACCTACGAGGTCCCTGTGTTGACTAGCACATGGAGGCAAACAGTCCCGTAGCCGACCTTGAATTTCTTATAATAAAAAAAAATTAATACCTGTACTTAGCATAATACATACTTTTCATCCAAAATTGACAAAATATTTATTTATTTATTTATTTTAGATAGGCAGCCTTGGCTGATACGTATCAATCAAGTTAAAATTTTTTACCTGTTGAAAAGTTTGACCTGAAGCAGAACTATCACCTTCGTGGTCACAGCAAAAAACTTAACCAGGCAGCTTCTAACACAAACATCCGAAAGCACTTCATAACAAATCGAGTGGTGAACGCCTGGAATAAACTCCCACAGGATGTGATTGACTCCCAAAACACAAACACCTTCAAAAACCGATTAGATAAATACATAGGTACCTATAAAAAGTACATCAACAAACAAATAGCAACAGTGCCCAAGAAAGAAAACTAAAAAGAAAAACACATTATAATCATTCATTCATTATCTGAAAAAAAAACTGATATGAACACATTAGCTAGAGCTGCTTGTTAAAAAAAAAAAAAATTATAAATAAAATTTGTTGTTTTTGTCATTATCTTGGATTTTTTATTTAATTATCGTTCTTGAGCACTCTTTTTGAGAATTATTTTTTATTTGTTAGATATTTATCTAGTCTATTTTTGAATTAAATATTTGTTAACTTTACACAATTTTTCACAATTACTGCATAGTGAGAAAACACTTTTAGTCGGAATTGCAAACGTACACCTTGCTCTTAACATTGTGTGTTTTGCATGGGGGAATAAAGATTAGAATGAGAATGTGTGTGTGTGTGTGTGTGTGTGCGGGCAGTGGGGCTGGGACTGGAGGTGGAGTACGAGGTGGGCGGGTGCGCGGGGGGCGGGGGGGACATGCCGGCGCTCGGCGGCGAGGAGGAAGTGCTCACCCTGCACACGTCGCTACCCTCGCACGCCGGCTACTACGCGCCCGCCCTCAGCGACATCGTCACCACGTCGTCCACCTGCCGTGTCTACCAGCACACACAGCTACCACCGGTATGTGTCTACTTTACAAAAAAATATTTATTTATTTGTTTATTTATTTGATGAACGAACAGCCTAAGCTGATGTGTTCATGTCTAAGTTCACTGGTGCTTTGTTATTTTGATGTTAGTTTAGTTTGGTGTTTTTTTTTATTAATTTAATTGAACGCGACATAGGGCTCCGTTCCACCGACTGTGTTTTTTGGGGAAACTGACACGGTTGGCTACGACATGACATACAACATCCGCGATGTCAGCCCATAACACCGGGTTTGGTGCCATGTCAGTGCTTCACTTCATTTCATGACGGCTACACTGAACTGGACGGAAAACACGAATTATTTACATAGCAGTTTTGACTCCGGGCAGGATAAACCCTACCACCTAGTAAGGTAAGAAGGGAAGGGGCCTACAGTTTAACGTGGAGTCCGAACCACGGTCAGCCTCCAACTGTTGAGCGGTCACCCATCCAAGTACTGACCGCACCCAGGGTTGCTTAACAACAGTCGACCGACCGCACCACTAAGCTACCGAAGCTGATGAAAAAAAGACTGTAAAGATATCTCTTTGTTTTATTTAAACACATTTCTCATCAGTTCAAGTGTGATAAATCGGGCCTGTCGGTCATTTCTGACGATGTAAATGTACCGACCAAATGTGGTAGATAGATAGCTGTGGTTGCACAGATAGCTCTTGAAGGGTTAATTTCTATGTGTTATGTATTTATTGGGTAGGTGTGGAACTAAGCTTAGGATGGCTTCACCGAACATATCTGGGCCCATCGGCAGTAGAGGAGGTCGGGACTAGCGAGTGGCCACTCTAAATTTCCCGCGCATGCTTTACGTTTCGGCTCGCATCAAGCCCTCGTCAGCTAGTCTGCGTTGACTAGGACGCGGGGAAACCACCAGTCCCGCTCTCGACCTCCCTCTCTCTACCTATCCATATTTTGTAGGATGCTTCCAGTGACGTTTTCGAAGCTCTCTCCATATTTTTTTTTATTTTTTTTTTATGGAAACTGACACGGTTGGCTACATCAGCTACAACGTCCGTGATGTCAGCCCATAACACCGGGTGAACTAGGTGCCATGTCAGTGCTTCCCCCTTTGATCGTGCCGGCTACACTGAACTGGTCGGAAAACACAAACTATTTTACATAGCCGTTTAGACCGACGTTTCATTCAGCTTGATATATGAACTTAGCATCGATCTTGGCAGCCCTAGATTCTTGAAGAGACTGTAGAGCGACTTCGCTGGTAGTCCTCTTGCTCCGACTTCCACAGCGAAGAGATCAGTCTTGAATCCATTTCCCACAATCCGGTCTACTAAGTTGCAGTACTTGATAAGTTTGATGTTGTGGTTCTTCAGTATGTTTATTTATGAATATACTACGTAACCATTCTGTAATGTGGAACAAACTGCAGATGAAGTCGGACGCCATGGAGGTCGAGCAGCTGATGTCCGGCGCCATGAGCTCGCTGGTCGCGGGGCCGGCGTCTGTGTCGTCGCCGGTCAAGCAGGAGTTCGTGACTTTCAGCTCGGCGCAGCTGCAGCCGCGCACGGTCACCCTCGCCGCGGCGCAGGCGCAACCAGCCCAGCGATCTGTGCAGGTGCCGTCTCTCTCTCGCACACACACAACACATCGAATATTTAAAAATCCGCTGACAAACTTGATTGTGTGTTGTTACCTCTGAACTCCTGGATATATTGTCAGATTTCAAAGCCTATTACTAGGCCTACACCGTCTGTCGGTCCGTCTGTCAGAAGGCTATATCTTTTGAACCGTAATATGTAGCCGGTTGAAATTTTCACAGAATGTGTGTTATTATGGCGGTTATCCTAACTGGAAACTGTCTCTGAAGAAGTTCATTTATCAGTAACTAAATGGTTCAGTATTAATGGAAAGAATTTTTTTTTTAAAACATATTCGTCAACTTAAAAACACACTACATACATTCTACGATACATTCAAAATAAAAAATTGCAAATGCATCAGCGAATGCTGCTAGTCTATTAAAATAATATAATATAATACTTCTACTAGATCCGTGATGTCAACCCATCACACCTTGGTGAACTAGGTGACATGTCAGTGCTTCGCTATGGTCTAGCATTGCAGTGCATCTCCATGGTATGACAGAAAGAAAGAAAGAAAGAAAAACGTTTATTCAGCTAAAACTATAAAATAGCAAAACAAGATTATTTATAAATGTAAAAAAACATTTTTTAGCTGAAAGGATGCACGATGCAACACCTAACAAGTAGGTAGAGTTGCGGCTGGTGTTAAGTCTGCCCCCTTACATTATTACACAACAAACAATTTAGATTTAATCAAATAGAAACTGAAAATCAAATTGAACAACACCTCCTTTACTATCATTTATTGCTTTACGTTTTGTTTATAGACGTCCAGAAATACCAGCCTTTCGGCTACAAAATCCAGACGTTGAACAACAATGTCAAAATATAAACACAAACATATTTAAAAACATTATGGTAGGTAACAACAAAAACAACATTTGACAATGCAAAGTACAGAGAGCCAATTGAACTGAGCAGACGACGGCGGGCGTGCGGGGCTGCAGCCTGCGCGAAGTGGCGATCGCTCCCAAGCCGAGCTCGATGAGCAAGCCGCACTCCGCCGGCTTCCAGAGCGCGGGCAAGCCGTGGACGCAGGCGCCCAAGCTGGTGCCCATCAGCAAGGGCGGCGTGGTGAAGAAGCTCGCCATCGGGGGCCTCGTGCAGGGCAAGACCTCTACTGTTATCGGTCAGTATCACCTACTCAACTCTATTATAGTGCCACCAGGAAGTTATGATGCGTGGGAAGTATGCGAAACTGTCTGCATTCCTAAGAAGGGACGTGAACTTTTGATCGAAAGTTTGTCGATAATTTAGGTTAGTAAATCATACAATTTATCGACAAACTTTCGACCGAAAGTTCACGTCCCTTCTTAGGAATGCAGACAGTTTCCCACGTATCATAACTTCCTGGTAGCACTATACTTGTGAGCTGGGCAGGCATTCTCTAACGTCCTACCGTCCACGTCGGTGACG